>CM026387.1:56067919-56108325 GCA_014843695.1 Archivesica marissinica
TCTTGTATTATGTATATGTAGTATTATGGCAAGCATTAACTCTTGTATTATGTATATGTAGTATTATGGCAAGCATTAACTCTTGTATTATGTATATGTAGTATTATGGCAAGCATTAACTCTTGTATTATGTATATGTAGTATTATGGCAAGCATTAACTCTTGTATTATGTATATGTAGTATTATGGCAAGCATTAACTCTTGTATTATGTATATGTAGTATTATGGCAAGTATTAACTCTTGTATTATGTATATGTAGTATTATGGCAAGCATTAACTCTTGTATTATGTATATGTAGTATTATGGCAAGTATTAACTCTTGTATTATGTATATGTAGTATTATGGCAAGCATTAACTCTTGTATTATGTATATGTAGTATTATGGCAAGTATTAACTCTTGTATTATGTATATGTAGTATTATGGCAAGTATTAACTCTTGTATTATGTATATGTAGTATTATGGCAAGTATTAACTCTTGTATTATGTATATGTAGTATTATGGCAAGCATTAACTCTTGTATTATGTATATGTAGTATTATGGCAAGCATTAACTCTTGTATTATGTATATGTAGTATTATGGCAAGCATTAACTCTTGTATTATGTATATGTAGTATTATGGCAAGTATTAACTCTTGTATTATGTATATGTAGTATTATGGCAAGCATTAACTCTTGTATTATGTATATGTAGTATTATGGCAAGTATTAACTCTTGTATTATGTATATGTAGTATTATGGCAAGTATTAACTCTTGTATTATGTATATGTAGTATTATGGCAAGTATTAACTCTTGTATTATGTATATGTAGTATTATGGCAAGTATTAACTTGTATTATGTATATGTAGTATTATGGCAAGTATTAACTTGTATTATGTATATGTAGTATTATGGCAAGTATTAACTCTTGTATTATGTATATGTAGTATTATGGCAAGCATTAACTCTTGTATTATGTATATGTAGTATTATGGCAAGTATTAACTCTTGTATTATGTATATGTAGTATTATGGCAAGTATTAACTCTTGTATTATGTATATGTAGTATTATGGCAAGTATTAACTCTTGTATTATGTATATGTAGTATTATGGCAAGTATTAACTCTTGTATTATGTATATGTAGTATTATGGCAAGTATTAACTCTTGTATTATGTATATGTAGTATTATGGCAAGCATTAACTCTTGTATTATGTATATGTAGTATTATGGCAAGTATTATTATGTATATGTAGTATTATGGCAAGTATTATTATGTATATGTAGTATTATGGCAAGTATTAACTCTTGTATTATGTATATGTAGTATTATGGCAAGCATTAACTCTTGTATTATGTATATGTAGTATTATGGCAAGTATTAACTCTTGTATTATGTATATGTAGTATTATGGCAAGTATTAACTCTTGTATTATGTATATGTAGTATTATGGCAAGCATTAACTCTTGTATTATGTATATGTAGTATTATGGCAAGCATTAACTCTTGTATTATGTATATGTAGTATTATGGCAAGTATTAACTCTTGTATTATGTATATGTAGTATTATGGCAGTATTAACTCTTGTATTATGTATATGTAGTATTATGGCAAGTATTAACTCTTGTATTATGTATATGTAGTTATGGCAAGTATTAACTCTTGTATTATGTATATGTAGTATTATGGCAAGTATTAACTCTTGTATTATGTATATGTAGTATTATGGCAAGTATTAACTCTTGTATTATGTATATGTAGTATTATGGCAAGTATTAACTCTTGTATTATGTATATGTAGTATTATGGCAAGCATTATTATGTATATGTAGTATTATGGTAAGCATTAACTCTTGTATTATGTATATGTAGTATTATGGCAAGTATTAACTCTTGTATTATGTATGTGTAGTATTATGGCAAGTATTAACTCTTGTATTATGTATATGTAGTATTATGGCAAGCATTAACTCTTGTATTATGTATATGTAGTATTATGGCAAGTATTAACTCTTGTATTATGTATATGTAGTATTATGGCACGTATTAACTCTTGTATTATGTATATGTAGTATTATGGCAAGTATTAACTCTTGTATTATTTATATGTAGTATTATGGCACGTATTAATTCTTGACAGAGTCCCCATTCCTGTTGTTCCTGAGACTAAATTTATTGGAGTAATTTTATTTTTGATAAAAAAACTTTCGTTTATTCCTCACTTAAAATACTTGAAAGCAAGATGCCTCAAGGCAATGCACCTTATCAAAGTAGTAGCTCATACGGACTGGGGAGCTGATCAAAAGGTCCTCCTTAGACTGTATATAGTGCTAGTTCGTTCCAATCTCGATTATGGATCAATTGTGTATGGATCAGCCAGACCATCATATATCAAAACACTTGACCCAATACATCACCAAGGCTTACGACTTGCACTCGGAGCTTTCAGAGCATCACCAATAGCTAGTTTATATGTCGAAGCAAATGACCCACTCCTGTACCTCAGACGTGAAAATGTATCTCTACAATATGCCTTTAAGCTTAAATCAAACCCAAGAAACCCAGCGTACAAAGTCGTGTTTGATCTAGGCACTACAACTTCACATGAGGCGAAGCCAAAGACGATACGTCCTCTTGCTCTTCGCATCAAGGAAGCTATTCATAACGTATATTTTAAGATTGCGTGTGTGCGTGTGTTTTTGTGTTTATTTATCGTCGCTACCGGTTGCACATATGAGCGACGCCTTCTGAAGATATTAGTCATTTTAGATTTTGGAGGATAGTGCATGATACAGACAGATATCCATTCCAGAGTCTCATCTTGTTCTTTTACGTGCACGGTGTAAAGCATCGACATGAGACCTCGGTTTAACGTCCCATCTGAAAGACTGTTAATTTTATTAGGGTCAGACGGGGGATCGAACCTGCGATCTCTGGATTACCAGTCCAGCGTGTTACCACTGGACTACAGATCCGTCTGTGTTATGATGCGTGGGTGGTGTTTATATGCGGGATTATTGTTCTATTGCAGGTGTGGTGGGTTATGAATACTGTGGATTTCTTAAGTATTGTGATGACGGCTATTACTGCTGTGATAACAATACTCGGTGCTGGTAAGAACAATATACGTAATTAGTTATATATTATCTTCCTTGGCAGACAGTGTCCGATTTATTCCGAAATGTATATTGATTGATTTAGTTGGAATCTTTTGTTTTTACTGTTGTTCCATAAGCAGATGGCGCTGTATGCTAAATAATCAGTTTATCAAACTCGTGTTGATTAATTGATACATTTTGACAGTGACGTTTTCATTGGATATCTGTTGAGATTTAATAATTATACGACAAGACAAACGGATGATGAAAATTGGTAGCATGTGATGCAAAGGAAACAACGATAAAAACCGAGGAAAACAATTAAAATACCTATCCTCATTAAATAATATTCAGGTGGGCAGTGTAATGATGGTAAGCCTATTTTCTCAACCACCCAACTGAATAATGACATCAACCACGTGTTTTGACCCTAACACAACCCTAACCATGGGCGGAGCAAGTGATGAAGGCGTTCTTTATGCGTGGTTGATACTATATTCTGATCGGCTGGTTGAGATAAAGATTTTACGTGTAATGATTAACAACAGAAAATAGTAGACTCGTTGACTTCCGGTCTAGTCTAAAACAATAACCGAACGACATGGTATAAAACAATTACCAATAGGCTATAATATGTCACACAGGCAGTTAGCCAGTAACTGACCGATATCTGTTACTATAATATGTGGAAAGAAAAGACGATATGGAGTAATTTTATATTGCAATGGCACAATGCATTTATCATGATTTAAAGTTTGTCATCAATTATGTTTACACTGGTGTAACCACTGAATGTCTTAGGGGTTACTCTAAGATTGCTCGTACGTACATGTGTCAACAAGTAATGGCACGCCACGACAGGACTGACATCAGCCCCTCGACAGCCTTTGGTCCTGGAAGGATGAAGCTTCCGGTCAACTAAATTGCCTATTAAATACATAGTAAAAAGTAATAACATACAGTCTGTTCATTTATATTTCCAATCTTTCATTTCTTCTGATACCACATCCACTGTGAAGAGGTATTCAAATCAGCCTGAAACACACCACGATTATTTACAATTTTATGTTTCAAATAGCCAGTGTGAATAACGTCACTGTGTTTACACACTGTATTCCTCCGCCAAATAATACAGTATACCAACCTTCAGTTTGCAATGGTCTGAATTCTTATACCACATCTTTTCTACACATCAACTAGTCTGATGTCTTCTCAAGTCACATAATTTCTCCAAAAACAACACACAAACTATACACTGCCTGTCATGAAAATGCATTTCTACCAAAAAGAAACATTTACTATATTAGTTATTGGGACTACATTCGACTGCGGATGCACTTCTGCCTATTTACGCATATATATACAACCATAAAGGATAGCAAACATTTCAGACGGATCTGTATTCCAGTGGTAACACGCTGGACTGGTAATCCAGGAATCGCAGGTTCGATCCCCCGTCTGACCCTAATAAAAGATGGGACGTTAAACCGAGGTCTCGTGTCGGTGCTTTACACCGTGTACGTAAAGGAACCAGAGGAGACTCTGGAATGGGTCTCTCTCTGTATCATTGCATTATCCTCCAACAATCTAAAATGACTAATCTCTTCTGGAGGCGTCGCTCATATGGGCAACCGGTAGCGACGATAAATAAACGTAAAATACACTCAATAAAATCAGAAAATGTGATAAAACAATTCCATGCATTCTAAAAACGGAAAATGAAGGTCGCCATCACCCGGACACTATGTGGTGTAGAGCTGGTCAAGTTGCTTAGATGATGAACCAGTAAGATGAAACAAAGTCCCATGCACAGGTGCTATACATCGGACGTGTAAAAGAACCAGGGATACTTCTGGGGGCATCTTCTGTATATTTGACTACCCTCCAAACAAATAAAAGGAGTAATATACTTATGGATGTTTAAAGCGACACTACATCAGTGAAAACATAAATTTCTCCAGAATGTATTTTCCTATGATATGGTATAATGTTCCCCCAAATATTTGCCTCAAATACTGAGTAGTATTTCAACTAATAAACAAACGTCGTATACGCGGTTTGTTGATACAACAACATAATGTAAACATCCATGCGTAATACAACTAGTGTATCCTGAATAACACAGTTTATGGTAGATATTTATCGTTATATCTCACATTTGTGCCTATTTATATGTAGATTATTCTTAGTTAAATTATCTCTAAAGGAAATTATCTCGCGTTTAGTATTGACTCCGATACGAAAACAAACGTCAATTCAGGAGCGTGGATGACCATTATATGAAATCATACTTTCAATCCACAAAAACACTGTTTATTGATTCAATGTTAATATTAGCATGTATTCGGAAGAATTTATAGTAGCGATACATTTATACGTGAACAATTGCATTTGATTTGCTTTTTGCGATATAATGTCGCTTTAACCTCGATTAACCAGGCGGCAAAAATAAATAAAAGTATAAAACAATAAAATTATTGCATATCTGATAAGCACAAATAAAACAATGTTCAACAAAAACTGGTGTATGTATATGTTTCAGTGCCAATGAGCTTGCAGTGGGTATTATACTCGCCATTGTTATCGGGTTCATCATGCTCGTAGCCTGTTGTGTGGCGGTGTGCTTTGCTTTATGTAAATCGAATAATCGACCAGTCCAAATTGTTCAACCAGCACCACAAATGGGTATGTTCCAGTTTTACATGTTTCTTGAGTTTTATTCGATATTGTTGAACCAACGTTCGTTGACAATGACTTTAGTATGCAACTGCGGTACAGTACAAGCATAAAGTAACATATCAACCACCTAGATCACTGTTTATTATCCCCCCTACAGTTCGGGGAGGGATACTTATTGTGAAGCCGTCGTCCGTCTGTTCGTGTGTCTGTCCGGAGCCAGTTCTCAGTAACCAACAGGTGCATTGTATGGGGTTTGAAATAAATACGCATAGCCTATAGTGTGGTGGTGCAAGTGTACTTTTCGTCGGGATGGACTCAGTAACACCAGAGTTATTGCCCTTTAATCGACTAAAAATATCCTCCGTTTTTCAGCGGATATCAGTTCATTAACATTGCTTGTTAAAATAAGATTCAGCACGTTAATAGAAACGAAAAAACGAGAGCACTTGAGTGCAATCAATTCGGCTCTATTTAATTAACATGTGTTGACGTAATGCGTCTTTGGCCACACTACTATCTGCATTGTGAATACGTATTTGGCAACACTACTGTCTGCATTGTGAATACGTATTTGGCAATACTACTGTCTGCATTGTGAATACGTATTTGGCAACACTACTGTCTGCATTGTGAATACGTATTTGGCAACACTACTGTCTGCATTGTGAATACGTATTTGGTAACACTACTGTCTGCATTGTGAATACGTATTTGGCAACAATACTGTCTGCATTGTGAATACGTATTTGGCGACACTACTGTCTGCATTGTGAATACGTATTTGGCGACACTAGTGTCTGCATTGTGAATACATATGTGGCGACACTACTGTCTGCATTGTGAATACTTATTTGGCAACACTACTGTCTGCATTGTGAATACTTATTTGGCGACACTACTGTCTGCATTGTGAATACTTATTTGGCGACACTACTGTCTGCATTGTGAATACGTATTTGGCGACATTACTGTCTGCATTGTGAATACGTATTTGGCAACACTACTGTCTGCATTGTAAATACGTATTTGGCCACACTACTGTCTGCATTGTGAATACGTATTTGGCGACACTACTGTCTGCATTGTGAATACGTATTTGGCGACACTACTGTCTGCATTGTGAATACGTATTTGGCAACACTACTGTCTGCATTGTGAATACGTATTTGGCCACACTACTGTCTGCATTGTGAATACGTATTTGGCGACACTACTGTCTGCATTGTGAATACGTATTTGCTTCTACCTAAGATTACTTTTAGTCCGACTGCGAAACTAGATCTTACAACATTGTTTTCGAGTCATCATACATTCGTAACGGAGAATGGCTATATTTGCAGCAGTTCAAAAGTTTATTAAACATGGCTATATTTGCAGCAGTTCAAAAGTTTAATTAAACATGGCTATATTTACAGCAGTTCAAAAGTTTAATTAAACATGGCTATATGTGCAGCAGTTCAAAAGTTTAATTAAACATGGCTATATTTACAGCAGTTCAAAAGTTTAATTAAACATGGCTATATTTACAGCAGTTCAAAAGTTTAATTAAACATGGCTATATTTGCAGCAGTTCAAAGGTGTATTAAACATGGCTATATTTGCAGCAGTTCAAAAGTTTAATTAAACATGGCCATATTTACAGCAGTTCAAAAGTTTAATTAAACATGGCTATATTTACAGCAGTTCAAAAGTTTAATTAAACATGGCCATATTTACAGCAGTTCAAACGTTTAATTAAACATGGCTATATTTACAGCAGTTCAAAAGTTTAATTAAACATGGCTATATTTGCAGCAGTTCAAAAGTTTAATTAAACTTGGCTATATTTGCAGCAGTTCCAAAGTTTAATTAAACATGGCCATATTTACAGCAGTTCAAAAGTTTAATTAAACATGGCTATATTTGCAGCAGTTCAAAAGTTTAATTAAACATGGCTATATTTGCAGCAGTTCAAAAGTTTACTAAACATGGCTATATTTGCAGCAGTTCAAAAGTTTATTAAACATGGCTATATTTGCAGCAGTTCAAAAGTTTATTAAACATGGCTATATTGCAGTTCAAAGTTTATAACATGGCTATTTTGCAGCAGTTCAAAGTTTATTACTATATTTCAGCATTCAAAAGTTTATAAACATGGCTTATTTGCGCAGTTCAAAATTTTAAACAGGATATGCAGCAGTTCAAAAGTTTATTAACATTGCTATATTTGCAGCAGTTCAAAAGTTTATTAAACATGGTTGTATTTGCAGCAGTCCAAAAGTTTATTAAACAGTCTGTTAAAAGCGTTTTTAATTTGTTACCCCGTCAGCAACTCGACAAACTGTACGATACTTCGGTTCGGAGCGCACCACGAGGTCTCTCACACGCGGAATGAAACCTAGAATCAATGGTATGAATGAAGAAGTGATAGTTGACATTCATTCAATTTCAAACACTACATTTTGCGCTACATTGTACATGTACTACATTTAGCGTTACATTGTACATGTACTACATTTAGCATTGCCTTGTACATGTACTATATTTAGCGTTGCACTGTACATGTACTACATTTAGCTTTGCATTGTACATGTATGTACTACTTTTAGCATTGCCTTGTACATGTACTAATAAAAACTACTATATTTAGCGTTGCATTGTACATGTACCACATTTAGCATTACATTGTACATGTACCACATTTAGCGTTACATTGTACATGTACTACATTTAACGTTACATTGTACATGTACTATATTTAGCGTTGCATTGTACATGTACCACATTTAGCGTTACATTGTACATGTACTACATTTAGCGTTGCCTTGTACATGTACTACATTTACTACATTTAGCGTTACATTGTACATGTACTACATTGAGCGTTACATTATACATGTACTACATTTGAAGGTTATTGTGAACTTCCTTTTATAGTTTGCACACATTATGGCCTACTACATTTAGGGGTTCGTGCCCAATGCATGATTAATCATCTATATGTAACATTATATTTATAAATGCAGGTGGTGTGGCTTTGGTTACAGGACAACAGCCCATGTATATACAACAACCAGGCCAGCCCATGTATGGACAACAACCAGGTCAGCCCATGTATGGGCAGCCCTCGTACGGAGCGCAGCCGCTGAGTGGTGCCCAGCTTGCTACCCAGCAGCCATTAGGCGGCGGTGGTACAAACGGAGCCAGCAAACCTGAAATTCCACCACCTCCTACTTATGCATAATAATGATGCTACAGCATGAATCAATGTGTTATTGTCAGCTATAGAGATTTTAGTATGTGTGCAGTGCCAGCATACCGGAATGAGTTTAAAGCGACACTACATCAGTGAAAACACAAATTTCTACAGAATGTATTTTCCTATTATATGGTATAATTATTTTCCAAATATTTGCCTCAAATACTGAGTATTTCAACTAATAAACAAACGTCGCTTACGCGGTTTGTTGACATAACAAAATAATGTAAACATCCATGCGTAATACAACTAGTGTATCCTGACTAACACGATTTATGGTACAGATTTATCGTTATATCTCATATGTGTGCCTATTTATGTGTAGACCATTCTAAGTTAAATTATCTCTAAACGACATTATCTCGCGTTTAGTATTGACTCCGATGACAAACAAACGTCAACTCAGGAGCATGGATATATGAAATCATACTTTCAATCCACAAAAAGAATGTTTATTGATTCAATGTTAGTGTTTGAACGTATTCGGATGAATTTGTAGTAGCAATGCGTTTATACGTGAACAAATTATTTTTATTTGCTTTTTTTGCGATGGTGTAATGTCGCTTTACGGTTTGGCTTTTATAGGAGCTGCTGGATATTGACCTAAAATAAATACATTGACTCAAGTCATTATGATTCTGTTTTGTATATTACTATTCCGAATGTCCGTCGTATACACGTTGCATGGGGGAACGAACAACTGTGTTTAATGAAAGACATCTGTAATGTTCGTATTTCCTCCCTGGGCATACCAAGTCGGCATTTTATCATAAATAGACGTAGTACACATGTCTTTAGCTCTATTACTAAAATGTGTGTATCCCCATATTTCGCACCCACATGTTAATGAGAGATATCTGTAATTTTCTATTTCCTCCCTTGGCAGATAAAGTCTGATTTGTTCCAATATGTGAATAGGTCCTTTTAGTTAGAAAATCCTTTGTTTTTACTGTTGTGCCCTAACCAGATGTTGCGGTATGATAAATGTGATGTTATCAAAAACGTGTGAATTAAGTGATAACATTACTTTAGAAATAAATACCCATTGCATATACTGATGGAGATCTGTTGAGATATAGTAATTTAATAACCATAGGAACCGATAGTGGTATTACCTTGCTAGCATGTTGTGCAAAGGAAACAACGATAACAACAGAGGAACTACTTTTAGGTAGTATTCACGGGCAGTAACTGACCGATGTCTCTCATTAAGGAATGAATCGCAGTTTACATCGGGGTGTGAACTACATTGGGCGTGGCTAAAGTGTGTGGAGGCCTGTGAATGACGTCACTGTGATTTACATACACACTGTATTCCTCTGCCAAATATTACAGTACAGACGGATCTGTAGCCCAGTGGTAACACGCTGGACTGGCAATCCAGGGATCGCAGGTTCGATCCCCCGTCTGACCTTAATAAAATTAACAGTCTTTCAGATGGGACGTTAAACCGAGGTCTCGTGTCAGTGCTTTACACCGTGCACGTAAAAGAACCAGAGGAGACTCTGGAATGGGTCTCTCTGTGTATCATTGCACTATCCTCCAAAATCTAAAATGACTAATCTCTTCAGGAGACGTCGCTCATATGGGCAACCGGTAGCGACGATAAATAAACGTAAAACACACACAAATATTACAGTAAAGCGGACATTCAGGTTGCAATTGTCTGACCTCTTAAATCACACTGTTCTACACAAATATTCTGAAGTCACATAATTTCTCTAAAAACACACAAACTATACACTGCCTGTCATGAAACTGCATTTTTTACCAAAAAAAGAAAAATGAACTATATTAGTTATCACGACTACATTCGTATATGCAACCTATGTGCTCTGCAAGTATGTCTTTATCCTCGTGTAATATAATCTTTAACAAACTGCCATAACAATGTTGAGGCATATGCAAATATGATCTACAACAGAAACTATGCATCTAAGAAGTCACTGAAAGCGCCCCCCGTGTAAAACGTCATTTTATTTTACATTTTGGCCCTTGTGGAATGTTGATGCTATCTTCCAGAAAACGTCATTTTTTAAAACATTAAGCTGATCTGGCTGTAAGATAAGTAATACCAAAGGCTTAGTTGTACAACTTACCATCCAACTAGTATTTTCTGAACACAATAGTCACCCTAATCCTACATTATGTAGCAGAATGGTCATATCAGAAGATGGCCCGTAGACTTTAAAGCTAACCAAATGGGGGGGGTATCTACACATGGTTACAGCGTGCACACAAATAAGTCTGTGTTGGGCATTATTAGCATCCCTTCAATGGTATTGTAATTTGTAGATACGTTATATATTCTGGGGGAAATGGTGCCAATTGTAACTACATTGAATGTAGGGTAGACTTTGGTTAAATAACTACTTCGCATAAATTACGTTATATATACATGTACGGTCATATGTCAGGGACACCACACATCCTAATATGCATGGCAGCATGCAGGAACCAAATCTTTCCTGATGGAATCCATCGCCACGAGGGAGAGAGTAGAGGCATCGTGGAATTAAATGCCTTGCCTAAGGGCACACTCGTAACGGCTACAGCGGGGCTTGAACTCCGGACATTTCGCACCTGAAGCGAAGCACTGCCACTACCAGTTTGACCATGCACTTGTGAAAACTTAATTCCATTGTAATCAACTCGGCATTTTATCATAACTAGACATAGTACACATGTCTTTAGCTCTATTACTTAAATTGGATGTCCGATTAGCGCAGTGGTTAGCGCGCTCGCTTCTCACCAATGCAACCAGGGTTCGATTCTCGGACCGGGAAGTATGTGAGATGGTGCGGTGGTCGCCAGATCGGACAGGTGGGTTTTCTCCGGGTACTCCGGTTTCCTCCCACACGAATAACCACATGTTACGCTTTCATCCCCGCCAACGAGAGTGATTACTATTAGTTGTTAAAAATTGCTTCGCAATCATTGTAAAATAAATAAAGTTTAAAAAAAAATTACTTCACTATTTGTGACGTTTTTGAATTATGTATGGAGGCCATTTTGGATTTGGCATATTGTAGGTACTTTCCCCAAGTTAAATGTTGGTAAACCTTGTGTTGCCGTAACGTAGATATACAATAGAACTAAAATCCACCGAAAACCCGTTTGTGACAATATGTTTGACCCTCTATGAATAAAAAACATCTTTAATGACTGGACTAGTATGCGTATGTGAATGTTCTTATATAATAAATGCTTCTCACCAACAACATTTGATAGGTAAACATTTTTTTTGCATTTCATATATTTGCAAGAAATGAAGAAAAGTGCATTTTTGTTTCATTATTCTCCTGATAGTTTCACAGAGCTCTATAGTTAGTTGCTGTTTGCCATGCTCATATATCTTATATCCTATGAACGTTTTACTGGTTACTGTTTACATGTTTCATTATGCTATTTCATGTTTTAATTTGTTGAGGGTCTCATGGTAGATTGACTTAATTGTTCAAATGAGTTCTCTCGTTAAATAAGGTATTTATTATTAGGTAGGTAAGTAGTAAGTAAGTAAATTGCGGTCCAGTGGTAACACGTTGGACTGGTAATCCAGGGATCGCAGGTTCGATCCCCCGTCTGACCCTAATAAAATTAACAGTCTTTCAGATGGGACGTTAAACCGAGGTCTCGTGTCGGTGCTTTACACCGTGCAGGTAAAAGAACCAGATGAGACTCTGGACTGGGTCTCTGTCTGTATCATGCACTAGCCTCCAAAATCTAAAATGACCAATCTCTTCAGGAGGCATTGCTGATATGGGATAAATACGTAAAAACACACACACAGTAAATTGCACCCGGGTTATATTGTTCAACATTGTTTAGTCACACTTTACAGAACAATTATAACAGTTCAATCTGATTTTTCGAAATTTTGGTAATTTGATATGCACAGTAAAACCATTAAAGATAAGGCCAGAATAAACATGATGTGTTGTGTATATCGACTCTATGCAATAACACCCAAATCATTTGCTTGCAATTCACAAACGGATCTGTAGTCCAGTGGTAACACGCTGAACTGGTAATCCAGGGATCGCAGGTTCGATCCCCCGTCTGACCATAATAAAATTAACAGTCTTTCAGATGGGACGTTAAACCGAGAGGTCTCGTGTCGGTGCTTTACGTCGTAAAAGAACCAGAGGAGACTCTGGAATGGGTCTCTGTCTGTATCATTGCACTATCCTCCAAAATCTAAAAAGGAAGTCGTGATAGCGCAGTGGATGCGCGTTCGCTTCAGGCGCGAAAGGTCCGGAGTTCGAGCCCCACTGGAGCCGTTACGATTGTGCCCTTAGGCAAGGCATTTAAATTCCACGTTGCCTCTTCTCTCTCCCTCGTGGCGATGGATTCCATCAGGAATGAGGTCTCGAGAGTGATTTATATAAGTTGAAATAACTTGTTTCACAATCGAGCTAAAATAAATTTGTATAGACTAAAATCTAAAATTACTAATATCTTCAGGAGGCGTCGCTCATATGAGCAACCGGTAGCGACGATAAATAAACGTAAAACACACAGTACATTTTTTATTATAGTGACATGTGTTATAACATACATTTAAAACATACATAGAAACACAGGAAACACCCGGCCCAATGGGCCTATAAGTCACTTGTAAATGAGTATTTTTAATTCACGTGAAAAAGTGAGTATTGGTTGTGGATATCTTGAGAGCACATCACGGGTAATTAACCCGTATTACCCTTACATATCATCGTTTTATCGACCATTGCATTAACTTAGCACTGTCGGACATGACCCGTGTTTACGGTTCACAGGATCGCCGCATTTCTCGGTCTTTATTGCTTATTACGCTAAAATCTGAAGCAAAATTAATACATTTCAACCAAATCCATTTTCTTTCCTGTCTGCTTTGCATTTCTCTTCTTTAATTCTGATTTTAACTGTTGTATTGTCATAAGACCGAACTTCGATAACTGACTGCTATTTGCCATTCACCGACGATCAACAGCAGTGTGTGTGTGTGTGTGTGTGTGTGTGTGTGTGTGTGTGTGTGTGGTGTGTGGTGGTGTGTGTGTGTGCGTGCGTGCGTGCGTGCGTGCGTGCGTGCGTGCGTGCGTGCGTGCGTGCGTGCGTGCGTGCGTGCGTGCGTGCGGCGTGCGTGCGTGCGTGCGTGCGTGCGTGCGTGCGTGCGTGCGTGCGTGCGTGCGTGCGTGCGTGCGTGCGTGCGTGCGTGCGTGCGTGCGTGCGTGCGTGCGTGCGTGCGTGCGTGCGTGCGTGCGTGCGTGCGTGCGTGCGTGCGTGCGTGCGTGCGTGCGTGCGTGCGTGCGTGCGTGCGTGCGTGCGTGCGTCGTGCGTGCGTGCGTGCGTGCGTGCGTGCGTGCGTGCGTGCGTGCGTGCGTGCGTGCGTGCGTGCGTGCGTGCGTGCGTGCGTGCGTGCGTGCGTGCGTGCGTGCGTGCGTGCGTGCGTGCGTGCGTGCGTGCGTGCGTGCGTGCGTGCGTGCGTGCGTGCGTGCGTGCGTGCGTGCGTGCGTGCGTGCGTGCGTGCGTGCGTGCGTGCGTGCGTGCGTGCGTGCGTGCGTGCGTGCGTGCGTGCGTGCGTGCGTGCGTGCGTGCGTGCGTGCGTGCGTGCGTGCGTGCGTGCGTGCGTGCGTGCGTGCGTGCGTGCGTGCGTGCGTGCGTGCGTGCGTGCGTGCGTGCGTGCGTGCGTGCGTGCGTGCGTGCGTGCGTGCGTGCGTGCGTGCGTGCGTGCGTGCGTGCGTGCTTTTCCTTTTGTAATATTCAAGTCTTTTCTAACAAAAATGTATTTTAATTAATTTTCTCATTCTTCTAGCAAAATATTTTATTTTCAAATGTAAATGTTCCTCGATCATCCCGAAATTACTCTCATTCAACATGTATCTAACGCATACAATATCTATTGAAGAAACAATTGCATTTATGAAAAATAAATTGCAACATTTTCATTTTAAATGAATGGAGACTTTTTAACTAACTAATGAGTTCATATTATGCAAATATGTATTCTTTCATTATTTTTCAATTATGTTATATTAATGATTTGGTTCGATCTATCATTCATTATCCATATATCATGTACTAGCTTCCCCTACCACCACCCCACCCCCACCCTCACCCCCACTCCCACCCCAGACCAATAATATATTAATAAACATAATCCTATCCTCTCCTATGTAACGTTCCATGCAAGTTACATTTTATATTCTTTTGTCACATAGATACTATATTATATGGACCCGATTCTGGAGTTACCATCCCTACCGCATGGCTCTTTTTCGCCGATGTTAGTTTTTAAGGATATGCCAGGTATTTGAGGATTCAGGCGGAGAATTGAATTCTGCACGAGCTCTAAAAAATGGTATTTCTTCTAAGACGTCTTTGCGCAGCATACTGTGATTGAATAATTTCGTTGGAAAGAATGTCGGCGGGGGAGCAGCGGTGCGAGGGGGTATGGATGCCGGATCGGGGCTCGTATTATACATTATATATTAAAACTTCGCCATTGCATTTCATAGTAAATACTGTGTAACTCTGTAAACGATTATAGAAAATTAAATGTATAATTTGTGTAAAGGAGAGAGAAAACCAAAATAATAATAATAATAATAAAAATCAAGTAGCGCAAAAAAAAAAAGAATAATGTATGTTAGTTTTATTATAACCGCCCATGTTATTTGTTTTATTATAACCGCCCATGTTATTTGTTTTATTATAACCGCCCATGTTATTTGTTTTATTATAACCGCCCATGTTATTTGTTTTATTATAACCGCCCATGTTATTTGTTTTATTATAACCGCCCATGTTATTTGTTTTATTATAACCGCCCATGTTATTTGATTGTAAATCTCTGTAAATTGTCTTTGCACTTTACATATTTGTTAATTTTGTTGGCTATAGATGTGTTTTGTACCATTTAATGCCTAATAAAATATATGTTATGCTATGCTATGCTATGCTATGCTATGCTATGCTATGCTATGCTATGCTATGCTATGCTATGCTATGCTATGTTATGTTATGAATATTTACAACTTTCAGAATAAATATAATGTTTCACTAATAAAACGTGTATAAGCTTGGTTAGATAGTTCCTATATAGGAATAGGATATGGGGTAACTGCAACTGTGTGATATGGGGTAACTGCAACTCATCTTTAGAAGATAAAATAGTTCGGTTACAAAAGAGAGCAGCTAGACTAATTCTAGATCAGGTCTTTGACACTCCATCGAAATTATTATTCTCCCAACTAAAATGGATGACCTTTCCAGAACGAGTCATATATCAGAAGGCTATACAAATGTATAAAACATTACATGGAGCTGCTCCAGACTATTTAAAATCATCCTTCACTTTTACTTCTGATATACATCCTAGAATTCTTAGATCAACCTCAGAATATCAATTATACACACCAAGACCAAATTGTGAATTATTTCGTAATACATTTGAATTTTCAGGATCATCTATTTGGAATTCATTGCCTCACTCAGTTCAAAATGCTCCAACTATCCAACAGTTCAAAATTCTCTACTTAAGGTGGCACTATAACAATTCAAACTAATCGCGCACTTCTACTGTTATTATAAACGTGTATTGCGATTGCTATATTTATTAGAATCGTAAATATGACTGTCTTTGCATATTGTTAGATAAGATCTAGCATCATAAATTGTCTCATTCCCATTTTCTACTCTGCTAGCCAAGTCCATATATCATCATTTTCCATTACATATTAAATATAGTTTCTCTATTTTTCAGCTTTTACATTACTATATTATTCCAATGTGCAGTTCTCACTTATAGTGCTATGTTTTGATTGCATTTGATTGTATATATGTTGAGGGCCTCATGGTAGATTAACTTTTGTTAAATGAGTACTCTCGTTAAATAAAGTCTTTATTATTATTATTATTATTATTATTATTATTATTATTCGATGCTCTAGATAATAAACAGGCAAGTATATAATTATAGTCATTATTTAAATCCATATTTATATAACCACGTTGCCCAAAGAACATGTCATAGTTTATGTTATTTGATTAACACCTTTTAACCCTTCCCCCTTAGAAGCGCCTCTCGACGCCAGTGCCTATTGGCATAAATCGACACATTAGTAGTCAAACAAGCTATAATAAACATTGGAACAACGTAGTGTATACAACACTTAATAATTCCTAGTAACCTCCATGAAGGTGGAGTAGGCAAGTTCACAGCTTATCCATTGTGTATGATTGGTAAATTACAGCCAAATGTATAAAATAAAACTACATCTCTATAATGCTTAGCGTTTATATAACGCATTTTGTCTTATTTGGTAAGCTTGTACTAAATATTTGGCTACCTTTCGTGGGTAATTGTTCACTAAATGTACACGTTTATTTTCATCAGTTAAAATAGATAGCTGTAAGGCAGATAGCACATGATTGAAGAAACTCGCTCTTAATTGTCTATTAAATGCACATTTAATTAAGAAATGGATTTCATTTTCAACTGAATTTGTGTTGCAAAATACACATAGTTTATGGTTATCAATCAATCAATCAATCAATCAATCAATCAATCAATCAATCAATCAATCAATCAATCAATCAATCAATCAATCATCAATAATCAATCAATCAATCAAATTTATTCACTCAGTGCATCATACATGATACAAACATGAGGTATATATATAGTAATACGGTTTTAAACAGCGGTACATAGCAAACCTAATTTACAGAGAGCAAACAGAATATGTTTCGTAAAACGTAACCATCTATTGTTTACACTTTATTTAAATAATTTGACTAGATATATTTGTTTTGTCGTATTACAGATTGGTTTGATTTTTTTCCAGTGCGAATAGTGCAGATCATAATCAGACACTTTTTTTCTGGTAATTTCAAACCGTCAAAAAAGTGACATCTCTTGTTAAAAGACTTAAAAGATAGCGTTGGGCGGTTCATTCAAATAATGGTTTTGGAAAGAAGATTAAAATTTAATTGCAACTCTATTTGAATTTTCTATGAAAGGGATATTGATATGATGTGTATATTTGAATGTTGTGGCTATTTGTGCGTGCTGCATGAATTTCATGCTTTTTTGTAGTTTAAGTTAAGTTAACACACAAGCTTGGACTTGCCGTTTCTGCGTGATATTATGAAGGTGTGTAACTTCAGTTCGAATATTGGTTCTTCGTCAATATAGCGACCGGTTTCTAGTCGTAGAGGTAGTATTCCAGTTCTGAGCTGAGCCAGTAATTAACGTTCTCTTCTATCCAGGCTTAATTTCATGTATTTCTCGACCTCGAAATTTGTTTTAAAAGAAACGTAAGTGCGCAATTTTCCCATATTAACTACTTGGTCTTTCCAGACACGCGAATAGAAATCATGAATTCGTTTGTTGCACAATTTAAGATCGATAACGGTTTTTCGTTCAAATTATCCCGTTAAATTATGTTAATGAGCACATATTTTAAATCACTGCACCAATTATTTCTGCAATTCAGATAAACCGTATTGAACGCACATTTCTTAATCCGTTGGTCATCAAAGGACAATAGTCTATTCCAGTACCGTATAATAGAAATCCACCTGCGATAATTACTGGGCAACCAGGCCGTGTCTCCAGTTATGGCTAAAATTGGTGCGAACCTGTGAAATACCGTAATGCCCTGTGCTGTACGTTATCTATTGACTGGTGTTGTTTGAAACCCCACACCCCCGCGGAATAGTCCAGAATCGGTGTGATACAAGAGTAGTATAACTTCTCGAACGTTTGATATCCGAACTCGTTGGCACTGTTGGCATTGTGTCGTTTAGATATGATACTTCCATGTGCTCTTCCGGCTCCTTTTGCAAGCGTCTGACAATTATACGTAATGTCCCTTTTACAATGAAACGTAACTCCAAGGTATTTGTATGTATCAACTGTTTCTAGTACATTAGCTCCAATGGTGAATCTATATATTGACTGACGTGTACGGGCTTTTCTGAAGTGAACACACTTTGATTTGTCCGTATTAATGAGCACTTTCCATTTTCTACACCAACGATGTACAGTGTTCAGTAAAAGTTGTATATCGTCTTCTGATTGTGCCAATAGGGCGATATCATCTGCATACAAAATAATAGACAGTTTTCTACCTCCTATGTCAAAGCCAATGATAAGGTCATTAATTTCCTCTACAAGGTCGTTGGCAAAGACGGAAAATATCGTAGGCGAAAGATTATCTCCTTGTTTTACACCTGTAACACAATTGTACTTTCCATTTATCCTGACAAGTGACGAGAATTGAGCATACATACTTTTTTTTATAGAATTGTACAGTTTTCCATCGACTTTGTTCAACAGTAATTTGCATAGCATCATTTCACGATCTATGAAATCAAAGCACTTCCGGAAATCGATGAATGCTGTTAGTACCGCATCGTTATTACGTGTCAAGCTGTTGAGAGTGAATATGTGGTCCTCGCACGAACGGTTGCGCCGAAAGCCGTTTTGTTCATCAGCTAGGATGTTGCTACATTCAAGGAGTACACTGCAGCAACTATGGGGCAGAAGTACAGGCCCTTGAAACAGCAGCATCTCTAGTACACAACACTGTGGAGTGTGCCCAGGTTGTCTTCCTGACTGATGCACTCTCAGTTCTGGATGCCCTGTCTAACAACAAAGAACCCCACCTGATGGAAGCCCTTCGAACAGTCAGCGTAACTAAAAGAACTGTCCTCCAGTGGGTACCTGCACACATAGGCATCCCTGGCAATGAAGCCGCTGACCAGCTTGCCAAGCAAGGTTCTACCGAGAGGCAACCAGACAAAGATTTGACTTACAAGGAGAAATGCACCATAATCAAATCTGCATCAAAGCCAACAGTCGAGAAGGATGACTACCACCTTCTCACCAGACAGGAGCAAGTCACGATATTCCGGCTTAGAACAGGGCATAACCGCCTGAACTTCCATATGTGTCGGAAGCTTGGACTAGCTCCATCAACTGCCTGCAGCTGCAACGTAGGGGACCAGACTGCAGAACACATCCTCCAGGAGTGTCCCAATCTTCATGGGCTGAGGAAAACAACATGGCCAACGGATACTTCTCTCCAGACGAAGTTACATGGCTGCCGGGAGGATCTGAGGAAGACGGCCCATTTCGTGTTTGCTGCCGGCTTGTATCTTATTCAAGAACGAACTGTAAAGCTTACTTACGCAGGAACGTAAATTAACTCCTCGATAATTCGTCGGTAATCTAGCATCGGTCGTGTTATCCTTTAAAATTGGACAGCGTATTGCCTTTCTCCAGATAATATATATATTAGCGTTGGAGGAATATAATAGGGTAAGTATATAACGGGATTATTTGGTCAAGGTCTCGAAAAAGGCAATATGATGTCAAGTAAAAGAAAGTCAAGTCAATACACTGCAATTTAATACAACCATGGTTTCTGATATATTTCAATATATTCAAACGACATTAAGTTCTGTCCTACGATAGATAGATAAGATAAAATAAGATAGAGATAGAGAGAGAGAGGGAGAGAGAGGGAGAGAGAGAGAGCGAGCGAGAGATGCATGCAATTAAACTTAATGTCTTTTTCAATATTTCGCTGATGGAGTATTATAAAATTAGATTAATTCAATACTGAATCTTGTCGAAACGAAACGCAAGGTCCAGACTAGGTAGCATAGTACAATTCCTTGTGTCATGTCGGTATGTATGTCTAGCAAGACTGAACATAGTCATCAGTTTAACATTAGCACTAGCTAACAGTATATTCTGTCTGGCAGTGTCACTATCACATTGGTAAACACCGGCCAGTAAATGACATAGTTGGTTAATTGGTTGTTGGGAGATAAAGTTCATGTATATACGGGTATTAGTCTGTACTATAATAAACGTCCATGTGTGTTTTACGTTTATTTATCGTCACTACCGGTTGCCCATATGAGCGACGCCTCCTTAAGATATTAGTCATTTTAGATTTTTGGAGGATAGTGCAATGATACAGACAGAGACACATTCCAGAGTCTACTCTGGTTCTGTACGTGTACTGTGTAGTACAGCACCGACACGATACCTCGGTTTAAAGTCCCATCTGAAAGATTGTTAATATTAGTAGGGTCAGACGGGGGATCGAACCATAGACGTTAATAAACATTTTTTGAGATTATCAACTAGAAGGAGACATTTATCACACAGTTCAGCTTTATGAAAAGAGACAAGTTTATGTAACACATTCCTATTGTATTGTACAAACTTCACACTTCTTAGACACAATATGTTAACACACATCTCCCGCGTGCACTAACACACATCTCCCGCGTGCACTAACACACATCTCCCGCGTGCACTAACACACATCTCCCGTGTGCACTAACACACATCTCCCGCGTGCACTAACACACATCTCCCGCGTGCACTAACACACATCTCCCGCGTGCTCTAACACACATCTCCCGCGTGCACTAACACACATCTCCCGTTTGCACTAACAGCTGAACATTTACTATCAGGAAACAACAATCCCTCTGTTGAACAAAATAAATGTGTTATCGTAACAGTACATATTTTATTGAGTGTGTTTTACGTTTATCGTCGCTACCGGTTACCCATATGAGCGACGCCTCCTGAAGAGATTAGTCATTTAAGCTTTTTGGAGGATAGTGTAAATGATACAGACAGAGACCCATTCCAGAGTATCCTCTGGTTCGTTTACGTTTACGGTGTAAAGCACCGACACGAGACATCGGTTTAAAGTTTCAACTGAAAGACTGTTAATTTTATTATGGTCAGACGATGGACTACCAGTCAAGCGTGTTAATCACTGACGGATCTGTAGCCCAGTGGTAAAACGCTGGACTGGTAATTCAGGGATCGCAAGTTCGATCCCCCGTCAGACCCTAATAAAATTAACAGTCTGAGCATTACACAACTCAACCAGTTTAATACCAAACGTGTTACCTTTAGTATCTAGTGAGGCCCGACTGAGCGGCACATGAGGAATGTAATTGTCATCATCTATAAAATCATTTATTTGGTCATGTATGATAACACCAGGCGTTAGACCAACAAAGCTGTTGAACTCACCGGTCACATAAACTGAACCTAGTTCACTAAATCGAACAATAGCGTCCGGGCAGTTCGCACCTGAAGCGAACACACTACCACTGCGCTACCACGAATCCCGTTGGCGGATAATGCAGTGGTACAGGAAGAGATCCATCTCCGAGCCGCCCTCTTGGTTATTTTACGTGCACGGTGTAAAGCACGGACACGAGACCTTTGTTTAGAGTGACATCCGATGACAGATTGTTAATATTGTTATGATCAAATGGATGATCGAACCTGCGATCCCTGGATTCGCAGTCTAACGTGTTGGCCACGGGAATCCTGACCTACCTACCTACCTACCTACCCTACCCTACCTATCATAATAATAATAATCCTACACGCGATCAATAACCTAAACAAATTACATGTATTAGAAAGCGTCTATACTAAATGCTAACTCTCGTGTGCAATGTATAATATATTCGATCCCCCGTCCGACATAATAAAATTAACAGTCTTTCAGATGGGACTTTAAACCGAGGTCTCGTGTTGGTGCTTTATACCGTGCATGTAACAGAACCAGAGGAGATTCTGGAATGGGTCTCTGTCGGTATCATTGCACTATCCAAAAATGACTTATCTCTTCAGGTGGCGTCGCTCATATGGGCAACTTTTAGCGACAATAAATAAACGTAAAACGCACACACACACATCAAGTTAAAATGCTAGTTGGATGCTTATTCAGCAGAAATTGATGTATATTTCTTTAATAAATTTAATTAATATGTCTGACTAATAAGTTTATTTAAAGTCACCACCGCTTAAATGCATTTGGGCGAGTTTTCTAAGATAATTAAAATGCCCATCATCTAAGTGATGGTTTTGCCTATCGCAATTATTATAACTAGATGTTTTAAAGTGGGCTATGAGGGCTGCCGTAATCTCATGCTGTGTGTGTTTGGTTTTCATATCGCCAACTGTCACTCACACAGGAATTTGTGTCAGCGACAGTCAGGGGTAGACCGGGTGAATACAATACCCGGTGCACATATACTTCTAAGATGTCTAAGATTACATATCTATATATATAAAAATATGTTTACCATTTCTAATACGATGAGAATACCTTGTTACATGTGCAATATCGCGTTATACTGTAATACTGTGATCTACATGTCAGAAGACACTAAAGTCTTGCACCCATATCCATGGATCCAGCATCCAACAGTATGCATTAAAATTACAGAGTTATGGACTAAAATACTTTTAGTTAAGACTACAAAGTTTAAAATATGTGTACTAAGAAGATTAAGAGCAAGTGGACTGTCTTAATATGTATCTGTACTATGATAGTTCATAACTTATCCCCCGAGTACATATAACCAGTCATACAGATATATAGCCGGTAATAACAAATCTCCCATATACATGGGAAATTATAATTCAAATTGTGTTTATATATTACATTTGTGTCCTCGGCCCACTATGTCGTTTGGACATCTTTTTTAACATATAAGAAAGATCAAATTAATATGGGTTACCCCTAAAAACATAAATATATAACTAAACCCATATTTCTTTGCAGTAAGCTGCAATAAGTGAAAAAGTTCATTTTCACTTGAAACATAGTAGGTTACTGAGGATGTGATTTTGTGTTCCCTCCCTCATATTCCCGCTCCCATGTTTTATATGTCCCCATGTACTGGGATCATTAATTGTTATAAAATAACAACTATACCCCTGTGTGACAACATTTATGATCAGTACGTTAAAAAACACTTGTAAAATTGTAATAATGTTTGAAATATACTCAAGTATTTACATTAAAAAGACAGTCACACAGGGAATAGCCAAACAAATAATAACCGTAGATCCTTGTCGAATGAAAAAACTTGTATGGCAGTAATCCGGTTCGGTTGTTCATGCTTACTTGGAGATAGACCGACAGCACGCAGGCATTTTTCGCGACAAGACTATTCCCATTGATAGGCGGTTTGCTGTCATAATGTTCCTATCTATGCTTCTTTTACTAAATTAAACTAAACTGGATTCTTGCATGGATTTGGACAATGAAGAATTACATAAAAAGGTGACCTGAAATGATAATTGAAATTTCCTCGAACACCCTAGTATAATTCCAGGGATAAAGTATCATTTTTGCAAGAATTTTGAGATATATGTTCATATTATCATTCCTCTGCCTCAGGAATGTGTACCGAGTTGACCTTTGTTAGCGTGGGGATCAAAATACAGACCAGAAAGGGTTATTTCAGGTGCGGATCTAGGGGGTAAGGGGAAATTATAACAGCTTGCAATAAGTATAGTGTTATATTCTATACATTTTAGGATATTTATCCCAAGAAGCACTCACAGGATAGTTTGACTGAGCACATATAATCCCAAAACAAAAAGTCAGAATTGGACAACATTGCCCATATATATGTCACAGCATAAGGGCCTCAACTGTGGTAATAATACAGTTATGTAACCGTATTTAATTGTTTGAAGTCAATATCATATTGATGTTTATAGAAAGGCATAAACAGTCTGTGGATATTAGATAAATGATCATAAAAACTAGGTTATGTATGCATGACACATGTGGTATAATAAATCAGATTTCTCACTTTATATGGAGAAAATATCAAAGGGCATTTTCTTGGAAATTTTACCAACCTCACTCTAGTTTGTTAATTATGTATATAATATTTTATTATGTATACATGTGGATTTTTATCCCTTTATGCGTTTCAATCTTTTGTGTTATTGACCATAAACTGAACAAAAACACTACGTTTTGACATTACACATATGAAATAGCATTAGGGCCTCAACTGTGGTAATAATACAGTTAGGTATCCTTATTTGATTATTTGAAGTCAATAGCATGTTGATGTTTATAGAAAAGCATAAACATTCTGTGGATATTAGATAAATGATAATAAAAACTAGGTTATGTATGCATATAATCCCAAAAAGTCAGAATTGGACAACATTGCCCATATGTCATAGCATAAGGGCCTCAACTGTGGTAATAATACAGTTATGTAACCGTATTTAATTGTTTGAAGTCCATATCATATTGATGTTTATAGAAAGGCATATACATTCTGTGGATATTAGATAAATGATCATAAAAACTAGGTTATGGTGTATGCATGACACATGTGGTATAATAAATCAGATTTCTCACTTTATATGGCAACAATCTCAAAGAGCATTTTCTTGGAAATTTTACCAACCTCACTCTAGTTTGTTTAATTATGTATATAATATTTTATTATGTATACATGGGGATTTTTTTATCCCTTTATACTTTCAATCTTTTGTGTAATTGACCAAAAACTGAACAAACACGCTATGTTTTGACATTACACATATGTCATAGCATAGGGGCCTCAATTATGATCCTACTATAATCAGGCTACCTTAATTGATAATTGTGGGTCAATAACATGTTAATGCTTCTGAAAAATATACAAATAATCTGGATAAATCAGATAATTTGAGAAAATACTGGGTTCAAAATTGTGCTAAATATTTGTTTTTGAAGAAATCTCTATGTTTGGTCAGTTTTGATAAGGGATATTCAAATTTCTATTATCATGATCTGGTCAGGATAACCAGGGACAGGTACACTAAGTGTACCATCCTATTAGGTACATAGAACACCCAATAGGTAGAGAGTATTCCTCGCCTCGGACTAGGTGCCCAAATGAGAAGGTCGAAAACCGCAGCCCCTGGCATCCCGATACAATTGATCATTGGTTTGGTACCTAGCCTGGCTGTACTTATCAATTGTTCTGCGTGCTATCTTACCTACTACTCTGGGTGGATTGGACCAGGGGCTCTGGATTTCACCTGGTCTGACTCAGACAATATTATTATTAATATGATTAAATCTATTAGTTTAGGGCAGATTTTATGAAGAGATGAACAAATGTTTGTCTCCTACATATTTGGTCACAGGGGGGAGAGGCGATATTAATACAAAAATAGGGGGGTCATATAAGTAATTACTTATATTACTGAAACTATTGTATTAACTGATAAGTAGTTATTTATTTTCATAATATATTAACGTGGCTGTGTGGACAGAGGCATAAGCGTGGGATCTGTCCGAAGGGTTCTATTAGCGGGGGTATTGATATATAAGATTTATTTTTTCCAGGTCGTTGTAGATTTCCCCAAATTTATATTGATTTAAGTTATAGTGATGACTGTAGCCCTAAAAGAGCCCTAAGATGAAATTTAAGTAATCTCTTTCACCTGGGGTCAAAAATCTCCCACTCAAATGATGAGAAACCGGCAATAAAATTGCTTTTCGGAAAGGACTCTAGTGAGGCTAGTTTCTGCACTACTAACTGGTTTATTGATCTACTAACAAGCTGCAAAAGTATGGGAACTTGTGTCTGAGCCAGCCATAACTGCACAGGTCCTCTATATTTTGTCGGACATCTGACAGTCTAAGATGTAGGTCTGTTTGGGCAGCCTGTCTGGGGTTGAGGACATTCTCAAGATTGCAACAGCAGCCCGCAGATCAGCTCGATGAGTCCCGTGCACACTACAGTCTAGCGGAAAATGTTCGGTGGTGTACTTCACCCGACATGTGGGACAAACCGGATCCAATTTAAGTATATGTTGTCCATCGTTACCAGGCAACAGATTTGTCCCCAGTCTCAGTTTACTAATGCACTTATCTATTTTTATAGAATGGGAATATTAGGCACCGGTCAACTGAGCCCCACATAGCTCAACTTATAGGTTTGTTTAAAAGGCCTATTACGGTATATAAAGTTTGGCTCCAACGGGTAATTGTTTCAGCCCTGATAAATGAGTAGATCTCCATGGGTACGAGCTTCACATTATTTTCTACATTTGTATGCTCCAGGCCCGACTTGGCTGCCCTGTCAGCCAGCTCATTTCCAGTGATACCTATATGTGCACTGCTGCACACCATGCTATGGTAACCTGAAGGTCCAAGTTCAAACCCTCATTATGTAATTTACCTATGTCTTTGATTAGATCTGGTCTAGACTTACTATTCCTTGATTGTAATGAGACCAGTGATGAAAGTGAGTCAGATAATATCACATTTTTCGGTGAATTATTATCTACTATCCAGCAACTTTCTACATATTCACATTGTAGGGATGGCATGACTACAGCTGCAGCTACTTTGTCAGAATCGGGGCATTTTGATCCATCTGTATAATTATATTTTGAGGTGATTGCTGTAGTTTTCCTCAATATGACATTGTACTTCCAATCTGGCGAGGTGACCCAGATCGGATTTCTTCACTTTGCTCGATATTGTAATATCTATCACTGGATCTCAGGTAACTACCGGTAGCATCCAGGGCGGTGCCAGGTCCGCTGGTCCGGTCTGAAATATGCTACCTGAACACCCTTGAGGCCGTGTGCCACCACAAGTTCTGACTATTGTGGACCAAATTAAGCCTTATCCTGTTTGCCACAGGTGTGAAAAGCAATAAAACCTTATTTTTAGGGATCTGCAACCAACAGTGACACTTCCTGTGTTCCTAATACACTGGTTACATGTTTTATATCATTTATAATAAGTTCTCAGGTTCTGAATCCCCCATCTGACCCTAATAAAATTAACAGTCTTTCAGATGTGATGATAAACCGAGGTCTTGTGTCGTTGCTTTACACCGTGCACGTAAAAGAAACAGAGCAGACGCTGGCATGGGTCTCTGTCTGTATCATTGAACTATCCTCCAAAAATCTAAACTGTCTAATCTCTTCAGGAGGCGTCGCTCATATGGGCAAACGGTAGCGACGATAAATTGAACGTAAATAAGTAATATTTTATTATTGTATGAGCAAGGACAGACAACATTATGTTTTATGACGTGTGCCTCCCTATGTGCAGGAAACTGGTCCATGCATAGAATATGACACCCTTAATGTAGATTATCCGAGTGAAGGCAGGCCCTAATCTGAATGTAGTGATTATGTTATTACCTGGAATTTTGTATAAGGGGTATGTCTATAATACTCATACCATAAATGATATAAGTGACTTATCCGGCTGAAACTTATGCAGAAGATCTTTGTATTGGACATACCCATGGATGGGTAGGGCTGTCATAATCATTTAATTTTAAGTAGATTTACAACAATATGAAATGTGGTGATGATGAACATGGTCTAACTTGCCCAGCTCCTTTGCTACACAATATATATCTGGACTCGCGCATGGTACTCTCCCAGTTTGATAATGTAATAACAAGGATCTTGGGAGATATGAAGGACACATTATGAGCTGTCAACATCTCTCCGACAGACACGTGTCCTTTTAACAACCTTCATATAAGTTCATACTTTCTGTGTATTTCAAACTTATCTTTCTTCATTATGTATTCCCATAATAAGTCACTTTCTCTAAATAGTGTAAATATTATAGTGACCGGGAATGCTAATATGAACACCATATGTCTCAAGATTCTTGCAAAAATGTTCCTTTAATAATGTATCCCTGGAATTATGCTAGGGTATTAGAGGAAATTTCGGATATCATTTCTTGTCACCGTTTTATGTAAATCTTCAAGATCCATGCAAGTGTCCAGTTTAGTTTAGTAAAATTAGTACATGTAGGAACATTATGTCAGCAAACCCCCTAGCCATGGGAATAATCTTGTTGCGAACAATGCATGCTGTCGGTCTATCTCCGAAAAACCGAACATAAACAACGGAACCGGATTACTGCCATACGGGTTTTTGATCTACGGTTATTATTTGTTTGGCTATTCCCTGGATGACTGTTCTTTAATGTAAATATTTAAGTATATTTTAAACATTATTACAATTTTACTGGCTCTATTAATTGGTGACCATTGGAATTGCTACGGAAGTGTTTTTTAATGTACTGATCATAAATGTTGTCACACAGGGGTATAGTTGTTATCTTATAACAATTAATGATCCCAGTACACTGGGGAATATAAAACATGGGGGGTGGGAATATGAGGGAACACAAAATCACATCCTCTGTAACATACTATGTTTCAAGTAAAAATGAACTTTCACTTATTGCAGCTTACTGCAATGAAATATGGGTTTAGTATATATTTATGTTTTTAAGGGTAACCCATATTAGTTTGGTCTTTCTTAAATATGTTAAAAAAGATGTCCAAACGACATAGTGGGCTGAGAATATGAATGTGATATATAAACAAAATTTGAATTTCCCATGTATATGGGAGATCCGTTATTACCCGGCTATATATCTGTATGACTGGTTATAATTATATGTACTCGGGGATCAGTTATGAACTATCATAGTACAGATACACATTAAGACAGTCCACTTGTTCTTAACTTCATGGTTTTACCATAGTACACATATT
Source organism: Archivesica marissinica (assembly GCA_014843695.1). Classification (NCBI taxonomy): domain Eukaryota; kingdom Metazoa; phylum Mollusca; class Bivalvia; order Venerida; family Vesicomyidae; genus Archivesica; species Archivesica marissinica. Next base: position 56,097,327 of record CM026387.1, read on the forward strand.
TTAAACTTCGTAGTCTTAACTAAAAGTATTTTAGTACATAACTTTGTAATTTTAATGTAAAATGTCGGATGCTGGACGGATATGGGTGGAAGACTTTATTGTCTTGTGGCATGTCGATCACAGTATTATACTATGCGACATTGCAGGTGTAACAAGGTATTCTCGTCACATAATCATAGTAGAAATGGTAATCATATATTTTAATTTATATATATGCAGTCTGAGACATCTTAGACGTATACATGTACCGGGTATTTTATTCATCCGGTCTACCCCGACTAGCGCTGACACACATTCTTGTGTGAGCGACAGTCGGAGATATGAAAACCGAACACACACTGAGATTACAGCAGCCCTCATAGCCCACTAAACATCTAGTTATAATAATTACGATAGGCAAAACCATCACTTTTAGATGATGAGTATTTTAATCTTCTTAGAAAACTCAGTCGCCTAAATGCATTTATGCGGTGGCGACATTAAATAAATTTACTAGTCAGTCATCCTTACTGCATCAAATCCTTACCCAGGCACTGTGACCTACTTTAAACCCATAAATTACTTTTAGTTTATACAAATTTAGTAGCTCGATTGCCGAGAAACAAGTATATACATGACTTATATTAATCACTCTCGAGACCTCATCCTGAGGAATCCATCGCCAATGAGGGAAGAGAAGAGGCAAATGGAATTTAAATGCCTTGCCTAAGGTGACACAATCGTAACGGCTCAGCCGGGGCTCGAAAACTCAGTGCCTTTCGCACCTGAAAGCGAAGCGCTGCCATTGCATATACATATATTAGCTTACACAACAACCATGTTCATGTGCATCTACCCTGCTGATTAGCTATTAGCATATTTTTTTACAAACTAGTACAGGTTATATATAGTGGTCTTGTAGGATTTCCACTGGAGAAAATCAAATTGCCACCACTTTTTACCCCCCCCCCTGCCGATCCCCCAAAAACCCATTTATTTTGTTTTCTTTTTACATTTTATTGTGTTGCTCCATTCTCTGTTCTATTACAGTTGTTGTCATCTGTTTGCAATTGACTCAGTAATATTAGTATAATGGTCATGTACTATAAGTTATTATTATGCAAGATATCCACATCTTTCTCTACTGTTATAGGGGTGTGAAGCAATTTAATATAAGCTGAACATACATACCGGTATACAATGAACGTAAACAAATCTATCACCTAAATATTAACTGAAAACAGTGACGTCAATTTTACATAGCTTTTAACCCATTTCATTCTGGATATATTTAAAGGCTTTTGCAAACAACATAGATCCAGATCAGCCGCAGCGTAACGCTGCGTGCTGATCAGGATCTATGTTGTTTGCTGCATAGCCAAGTGTCTTAGCAAGATCATCTGAATAGCAAACAGCATAGAGCCTGATCAGACGGCACATTCCGTGGCGGTTAATCTGGCTCTATGTTCTTTGCAAATACCGTTTGAACGGTATCCAGAATGAAATGGGTTAATAATAATGAAACATTTAATTATTCCAGTACTCAGGGAAAATATTTTTGACAGACAGACAGACAGACACAGAGCTTGTCCCCTCTGAAAATGGACAAGCCGTAATTTATTATGCAAATTATTAGCGACGCCTCCTGGAGAGATTAGTCATTTTAGATTTGTGGAGGATAGTGCAATGATACAGACAGACAGAGACCCATTCCAGTCTCCTCTGGTTCTTTTACGTGCACTGTGTACAGCACCGACACGAGACTTTGGTTTAACGTCCCATCTGAAAGACTGTTAATTTTATTAGGGTCAGACGGGGGATCTAACCTGCGATCCCTGGATTACCAGTCCAGCTTGTTACCACTGGACTACATATCCGTCTGTAGAATTATTCAATTGTAGAGTGTAACTTCCTTCTTAACCCATTTGATTCTGGATACCGTTCAAACAGTATATGCAAAGAATATAGAGCCATATCAGCCACCACGAAACATGCCTTCTGATCAGGCTCTATGCTGTTAGCTATTCAGATGATCTTGCTAAGACACTAGATCTATGTTGTTTGCAAAAACTTTAAATGTATTCAGAATGAAATGAGTGAAATATGCCTCTCATTTATCCAAAAATATGATGAGTGACATAAAATCGTTGTGCCAGCAGTTGGCTGTTATTATTAGAACACCACTATTTGTCATATTTCAAATATCACACTATACCTTTATTCTCATATGTCATAAACAATACCACCATGTAAAGCTGTGATGACCTGCCAATGCTCCAAGAATTATTGTCTTGTATATTCCAGGTCAATAACCAGTGAGGTGTAGTCTAATTAACATCCTTTCCAGGATTATGGGATTTGCTGGCAGGTGTGAAACGGAACTTAACTAGGAAACAACTAAGGTCAGAAAAATTTGATATATAATTATAATAAATGATATTGACAACTGAAAAAGGTTACATTTTTGTCCTAATGTTTTATTCTTGCGCCAAATTATTAGACCCCCACCCCAATTCCCAGAAAATGCATAATACCAAGTTTATATTAATATATTTAGACTATACATAATGTTTTCCTGTGGGCCAATGGAGATAGATATCTCACCACTTCATATGATGCCTGTGGGTCACTTTAGATAGGTCCCTTACCGGGACTTTCAATTCTCACAACTTCAACATTTTTCCCCAGGCTGTGAGAATTGAAAGTCACCTCAGAAAATGCATAATACCGAGCTACTATTACCGGTAGTAAATTTAGACTTGACATAATGTTTTCATGCTGGTCAGGTGAGATAGATATCTAACCACTTCATATGATGCCTGTGGGTCACTTTAGAAAGGTCCCTGGCCGGAAATTTCAATTCTCACAGCTTCAACATTTTCCCCCAAGCCGTGAGAATTGAAAGTCACCTCAGAAAATGCTTAATACTGAGTAGCTGAAGAGCATTAGATGTGAGATCACTCTGAAGGGGCAAAACATAAGCCAAAGCTGAATTTTTCAGGAAACATTCCCAATACCATTAGGAACAACATATCCAAAATCCCCGTGAATCCCACTGGAGTTCTTTCCAAAATCCAAGATGGCGTCCAAGATGGCCGCCAAAATCTTAAAACTGTTATATCTCCGCTTAAGATCAACGTAGCTTCACAATTTTGATGGCTACATACACATTTATTAGGGTAAGGAATACAATAAAACATGTTCTGAATCACTAAGTATTCATACACAGCTACAGTATCTAGCTGGTCAGCTATGAATGGTATGGCGATAACAATGCAGTCTATAGCATTGACAATTGTACTCGAAATATACTGTTGTATCTATTAATTTTGACTTTCACTGTAGAATAAGGGACACTACTATTATATAGACCATGAGACTACTATACTCTAGACCATGAGAACTAAATGCCTGAATGTGTTATAACCGGGTGGCACGATTTGCCCAAATCTTCCCAAATCCACCAAATCTACACCAAATCTTCCCAAATCCACATGTAATCTGTATTTGATGAGCTAAATAAAGCTATATATCCCTTTAAATACTAGTATGGCATGCCATAGCTAATTTTCAGTCATGTGTGCACATCACAATGTCTATATTATTGACGAAATCGAAACTGACAATTTTACTTTGATTCAAGGGAGGCAACCGCGATTTACAACACATGAACATATAAGGGACATCACTGTGTCCGTGTATATATACAAAAGTAAATAATAGATTGCACTTACCAGTCTGTCTTTATCATTGCAGCGCTGTTCCACGGAGCTGTTCCATCCCGATCTAGGACTGTGGTAGACGTTCGAGATGCCCAACCCTCGTACATGGACTGTTTCGTGTGATGTGGGGGTTGTTATTATGACAGGCTATGCATTGTATTTATGGAGCCCAATAATTGTTTAACTATGCATGCTGGTAAAATAACGGCTATATAATAATTTATATGTCTTGGAATTTCATTAGAATAATTATTATTGCGTCGTCACAACGCAATTTTAATGAAAATCCACGACATATTTGATTGCTATTTCGGTCGCAATTATAAGGAAAATCCAAGACATATAAATTATTATATAGCCGTTATTTCACCGCTAATGTCAAAGGGTTCATAATTAATGCCTAAAGACCTATTGAACGCAACAGTGTCTATCCTGCATATCTATTTATAAATGAAGTATAGATTGCCAGGCAGTGTAGGAGGCATACATGTAGGCCTATGCCTAAATAAGAAAGCACGGATGTGATTGATTAACCCATGTGCGTAATCACAGGACATGGTTGGTGATCATGACGTTATTATATGCATGCATACAGATGAGAAACTAATCAATATTCCCAAAAACTGCATTATGTATGCAGTTTTGGGAATGTTGGATCAGTTTCTCTGCTGTAATACCATGCAGCATTTCTGATTTACTTCACAAGTGGAATATCTTGACATAAGGTGCTAGTGGGCCCGTAGCATGCTGATTTCATATGCATATTTTAAGATGGAACGTGACGAAAGAAGCAGAGACATTTGTATTTAATATTTTAACATATTTAATAATAACACTTGTCTCAGCAGGGTCGCTATATAGCCATTCTCTAACCATGTCTCAGCAAATAGTGCATGCAGACGTGTCAGTCGTCGAAAGACACACAATAAAAACTTTATGTAATATAAGGCGTAAAAAAATAGCCGTGTTTCAGGTTTCCCGTCCGGCGACCTTGCTTTTTTGGTGCGGTCGTGGGTAGAAAATCAAGAACAGAACAATGTGCTAGCCATCTCATGTACGTGCATCTTACAGTGAATGCGTCGTTTATTTACCCACCGAGTACAGCATCTTTCCCGGTCGGGAATCGCATTTAATGTGACACGATCTGTACGACGTGGGTAGAAAATCAAGAACAGAAAAATGTGCTAGCCAGAACTCACATGTTATAAACCAAATATACATGCGCATGTACATGGTACATGCAGCTCATGTACGTGCATCTTACAGTGAAAGCGTCTTCGAGACAAAGCAAATGGGGGCAATTCTAATTATTATGTGGTTTTACCGAGTTTTAAAAGTAATGTCGTTTCAAAATATGCCCTTGTGTCACATGGTTCAGAATCACGATGTACATGTATGTCCATCTTATGCATCGTCATTTATTTACCCACCGAGTACAGCATCTTTCCCGGTCGGGAATCGCATTTAATGTGACACGATCTGTACGACGTGGGTTCAGAATCACGATGTAAATGCACGTACATGTACATGAATGTCCATATTTTGATCCCCCCCCCCATTTGCTTTTCTCGAAGATTCCTTCGCTTTATTAATAAAGTTAAAATGGTCAACAAAGTAGAGTAAACACATACATGTATCATGTAACTGCATTGATAGTTTAGTTCTATGAGTAACACATACATGTATCATGTAACTGCATTGATAGTTTAGTTCTATGAGTAAACATACATGTATCATGTAACTGCATTGATAGTTTAGTTCTATGAGTAAACACATACATGTATCATGTAACTGCATTGATAGTTTAGTTCTATGAGTAAACATACATGTATCATGTAACTGCATTGAAGTTTAGTTCTATGAGTAAACACATACATGTATCATGTAACTGCATTGATAGTTTAGTTCTAGAGTAAACATACATGTATCATGTAACTGCATTGATAGTTTAGTTCTATGAGTAAACATACATGTATCATGTAACTGCATTGATAGTTTGTTCTATGAGTAAACACATACATGTATCATGTAACTGCATTGATAGTTTAGTTCTATGAGTAAACACATACATGTATCATGTAACTGCATTGATAGTTTAGTTCTATGAGTAAACACATACATGTATCATGTAACTGCATTGATAGTTTAGTTCTATGAGTAAACACATACATGTATCATGTAACTGCATTGATGAGTAAAACATACATGTATCATGTAACTGCATTGATAGTTTAGTTCTATGAGCAAACACATACATGTATCATGTAACTGCATTGATAGTTTAGTTCTATGAGCAAAACACATACATGTATCATGTAACTGCATTGATAGTTTAGTTCTATGAGCAAACACATACATGTATCATGTAACTGCATTGATAGTTTAGTTCTATGAGTAAACACATACATGTATCATGTAACTGCATTGATAGTTTAGTTCTATGAGTAAACACATACATGTATCATGTAACTGCATTGATAGTTTAGTTCTATGAGCAAACACATACATGTATCATGTAACTGCATTGATAGTTTAGTTCTATGAGCAAACACATACATGTATCATGTAACTGCATTGATAGTTTAGTTCTATGAGTAAAACATACATGTATCATGTAACTGCATTGATAGTTTAGTTCTATGAGTAAACACATACATGTATCATGTAACTGCATTGATAGTTTAGTTCTATGAGTAAACACCATACATGTATCATGTAACTGCATTGATAGTTTAGTTCTATGAGTAAACACATACATGTATCATGTAACTGCATTGATAGTTTAGTTCTATGAGTAAACACATACATGTATCATGTAACTGCATTGATAGTTTAGTTCTATGAGTAAACACATACATGTATCATGTAACTGCATTGATAGTTTAGTTCTATGAGTAAACACATACATGTATCATGTAACTGCATTGATAGTTTAGTTCTATGAGTAAACACATACATGTATCATGTAACTGCATTGATAGTTTAGTTCTATGAGTAAACACATACATGTATCATGTAACTGCATTGATAGTTTAGTTCTATGAGTAAACACATACATGTATCATGTAACTGCATTGATAGTTTAGTTCTATGAGCAAACACATACATGTATCATGTAACTGCATTGATAGTTTAGTTCTATGAGTAAACACATACATGTATCATGTAACTGCATTGATAGTTTAGTTCTATGAGTAAACACATACATGTATCATGTAACTGCATTGATAGTTTAGTTCTATGAGTAAACACATACATGTATCATGTAACTGCATTGATAGTTTAGTTCTATGAGTAAACACATACATGTATCATGTAACTGCATTGATAGTTTAGTTCTATGAGTAAACACATACATGTATCATGTAACTGCATTGATAGTTTAGTTCTATGAGTAAACACATACATGTATCATGTAACTGCATTGATAGTTTAGTTCTATGAGTAAACACATACATGTATCATGTAACTGCATTGATAGTTTAGTTCTATGAGCAAACACATACATGTATCATGTAACTGCATTGATAGTTTAGTTCTATGAGCAAACACATACATGTATCATGTAACTGCATTGATAGTTTAGTTCTATGAGTAAACACATACATGTATCATGTAACTGCATTGATAGTTTAGTTCTATGAGTAAAACATACATGTATCATGTAACTGCATTGATAGTTTAGTTCTATGAGTAAACACATACATGTATCATGTAACTGCATTGATAGTTTAGTTCTATGAGTAAACATACATGTATCATGTAACTGCATTGATAGTTTAGTTCTATGAGTAAACATACATGTATCATGTAACTGCATTGATAGTTTAGTTCTATGAGTAAACACATACATGTATCATGTAACTGCATTGATAGTTTAGTTCTATGAGTAAACACATACATGTATCATGTAACTGCATTGATAGTTTAGTTCTATGAGTAAACACATACATGTATCATGTAACTGCATTGATAGTTTAGTTCTATGAGTAAACACATACATGTATCATGTAACTGCATTGATAGTTTAGTTCTATGAGTAAACACATACATGTATCATGTAACTGCATTGATAGTTTAGTTCTATGAGTAAACACATACATGTATCATGTAACTGCATTGATAGTTTAGTTCTATGAGTAAACACATACATGTATCATGTAACTGCATTGATAGTTTAGTTCTATGAGCAAACACATACATGTATCATGTAACTGCATTGATAGTTTAGTTCTATGAGCAAAACACATACATGTATCATGTAACTGCATTGATAGTTTAGTTCTATGAGCAAACACATACATGTATCATGTAACTGCATTGATAGTTTAGTTCTATGAGCAAACACATACATGTATCATGTAACTGCATTGATAGTTTAGTTCTATGAGCAAACACATACATGTATCATGTAACTGCATTGATAGTTTAGTTCTATGAGCAAACACATACATGTATCATGTAACTGCATTGATAGTTTAGTTCTATGAGTAAACACATACATGTATCATGTAACTGCATTGATAGTTTAGTTCTATGAGCAAACACATACATGTATCATGTAACTGCATTGATTAGTTTAGTTCTTGGTTTGTTTGTTGTTGTGTTTGTTTTGGTTTGTTTGTTGTTGTGTTTGTTTTGGTTTGTTTGTTGTTGTGTTTGTTTTGGTTGTTTGTTGTTGTGTTTGTTTTGGTTGTTTGTTGTTGTGTTTGTTTTGGTTGTTTGTTGTTGTGTTTGTTTTGGTTGTTTGTTGTTGTGTTTGTTTTGGTTGTTTGTTGTTGTGTTTGTTTTGGTTGTTTGTTGTTGTGTTTGTTTTGGTTTGTTTGTTGTTGTGTTTGTTTTGGTTGTTTGTTGTTGTGTTTGTTTTGGTTGTTTGTTGTTGTGTTTGTTTTGGTTTGTTTGTTGTTGTGTTTGTTTTGGTTTGTTTGTTGTTGTGTTTGTTTTGGTTTGTTTGTTGTTGTGTTTGTTTTGGTTTGTTTGTTGTTGTGTTGTTTTGGTTTGTATCATGTAACTGCATTGATAGTTTAGTTCTATGAGTAAACACATACATGTATCATGTAACTGCATTGATAGTTTAGTTCTATGAGTAAACACATACATGTATCATGTAACTGCATTGATAGTTTAGTTCTATGAGTAAACACATACATGTATCATGTAACTGCATTGATAGTTTAGTTCTATGAGTAAACACATACATGTATCATGTAACTGCATTGATAGTTTAGTTCTATGAGTAAACACATACATGTATCATGTAACTGCATTGATAGTTTAGTTCTATGAGTAAACACATACATGTATCATGTAACTGCATTGATAGTTTAGTTCTATGAGTAAACACATACATGTATCATGTAACTGCATTGATAGTTTAGTTCTATGAGTAAACACATACATGTATCATGTAACTGCATTGATAGTTTAGTTCTATGAGTAAACACATACATGTATCATGTAACTGCATTGATAGTTTAGTTCTATGAGTAAACACATACATGTATCATGTAACTGCATTGATAGTTTAGTTCTATGAGTAAACACATACATGTATCATGTAACTGCATTGATAGTTTAGTTCTATGAGTAAAACATAATATGTATCATGTAATGCATTGATAGTTAGTTTATGAGTAAACACATACATGTATCATGTAACTGCATTGATAGTTTAGTTCTATGAGTAAACACATACATGTATCATGTAACTGCATTGATAGTTTAGTTCTATGAGTAAACACATACATGTATCATGTTGCATTGATAGTTTAGTTTATGAGTAAACATACATGTATCATGTAACTGCATTGATAGTTTAGTTCTATAAAAATGCTGTGTTTCAAGTTACATGCTGAAGAAAATGTTGTTTTAAATAGTAAATATACTTAAGGTATATTACTGTAAAACATATTTTGCTCATAACAATGAGCTATGCACATATGTTTTTCGCATAATAACTATCAATTTAACATATTTATTTTATTGTTTTGAAAATGGATAAAAAATTTACGACCGCACCAAAAAAGCAAGGTCGCCGGACGGGAAACCTGAAACACGGCTATTTTTTTACGCCTTATATTACATAAAGTTTTTATTGTGTGTCTTTCGACGACTGACACGTCTGCATGCACTATTTGCTGAGACATGGTTAGAGAATGGCTATATAGCGACCCTGCTGAGACAAGTGTTATTATTAAATATGTTAAAATATTAAATACAAATGTCTCTGCTTCTTTCGTCACGTTCCATCTTAAAATATGCATATGAAATCAGCATGCTACGGGCCCACTAGCACCATATGTCAAGATATTCCACTTGTGAAGTAAATCAGAAATGCTGCATGGTATTACAGCAGAGAAACTGATCAACATTCCCAAAACTGCATACATAATGCAGTTTTTGGGAATATTGATTAGTTTCTCATCTGTATGCATGCATTAAAAGTCATGATCACCAACCATGTCCTGTGATTACGCACATGCGTTAATCAATCACATCCGTGCTTTCTTATTTAGGCATAGGCCTACATGTATGCCTCCTACACTGCCTGGCAATCTATACTTCATTATAAATAGATATGCAGGATAGACACTGTTGCGTTCAATAGGTCGTTTAGGCATTAATTATGAACCCTTTGACATTAGCGGTGAAATAACGGCTATATAATAATTTATATGTCTTGGATTTTCCTTAAAATTGCGACCGAAATAGCAATCAAATATGTCGTGGATTTTCATTAAAATTGCGTTGTGACGACGCAATAATAATTATTCTAATGAAATTCCAAGACATATAAATTATTATATAGCCGTTATTTTACCAGCATGCATAGTTAAACAATTATTGGGCTCCATAAATACAATGCATAGCCTGTCATAATAACAACCCCCACATCACACGAAACAGTCCATGTACGAGGGTTGGGCATCTCAAACGTCTACCACAGTCCTAGATCGAGATGGAACAGCTCCGTGGAACAGCGCTGCAATGATAAAGACAGACTGGTAAGTGCAATCTATTATTTACTTTTGTATATATACACGGACACAGTGATGTCCCTTATATGTTCATGTGTTGTAAATCGCGGTTGCCTCCCTTGAATCAAAGTAAAATTGTCAGTTTCGATTCGCAATAATATAGCATTGTGATGTGCACACATGACTGAAATTAGCTATGGCATGCCATACTAGTATTTAAAGGGATATATAGCTTATTTAGCTCATCAAATACAGATTACATGTGGATTGGGAAGATTTGTGTAGATTTAGTGGATTTGGGAAGATTTGGGCAAATCGTGC
>CM026387.1:56109325-56125808 GCA_014843695.1 Archivesica marissinica
ATATAGGTGTATATTAGCTGATATAGGTGTATATGATATAGGTGTATATATAGCTGATGTATAGGTGTATATTGATATATGTGTATATATGCTGATATAGGTGTATAGGGATATAGGTGTATATTAGCTGATATATGTGTATTGTGATATAGGTGTATATATAGCTGATTATGTATAGTTGATGATATAGGTGTATATATAGCTGATATAGGTGTATATATAGCTGATATATGTGTATATATACTGATATATGTGTATATTGACTGATATAGGTGTATATATAGCTGAATATGTGTATATTCGCTGATATATGTGTATATTGACTGATATATGTGTATATTAGCTGACATATGTATATGTTGATGATATAGGTGTATATTTACTGATATATGTGTATATTAGCTGATATATGTGTATATTGACTGATATATGTGTATATTGATGATATATGTGTATATTTACTGATATATGTGTATATTGAATGATATATGTGTATATTCACTGATATATGTGTATATTGAATGATATATGTGTATATTGACTGATATATGTGTATATTCACTGATATATGTGTATATTGAATGATATATGTGTATATTGAATGATATATGTGTATATTGAATGATATATGTGTATATTCGCTTGTTAATCAGTTCAAACAGAGTATGATGTACATTCAACAGGTGTCAACAGCAGAACAATCGCACTTAATATTGATACAGTCAAACCTGTGTTAGTGGCTACCTCTAGGAAGCAGCCAACCTGTACTAAGCAGCTAGATTCCAAATTATGCAGCCCCATGTGCTAAGTAGGCTGTGGGTCCTCTATTATGCAGCCCCATATGCTATGCATGCAGTCCCTTGGTTGTTGTTCCTCTTTTAGGCAGCCGCATGTGCTATGCATGCAGTCCCTTGGATGTGGGTCCTCTATTATGCAGCCGCATGTGCTATGCATGCAGTCCATTGGTTGTTGTTCCTCTTTTAGGCAGCCGCATGTGCTATGCATGCAGTCCCTTGGATGTGGGTCCTCTATTATGCAGCCGCATGTGCTATGCATGCAGTCCCTTGAATGTGGGTCCTCTATTAGGCAGCCGCATGTGCTATGCATGCAGTCCCTTGAATGTGGGTCCTCTATTATGCAGCCGCATGTGCTATGCATGCAGTCCCTTGGATGTTGGTCGTCTATTAGGCAGCTGCATGTGCTATGTCTGCAGTCCCTTGGCTGCGGGTCCTCTATTATGCAGCCGCATGTGCTATGCATGCAATCCATTGGCTGCGGGTCCTCTATTAGGCAGCCGCATGTGCTAAGCAGTCCCTTGGCTGCGGGTCCTCTATTAGGCAGCCGCATGTGCTAAGCAGTCCCTTGGCTGCGGGTCCTCTATTATGCAGCCGCATGTGCTATGCATGCAATCCCTTGGCTGTGGGTCCTCTATTAGGCAGCCGCATGTGCGATGCAGTCCCTTGGCTGCGGGTCCTCTATTATACAGCCGCATGTGCGACGCAGTCCCTGGCTGCGGGTCCTTTAGTATGCAGCCGATGTGATATGCAGTCCCTTGGCTGCGGGTCTTCTATTATGCAGCTGTATGTGCTATGCAGTATCTTGGCTGCGGGTCCTCTACTAGGCAGCCGCATGTGCGATGCAGTCCCATGGCTGCGGGTCCTCTACTAGGCAGCTGTATGTGCGATGCAGTCCCATGGCTGCGGGTCCTCTACTAGGCAGCTGTATGTGCTATGCAGTCCCATGGCTGCGTGTCCTCTACTATACAGACGCATGTGCGATGCAGTCCCTGGCTGCGGGTCCTCTATTATACAGACGCATGTGCGACGCAGTCCCTGGCTGCGGGTCCTCTATTATACAGACGCATGTGCGACGCAGTCCCTGGCTGCGGGTCCTCTATTATGCAGACGCATGTGCGATGCAGTCCCATGGCTACGGGTCCTCTATTATGCAGCCGATGTGCGATGCAGTCCCATGGCTGCGTGTCCTCTATTATACAGACGCATGTGCGATGCAGTCCCATGGCTGCGTGTCCTCTATTATACAGACGCATGTGCGATGCAGTCACTTGGCTGTGGCTGCTTAAGACAGGGTTGACTGTATGATACTATCATTATCTGCAGGTTGCTACACTCATGCTCTCACGTGAATTTCATTGTGCGAAAGTTGTATTCAACAAATACCAGGAAAATTAATCGAAAAATAATATAAGCTAAGGCAGTGAACAGTTATTTCATTCCATAGACAAGCATACAAATAGCAATTTACAGATTCTCCGCCAAATCTTTCCTACATGGAGATCTGTAATAAAGAACATATTGTTTTCTTTCTGCAAAAACAACAGCTTCACAAAAAACATGATACAAAAGAACCAATTCAAATGTATCCCTACTTTACTTATAAATGTGTTCATGTTTATACCACGAAAATAGGTGAAAACCAGAGGCAATATTTATATGAACTATTCACAAAATAATTCGATCAAACGAAACAGTTTGAGTGCAACAGTTATTGCTTCTTTAGTTATTCAATCTATGAACTAAACAATGCAAATAGGTGGTCGACCATCTACTTATTTCGCTATTTTCAATTATGTTGACGCTATTTGAATTCAGTATCACCGAGGTCAAAAATTAGCTCACGTAGTAATTTGTAAACACCCATTTTCAGCATCCAGAAGATAAAGCATGAACAATTCACTGTTATGAACATCACACATGCATTCAGATGTCTATTTTACCACATCACACATGCATTCAAATGTCTATTTTACCACATCACACATGCATTCAAATGTCTATTTTACCACATCACACATGCATTCAAATGTCTATTTTACCACATCACACATGCATTCAAATGTCTATTTTACCACATCACACATGCATTCAATTGTCTATTTTATCATTGTTTGTGTCTATTTTACCACATCACACATACATTCAGATGTCTATTTTACCACATCACACATGCATTCAGATGTCTATTTTACCACATCACACATGCATTCAAATGTCTATTTTACCACATCACACATGCATTCAGATGTCTATTTTACCACATCACACATGCATTCAAATGTCTATTTTACCACATCACGCATGCATTCAAATGTCTATTTTACCACATCACACATGCATTCAAATGTCTATTTTACCACATCACACATGCATTCAGATGTCTATTTTACCACATCACACATGCATTCAAATGTCTATTTTACCACATCACACATGCATTCAAATGCCTATTTTACCACATCACACATGCATTCAAATGTCTATTTTACCTATATCACGCATGCATTCAAATGTCTATTTTACCACATCACACATGCATTCAAATGTCTATTTTACCACATCACACATGCATTCAGATGTCTATTTTACCACATCACACATGCATTCAGATGTCTATTTTACCACATCACACATGCATTCAAATGTCTATTTTACCACATCACGCATGCATTCAAATGTCTATTTTACCACATCACACATGCATTCAAATGTCTATTTTACCACATCACACATGCATTCAAATGTCTATTTTACCACATCACACATGCATTCAAATGTCTATTTTACCACATCACGCATGCATTCAAATGTCTATTTTACCACATCACACATGCATTCAAATGTCTATTTTACCACATCACTCATGCATTCAAATGTCTATGTTTTTTTGTTTTTTGTGTTATGTCTATTTTACCACATCACGCATGCATTCAAATGTCCATTTTACCACATCACGCATGCATTCAAATGTCTATTTTACCACATTACACATACATTCAAATGTCCATTTTACCACATCACACATGCATTCAAATGTCTATTTTACCTCATTTTATAGAATTTCTGAATTCGACCGAGTGTCTAGTTCAATAATTGATTCCTCCTATAATCTCTAGTTCAGTAATTGACATTGGCTTTCCACGATGATAGTTTGTGACTATTTCATATTATATCTATGCGTTGTGTGCGCGCGTGCGTGCGTTTATAGAGTACTCTCCATATCATAAACAAAGGATTCATAATTTGTGAGATTGGTAGAGGATGGGTTTCCGACCCCTACCGTGCAGAGTTTGGAGATTAATATACGGGGCTACACAAATGGGGCCCGAAAATGCAAAATACTCGTTAGAGTAACTCCAAAACAATGTTTTCCTCTGAATGGTGCCCGAAAATGAAACAATCTCGTAAAAGTTACGCCGACATAATCTTCCCGATTACAACAGAAAGCAGTTTAATGTAACATTCCTTGTATATTGCCATTATACTCGTTGAGTAAGGTCTCGCTCTAGATACTGGGGTAACTCTATTTTCTGAAAACGTGCGAATTGTATATTGCCATTATACTCATTGAGTAAGGTCTCGCTCTAGATACTGGGGTAACTCTATTTTCTGAAAACGTGCGAATTGTATATTGCCATTATACTCGTTGAGTAAGGTCTCGCTCTAGATACTGGGGTAACTCTATTTTCTGAAAACGTGCGAATTTGATATCTTTGGCGACAGTTGTGATATGAAAATACGTAGTCAATATCATCTCAGCTTGAAGCAGTTACTTGTTAAACTTAATAAGATAAAAGAACTACACATTTTAAAAAAGACATTCAAATTAGCGACAACTTGCTTTATACGTGCATTTTAGAAATAACGTGTTTAATTTTGATACTAAATTTTATTATCTTATTATAAAAAGAATATTTTATTCACATTGTCGATACTGTTTGGAATTGATCATGATTAATCAAAGTTTGTTCCGTCACGTGCTGGTATGTCTAGCGAGTGCTTCAGGTAAGGTAGACTTATTATATAGCAGAATTATAATTTTATCATTATGTATTGTACATATGAGTAGTGATTACAGATATATTCCTGTTCGAAAACACGAACTTGCACAGACTACGAGTGTCCCCTGCAGCGCTTTATGTAGAATCATGAAAATACGAACTTGCAGACTACGAGTGTCCCATGCAGTGATATATGTATTAATGAATCATGAAAACACGAACTTGCACCGACTACGAGTGTCCCATGCAGCGATATCTGTATCAATGAATCATGAAAACACGAACTTGCACCGACTACAAGTGTCCCATGCAGCGATATATGTATTAATGAATCATGAAAACACGAACTTGCACCGACTACAAGTGTCCCATGCACAGGGATTCGGCACGTTTGGGGGTACTAGTATATATATTTAAGTACTTAAATTAAAAAGTATATAGAAACATGACAATATGATCACCACGACAATATGATCACCATGATAATATGATCACCATGCCAATATGATCACCATGACACTATGACCACCACGACAATATGATCACCACGCCAATATGATCACCATAACAGTATGATCACCATGGCAGTATGATCACCACGATAATAGGATCACCATGACAATGTGATCACCACGACAATATGATCACCACGACAATAGGATCACCATGACAATATGATCACCACGATAATATGATCACCATGATAATAGGATCACCATGACAGTATGATCACCACGATAATAGGATCACCATGACAGTATGATCACCATGACAATATGATCACCATGACAGTATGATCACCATGACAATATGATCACCACGATAATATGATCACCACGACAATATGATCACCACGACAATAGGATCACCATGACAGTATGATCACCATGACAATATGATCACCACGATAATATGATCACCACGACAATATGATCACCACGACAATAGGATCACCATCACAGTATGATCACCATGACAGTATGATCACCATGATAATATGATGACCACGATAATATGATCACCACGACAATGTGATCACCACGACAATAGGATCACTATGACAGTATGATCACCATGATAATAGGATCACCATGACAGTATGATCACCATGACAGTATGATCACCACGATAATAGGATCACCATGACAGTATGTTCACCACGACAATATGATCACCACGACAATATGATCACCACGACAATATGATCACCACGACAATATGATCACCATGATAATATGATCACCATGACAATAGGATCACCATGACAGTATGATCACCACGATAATAGGATCACCATGACAGTATGATCACCACGACAATATGATCACCATGACAGTATGATCACCATGACAGTATGATCACCATGATAATAGGATCACCATGACAGTATGATCACCATGCGTTGGACAATATGATCACCATGACAGTATGATCACCATGACAGTATGATCACCACGATAATAGGATCACCATGACAATAATAATATGTGTTACCTTCACACCACAAGTCATCATCTGTTTTCGTAACGTGGATAGGATCACCTATTTCTATACTTAATTCATCTTTGTGTTTGGGTATGAAGCGATGCATTCCCCGGTGTGTGACCACTAAATCGTTATAGTGTGTTGCGGGGAAACACGAGCTGTACTTACGAGAATCTATAAAGGAACAATACAGGTATTTGACATGGATTGGTATAGATTACGAAGATATCATTATTAATCGTACCTACCATACAAACTAAAATCTCCCTTGTCGAGTGGTCTAGCACGCCGTTACAACTCGCCTTTCACCACAATCACCAGCCCCGTGAGTTCCCTCCATATTTTGTACAAGTGATAACATGTGAGAAAGTTATATTTGTACAGGATCCATTCGTACAAAGTCAGTCTGTTGTGGTGGAGTAGAACACCCACATGTCCTGGGTAGAAACCAGGCCTGGAGGTTATAACACTTTTTCTCCAATCTCAAACTCTGTATCAAGCTTCTGATTGGTTGAGCTTAGCGTATATCTCAGACTCAACCAATGAACTCACTTGAGCTCGAGTTCTGAGAAAAGTTTTATAACATCGAGTCCAGGACTCAATTCTCCAACCTTCGTAAGCGACTGGCAACTTTCTCACACAAATCTATTATAATTTTATCACATTTCCCTGATAGGGAGCGAGATATGGAGCGAACCTGGGGCCATGGTGATAGCGGTGATAACTGAGCTTGTAAAAACTGAATTGAGTTGGTTTTTGTTCTAACAACAGCGTGCTAGACAACTCGACCACAGATGATATTTAATTTAAAGACGATTTCGGTAGTTTTCTACGCACAGCCGCTGTGCGCACCCAACTAAGATAATGAACTCTTCACCGAGAAGATAGAAAATCAATTTGCGGAACGCGGAAGTAAATTGCTAGAAAATACTACAATATGAAAAAATTCTATTAAAGGATTTTTTTTTTAGAAAACTATAGAAATCGTCTTTAATAATATTTTATTGCAACTTTTTCCATAATGATGAATACAATTTACAAATCATAATACATGTACTATTACTGTCACATTAATAACATGCATATAACCTGATAATATCCATATACATATAGATGACATTTTCAAAATGCAAAATTCAAGTGCAAAATGATTGGGCTACACGTTTGAAAACATTAGCAACAGCCCTTTCCAAAAGGTCAAATTTGCTATCATGTATGTAGTACTAATATAAGCCAGTCTTTCAAGAAATGTATTGTTTGGATTGAATAAGAAAATGACGTGATACGATTAAGAGAATACTAAAAATGAACAAGAATAATTGAAATTATTTTAATAGCTGCCATAATAAGCTGCTCGACTGATGCTATATAAGAACGATAGTACGTATTAGCATAATAATGCATGGTCTCTTTGTTAACTCCAAATGAGCCGATACATCAGTACAATTTTTATGCGATTTAATTATAAACCTATTCTTCACTGGACTCAATTATTCATTAATAAATTTATTTCATCTAACCTCCATCTCTTTCATTGTTTCCTTGCCCGCTGGAAGAAGTAATGACCTCACGTGGTTTCTCGCGTGATGTGTCATGTAACTTGTCGTCATGCGATGATCGGCTGTCAGAATTATCTGTTGAATCCTCTTTCAGATACATGTTGTCCGAGTTTAAAAAGGCCCGGGTATTTTTTGACACAGAATTAAATTTCACTGTTTTAAGTTCCTCTAAGAATTTACAACTATATTTAGGATAGACTTTTGGAAGCTGTTTTCCGGAATTTGGAAGAAACACATCATCATTGTCACTGTCAACGTTGTGGTCATGTTTGACAAGGGCGTCTTGGAGCTCATCAGCCAGACATCTATCATTGCTAATAACCTTAGGCTGTGGTGGAGCAGAAACTGAAATATATAATGTAATTAAGTTAGAAAATTCCGAATGGTTGTAACGAGTGAGCGAGAAAGCGTGTACAAATTCTAACATAATATATGTCCAGATATTGTGTCGTAGCCCGCATGGAATCTATGCTTGACATATCCTTGGGCGAAAACTCCGGGGTCACTCCCCATGAAACCGACACTGACTCGTTGGAATACATATATTGACACCAACATAAATTGTGCACCTTTATATTGAACGTTATTGTTTCGTTACACATTTTAGAATTATGGAATTTACTATCATGAGTGAAGAAAATAACCCTTCACACATTGTACCAATTTCCCCAAATATTTCAGTGCGTAGACGTTTACATTTGCCTATATATTTTTCTAAAAGGACATAAAGTTTACCTCACATGATATATTATTAGTTATGTACATTTCGTTTATCGCGATTGCGAAGCAAGATCTAATATTAGTTTAATAGCTTTCGAGACGGCTTTCCTGGTGGAATCCATCGCCACGAGGGAGATAGAATAGGCAATGCGATCGTTAGTGTCTTGCCTTGCCTAAGGACACAGCCACTGTGGTTCCGACTGGGCTCGCACTCACAACTCATTGATTCGAGCCCAGTGTCGAGGCGGACACAGCATCCATTTCACCATCGAGGATTGTTTTATTCGAAACTAATTTGATCTTTACACACCAGCGCAGCGAACTTACATTGACCACCTGCATCGACCTTCACCCATCATTCTACATACATTTTTTATTAAAATTGATCCCCGTTGAGGATTGTTTCCTGCGGATACAGACGAAGTTATTCTCGCTCACTCATCAAGACATATACATTCCCCACAATAATAAAACAAACTCACAATGTTGCCAATTTCTCCCTCATTTCCCCCTTCGCTTCACCTATATAACAACCTCACTAATTCGTCTGAAATCACTTGTCCATGTCCATTCATCTACTTCGTTAATCAGGCATGCTTTACCAACATTTATAAAAGATAACTTAATCGAACACGAGCCGCAGCAATTGATCAGTCTAAGCAAAATCAATGTGCAGAGTGTGCAGCTGCTATTTACGTCGATATAGCAGTGATGTTGGTCTACAATGACTTGCATATATGCATGCAGCATACATGGTAAAAACGCAGAGATCTGCTTAACAGGAGTGTACATGTTCGTACCATACCATTTCAATGCAGCCAGGGGCGTAGCTTGGCTGGAATCGATGTGTAGGCCAACTTAAAACTTAAGACGGGAGGGGGGTCCGGGGGTCGTCCCCAGGAATACTATTAATAGAGTATATAATTTAATCCTGTCCTCCCGATTTTTGTTGCTGATTTGGCATTTTTATTTTTTCGATTTTATAATAATAATAATAATAATAATAATAAAGACTTTATTTAACGAGAGTACTCATTTAACAAAAGTTAATCTACCATGAGGCCCTCAACATATATACAATCAAATGCAATCAAAAGATAGCACTATAAGTGAGAACTGCACATTGGAATAATATAGTAATGTAAAAGCTGAAAAATAGAGAAACTATATTTAATATGTAATGGAATATGATGATATATGGAATTGGCTAGCAGAGTAGAAAATGGGAATGAGACAATTAATGATACTAGATCTATCTAACAATATGCAGATTTGACTTGTAGTGGTATCTTAAAAATATGTATGAAATCAACCTAGACAGCAATATTTACGATTCTAATAAATATAGCAATCGCAATACACGTTTATAATAACAGTAGAAGTGCGCGATTAGTTTGAATTGTTATAGTTCCACCTTAAGTAGAGAATGTTGAACTGTTGGATAGTTGGAGCATTTTGAACTGAGTGAGGCAATGAATTCCAAATAGATGATCCTGAAAATTCAAATGTATTACGAAATAATTCACAATTTGGTCTTGGTGTGTATAATTGATATTTTGAGGTTGATCTAAGAATTCTAGGATGTATATCAGAAGTAAAAGTGAAGGATGATTTTAAATAGTCTGGAGCAGCTCCATGTAATGTTTTATACATTTGTATAGCCTTCTGATATATGACTCGTTCTAGAAAGGTCATCCATTTTAGTTGGGAGAATAATAATTGCGATGGAGTGTCAAAGTCCTGATCTAGAATTAGTCTAGCTGCTCTCTTTTGTAACCGACCCCTGAGGAACACCAGAAACAACAGTTCCAGCATCAAAACGAGCACCAGAAACATTCGTTTGTTGGAACCTGTCAGCTAAGTACGAGGAAAACCAATTTTGTGATGATTCAGCAAGACCATAATAAGCTAATTTACGTATTAAGATAGAATGATCAACCAGATCAAAGGCTTTGGAAAGATCCAGAAAGACTGTGTCCTCTACTTCATTCTTATCAATTGCTGATATCCAGTCATCCAGTAAGCGTGTAAGGGCAGTTTGACATGAATGATTTTTACGGAATCCGGACTGTCGATTATATAATAAATTATGTTCCTCGAGAAATTGTTTCATGTATTGTACATATGAGTATGGTTACAGATATATTCCTGTTCGAAAACACGAACTTGCACCGACTACGAATGTCCCATGCAGCGATATCTGTATTAATGAATCATGAAAACACGAACTTGCACCGACTAAGAGTATCCCATGCAGCGATATCTGTATTAATGAATCATGAAAACGCGAACTTGCACCGACTACAAGTGTCCCATGCAGCGATATATGTATTAATGAATCATGAAAACACGAACTTGCACCGACTACGAGTGTCCCATGCAGCGATATCTGTATTAATGAATCATGAAAACACGAACTTGCACCGACTACGAGTGTCCCATGCAGCGATATATGTATTAATGAATCATGAAAACACGAACTTGCACCGACTACGAGTGTCCCATGCAGCGATATATGTATTAATGAATCATGAAAACACGAACTTGCACCGACTACGAGTGTCCCATGCAGCGATATATGTATTAATGAATCATGAAAACACGAACTTGCACCGACTACGAGTGTCCCATGCAGCGATATATGTATTAATGAATCATGAAAACACGAACTTGCACCGACTACGAGTGTCCCATGCAGCGATATCTGTATTAATGAATCATGAAAACACGAACTTGCACCGACTACGAGTGTCCCATGCAGCGATATATGTATTAATGAATCATGAAAACACGAACTTGCACCGACTACGAGTGTCCCATGCAGCGATATCTGTATTAATGAATCATGAAAACGCGAACTTGCACCGACTACGAGTGTCCCATGCAGCGATATATGTATTAATGAATCATGAAAACACGAACTTGCACCGACTACAAGTGTCCCATGCAGCGATATATGTATTAATGAATCATGAAACCACGAACTTGCACCGACTACGAGTGTCCCATGCAGCGATATATGTATTAATGAATCATGAAAACACGAACTTGCACCGACTACGAGTGTCCCATGCAGCGATATCTGTACGAGTGTCCCATGCAGCGATATCTGTATTAATAAATCATGCTAAAAGTTGTGCACGCACATTAATTTCATTGCTGTTATGACTTGTTACGGACAATCGGTACACCTTGTACAAGGCCGTCGTCGCCGGTCCGGCCGATTATGGTCTATTCTTCCCATGGTGCAATTATTATTGTAACGTTAATAAGTTGCTAGTTTGCAGCACGACACTGTAGTGTACATTATTTAGAATATAATAGTTTTGAAACTTGATAACCTATATAATGATATAATATAATAATAAAATGTTCTATTCGTTTAATTCATTGTTACTAATCGTTTTTCCGGTGTTATAAATGGCACCACTAAGCAGAATATCACTAAAGATACAGCAAACTTCCACCCTAAAATGTCTTCAGATGCCAGGAAATCGCGTACACTATCAAGACTTTTCCCGGGGGAGCATGCCCCCGGACCCACCTAGTCAAGTCGCACTTATAGTGCTCCTATTTGGCCGGATCTCTTCCAAAATACCGGCGACGGCCTTGATATAGGGGAGCAAACGTTTAATGAAACACTAAGTTTTTGCATAATTATGTTCCGCCTCTTGGCATTTCTATTAAAGGCCAATGTTAAAGGTTTTGTAAAAAAAGTTTACAATAATGGAATTTCTTTATATTTGGTACATCACTAGTACTATGTATTACTAACCAAATAATGAAATAAATTTGATATGCTAATGACTTCGTTTTTTATAAAATTATTTTATAACATGCCTATTTTCCATTTCGGCCAATAATTTTTCATTTTGGCGACAATAGTAAAATAAAAAAATTGTTATCAAATATGGTGCTTAGTTTTAAATATTATCACAATATTTGCATGATAGAAAGATTACCTCCATTACATTACGTTACTTTATTTCCTGTGTCAACAATGATGTTAATGAATACACATGAAGATATGCTATAATGTTGTAAAAGTCTTGTCGTTGTCTGTTCACTCGAGTGTGAATCGGTGACGATCGGCAGTGTCCGTCTGTGACGGAAATTGCCGGAGTTCGCCGAATCAACCCCAGGTGAGCAATTGTCACTGTATTGTAGTGTACATGTCCAATCGTTTTGTCTGTTGTATGAACGGTTTAAATACATTTGCTCCTTGCAAATCTAATCCCGTTTCTGGTTATTCTGAACTGTCTCTCAGCTCAGATCTATGGATGAACTCTTACGAGCCAGTCAGCACATACTAAAGCTTGTTTAAAGACTTTCCAATTGATATTGGAATGGTTATTTAAATAAAACTGTGGCCCTACCTATCTATCCCTATAAATAAAGAATAAAGAATCGAACCTACGCCAGGCTTTGTTGAGAAAGTGAACCCTGTGACACATGTAACCATCACCGAATTGGAAATGTTCGTATACTACTGAACATATTATGAAAAATCGGAATTCAAATAAAGTAGATATGCTGTGTTCAATACTTGGCTGCCATTTTGCATATTGTGGGTAGTTATGATATCGTAGTTACATAACAATTGACTTCCTGTTAGCCAAAATAATGAAAAGGTATGCAACTGTCACAACAATACGTAAAAGCTTGTTAAATAGCATATAGTATATAGAAATATTTATAACAGAAATGCCAAATTAAATATTTGTGCTGATAAAAATAGTAATAGTATTTTATATCTTACACTTTTTAATATTAAAATAAATAACATTGTGAAATGCCTTGGCAACGATACTGAGTGTTCTTTATATGTACATGAGTTTGTTATATGTTATCGTTCAAAGTCTATGGCTAGATTGGCTACTATTGAACGCCATCTTCAACTTTGTTTAAATAAAGTTAGTTTATACAAATTCATTTTAGCTCGATTGCGATAATAAAGTCCAAATTAAATAAAGTCCAATATAAATGGGCTTTAAATAACGGTTTTCGAAGGACAAAACCAATAGGGCTATTTCACGATGACGTCATGCAATGTTTAGCGCAATGCATTCTGGGATAGGTGCGGGGCGGATATTGCAAACATAACAAATATGGCGGAAACTATAGTTCGACTTGCGGAATGCGATGTGAAAGGTGCGATTTTGCCACTGATTGTCATCGAACAAAACAGCCTTCCTGATCTTATTCGATGGCTACAAGGACAAAACCAATTGTATTCACTTTTGTCAGTCAAGTAAATGACATAACAAGTATTATCTCTTGTATTATGTATATGTAGTATTATGGCAAGCATTAACTCTTGTATTATGTATATGTAGTATTATGGCAAGTATTAACTCTTGTATTATGTATATGTAGTATTATGGCAAGCATTAACTCTTGTATTATGTATATTTAGTATTATGGCAAGCATTAACTCTTGTATTATGTATATGTAGTATTATGGCAAGCATTAACTCTTGTATTATGTATATTTAGTATTATGGCAAGCATTAACTCTTGTATTATGTATATGTAGTATTATGGCAAGCATTAACTCTTGTATTATGTATATTTAGTATTATGGCAAGCATTAACTCTTGTATTATGTATATGTAGTATTATGGCAAGCATTAACTCTTGTATTATGTATATGTAGTATTATGGCAAGCATTAACTCTTGTATTATGTATATGTAGTATTATGGCAAGTATTAACTCTTGTATTATGTATATGTAGTATTATGGCAAGCATTAACTCTTGTATTATGTATATGTAGTATTATGGCAAGCATTAACTCTTGTATTATGTATATGTAGTATTATGGCAAGCATTAACTCTTGTATTATGTATATGTAGTATTATGGCAAGCATTAACTCTTGTATTATGTATATGTAGTATTATGGCAAGCATTAACTCTTGTATTATGTATATGTAGTATAATGGCAAGTATTATTATGTATATGTAGTATTATGGCAAGTATTAACTCTTGTATTATGTATATGTAGTATTATGGCAAGTATTAACTCTTGTATTATGTATATGTAGTATTATGGCAAGCATTAACTCTTGTATTATGTATATGTAGTATTATGGCAAGTATTAACTCTTGTATTATGTATATGTAGTATTATGGCAAGCATTAACTCTTGTATTATGTATATGTAGTATTATGGCAAGTATTAACTCTTGTATTATGTATATGTAGTATTATGGCAAGTATTAACTCTTGTATTATGTATATGTAGTATTATGGCAAGCATTAACTCTTGTATTATGTATATGTAGTATTATGGCAAGCATTAACTCTTGTATTATGTATATGTAGTATTATGGCAAGTATTAACTCTTGTATTATGTATATGTAGTATTATGGCAAGTATTAACTCTTGTATTATGTATATGTAGTATTATGGCAAGCATTAACTCTTGTATTATGTTGTATATGTAGTATTATGGCAAGCATTAACTCTTGTATTATGTATATGTAGTATTATGGCAAGCATTAACTCTTAATTATGTATATGTAGTATTATGGCAAGTATTAACTCTTGTATTATGTATATGTAGTATTATGGCAGTATTAACTCTTGTATTATGTATATGTAGTATTATGGCAAGCATTAACTCTTGTATTATGTATATGTAGTATTATGGCAAGCATTAACTCTTGTATTATGTATATGTAGTATTATGGCAAGCATTAACTCTTGTATTATGTATATGTAGTATTATGGCAAGCATTAACTCTTGTATTATGTATATGTAGTATTATGGCAAGCATTAACTCTTGTATTATGTATATGTAGTATTATGGCAAGCATTAACTCTTGTATTATGTATATGTAGTATTATGGCAAGTATTAACTCTTGTATTATGTATATGTAGTATTATGGCAAGTATTAACTCTTGTATTATGTATATGTAGTATTATGGCAAGCATTAACTCTTGTATTATGTATATGTAGTATTATGGCAAGCATTAACTCTTGTATTATGTATATGTAGTATTATGGCAAGCATTAACTCTTGTATTATGTATATGTAGTATTATGGCAAGTATTAACTCTTGTATTATGTATATGTAGTATTATGGCAAGTATTAACTCTTGTATTATGTATATGTAGTATTATGGCAAGTATTAACTCTTGTATTATGTATATGTAGTATTATGGCAAGTATTAACTCTTGTATTATGTATATGTAGTATTATGGCAAGCATTAACTCTTGTATTATGTATATGTAGTATTATGGCAAGTATTAACTCTTGTATTATGTATTTATGTAGTATTATGGCAAGCATTAACTCTTGTATTATGTATATGTAGTATTATGGCAAGCATTAACTCTTGTATTATGTATATGTAGTATTATGGCAAGCATTAACTCTTGTATTATGTATATGTAGTATTATGGCAAGCATTAACTCTTGTATTATGTATATGTAGTATTATGGCAAGCATTAACTCTTGTATTATGTATATGTAGTATTATGGCAAGTATTAACTCTTGTATTATGTATATGTAGTATTATGGCAAGTATTAATCTTGTATTATGTATATGTAGTATTATGGCAAGTATTAACTCTTGTATTATGTATATGTAGTATTATGGCAAGCATTAACTCTTGTATTATGTATGTATATGTAGTATTATGGCAAGTATTAACTCTTGTATTATGTATATGTAGTATTATGGCAAGTATTAACTCTTGTATTATGTATATGTAGTATTATGGCAAGCATTAACTCTTGTATTATGTATATGTAGTATTATGGCAAGTATTAACTTGTATTATGTATATGTAGTATTATGGCAAGTATTATCTCTTGTATTATGTATATGTAGTATTATGGCAAGTATTAACTCTTGTATTATGTATATGTAGTATTATGGCAAGCATTAACTCTTGTATTAT
>CM026387.1:56126808-56146466 GCA_014843695.1 Archivesica marissinica
TTGCCATAATACTACATATACATAATACAAGAGTTAATACTTGCCATAATACTACATATACATAATAAAAGAGTTAATGCTTGCCATAATACTACATATACATAATACAAGAGTTAATGCTTGCCATAATACTACATATACATAATACAAGAGTTAATGCTTGCCATAATACTACATATACATAATACAAGAGTTAATGCTTGCCATAATACTACATATACATAACACAAGAGTTAATACTTGCCATAATACTAAATAAACATAATACAAGAGTTAATGCTTGCCATAATACTACATATACATAATACAAGAGTTAATGCTTGCCATAATACTACATATACATAATACAAGAGTTAATACTTGCCATAATACTACATATACATAATACAAGAGTTAATGCTTGCCAAATACTGCATATACATAATACAAGAGTAATACTTGCCATAATACTACATATACATAATACAAGAGTTAATACTTGCCATAATACTACATATACATAATACAAGAGTTAATGCTTGCCATAATACTACATATACATAATACAAGAGTTAATACTTGCCATAATACTACATATACATAATACAAGAGTTAATGCTTGCCATAATACTACATATACATAATACAAGAGTTAATACTTGCCATAATACTACATATACATAATACAAGAGTTAATACTTGCCATAATACTACATATACATAATACAAGAGTTAATACTTGCCATAATACTACATATACATAATACAAGAGTTAATGCTTGCCATAATACTACATATACATAATACAAGAGTTAATACTTGCCATTATACTACATATACATAATACAAGAGTTAATACTTGCCATAATACTACATATACATAATACAAGAGTTAATACTTGCCATAATACTACATATACATAATACAAGAGTTAATACTTGCCATAATACTACATATCATAATAAATACTTGCCATAATACTACATATACATAATACAAGAGTTAATACTTGCCATAATACTACATATACATAATACAAGAGTTAATACTTGCCATAATACTACATATACATAATACAAGAGTTAATACTTGCCATAATACTACATATACATAATACAATAGTTAATACTTGCCATAATACTACATAATACAATAGTTAATACTTGCCATAATACTACATATACATAATACAAGAGTTAATGCTTGCCATAATACTACATATACATAATACAAGAGTTAATACTTGCCATAATACAACATATACATAATACAAGAGTTAATGCTTGCCATAATACTACATATACATAATACAAGAGTTAATACTTGCCATAATACTACATATACATAATACAAGAGTTAATACTTGCCATAATACTACATATACATAATACAAGAGTTAATACTTGCCATAATACTACATATACATAATACAAGAGTTAATGCTTGCCATAATACTACATATACATAATACAAGAGTTAATGCTTGCCATAATACTACATATACATAATACAAGAGTTAATGCTTGCCATAATACTACATATACATAATACAAGAGTTAATGCTTGCCATAATACTACATATACATAATACAAGAGTTAATGCTTGCCATAATACTACATATACATAATACAAGAGTTAATGCTTGCCATAATACTACATATACATAATACAAGAGTTAATGCTTGCCATAATACTACATATACATAATACAAGAGTTAATGCTTGCCATAATACTACATATACATAATACAAGAGTTAATACTTGCCATAATACTACATATACATAATACAAGAGTTAATGCTTGCCATAATACTACATATACATAATACAAGAGTTAATACTTGCCATAATACTACATATACATAATACAAGAGTTAATGCTTGCCATAATACTACATATACATAATACAAGAGTTAATACTTGCCATAATACTACATATACATAATACAAGAGTTAATGCTTGCCATAATACTACATATACATAATACAAGAGTTAATACTTGCCATAATACTACATATACATAATACAAGAGTTAATACTTGCCATAATACTACATATACATAATACAAGAGTTAATGCTTGCCATAATACTACATATACATAATACAAGAGTTAATACTTGCCATAATACTACATATACATAATAATACTTGCCATAATACTACATATACATAATACAAGAGTTAATGCTTGCCATAATACTACATATACATAATACAAGAGTTAATACTTGCCATAATACTACATATACATAATACAAGAGTTAATACTTGCCATAATACTACATATACATAATACAAGAGTTAATACTTGCCATAATACTACATATACATAATAATACTTGCCATAATACTACATATACATAATACAAGAGTTAATGCTTGCCATAATACTACATATACATAATACAAGAGTTAATACTTGCCATAATACTACATATACATAATACAAGAGTTAATACTTGCCATAATACTACATATACATAATAATACTTGCCATAATACTACATATACATAATACAAGAGTTAATACTTGCCATAATACTACATATACATAATACAAGAGTTAATGCTTGCCATAATACTACATATACATAATACAAGAGTTAATACTTGCCATAATACTACATATACATAATAATATTGCCATAATACACATATACATAATACAAGAGTTAATACTTGCCATAATACTACATATACATAATACAAGAGTTAATACTTGCCATAATACTACATATACATAATACAAGAGTTAATACTTGCCATAATACTACATATACATAATACAAGAGTTAATACTTGCCATAATACTACATATACATAATACAAGAGTTAATACTTGCCATAATACTACATATACATAATACAAGAGTTAATACTTGCCATAATACTACATATACATAATACAAGAGTTAATACTTGCCATAATACTACATATACATAATACAAGAGTTAATGCTTGCCATAATACTACATATACATAATACAAGAGTTAATACTTGCCATAATACTACATATACATAATACAAGAGTTAATACTTGCCATAATACTACATATACATAATACAAGAGTTAATGCTTGCCATAATACTACATATACATAATACAAGAGTTAATACTTGCCATAATACTACATATACATAATAATACTTGCCATAATACTACATATACATAATACAAGAGTTAATACTTGCCATAATACTACATATACATAATACAAGAGTTAATACTTGCCATAATACTACATATACATAATACAAGAGTTAATGCTTGCCATAATACTACATATACATAATACAAGAGTTAATACTTGCCATAATACTACATATACATAATACAAGAGTTAATACTTGCCATAATACTACATATACATAATACAAGAGTTAATACTTGCCATAATACTACACATACATAATAATACTTGCCATTATACTACATATACATAATACAAGAGTTAATACTTGCCATAATACTACATATACATAATACAAGAGTTAATGCTTGCCATAATACTACATATACATAATACAAGAGTTAATGCTTGCCATAATACTACATATACATAATACAAGAGTTAATGCTTGCCATAATACTACATATACATAATACAAGAGTTAATGCTTGCCATAATACTACATATACATAATACAAGAGTTAATGCTTGCCATAATACTACATATACATAATACAAGAGTTAATACTTGCCATTATACTACATATACATAATACAAGAGTTAATACTTGCCATAATACTACATATACATAATAATACTTGCCATTATACTACATATACATAATACAAGAGTTAATACTTGCCATAATACTACATATACATAATACAAGAGTTAATACTTGCCATAATACTACATATACATAATACAAGAGTTAATACTTGCCATAATACTACATATACATAATACAAGAGTTAATGCTTGCCATAATACTACATATACATAATACAAGAGTTAATACTTGCCATAATACTACATATACATAATACAATAGTTAAAACTTGCCATAATACTACATATACATAATACAATAGTTAATGCTTGCCATAATACTACATATACATAATACAAGAGTTAATACTTGCCATAATACTACATATACATAATACAAGAATTAATACTTGCCATAATACTACATATACATAATACAAGAGTTAATGCTTGCCATAATACTACATATACATAATACAAGAGTTAATACTTGCCATAATACTACATATACATAATACAAGAGTTAATACTTGCCATAATACTACATATACATAATACAAGAGTTAATACTTGCCATAATACTACATATACATAATACAAGAGTTAATACTTGCCATAATACTACATATACATAATACAAGAGTTAATACTTGCCATAATACTACATATACATAATACAAGAGTTAATACTTGCCATAATACTACATATACATAATACAAGAGTTAATACTTGCCATAATACTACATATACATAATAATACTTGCCATAATACTACATATACATAATACAAGAGTTAATACTTGCCATAATACGACATATACATAATACAATAATTAATACTTGCCATAATACTACATATATATAATACAATAGTTAATACTTGCCAATAAGTTTTCTGAAAACTTGTTTTCCAAACCAAACCATTCACAATTTATATAATTTGTAACATTGTTTGTGTTATACATGTAAATTTATTGGAATAAATACTGTTTAAACCAATACTTGCCATAACACTACATATACATAATACAATAGTTAATACTTGCCATAATACTACATATACATAATACAAGAGTTAATACTTGCCATAATACTACATATACATAATACAAGAAATAATACTTGTTATGTCATTTTCTTGACTGACAAAAGTGAATACAATTGGTGTTGTCCTTCGAAAATCGAAAACCGTTATTTAAAGCCCATTTATAGTGTACTTTATTTAAGCAAAGTTGAAGATGGCGTTCAATAGTATCCATAGACTTTGAACGATAACATATAACAAACTCATCTACATAATTATAAAGAACACTCAGTAGCGTTGCCAAGGCATTTCACAATGTTATTTATTTTAATATTAAAGTGTAAGAGATAAAATACTGCTTTGTGGGACACTCATTTCTTGTTCGTGATTGCTAGAGAGAGTAGACATTCTGTGGGTGCTATTTACTAATGTTGGAAAAACTTTGCATGCAGCATAATTATATATATTGTATCTATGGCTTTTGTATTATACATGTAACTGATACGAAATAAAATATTATTAAACTAAATTATCTCAAATGGAAAAGTATTGAAGCGGCCATCTTGGATTAACCAAGCGTATTTTTTTTTTAAATCTTATTTACTATTTTTTAATTTTTATCAGCACAAATATTTAATTTGGCATTTCTATATACTATATGTTATTTAACAAGCTTTTACTTATTGTTGTGACAGTTGCATACCTTTTCATTATTTTGGCTAACAGGAAGTCAATTGTTGTGTAACTACGATGTCATAACTACCCACAATATGCAAAATGGCAGCCAAGTATTGAACACAGGATATCTACTTTATTTGAATTCCGATTTGTCATAATATGTTCAGTATTATACGAACATTTCCAATTCGGTGATGGTTACATGTGTCACAGTGTTCACGTTCTCAACAAAGCCTGGCGTAGGTTCGATTCTTTATTTATAGGGATAGATAGGTAGGGCCACAGTGTTATTTATATGGATAGATAGGTAGGGCCACAGTGTTATTTATAGGGATATATAGGTAGGGCCACAGTGTTATTTATAGGGATAGATAGGTAGGGCCACAGTGTTATTTATAGGGATGTATAGGTAGGGCCACAGTGTTATTTATAGGGATATATAGGTAGGGCCACAGTGTTATTTAAATAAGCATACCAATATCAATTGGAAAGTCTTTAAACAAGCTTTAGTATGTGTTGACTGGCTCGTAAGAGTTCATCCATAGATCTGAGCTGAGAGACAGTTCAGAATAACCAGAAACGGGATTAGATTTGCAAGGAGCCAATGCATTTAAACCGTTCATACAACAGACAAAACGATTGGATATGTACACTACAATACAGTGACAATTGCTCACCTGGGGTTGATTCGGCGAACTCCGGCAATTTCCGTCACAGACGGACACTGCCGATCGTCACCGATTCACACTCAAGTGAACAGACAACGACAAGACTTTTACAACATTATAGCATATCTTCATGTGTATTCATTAACATCATTGTTGACACAGGAAATAAAGTAACGTAATGTAATGGAGGTAATCTTTCTATCATGCAAATATTGTGATAATATTTAAAACTAAGCACCATATATGATAACAATTGTTTTATTTTACTATTGTCGCCAAAATGAGAAATTATTGGCCGAAATGGAAAATAGGCATGTTATAAAATAATTTTATAAAAAAACGAAGTCATTAGCATATCAAATTTATTTCATTATTTGGTTAGTAATACATAGTACTAGTGATGTACCAAATATAAAGAAATTCCATTATTGTAAACTTTTTTTACAAAACTGTATAGAGAACGCCTTTAAGCCAAGACAAAATAGAAATAGAAATAGAAAGTGTGTTCATTAAACGTCTGTTCCGCTATTTCAAGGCCGTCGCCGGTATTTTGGAAGTGATCCGGCCAATAGGAAGCAACTATAAGTGCGACTTGACTAGGTGGGTCCGGGGGCATGCTCCCCCGGGAAAAGTCTTGATAGTGTACGCGATTTCCTGGCATCTGAAGACATTTTAGGGTGGAAGTTTGCTGTATCTTTAGTGATATTCTGCTTAGTGGTGCCATTTATAACACCGGAAAAACGATTAGTAACAATGAATTAAACGAATAGAACATTTTATTATTATATTATATCATTATATAGGTTATCAAGTTTCAAAACTATTATATTCTAAATAATGTACACTACAGTGTCGTGCTGCAAACTAGCAACTTATTAACGTTACAATAATAATTGCACCATGGGAAGAATAGACCATAATCGGCCGGACCGGCGACGACGGCCTTGTACAAGGTGTACCGATTGTCCGTAACAAGTCATAACAGCAATGAAATTAATGTGCGTGCACAACTTTTAGCATGATTCATTAATACAGATATCGCTGCATGGGACACTCGTAGTCGGTGCAAGTTCGTGTTTTCATGATTCATTAATACATATATCGCTGCATGGGACACTCGTAGTCGGTGCAAGTTCGTGTTTTCATGATTCATTAATACATATATCGCTGCATGGGACACTTGTAGTCGGTGCAAGTTCGCGTTTTCATGATTCATTAATACAGATATCGCTGCATGGGATACTCTTAGTCGGTGCAAGTTCGTGTTTTCATGATTCATTAATACAGATATCGCTGCATGGGACATTCGTAGTCGGTGCAAGTTTGTGTTTTCGAACAGGAATATATCTGTAACCATACTCATATGTACAATACATGAAACAATTTCTCGAGGAACATAATTTATTATATAATCGACAGTCCGGATTCCGTAAAAATCATTCATGTCAAACTGCCCTTACACGCTTACTGGATGACTGGATATCAGCAATTGATAAGAATGAAGTAGTGGACACAGTCTTTCTGGATCTTTCCAAAGCCTTTGATCTGGTTGATCATTCTATCTTAATTAGCTTATTATGGTCTTGCTGAATCATCACAAAATTGGTTTTCCTCGTACTTAGCTGACAGGTTCCAACAAACGAATGTTTCTGGTGCTCGTTCTGATGCTGGAACTGTTGTTTCTGGTGTTCCTCAGGGGTCGGTTACAAAAGAGAGCAGCTAGACTAATTCTAGATCAGGACTTTGACACTCCATCGCAATTATTATTCTCCCAACTAAAATGGATGACCTTTCCAGAACGAGTCATATATCAGAAGGCTATACAAATGTATAAAACATTACATGGAGCTGCTCCAGACTATTTAAAATCATCCTTCACTTTTACTTCTGATATACATCCTAGAATTCTTAGATCAACCTCAAAATATCAATTATACACACCAAGACCAAATTGTGAATTATTTCGTAATACATTTGAATTTTCAGGATCATCTATTTGGAATTCATTGCCTCACTCAGTTCAAAATGCTCCAACTATCCAACAGTTCAACATTCTCTACTTAAGGTGGAACTATAACAATTCAAACTAATCGCGCACTTCTACTGTTATTATAAACGTGTATTGCGATTGCTATATTTATTAGAATCGTAAATATTGCTGTCTAGGTTGATTTCATACATATTTTGAAGATACCACTACAAGTCAAATCTGCATATTGTTAGATAGATCTAGTATCATTAATTGTCTCATTCCCATTTTCTACTCTGCTAGCCAATTCCATATACAAATGTATCATCATTTTTCAGCTTTTACATTACTATATTATTCCAATGTGCAGTTCTCACTTATAGTGCTATCTTTTGATTGCATTTGATTGTATATATGTTGAGGGCCTCATGGTAGATTAACTTTTGTTAGTACTCTCGTTAAATAAAGTCTTTATAATTATTATTATTATTATTATTAATGATAAAATTATAATTCTGCTATATAATAAGTCTACCTTACCTGAAGCACTCGCTAGACATACCAGCACGTGACGGAACAAACTTTGATTAATCATAATCAATTCCAAACAGTATCGACAATGTGAATAAAATATTCTTTTTATAATAAGATAATAAAATTTAGTATCAAAATTAAACACGTTATTTCTAAAATGCACGTATAAAGCAAGTTGTCGCTAATTTGAATGTCTTTTTTAAAATGTGTAGTTCTTTTATAGTATTAAGTTTAACAAGTAACTGCTTCAAGCTGATATGATATAACTACGTATTATCGTATCACAACTGTCGCCAAGGATATCAAATTCGCACGTTTTCAGAAAATAGAGTTTCCCCAGTATCTAGAGTGAGACCTTACTCAACGAGTATAATGGCAATATACAACGAATGTTACATTAAACTGCTTTCTGTTGTAATCGGGAAGATTATGTCGGCGTAACTTTTACGAGATTGTTTCATTTTCGGGCACCATTCAGAGGAAAACATTGTTTTGGAGTTACTCTAACGAGTATTTTGCATTTTCGGGCCCCATTTGTGTAGCCCCGTATATTAATCTCCAAACTCTGCACGGTAGGGGTCGGAAACCCATCCTCTACCAATCTCACAAATTATGAATCCTTTGTTTATGATATGGAGAGTACTCTATAAACGCACGCACGCGCGCACACAACGCATATATATAATATGAAATAGTCACAAACTATCATCGTGGAAAGCCAATGTCAATTACTGAACTAGAGATTATAGGAGGAATCAATTATTGAACTAGACACTCGGTCGAATTGAGAAATTCTATAAAATGAGGTAAAATAGACATTTGAATGCATGTGTGATGTGGTAAAATGGACATTTGAATGTATGTGTAATGTGGTAAAATAGACATTTGAATGCATGCGTGATGTGGTGAAATGGACATTTGAATGCATGCGTGATGTGGTAAAATAGACATTTGAATGCATGCGTGATGTGGTAAAATAGACATTTGAATGCATGTGTGATGTGGGAAAATAGACATTTGAATGCATGTGTGATGTGGTAAAATAGACATTTGAATGCATGTGTGATGTGGTAAAATAGGCATTTGAATGCATGTGTGATGTGGTAAAATGGACATTTGAATGCATGCGTGATGTGGTAAAATAGACATTTGAATGCATGCGTGATGTGGTAAAATAGACATTTGAATGCATGTGTGATGTGGTAAAATAGACATTTGAATGCATGTGTGATGTGGTAAAATAGACATTTGAATGCATGTGTGATGTGGTAAAATAGACATTTGAATGCATGCGTGATGTGGTAAAATAGACATTTGAATGCATGCGTGATGTGGTAAAATAGACATTTGAATGCATGCGTGATGTGGTAAAATAGACATTTGAATGCATGTGTGATGTGGTAAAATAGACTTTGAATGCATGTGTGATGTGGTAAAATAGACATTTGAATGCATGTGTGATGTGGTAAAATAGACATTTGAATGCATGTGTGATGTGGTAAAATAGACATTTGAATGCATGTGTGATGTGGTAAAATAGACATTTGAATGCATGCGTGATGTGGTAAAATAGACATTTGAATGCATGCGTGATGTGGTAAAATAGACATTTGAATGCATGTGTGATGTGGTAAAATAGACATTTGAATGCATGTGTGATGTGGTAAAATAGACATTTGAATGCATGTGTGATGTGGTAAAATAGACATTTGAATGCATGTGTGATGTGGTAAAATAGACATTTGAATGCATGTGTGATGTGGTAAAATAGACATTTGAATGCATGTGTGATGTGGTAAAATAGACATTTGAATGCATGTGTGATGTGGTAAAATAGACATTTGAATGCATGTGTGATGTGGTAAAATAGACATTTGAATGCATGTGTGATGTGGTAAAATAGACATCTGAATGCATGTGTGATGTGGTAAAATAGACATCTGAATGCATGTGTGATGTGGTAAAATAGACATTTGAATGCATGTGTGATGTGGTAAAATAGACATCTGAATGCATGTGTGATGTGGTAAAA
This sequence comes from Archivesica marissinica, assembly GCA_014843695.1. Taxonomy (NCBI): domain Eukaryota; kingdom Metazoa; phylum Mollusca; class Bivalvia; order Venerida; family Vesicomyidae; genus Archivesica; species Archivesica marissinica. Next base: position 56,137,423 of record CM026387.1, read on the forward strand.
TAGACATCTGAATGCATGTGTGATGTGGTAAAATAGACATCTGAATGCATGTGTGATGTGGTAAAATAGACATCTGAATGCATGTGTGATGTTCATAACAGTGAATTGTTCATGCTTTATCTTCTGGATGCTGAAAATGGGTGTCACCGATGCACGCATACACGCACTCACCGATGCACACACTCACTCACGCACCCACGCACTCACACACTTACACACCCACGCACTCACAAACTTACACACTCACGCACTCACACACTTACACACACTTACACACTCACGCACTCACACATGCACGCAGGAATAAATACAATTTACAACAATGAATACATTACATACAACTGTTCTATCGCGTGCACAACCATAGTGTGCTGTGGTACATGAATTAACATGAATAGAATTAAAATATGCCTGCCTTTTGTGCAAAGCGCAAATGCAAAAACCCAAACATTATTCGAAGATAATAAATATCTGCGTCGAATAAATAGTTTGTTTACAAATTAAAATGAGCTTGTAACTGTATACTGTATATGTCGTTGTGATGGGAATTAGCATGGGTTCATCTCATATACTCTACATTATAATATTCTAGTGTAGGGCTGTGTTCTGAAACAATTCGTCAACTTACGTTTTTAATATTTGAGTTCCTGTAACTTACACCTTATGTTTCGTTTCGGTAAGGTGAACTCTCAGGATCCGATATTATAGTTAATTCAATGTTCGATTTTGTTAAGCCAGGCTGGAAATTCTTGTCACAATGTTACGTATCTGTTATATTTTCATTTTCGTGTTCTTTGTTTTTGTAATTACATGTATAGAGTTTAATTACATGATGTCACAATGTTTGTTCGTATTCGGTAATAGTTGTAATATTATAAATGTATCTGTATCATACATGTATGTGATAGCTCTCCTATAATGGAGGATAATAAAGAATCTATCTATATATCTGTTGACACACCCATCAGAAGTATACACTACAAACACATAGCGTCTCCGTTGACACACCCATCAGGAAGTATACACTGCCAGTACATAGCGTCTCTGTTGACACACCCATCAGGAAGTATACACTACCAGTACATAGCGTCTCTGTTGACACACCCATCAGGAAGTATACACTACCAGTACATAGCGTCTCTGTTGACACACCCATCAGGAAGTATACACTACCAATACATAGCGTCTCTGTTGACACACCCATCAGGAAGTATACACTACCAGTACATAGCGTCTCTGTTGACACACCCATCAGGAAGTATACACTACCAGTACATAGCGTCTCTGTTGACACACCCATCAGGAAGTATACACTACCAGTACATAGCGTCTCTGTTGACACACCCATCAGGAAGTATACACTACCAGTACATAGCGTCTCTGTTGACACACCCATCAGGAAGTATACACTACCAGTACATAGCGTCTCTGTTGACACACCCATCAGGAAGTATACACTACCAGTACATAGCGTCTCTGTTGACACACCCATCAGGAAGTATACACTACCAGTACATAGCGTCTCTGTTGACACACCCATCAGGAAGTATACACTACCAGTACATAGCGTCTCTGTTGACACACCCATCAGGAAGTATACACTACCAGTACATAGCGTCTCTGTTGACACACCCATCAGGAAGTATACACTACCAGTACATAGCGTCTCTGTTGACACACCCATCAGGAAGTATACACTACCAGTACATAGCGTCTCTGTTGACACACCCATCAGGAAGTATACACTACCAATACATAGCGTCTCTGTTGACACACCCATCAGGAAGTCTACACTACCAGTACATAGCGTCTCTGTTGACACACCCATCAGGAAGTATACACTACCAGTACACAGCGTCTCTGTTGACACACCCATCAGGAAGTATACACTACCAGTACATAGCGTCTCTGTTGACACACCCATCAGGAAGTATACACTACCAGTACATAGCGTCTTTGTTGACACACCCATCAGGAAGTATACACTACCAGTACACAGCGTCTCTGTTGACACACCCATCAGGAAGTATACACTACCAGTACATAGCGTCTCTGTTGACACACCCATCAGGAAGTATACACTACCAGTACATAGCGTCTCTGTTGACACGCCCATCAGGAAGTATACACTACCAGTATAATCGTCTTTGTTGACATGCCCATCAGGAGGTATACACTACCAGTACACAGCGTCTCTGTTGACACACCCATCAGGAAGTATACACTGCCAGTACATAGCGTCTCTGTTGACACACCCATCAGGAAGTATACACTACCCGTACATAGCGTCTCTGTTGACACACCCATCAGGAAGTATACACTACCAATACATAGCCTCTCTGTTGACACACCCATCAGGAAGTATACACTACCAGTACATAGCGTCTCTGTTGACACACCCATCAGGAAGTATACACTACCAATACATAGCGTCTCTGTTGACACACCCATCAGGAAGTCTACACTACCAGTACATAGCGTCTCTGTTGACACACCCATCAGGAAGTATACACTACCAGTACATAGCGTCTCTGTTGACACACCCATCAGGAAGTATACACTACCAGTACATAGCGTCTCTGTTGACACACCCATCAGGAAGTATACACTACCAGTACATAGCGTCTCTGTTGACACACCCATCAGGAAGTATACACTACCAGTACATAGCGTCTCTGTTGACACACCCATCAGGAAGTCTACACTACCAATACATAGCGTCTCTGTTGACACACCCATCAGGAAGTATACACTACCAGTACATAGCGTCTCTGTTGACACACCCATCAGGAAGTATACACTACCAGTACATAGCGTCTCTGTTGACACACCCATCAGGAAGTATACACTACCAGTACATAGCGTCTCTGTTGACACACCCATCAGGAAGTATACACTACCAGTACATAGCGTCTCTGTTGACACACCCATCAGGAAGTATACACTACCAGTACATAGCGTCTCTGTTGACACACCCATCAGGAAGTATACACTACCAGTACATAGCGTCTCTGTTGACACGCCCATCAGGAAGTATACACTACCAGTACAATCGTCTTTGTTGACACGCCCATCAGGAGGTATACACTACCAGTACACAGCGTCTCTGTTGACACACCCATCAGGAAGTATACACTTCCAGTACATAGCGTCTCTGTTGACACACCCATCAGGAAGTATACACTACCCGTACATATAGTCTCTGTTGACACACCCATCAGGAAGTATACACTACCAATACATAGCGTCTCTGTTGACACGCCCATCAGGAAGTATACACTACCAGTACACAGCGTCTCTGTTGACACACCCATCAGGAAGAATACACTACCAGTACAGAGCGTCTCTGTTGACACACCCATCAGGAAGAATACACTTCCAGTACATAGCGTCTCTGTTGACACACCCATCAGGAAGTATACACTACCAATACATAGCGTCTCTGTTGACACACCCATCAGGAAGTATACACTACCAATACATAGCTTCTCTGTTGACACACCCATCAGGAAGTCTACGCTACCAATATATAGCGTCTCTGTTGACACGCCCATCAGGAAGTATACACTACCAATATATAGCGTCTCTGTTGACACAACCATCAGGAAGTCTACACTACCAGTACATAGCGTCTCTGTTGACACGCCCATCAGGAAGTATACACTACCAGTACATAGCGTCTCTGTTGACACACCCATCAGGAAGTCTACACTACCAGTACATAGCATCTCTGTTGACACACCCATCAGGAAGTATACACTACAAACACATAGCGTCTCTGTTGACACGCCCATCAGAAAGTATACACTACAAACACATAGCTTCTCTGTTGACACACCCATCAGGAAGTATACACTACAAACACATAGCGTCTCTGTTGACACGCCCATCAGAAAGTATACACTACCAGTACATAGCGTCTCTGTTGACACACCCATCAGGAAGTATACACTACCAGTACATAGCGTCTCTGTTGACACACCCATCAGGAAGTCTACACTACCAGTACATAGCGTCTCTGTTGACACACCCATCAGGAAGTATACACTGCCAGTACATAGCGTCTTTGTTGACACACCCATCAGGAAGTATACACTACCAGTACATAGCGTCTCTGTTGACACACCCATCAGGAAGTATACACTATCAGTCCATAGCGTCTCTGTTGACACACCCATCAGGAAGTCTACACTATCAGTGCATAGCTTCTCTGTTGACACACCCATCAGGAAGTCAACACTACCAGTACACAGCGTCTCTGTTGACACACCCATCAGGAAGTATGCACTATCAGTGCATAGGTTCTCTGTTGACACAACCATCAGGAAGTATACACTACCAGTACATAGCGTCTCTGTTGACACACCCATCAGGAAGTATACACTACCAGTACATAGCGTCTCTGTTGACACACCCATCAGGAAGTATACACTACCAGTACATAGCTTCTCTGTTGACACACCCATCAGGAAGTCTACACTACCAGTACATAGCGTCTCTGTTGACACACCCATCAGGAAGTATACACTGCCAGCACATATCTCATATCTTCTCTGTTGACACACCCATCAGGAAGTATACACTACCAGTACACAGCGTCTCTGTTGACACACCCATCAGGAAGTATACACTACCAGTACACAGCGTCTCTGTTGACACACCCATCAGGAAGTATACACTACCAGCACATAGCGTCTCTGTTGACACACCCATCAGGAAGTATACACTACCAATACATAGCGTCTCTGTTGACACGCCCATCAGGAAGTATACACTACCAGTACACAGCGTCTTTGTTGACACGCCCATCAGGAAGTATACACTACCAGTTCATAGCGTCTCTGTTGACACGCCCATCAGGAAGTATACACTACCAGTACATAGCGTCTCTGTTGACACGCCCATCAGGAAGTATACACTACCAGTACATAGCGTCTCTGTTGACAGGCCCACCAGGAAGTATACACTGCCAGCAGATAGCTCCTCTGTTGACAGGCCCATCAGGAAGTATACACTGCCAGCACATAGCGGCTCTGTTGACACACCCATCAGGAAGTCTACGCTACCAATATATAGCGTATCTGTTGACACACCCATCAGGAAGTCTACGCTACCAATACATAGCGTCTCTGTTGACACACCCATCAGGAAGTATACACTACCAATACATAGCGTCTCTGTTGACACACCCATCAGGAAGTATACACTACCAATACATAGCGTCTCTGTTGACACACCCATCAGGAAGTCTACGCTACCAATACATAGCGTCTCTGTTGACACACCCATCAGGAAGTATACACTACCAATACATAGCGTCTCTGTTGACACACCCATCAGGAAGTATACACTACCAGTACATAGCTTCTCTGTTGACACACCCATCAGGAAGTATGCACTATCAGCACATAGCTTCTCTGTTGACACGCCCATCAGAGTATACACTGCCAGCACATAGCTTCTCTGTTGGCACGCCCATCAGAGTATACACTACCAGTACATAGCTTCTCTGTTGACACGCCCATCTGTGGTAAGGTATCTAGATCCACACACGGTTGCCATACGAATTATCTCCAATGTTAATGAAATGTAAACTAAAATGTAAATCACAGAGATCTGTGCCAGTGTATACCCAGACAGTATGCCTTCACCGAGGTGTGGGCAATCCGTGGTATGCATGTACAGTCTACACACAGACATGCGGCATGCTGGCTCCACCGATGTGTGGGCATGCTGTGGAATCCAGAACACCCAGACATGCAGCATGCTGACTTCACCGATGTGTGGGTATGCATACTGCGCTGTATCCATGAACAGTCTATGCCAACACATGCGGCATACTGGCTCCACCGAGGTGTGGGCACCACCACACAACCCACCCCCACCACACATGCCGTGGTATCCATGCACATTGTATACCCAGGCATGCGGCTTACTGGCTCCACCGAGGTGTGGGCATGCATGCCGTGGTATCCATGCACATTGTATACCCAGGCATGCGGCATGCTGGCTCCACCGAGGTGTGGGCATGCCGTGGTATCCATGCACATTGCATACCCAGGCATGCGGCATGCTGGCTTCACCGAGGTGTGGGCATGCCGTGGTATCCATGCACATTGTATACCCAGGCATGCTGGCTCCACCGAGGTGTGGGCATGCCGTGGTATCCATGCACATTGTATACTCAGGCATGCTGGCTCCACCGAGGTTTGGGCATGCCGTGGTATCCATGCACATTGTATGCCCAGGCATGCTGGCTCCACCGAGGTGTGGGCATGCCGTGGTATCCATGCACATTGTATACCCAGGCATGCTGGCTCCACCGAGGTGTGGGCATACATGCCGTGGTATCCATGCACATTGTATGCCCAGGCATGCTGGCTCCACCGAGGTGTGGGCATGCCGTGGTATCCATGCACATTGCATACCCAGACATGCTGGCTCCACCGAGGTCTGGGCATGTCGTGGTATCCATGCACATTGTATACCCAGGCATGCTGGCTCCACCGAGGTGTGGGCATGCCGTGGTATCCATGCACATTGTATACCCAGGCATGCTGGCTCCACCGAGGTGTGGGCATACATGCCGTGGTATCCATGCACATTGTATGCCCAGGCATGCTGGCTCCACCGAGGTGTGGGCATGCCGTGGTATCCATGCACATTATACCCAGACATGCTGGCTCCACCGAGGTGTGGGCATGCCGTGGTATCCATGCACAGTATATACCCAGACATGCTGGCTCCACCGAGGTGTGGGCATGCATGCCGTGGTATCCATGCACAGTATATACCCAGACATGCTGGCTCCACCGAGGTGTGGGCATGCATGCCGTGGTATCCATGCACAGTATATACCCAGACATGCGGCATGCTGGCTCCACCGAGGTGTGGGCATTCCGTGGTATCCATGACACCCAGACATGCGGCATGCTGGCTCCACCGAGGTGTGGGCATTCCGTGGTATCCATGCACATTGTATACCCAGGCATGCTGGCTCCACCGAGGTGTGGGCATTCCGTGGTATCCATGACACCCAGAGGTGCGGCATGCTGGCTCCACCGAGATGTGGGTTTGTCGTGGTATCCATAACACCGAGACATGCGCCATGCTGGCTTCACCGAGGTGTAGGCATTCCGTGGTATCCATAACACCGAGACATGCGCCATGTTGGCTTCACCGTGGTGTAGGCATTCCGTGGTATCCATAACACCGAGACATGCGCCATGTTGGCTTCACCGTGGTGTAGGCATTCCGTGGTATCCATGACACCGAGACATGCGCCATGCTGGCTTCACCGAGGTGTAGGCATTCCGTGGTATCCATAACACCGAGACATGCGCCATGCTGGCTTCACCTAGGTGTGGGCATGCCGTGGTATCCATGACACCCAGACATGCGGCATGCTGGCTCCACCGAGGTGTGGGCATGCCGTGGTATCCATGACACCCAGACATGCGGCATGCTGGCTTCACCTAGGTGTGGGCATGCCGTGGTATTCATAACACCCAGACATGCGGCATGCTGGTTTCACCTAGGTGTGGGCATGCCGTGGTATCCATGACACCCAGAGGTGCGGCATGCTGGCTTCACCTAGGTGTGGGCATGCCGTGGTATCCATGCACAGTAAATACCCAGACATGCGGCATGCTGGCTCCACCGAGGTGTTGGCATTTCGTGGTATCCATAACACCGAGACATGCGCCACGCTGGCTCCACCGAGGTGTGGGCATTCCGTGGTATCCATAACACCGAGACATGCGCCACGCTGGCTCCACCGAGGTGTGGGCATACCGTGGTATCCATGACACCCAGACATGCGGCATGCTGGCTCCACCGAGGTGTGGGCATTTCGTGGTATCCATAACACCGAGACATGCGCCACGCTGGCTCCACCGAGGTGTGAGCATACCGTGGTATCCATGACACCCAGACATGCGGCATGCTGGCTCCACCTAGGTGTGGGCATTTCGTGGTATCCATAACACCGAGACATGCGCCACGCTGGCTCCACCGAGATGTGGGTTTGTCGTGGTATCCATGCACAGTATATACCCAGACATGCTGGCTCCACCGAGGTGTGGGCATGCCGTGGTATCCATGCACAGTATATACCCAGACATGCTGGCTTCACCGAGGTGTGGGCATGCCGTGGTATCCATGCACAGTATATACCCAGACATGCTGGCTCCACCGAGGTGTGGGCATGCATGCCGTGGTATCCATGCACAGTATATACCCAGACATGCTGGCTCCACCGAGGTGTGGGCATGCATGCCATGGTATCCATGCACAGTATATACCCAGACATGCTGGCTTCACCGAGGTGTGGGCATGCATGCCGTGGTATCCATGCACAGTATATACCCAGACATGCTGGCTCCACCGAGGTGGTGGGCAGCATGCCGTGGTATCCATGCACAGTATATACCCAGACATGCTGGCTCCACCGAGGTGTGGGCATGCATGCCGTGGTATCCATGCACAGTATATACCCAGACAAGCTGGCTTCACCGAGGTGTGGGCATGCATGCCGTGGTATCCATGCACAGTATATACCCAGACATACTGGCTCCACCGAGGTGTGGGCATGCCGTGGTATCCATGCACAGTATATACCCAGACATGCTGGCTCCACCGAGGTGTGGGCATGCATGCCGTGGTATCCATGCACAGTATATACCCAGACATACATGGCTCACCGAGGTGTGGGCATGCCGTGTGGTATCCATGCACATTGTATACCCAGGCATGCGGCTTACTGGCTCCACCGAGGTGTGGGCATGCATGCCGTGGTATCCATGCACATTGTATACCCAGGCATGCGGCATGCTGGCTCCACCGAGGTGTGGGCATGCCGTGGTATCCATGCACATTGCATACCCAGGCATGCGGCATGCTGGCTTCACCGAGGTGTGGGCATGCCGTGGTATCCATGCACATTGTATGCCCAGGCATGCTGGCTCCACCGAGGTGTGGGCATGCCGTGGTATCCATGCACATTGTATACCCAGGCATGCTGGCTCCACCGAGGTGTGGGCATA
>CM026387.1:56147466-56180288 GCA_014843695.1 Archivesica marissinica
GCATGCATAGCACATGCGGCTGCATAATAGAGGACCCACAACCAAGGGACTGCATGCATAGCACATGCGGCTGCCTAATAGAGGAACAACAACCAAGGGACTGCATGCATAGCACATGCGGCTGCATAATAGAGGACCCACAGCCTACTTAGCACATGGGGCTGCATAATTTGGAATCTAGCTGCTTAGTACAGGTTGGCTGCTTCCTAGAGGTAGCCACTAACACAGGTTTGACTGTATCAATATTAAGTGCGATTATTCTGCTGTTGACACCTGTTGAATGTACATCATACTCTGTTTGAACTGATTAACAAGCGAATATACACATATATCATTCAATATACACATATATCATTCAATATACACATATATCATCAATATACACATATATCAGTGAATATACACATATATCATTCAATATACACATATATCAGTCAATATACACATATATCAGTCAATATACACATATATCAGTGAATATACACATATATCATTCAATATACACATATATCAGTGAATATACACATATATCATTCGATATACACATATATCAGTGAATATACACATATATCATTCAATATACACATATATCAGTCAATATACACATATATCAGTCAATATACACATATATCAGCGAATATACACATATATCATCAACTATATACATATATCAGCGAATGTACACATATATCAGCGAATATACACATATATCAGTCAATATACACATATATCAGTCAATATACACATATATCAGCAGCTATACACATATATCAGTGAATATACACATATATCATTCAATATACACATATATCAGTCAATATACACATATATCAGTCAATATACACATATATCATTCAATATACACATATATCAGCGAATATACACATATATCAGCGAATATACACATATATCAGTCAATATACACATATATCAGTCAATATACACATATATCAGTCAATATACACATATATCAGTGAATATACACATATATCAGTCAATATACACATATATCAGTCAATATACACATATATCAGTCAATATACACATATATCAGTCAATATACACATATATCAGTCAATATACACATATATCAGCCAATATACACATATATCAGCGAATATACACATATATCAGTCAATATACACATATATCAGTCAATATACACATATATCAGTCAATATACACATATATCAGTGAATATACACATATATCAGTCAATATACACATATACCAGCCAATATACACATATATCAGTCAATATACACATATATCAGTCAATATACACATATATCAGTCAATATACACATATATCAGCGAATATACACATATATCAGCGAATATACACATATATCAGTCAATATACACATATATCAGTCAATATACACATATATCAGTCAATATACACATATATCAGTGAATATACACATATATCAGTCAATATACACATATATCAGTCAATATACACATAAATCAGTCAATATACACATATATCACAAACACAAATCATCAATATACACATAAATCAGTCAATATACACATATATCATTCAATATACACATAAATCAGTCAATATACACATATATCATTCAATATACACATATATCATTCAATATACACATATATCAGTCAATATACACATATGTCAGCGTTTTTGAGTGTGCTGTTCGTTCGTAGTCACGTGTGCCATTGTGCTATTGAAAAGCGCTATGCATGTGCTGTGCGAAATGTGCTGATTGCAGAAATGCAATTGTGCTGCTGCTCGTGTTAGCAAAATGTGCTAGTGTGAAATGTGCTGATTGCAGAAATGCAATTGTGCTGCTGCTCGTGTTAGCAAAATGTGCTAGTGTGAAATGTGCTGATTGCAGAAATGCAATTGTGCTGCTGCTCGTGTTAGCAAAATGTGCTAGTGTGAAACAGACAACACAGCATCATCAATCATCAATCATCCTTCCTAAATTATCATGAACATTCTCACAAGGCACGCGTCAAGGAGGCAACAGTTCATCATTACTGTTATTCATAAATGGTCTAATTCGCAAACTTGAGAACAGTGATTTAGGTATTTGTGTTTATAATATGAATATAAATAGCCCTACAGTTGCAGACGACATGTTGTTAGTGTCATTTTCAAAACAAGGAGTGGAAAATATGCTGTCGATATGTTATGACTACTCGAGGAAATGGCGGTATCTGTATAATCCATCGAAATGTGCCATCATTGTATTTAATGAATCCAAATCCGATTACCTTAAACACTCAAGAACTTTTCACTTTGGTCCTCAGATTATTGAGGAAGTAGAACAATATGTATACCTAGGGGTGATCTGCGATAAGTATATGACTGTGTGCGACTCTATGCGCGATGCAAATACAAAACGAAGAGGAAGTCTTCTTAGTATAATGAACAATGGCATCGCCCAGAATGCTATAAGTCCCGTCTCCTGGGCAACTATATACAAATCGGCAGTGGTAACAAAGGCAATTTTTGGCAGCGAATTGTGGAATTATATGTCCAGATCCAGTTTATTGCAACTAGAAAGAAGTCATCGATTCTGTATTAAACTGGTCCAAAATTTACCGCCATTTGCTAATACAGATATAGCTCTTAGTTGTCTGGGAATCTCTCCAATAGAGACGATGATTGATTATAAGAAACTTACATTCCTGGGTCAGCTATTCCGACTACCTTGTTATTATCTGTCCAAACGGATGTTTATAATGCGCCTGTTTCACTATGGCAATGATGAAAGGCAGCTACATGATTTTATACCAGACATCTACAGACATCTCAAATATAATCTGAAACCGTATTTGTCAAATTATGTCAGTGATGCGCTAGCTGTTTCCAACAAAATTTCAATGGAGGTCAATTCTTCGGAAGCAAATTTTCGAAGCTGAACATAATGAAAGGATGTCTAGGGTAAATATACGTTTTCCAGAAATAAATGCTGAAAACACACTCAACGTTAATAAACCATGTGAGCTGTGGTTACTAGGCAGACAATTCCCAAAATTAAAACTAAATGTTATACTGCTATTTCAACTACATGTATAAACAAATTATTTTGTTTTAGCAGGAGTGAAACTTGTCCTAAATGTGACATGTTTGTTAATAATAGCAAAATACACATAATATACTCATGTCCGAAAACTGAGCATCTCAGAACTACGGAAGCATACAAGGGCCATTTTGACTTACGACTTACAACTTAGAGCTTAGGAGTTAGGAGTTAGGAGTTAGGACTTAGAACGCCATTTACAGGAGAACACATGTGCAGACCAGTGAGTCCAGACCGACTTTATATGAAAAAGGTAACTGGTTCTTGTATCTATATATAGTATTACCATGTAAATGGCCGCGTTACTTAGTTCTAAGTCCTAACTCCTAACACCTAACTCCTAAGCTCTAAGTTGTAAGTCGTAAGTCAAAATGGCCCTTGTAGGCAGAAGCCTACAGGGGCCATTTTGACATATGACTTACAACTTAGATCTTAGGACTTAGAACTTAGATGTTAGGACTTATGACTTAGACGTAAAGCATCGGTGAGTGCGTGCATGCGTGCATCGGTGAGTGCGTGCATACGTGCATCGGTGAGTGTGTGAGTGTGTGAGTGTGTGAGTGCGTGAGTGTGTGAGTGCGTGGGTGCGTGAGTGAGTGCGTGCATCGGTGAGTGCGTGCATGCGTGCATCGGTGAGTGCGTGAGTGCGTGCATCGGTGAGTGCGTGCATCGGTGAGTGCGTGAATCATTGAGTGCGTGCATCGGTGAGTGCGTGCATCATTGAGTGCGTGCATCGGTGAGTGCGTGAGTGCGTGCATCATTGAGTGCGTGCATCGGTGAGTGCGTGAGTGCGTGCATCATTGAGTGCGCACTCACCGATGCACGCACTCACCGATGCGCGCACTCACCGATGCACGCACTCACGCACTCACCGATGCACGCACTCACCGATGCACGCACTCACGCACTCACCGATGCACGCACTCACGCACTCACCGATGCACGCACTCACTCACGCACTCACACACTTACACACTCACAAACTCACGCACTCACCGATGCACGCACTCACCGATGCACGCACCCACGCACTCACACACTTACACACCCACGCACTCACACACTTACACACTCACGCACTCACGCACTCACACACTCACCGATGCACGCATGCACGCACTCACCGATGCTTTACGTCTAAGTCGTAAGTCCTAACATCTAAGTTCTAAGTCCTAAGTTCTAAGTCCTAAGATCTAAGTTGTAAGTCATAAGTCAAAATGGCCCCTGTAGGCTTCCGTACATAACTGCCCTATGTACAACTGTTTTTGATCAAGCATGAATAAACACGCTTCATCTCAAGGGATCGTATTACACAAATATGTGATTTGCTGTTAGGTATGTCTACTTATGAACTTGATAAAGCAAGCCGTGACAATATCCAAATTACAGCAATGAATACATTACATACAACTGTTCTATCGCGTGCACAACCATAGTGTGCTGTGGTACATGAATTAACATGAATAGAATTAAAATATGCCTGCCTTTTGTGCAAAGCGCAAATGCAAAAACCCAAACATTATTCGAAGATAATAAATATCTGCGTCGAATAAATAGTTTGTTTACAAATTAAAATGAGCTTGTAACTGTATACAGTATATGTCGTTGTGATGGGAATTATCATGGGTTCATCTCATATACTCTACATTATTCTATTCTAGTGTAGGGCTGTGTTCTGAAACAATTCGTCAACTTACGTTTTTAATATTTGAGTTCCTGTAACTTACACCTTATGTTTCGTTTCGGTAAGGTGTACTCTCAGGATCCGATATTATAGTTAATTCAATGTTCGATTTTGTTAAGCGAGGCTGGAAATTCTTGTCACAATGTTACGTATCTGTTATATTTTCATTTTCATGTTCTTTGTTTTTGTAATTACATGTATATAGTTTAATTACATGATGTCACAATGTTTGTTCATATTCGATAATAGTTGTAATATTTTAAATGTATCTGTATTATACATGTATGTGATAGCTCTCCTATAATTGAGGATAATACAGAATCTATCTATCTATCTATATGTTGACACACCCATCAGAAGCATACACTACAAACACATAGCGTCTCTGTTGACACGCCCATCAGGAAGTATACACTACCAGCACATAGCGTCTCTGTTGACACAACCATCAGGAAGTATACACTACCAGTACATAGCGTCTCTGTTGACACAACCATCAGGAAGTATACACTACCAGTACACAGCGTCTCCGTTGAAAACCCATCAGGAAGTATACACTACCAATACATAGCTTCTCTGTTGACACACCCATCAGGAAGTATACACTACCAGTACATAGCGTCTATGTTGACACGCCCATCAGGAAGTATACACTACCAGTACATAGCGTCTCTGTTGACACACCCATCAGGAAGTCTACACTACCAGTACATAGCGTCTCTGTTGACACACCCATCAGGAAGTATACACTACCAGTACATAGCGTCTCTGTTGACACACCCATCAGGAAATATACACTACCAGTACACAGCGTCTCTGTTGACACACCCATCAGGAAGTCTACACTACCAGTACATAGCGTCTCTGTTGACACAACCATCAGGAAGTATACACTACCAGTACATAGCCTCTTTGTTGACACACCCATCAGGAAGTATACACTACCAGTACATAGCGTCTCTGTTGACACGCCCATCAGGAAGTATACACTACCAATACATAGCGTCTCTGTTGACACACCCATCAGGAAGTATACACTACCAATACATAGCTTCTATGTTGACACACCCATCAGGAAGCATACACTACCAGTACATAGCGTCTCTGTTGACACGCCCATCTGTGGTAAGATATCTAGATCCACATACGGTTGCCATACGAATTATCTCCAACGTTAATGAAATGTAAACTAAAATGTAAATCACAGAGATCTGTGCCAGTGTACACCCAGACAATATGCCTTCACCGAGGTGTGGGCAATCCGTGGTATACATGAACAGTCTGCACACAGACATTCTGGCTCCACCGAGGATTGGGCATGCCGTGGAATCCAGAACAGCCAGACATGCAGCATGCTGACTTCACCGAGGTGTGGGTATGTCGTGGAATCCAGAACACCCAGACATGCGGCATACTGGCACAACCTAGGTGTGGGCATGTCGTGGTATCCATAACACCGAGACATGCGGCATACTGGCTCCACCGAGGTGTGGGAATGTCGTGGTATTCATAACACCGAGACATGCGGAATACTGGCTCCACCGAGGTGTGGGCATGTCGTGGTATCCATAACACCGAGACATGCGGCATACTGGCTCCACCGAGGTGTGGGCATGTCGTGGTATTCATAACACCGAGACATGCGGCATACTGGCTCCACCGAGGTGTGGGCATGTATGCCTTGGTATCCATAACACCCAGACATGCGGCATGCTGGCTCCACCGATGTGTGGGCATGTCGTGGTATTCATAACACCGAGACATGCGGCATACTGGCTCCACCGAGGTGTGGGCATGCATGCCGTGGTATCCATGCACAGTATATACCCAGACATGCTGGCTCCACCGAGGTGTGGGCATGCATGCCGTGGTATCCATGACACCCAGACGTGCGGCATGCTGGCTTCACCGAGGTGTGGGCATTCTGTTGTATCCATGAACAGTCTACACAGAGACATGCGGTATGCTGGCGTCACCAAGGTGTGGCGTGGTATCCATGACACCCAGACATACGGCATGCTGGATTCACCAAGGTGTGGCGTGGTATACATGACACCCAGACATACGGCATGCTGAATTCACCAAGGTGTGGCGTGGTATCCATGACACCCAGACATACGGCATGCTGGATTCACCAAGGTGTGGCGTGGTATCCATGACACCCAGACATACGGCATGCTGAATTCACCAAGGTGTGGCGTGGTATCCATGACACTCAGACATACGGCATGCTGGATTCACCGAGGTGTGGCGTGGTATCCATGACACCCAGACATGCGGCATACTGGCTACACCGAGGTGTGGCGTGGTATCCATGACACCCGGACATGCGGCATACTGGCTCGACCGAGGTGTGGCGTGGTATCCATGACACCCAGATATGCGGCATACTGGCTACACCGAGGTGTGGCGTGGTATCCAGGATGCCCAGACATGCGGCATGCTGGCTCCACCGAGGTGTGGGCATGCCGTGGTATCCATGACACCCAGACATGCGGCATGCTGGCTCCACCAATGTGTGGCGTGGTATCCACGATGCCCAGACATGCGGTATGCTGGCTCCACCAATGTGTGGCGTGGTATCCACGATTCCCAGACATGCGATATGCTGGCTCCACCGAGGTGTGGGCATGCCGTGGTATCCATGACACCCAGACATGCGGCATGCTGGCTCCACCAATGTGTGGCGTGGTATCCACGATGCCCAGACATGCGGTATGCTGGCTCCACCAATGTGTGGCGTGGTATCCACGATTCCCAGACATGCGATATGCTGGCTCCACCGAGGTGTGGGCATGCCGTGGTATCCATGACACCCAGACATGCGGCATGCTGGCTCCACCAATGTGTGGCGTGGTATCCACGATGCCCAGACATGCGGTATGCTGGCTCCACCAATGTGTGGCGTGGTATCCACGATGCCCATACATGCGGTATGCTGGCTCCACCAATGTGTGGCGTGGTATCCACGATGCCCAGACATGCGGTATGCTGGCTCCACCAATGTGTGGCGTGGTATCCACGATTCCCAGACATGCGGTATGCTGGCTCCACCGAGGTGTGGGCATGCCGTGGTATCCATAACACCCAGACATGCGGCATGCTGGCTCCCCCAATGTGTGGCGTGGTATCCACGATGCCCAGACATACGGCATGCTGGCTCCACCGAGGTGTGGGCATGTCGTGGTATCCATAACACCCAGACATGCGGCATACTGGCTCCACCGAGGTGTGGGCATGCCGTGGTATCCATAACACCCAGACATGCGGCATACTGGCTCCACCGAGGTGTGGCGTGGTATCCATAACACCCAGACATGCGGCATGCTGGCTCCACCGAGGTGTGGCGTGGTATCCATAACACCCAGACATGCGGCATGCTGGCTCCACCGAGGTGTGGCGTGGTATCCATAACACCCAGACATGCGGCATGCTGGCTCCACCGAGGTGTGGCGTGGTATCCATAACACCCAGACATGCGGCATGCTGGCTTCACCGAGGTGTGGGCATGCCATGGTATACATAACACCCAGACATGCGGCATGCTGGCTCCCCCAATGTGTGGCGTGGTATCCATAACACCCAGACATGCGGCATGCTAGGTTCACCGAGGTGTGGGCATGCCATGGTATACATAACACCCAGACATGCAGCATGCTGGCTCCACTGAGATGTGGGCTTGTCGTGGTATCCATGAACAATATACACCCAAACATGCGGCATTTTGCAAGTTGGAGCCATGTGAACTGAGTGAGGCAATGAATTCCAAATAGATGATCCTGATAATGCAAATGTATTACGAAATAATTCATAGTTCGATATTGGTGTGTATAACTGATATTCTGAGGTTCGTCTGAACATTCTAGGATGTATATCAGAAGTAAAAGTGAAGGGCAATTATAAGTATTCTGGAGCAGCTCCGTGTAATGTTTTATATATTTGTACAGCCTTCTGATATATGACTCGTTCTGGAAAGGTCATCCATTTTAGTTGGGAGAATAATAATTCAGATGGAGTGTCGAAATCCTGATCTAGAATGTGTCCAACTGCTCTCATGACATGCATCTATTACTACGTCCATGTTCGAATTAGAAGAGACAGCTTAGATTTAGGCGTCTGAAGTACAAAACAAATTATATAATTATATATATAGGACAATATCATTTAATACAAATACAGTATACATAGCAATGTAATATTATGAAAACAAGAAGAACGACGACAACAAATGAAACACGACCCCCTCCCCCCTCCAACACCAGTGACTTGACATATCAAATGCTCCCGTTGACCTTGCTGACCTCTTAGTTTATAACCGTTGTTCGCATCCTCCTGGCGCTGCTTTGCCTAATACATTTGAAGAAATTCAACATATTCTCATCTAAGTCTGTGAACCTATATTACAAACATATCTCATGCATTGAATTTGGTAAAGAAGCTTCAAACGAAAGCCTGGGTCGGAGGTTATAAAACGTTTCTCCAATCTCACATTCAGACTCAAGCTTCTGATTGGTTCTGCTGGGTGTAAAACTCAGACTCAAGCTTCTGATTGGTTCTGCTGGGTGTAAAACTCAGACTCAACTAATCAAATTCTTTGAGTTAGAGTTTGAGATCCGAGAAAAGTTTTATAACCTCGGGGCCAGGCCCATCTCTCCGTGACCCTAATCTTTGTAATCCATATCCAAGGCTTCTTTGGTTTTTGGAAGACACAATTGCAAATTTTGATTTGAAAATGAGATCAATCGAAAAATTCAAACAAGTTAACGTCTACCGATATATTTTCCTTTCTTATACGACGATTTGATTTTAAAGTTTACTCTTGCCATACTGCTAGCCAGGTTAATCGCTTAGGTCGGCTAAGCCTGCCTAAGTCCCCGCGAGGGGTTTGACATTAAAGGAACATAGATATGTTCCGATCCGGTTTTACTAACACATTTTGATATCTAACTGGGAGAAAATAGTCCTATTAGCATACTTTGATGTGTAAAGTCTAATATATTAATATACCTCCGAATTAGGAAATGGAGATTGCTCCGCCACGTTGCATGGCTGTATCATACCCGCAACAGGAAGAGACCGCCCAGACATTGCGTAATATGACTGCATAGCAGTAATATATGTTACTGTTTTAAAATCACGAACAAATAGTTTTGTTGAATATGACGTTACCTCCGGATTGAATGCATTCACAATGTATTACTTTTATGGTAACGTAGGAAACCGTTTGTTTCACACAACATATTTGCATAACCAGAGATTTGGTACAAAGGCCTCGTGGAATCGTATTTGAGATATATCAAATAATGTATAAGTGAAAATATTGTGTGCACACGTGTACGCCCCCGATAAAAAATATTCGATCAAAATAATTATAAGGATCTGTTTATGCCTCTAATGTGGTTGGAGAAATCGTATCAGTGACACACATGGTGCATGTTAACCCATTCAACACCAAGTAACGGGTGTGGACTGGTACATGATGTTCTGAGACCAATAAATTAATAAGAAAATTACATTTGGACCAGTTCATTTATCATAATGGGTATTTTTGTATAAAAATAGTAAATTTACTGGCAAAAAGTGCAGATCCTGATGAGACACTTTTTGTAAGTCTATTTTATTTGCTACATGCAGATGTGATTACACGAGGGAAAGTACCCGGTATGGCGTGTCCATCAACATATACCCCGAGATAACATAGCTACATGTAGATGTTATTACACGAGGGGAAATACCCGGTATGGCGTGTCCATCAACATATATCCAGAGATAACATAGCTGTATGTAGATGTTATTACACGAGGGAAAGTACCCGGTATGGCGTGTCCATCAACATATCCCGAGATAACATAGCTACATGTAGATGTTATTACACGAGGGAAAGGACCCGGTATGGCGTGTCCATCAACATATCCCGAGATAACATAGCTGCATGTAGATGTTATTACACGAGGGAAAGTACCCGGTATGGCGTGTCCATCAACATATCCCGAGATAACATAGCTGCATGTAGATGTTATTACACGAGGGAAAGTACCCGGTATGACGTGTCTATCAACATATCCCGAGATAACATAGCTGCATGTAGATGTTATTACACGAGGGAAAGTACCCGGTATGGCGTGTCTATCAACATATCCCGAGATAACATAGCTGCATGTAGATGTTATTACACGAGGGAAAGGACCCGGTATGACGTGTCCATCAACATATCCCGAGATAACATAGCTGCATGTAGATGTTATTACACGAGGGAAAGTACCCGGTATGGCGTGTCCATCAACATATCCCGAGATAACATAGCTGCATGTAGATGTTATTACACGAGGGAAAGTACCCGGTATGGCGTGTCCATCAACATATCCCGAGATAACATAGCTGCATGTAGATGTTATTACACGAGGGAAAGTACCCGGTATGGCGTGTCCATCAACATATCCCGAGATAACATAGCTGCATGTAGATGTTATTACACGAGGGAAAGGACCCGGTATGGCGTGTCCATCAACATATCCCGAGATAACATAGCTGCATGTAGATGTTATTACACGAGGGAAAGTACCCGGTATGGCGTGTCCATTAACATATCCCGAGATAACATAGCTGCATGTAGATGTTATTACACGAGGGAAAGTACCCGGTATGGCGTGTCCATCAACATATCCCGAGATAACATAGCTGCATGTAGATGTTATTACACGAGGGAAAGTACCCGGTATGGCGTGTCCATCAACATATCCCGAGATAACATAGCTGCATGTAGATGTTATTACACGAGGGAAAGTACCCGGTATGGCGTGTCCATCAACATATATCCCGAGATAACATAGCTACATGTAGATGTTATTACACGAGGGAAAGTACCCGGTATGGCGTGTCCATCAACATATATCCCGAGATAACATAGCTACATGTAGATGTTATTACACGAGGGAAAGTACCCGGTATGGCGTGTCCATCAACATATATCCCGAGATAACATAGCTACATGTAGATGTTATTACACGAGGGAAAGTACCCGGTATGGCGTGTCCATCAACATATATCCCGAGATAACATAGCTACATGTAGATGTTATTACACGAGGGAAAGTACCCGGTATGGCGTGTCCATCAACATATCCCGAGATAACATAGCTGCATGTAGATGTTATTACACGAGGGAAAGTACCCGGTATGGCGTGTCCATCAACATATCCCGAGATAACATAGCTGCATGTAGATGTTATTACACGAGGGAAAGTACCCGGTATGGCGTGTCCATCAACATATATCCCGAGATAACATAGCTGCATGTAGATGTTATTACACGAGGGAAAGTACCCGGTATGGCGTGTCCATCAACATATACCCCGAGATAACATAGCTGCATGTAGATGTTATTACACGAGGGAAAGTACCCGGTATGGCGTGTCCATCAACATATCCCGAGATAACATAGCTGCATGTAGATGTTATTACACGAGGGAAAGTACCCGGTATGGCGTGTCCATCAACATATCCCGAGATAACATAGCTGCATGTAGATGTTATTACACGAGGGAAAGTACCCGGTATGGCGTGTCCATCAACATATCCCGAGATAACATAGCTGCATGTAGATGTTATTACACGAGGGAAAGTACCCGGTATGGCGTGTCCATCAACACATATCCCGAGATAACATAGCTGTATGTAGATGTTATTACACGAGGGAAAGGACCCGGTATGGTGTGTCCATTAACATATCCCGAGATAACATAGCTGCATGTAGATGTTATTACACGAGGGAAAGGACCCGGTATGACGTGTCTATCAACATATCCCGAGATAACATAGCTGCATGTAGATGTTATTACACGAGGGGAGGACCCGGTATGACGTGTCCATCAACATATATCCCGAGATAACATAGCTGCATGTAGATGTTATTACACGAGGGAAAGTACCCGGTATGGCGTGTCCATCAACATATCCCGAGATAACATAGCTGCATGTAGATGTTATTACACGAGGGAAAGGACCCGGTATGGCGTGTCCATTAACATATCCCGAGATAACATAGCTGCATGTAGATGTTATTACACGAGGGAAAGTACCCGGTATGGCGTGTCCATTAACATATCCCGAGATAACATAGCTGCATGTAGATGTTATTACACGAGGGAAAGTACCCGGTATGGCGTGTCCATCAACATATACCCCGAGATAACATAGCTACATGTAGATGTTATTACACGAGGGAAAGTACCCGGTATGGCGTGTCCATTAACATATCCCGAGATAACATAGCTGCATGTAGATGTTATTACACGAGGGAAAGTACCCGGTATGGCGTGTCCATCAACATATCCCGAGATAACATAGCTGTATGTAGATGTTATTACACGAGGGAAAGGACCCGGTATGGCGTGTCCATCAACATATACCCCGAGATAACATAGCTGCATGTAGATGTTATTACACGAGGGAAAGTACCCGGTATGGCGTGTCCATCAACATATACCCCGAGATAACATAGCTGCATGTAGATGTTATTACACGAGGGAAAGTACCCGGTATGGCGTGTCCATCAACATATCCCGAGATAACATAGCTGCATGTAGATGTTATTACACGAGGGGAAGTACCCGGTATGGCGTGTCCATCAACATATCCCGAGATAACATAGCTGCATGTAGATGTTATTACACGAGGGAAGGACCCGGTATGGCGTGTCCAACAACATATCCCGAGATAACATAGCTGCATGTAGATGTTATTACACGAGGGAAAGTACCCGGTATGGCGTGTCCATCAACATATCCCGAGATAACATAGCTGCATGTAGATGTTATTACACGAGGGAAAGTACCCGGTATGGCGTGTCCATCAACATATATCCCGAGATAACATAGCTGCATGTAGATGTTATTACACGAGGGAAAGGACCCGGTATGACGTGTCCATCAACATATCCCGAGATAACATAGCTGCATGTAGATGTTATTACACGAGGAGAGGACCCGGTATGACGTGTCCATCAACATATATCCCGAGATAACATAGCTGCATGTAGATGTTATTACACGAGGAGAGGACCCGGTATGACGTGTCCATCAACATATATCCCGAGATAACATAGCTGCATGTATATGTTATTACACGAGGGAAGGACCCGGTATGGCGTGTCCAACAACATATCCCGAGATAACATAGCTGCATGTAGATGTTATTACACGAGGGAAAGTACCCGGTATGGCGTGTCCATCAACATATCCCGAGATAACATAGCTGCATGTAGATGTTATTACACGAGGGAAAGTACCCGGTATGGCGTGTCCATCAACATATATCCCGAGATAACATAGCTGCATGTAGATGTTATTACACGAGGGAAAGGACCCGGTATGACGTGTCCATCAACATATCCCGAGATAACATAGCTGCATGTAGATGTTATTACACGAGGGGAGGACCCGGTATGACGTGTCCATCAACATATCCCGAGATAACATAGCTGCATGTAGATGTTATTACACGAGGGAAGGACCCGGTATGGCGTGTCCATCAACATATATCCCGAGATAACATAGCTGCATGTAGATGTTATTACACGAGGGAAAGTACCCGGTATGGCGTGTCCATCAACATATCCCGAGATAACATAGCTGCATGTAGATGTTATTACACGAGGGAAAGGACCCGGTATGGCGTGTCCATCAACATATCCCGAGATAACATAGCTGCATGTAGATGTTATTACACGAGGGGAAGGACCCGGTATGGCGTGTTCATCAACATATATCCCGAGATAACATAGCTGCATGTAGATGTTATTACACGAGGGGAAGGACCCGGTATGGCGTGTTCATCAACATATATCCCGAGATAACATAGCTGCATGTAGATGTTATTACACGAGGGAAAGGACCCGGTATGTCGTGTCCATCAACATATATCCCGAGATAACATAGCTGCATGTAGATGTTATTACACGAGGGAAAGTACCCGGTATGGCGTGTCCATCAACATATCCCGAGATAACATAGCTGCATGTAGATGTTATTACACGAGGGAAAGTACCCGGTATGGCGTGTCCATCAACATATCCCGAGATAACATAGCTGTATGTAGATGTTATTACACGAGGGAAAGTACCCGGTATGGCGTGTCTATCAACATATCCCGAGATAACATAGCTGCATGTAGATGTTATTACACGAGGGGAGGACCCGGTATGGCGTGTCCATCAACATATCCCGAGATAACATAGCTGCATGTAGATGTTATTACACGAGGGAAGGACCCGGTATGGCGTGTCCATCAACATATCCCGAGATAACATAGCTGCATGTAGATGTTATTACACGAGGGAAAGTACCCGGTATGGCGTGTCCATCAACATATATCCCGAGATAACATAGCTGCATGTAGATGTTATTACACGAGGGAAAGTACCCGGTATGGCGTGTCCATCAACATATCCCGAGATAACATAGCTACATGTAGATGTTATTACACGAGGGGAGGACCCGGTATGACGTGTCCATCAACATATATCCCGAGATAACATAGCTGCATGTAGATGTTATTACACGAGGGAAAGTACCCGGTATGGCGTGTCCATCAACATATCCCGAGATAACATAGCTACATGTAGATGTTGTTACACGAGGCAAAGTACCCGGTATGGCCTGTCCATCAACATATACCCCGAGATAACATAGCTGCATGTAGATGTTATTACACGAGGGAAGGACCCGGTATGGCGTGTCCATCAACATATATCCCGAGATAACATAGCTGCATGTAGATGCTATTACACGAGGGAAAGTACACGGTATGGCGTGTCCATCAACATATATCCCGAGATAACATAGCTGCATGTAGATGTTATTACACGAGGGAAGGACCCGGTATGGCGTGTTCATCAACATATATCCCGAGATAACATAGCTGCATGTAGATGTTATTACACGAGGGAAAGGACCCGGTATGGCGTGTTCATCAACATATATCCCGAGATAACATAGCTGCATGTAGATTTTATTACACGAGGGAAAGTACCCGGTATGGCGTGTCTATTAACATATCCCGAGATAACATAGCTGCATGTAGATGTTATTACACGAGGGGAGGACCCGGTATGGCGTGTCCATCAACATATCCCGAGATAACATAGCTGCATGTAGATGTTATTACACGAGGGAAGGACCCGGTATGGCGTGTCCATCAACATATCCCGAGATAACATAGCTGCATGTAGATGTTATTACACGAGGGAAAGTACCCGGTATGGCGTGTCCATCAACATATATCCCGAGATAACATAGCTGCATGTAGATGTTATTACACGAGGGAAAGGAC
Source organism: Archivesica marissinica (assembly GCA_014843695.1). Lineage (NCBI taxonomy): Eukaryota > Metazoa > Mollusca > Bivalvia > Venerida > Vesicomyidae > Archivesica > Archivesica marissinica. Next base: position 56,163,537 of record CM026387.1, read on the forward strand.
CCGGTATGGCGTGTCCAACAACATATCCCGAGATAACATAGCTGCATGTAGATGTTATTACACGAGGGGAAGGACCCGGTATGGCGTGTCCATCAACATATCCCGAGATAACATAGCTGCATGTAGATGTTATTACACGAGGGAAAGTACCCGGTATGGCGTGTCCATCAACATATATCCCGAGATAACATAGCTGCATGTAGATGTTATTACACGAGGGAAGTACCCGGTATGGCGTGTCCATCAACATATCCCGAGATAACATAGCTGCATGTAGATGTTATTACACGAGGGAAGTACCCGGTATGGCGTGTCCATCAACATATATCCCGAGATAACATAGCTGCATGTAGATGTTATTACACGAGGGAAAGTACCCGGTATGGCGTGTCCATCAACATATATCCCGAGATAACATAGCTACGTGTAGATGTTATTACACGAGGGAAGGACCCGGTATGGCGTGTCCATTAACATATATCCCGAGATAACATAGCTGCATGTAGATGTTATTACACGAGGGAAAGGAGCCGGTATGGCGTGTCCATTAACATATATACGGAGATAACATAGCTGCATGTAGATGTTATTACACGAGGGAAAGTACCCGGTATGGCGTGTCCATCAACATATCCCGAGATAACATAGCTGCATGTAGATGTTATTACACGAGGGAAAGTACCCGGTATGGCGTGTCCATCAACATATCCCGAGATAACATAGCTGCATGTAGATGTTATTACACGAGGGAAAGGACCCGGTATGGCGTGTCCATCAACATATCCCGAGATAACATAGCTGCATGTAGATGTTATTACACGAGGGAAAGGACCCGGTATGGCGTGTCCATCAACATATATCCCGAGATAACATAGCTGCATGTAGATGTTATTACACGAGGGAAAGGACCCGGTATGGCGTGTCCATCAACATATCCCGAGATAACATAGCTGCATGTAGATGTTATTACACGAGGGGAAGTACCCGGTATGGCGTGTCCATCAACATATATCCCGAGATAACATAGCTGCATGTAGATGTTATTACACGAGGGAAAGGACCCGGTATGGCGTGTCCATCAACATATCCCGAGATAACATAGCTGCATGTAGATGTTATTACACGAGGGAAAGTACCCGGTATGGCGTGTCCATCAACATATCCCGAGATAACATAGCTGCATGTAGATGTTATTACACGAGGGAAAGTACCCGGTATGGCGTGTCCATCAACATATCCCGAGATAACATAGCTGCATGTAGATGTTATTACACGAGGGAAAGTACCCGGTATGGCGTGTCCATCAACATATCCCGAGATAACATAGCTGCATGTAGATGTTATTACACGAGGGAAAGGACCCGGTATGGCGTGTCCATCAACATATCCCGAGATAACATAGCTGCATGTAGATGTTATTACACGAGGGAAAGTACCCGGTATGGCGTGTCCATCAACATATATTCCGAGATAACATAGCTGCATGTAGATGTTATTACACGAGGGAAAGGACCCGGTATGGCGTGTCCATCAACATATCCCGAGATAACATAGCTACGTGTAGATGCTATTACATGAGGGAAAGTACCCGGTATGGCGTGTCCATCAACATATATTCCGAGATAACATAGCTGCATGTAGATGTTATTACACGAGGGAAAGTACCCGGTATGGCGTGTCCATCAACATATCCCGAGATAACATAGCTGCATGTAGATGCTATTACATGAGGGGAAGTACCCGGTATGGCGTGTCCATCAACATATCCCGAGATAACATAGCTGCATGTAAATGTTATTACACGAGGGAAGGACCCGGTATGGCGTGTCCATCAACATATATCGCGAGATAACATAGCTGCATGTAGATGTTATTACACGAGGGAAAGGACCCGGTATGGCGTATCCATCAACATATCCCGAGATAACACAGCTGCATGTAGATGTTATTACACGAGGGAAAGTACCCGGTATGGCGTGTCCATCAACATATCCCGAGATAACATAGCTGTATGTAAATGTTATTACACGAGGAAAAGTACCCGGTATTGCGTGTCCATCAACATATCCCGAGATAACATAGCTACATGTAGATGCTATTACACGAGGGAAAGGACCCGGTATGGCGTGTCCATCAACATATATCCCAAGATAACATAGCTACGTGTAGATGTTATTACACGAGGGAAGGACCCGGTATGGCGTGTCCATCTACATATCCCGAGATAACATAGCTGCATGTAGATGTTATTACACGAGGGAAAGGACCCTGTATGACGTGTCTATCAACATATCCCCGAGATAACATAGCTGTATGTAGATGTTATTACACGAGGGAAAGTACCCGGTATGGCGTGTCCATCAACATATCCCGAGATAACATAGCTGCATGTAGATGCTATTACATGAGGGGAAGTACCCGGTATGGCGTGTCCATCAACATATCCCGAGATAACATAGCTGCATGTATATGTTATTACACGAGGGAAGGACCCGGTATGGCGTGTCCATCAACATATATCGCGAGATAACATAGCTGCATGTAGATGTTATTACACGAGGGAAAGGACCCGGTATGGCGTATCCATCAACATATCCCGAGATAACACAGCTGCATGTAGATGTTATTACACGAGGGAAAGTACCCGGTATGGCGTGTCCATCAACATATCCCGAGATAACATAGCTGTATGTAAATGTTATTACACGAGGAAAAGTACCCGGTATTGCGTGTCCATCAACATATCCCGAGATAACATAGCTACATGTAGATGCTATTACACGAGGGAAAGGACCCGGTATGGCGTGTCCATCAACATATATCCCAAGATAACATAGCTACGTGTAGATGTTATTACACGAGGGAAGGACCCGGTATGGCGTGTCCATCTACATATCCCGAGATAACATAGCTGCATGTAGATGTTATTACACGAGGGAAAGGACCCGGTATGGCGTGTCCATCAACATATCCCGAGATAACATAGCTCTATGTAGATGTTATTACACGAGGGAAAGTACCCGGTATGGCGTGTCCATCAACATATCCCGAGATAACATAGCTCTATGTAGATGTTATTACACGAGGGAAAGTACCCGGTATGGCGTGTCCATCAACATATCCCGAGATAACATAGCTGCATGTAGATGTTATTACACGAGGGAAAGGACCCGGTATGGCGTGTCCAACAACATATCCCGAGATAACATAGCTGCATGTAGATGTTATTACATGAGGGAAGGACCCGGTATGGCGTGTCCATCACCATATCCCGAGATAACATAGCTGTCTGTAGATGTTATTACACGAGGGAAAGTACCCGGTATGGCGTGTCTATCAACATATCCCGAGATAACATAGCTGCATGTAGATGTTATTACACGAGGGAAAGTACCCGGTATGTCGTGTCCATCAACATATATCCCGAGATAACATAGCTGCATGTAGATGTTATTACACGAGGGAAAGGACCCGGTATGGCGTGTCCATCAACATATATCCCGAGATAACATAGCTGTATGTAAATGTTATTACACGAGGAAAAGTACCCGGTATGGCGTGTCCATCTACATATCCCGAGATAACATAGCTGCATGTAGATGTTATTACACGAGGGAAAGGACCCGGTATGGCGTGTCCATCAACATATCCCGAGATAACATAGCTGTATGTAGATGTTATTACACGAGGGAAAGTACCCGGTATAGCGTGTCTATCAACATATCCCGAGATAACATAGCTGTATGTAGATGTTATTACACGAGGGAAGGACCCGGTATGGCGTGTCCATCAACATATCCCGAGATAAGATAGCTGCATGTAGATGTTATTACACGAGGGAAAGTACCCGGTATGGCGTGTCCATCAACATATATCCCGAGATAACATAGCTGCATGTAGATGTTATTACACGAGGGAAAGGACCCGGTATGGCGTGTCCAACAACATATCCCGAGATAACATAGCTACATGTAGATGTTATTACACGAGGGGAAGGACCCGGTATGGCGTGTCCATCAACATATCCCGAGATAACATAACTGCATGTAGATGTTATTACACGAGGGAAAGTACCCGGTATGGCGTGTCCATCAACATATCCCGATATAACATAGCTGTATGTAGATGTGATTACACGAGGGAAAGTACCCGGTATGGCGTGTCCATCAACATATATCCCGAGATAACATAGCTGCATGTAGATGTTATTACACGAGGGGAAGTACCCGGTATGGCGTGTCCATTAACATATATCCCGAGATAACATAGCTGCATGTAGATGTTATTACATGAGGGAAAGGACCCGGTATGGCGTGTCCATCAACATATATCCCGAGATAACATAGCTGCATGTAGATGCTATTACACGAGGGAAAGTACCCGGTATGGCGTGTCCATCAACATATATCCCAAGATAACATAGCTACGTGTAGATGTTATTACACGAGGGAAGGACCCGGTATGGCGTGTCCATCTACATATCCCGAGATAACATAGCTGCATGTAGATGTTATTACACGAGGGAAAGGACCCTGTATGACGTGTCTATCAACATATCCCGAGATAACATAGCTGTATGTAGATGTTATTACACGAGGGAAAGTACCCGGTATGGCGTGTCCATCAACATATATTCCGAGATAACATAGCTGCATGTAGATGTTATTACACGAGGGAAAGGACCCGGTATGGCGTGTCCATCAACATATCCCGAGATAACATAGCTGCATGTAGATGCTATTACATGAGGGGAAGTACCCGGTATGGCGTGTCCATCAACATATCCCGAGATAACATAGCTGCATGTATATGTTATTACACGAGGGAAGGACCCGGTATGGCGTGTCCATCAACATATATCGCGAGATAACATAGCTGCATGTAGATGTTATTACACGAGGGAAAGGACCCGGTATGGCGTATCCATCAACATATCCCGAGATAACACAGCTGCATGTAGATGTTATTACACGAGGGAAAGTACCCGGTATGGCGTGTCCATCAACATATCCCGAGATAACATAGCTGTATGTAAATGTTATTACACGAGGAAAAGTACCCGGTATTGCGTGTCCATCAACATATCCCGAGATAACATAGCTACATGTAGATGCTATTACACGAGGGAAAGGACCCGGTATGGCGTGTCCATCAACATATATCCCAAGATAACATAGCTACGTGTAGATGTTATTACACGAGGGAAGGACCCGGTATGGCGTGTCCATCTACATATCCCGAGATAACATAGCTGCATGTAGATGTTATTACACGAGGGAAAGGACCCGGTATGGCGTGTCCATCAACATATCCCGAGATAACATAGCTCTATGTAGATGTTATTACACGAGGGAAAGTACCCGGTATGGCGTGTCCATCAACATATCCCGAGATAACATAGCTCTATGTAGATGTTATTACACGAGGGAAAGTACCCGGTATGGCGTGTCCATCAACATATCCCGAGATAACATAGCTGCATGTAGATGTTATTACACGAGGGAAAGGACCCGGTATGGCGTGTCCAACAACATATCCCGAGATAACATAGCTGCATGTAGATGTTATTACATGAGGGGAAGGACCCGGTATGGCGTGTCCATCACCATATCCCGAGATAACATAGCTGTCTGTAGATGTTATTACACGAGGGAAAGTACCCGGTATGGCGTGTCTATCAACATATCCCGAGATAACATAGCTGCATGTAGATGTTATTACACGAGGGAAAGTACCCGGTATGTCGTGTCCATCAACATATATCCCGAGATAACATAGCTGCATGTAGATGTTATTACAGGAGGGAAAGGACCCGGTATGGCGTGTCCATCAACATATATCCCGAGATAACATAGCTGTATGTAAATGTTATTACACGAGGAAAAGTACCCGGTATGGCGTGTCCATCTACATATCCCGAGATAACATAGCTGCATGTAGATGTTATTACACGAGGGAAAGTACCCGGTATGGCGTGTCCATCAACATATCCCGAGATAACATAGCTGTATGTAGATGTTATTACACGAGGGAAAGTACCCGGTATAGCGTGTCTATCAACATATCCCGAGATAACATAGCTGTATGTAGATGTTATTACACGAGGGAAGGACCCGGTATGGCGTGTCCATCAACATATCCCGAGATAAGATAGCTGCATGTAGATGTTATTACACGAGGGAAAGTACCCGGTATGGCGTGTCCATCAACATATATCCCGAGATAACATAGCTGCATGTAGATGTTATTACACGAGGGAAAGGACCCGGTATGGCGTGTCCAACAACATATCCCGAGATAACATAGCTACATGTAGATGTTATTACACGAGGGGAAGGACCCGGTATGGCGTGTCCATCAACATATCCCGAGATAACATAACTGCATGTAGATGTTATTACACGAGGGAAAGTACCCGGTATGGCGTGTCCATCAACATATCCCGATATAACATAGCTGTATGTAGATGTGATTACACGAGGGAAAGTACCCGGTATGGCGTGTCCATCAACATATATCCCGAGATAACATAGCTGCATGTAGATGTTATTACACGAGGGGAAGTACCCGGTATGGCGTGTCCATTAACATATATCCCGAGATAACATAGCTGCATGTAGATGTTATTACATGAGGGAAAGGACCCGGTATGGCGTGTCCATCAACATATATCCCGAGATAACATAGCTGCATGTAGATGTTATTACACGAGGGAAAGTACCCGGTATGGCGTGTCCATCAACATATCCCGAGATAACATAGCTGCATGTAGATGTTATTACACGAGGGAAAGTACCCGGTATGGCGTGTCCATCAACATATATCCCGAGATAACATAGCTGCATGTAGATGTTATTACACGAGGGAAGAACCCTGTATGGCGTGTCCATCAACATATCCGGAGATAACATAGCTGCATGTAGATGTTATTACACGAGGGAAGTACCCGGTATGGCGTGTCCATCAATATATCCCGAGATAACATAGCTGCATGTAGATGCTATTACACGAGGGAAAGTACCCGGTATGGCGTGTCCATTAACATATCCCGAGATAACATAGCTGTATGTAGATGTTATTACACGAGGGAACGGACCCGGTATAGGAGCCCTACATGGTACGATAGATGAACAGAAACCAAGAGACTAGGCTTAAACCTAATCTGAACTGAGAAGTGTAGCTATAACCCTGCATTCCTAGTCATTCTCGAATTTGTCAATCACTAACAAATGGGTCCATCCTCTCATTATGAGTTTCGCATTGAGCACCGTTTTAACCGTTCTCCTAAGATGACTAAGCTGATGTGACGTCATTTCCTGCCACATGCTAAACAATTTTCCACATGCCGCCAAATCCTGGAGATTGTCGTTTGTTTTTATCATTCTCAGTGTGGCATTGTAGATGCTGTGACAGGCAAGGTTTTTGGAGCCTTCGTCATTCGTGATCACAGCGACTGTTTGGGCTGCAAAATGTAATGCATGTATTAGAAATTATTATGTATACTGTATATACATATCATGTATATAAGTATCCTGTATGGAAGTATCCTGTATATAAGTATCCTGTATATACGTATCCTGTATATAAGTATTCTGTATATAAGTATCCTGTATATAAGTATCCTGTATATACGTATCCTGTATGGAAGTATCCTGTATATAAGTATCATGTATGGAAGTATCCTGTATATAAGTATCATGTATGGAAGTATCCTGTATGGAAGTATCCTGTATATAAATATCCTGTATGGAAGTATCCTGTATATAAGTATTCTGTATGGAAGTATCCTGTATATAAGTATCATGTATGGAAGTATCCTGTATGGAAGTATCCTGTATATAAATATCCTGTATGGAAGTATCCTGTATATAAGTATCCTGTATATAAGTATCATGTATGGAAGTATCCTGTATGGAAGTATCCTGTATATAAGTATCCTGTATGGAAGTATCCTGTATATAAGTATCATGTATATAAGTATCCTGTATGGAAGTATCCTGTATATAAGTATCATGTATGGAAGTATCCTGTATATAAGTATCCTGTATATAAGTATCCTGTATATAAATATCCTGTATGGAAGTATCCTGTATGGAAGTATCCTGTATATAAGTATCCTGTATATAAGTATCCGGTATATAAATATCCTGTATGGAAGTATCCTGTATGGAAGTATCCTGTATATAAGTATCCTGTATATAAGTATCCTGTATATAAATATCCTGTATGGAAGTATCCTGTATGGAAGTATCCTGTATATAAGTATCCTGTATATAAGTATCCTGTATGGAAGTATCCTGTATATAAGTATCCTGTATATAAGTATCCTGTATATAAGTATCCTGTATGGAAGTATCCTGTATGGAAGTATCCTGTATATAAGTATCCTGTATATAAGTATCCTGTATATAAGTATCCTGTATGGAAGTATCCTGTATGGAAGTATCCTGTATGGAAGTATCCTGTATATAAGTATCCTGTATATAAGTATCCTGTATGGAAGTATCCGGTATGGAAGTATCCTGTATATAAGTATCATGTATGGAAGTATCCTGTATGGAAGTATCCTGTATATAAGTATCCTGTATATAAGTATCCTGTATGGAAGTATCCGGTATGGAAGTATCCTGTATATAAGTATCCTGTATATAAGTATCCTGTATATAAGTATCCTGTATGGAAGTATCATGTATGGAAGTATCCTGTATATAAGTATCCTGTATATAAGTATCCTGTATGGAAGTATCCTGTATATAAGTATCCTGTATATAAGTATCCTGTATGGAAGTATCCTGTATGGAAGTATCCTGTATATAAGTATCCTGTATATAAGTATCCTGTATGGAAGTATCCTGTATATAAGTATCCTGTATGGAAGTATCCTGTATGGAAGTATCCTGTATGGAAGTATCATGTATGGAAGTATCCTGTATATAAATATCCTGTATATAAGTATCCTGTATATAAGTATCCTGTATGGAAGTATTCTGTATATAAGTATCCTGTATATAAGTATCCTGTATATACATCTCCCGCATGCACTAACACACATCTCCCGCGTGCACTAACACACATCTCCCGCGTGCACTAACTCACATCTCCCGCTACCAGTAGCACACATCTCCCGTGTGCACTAACACACATCTCCCGCATGCACTAACACACATCTCCCGCGTGCACTAACACACATCTCCCGCGTGCACTAACTCACATCTCCCGCTACCAGTAGCACACATCTCCCGTGTGCACTAACACACATCTCCCGCGTGCACTAACACACATCTCCCGAGTGCACTAACACACATCTCCCGTGTGCACTAACACACATCTCCCGCGTGCACTAACACATATCTCCCGCGTGCACTAACACATATCTCCCGTGTGCATTAACACACATCTCCCGCGTGCACTAACACATATCTCTGGTGTGCACTAACACACATATCCCGCGTGCACTAACACACATCTCCCGCGTGCACTAACACACATCTCTGGTGTGCACTAACACACATCTCCCGTGTGCACTAACACACATCTCCCGCGTGCACTAACACACATCTCCCGCGTGCACTAACACACATCTCCCGTGTGCACTAACACACATCTCCCGCGTGCACTAACACACATCTCCCGCGTGCACTAACACACATCTCCCGCGTGCACTAACACACATCTCCCGTGTGCACTAACACACATCTCCCGCGTGCACTAACACACATCTCCCGTGTGCACTAACACACATCTCCCGCGTGCACTAACACACATTTCCCGCGTGCACTAACACACATCTCCCGCGTGCACTAACACACATCTCCCGCGTGCACTAACACACATCTCCCGTGTGCACTAACACACATCTCCCGCGTGCACTAACACACATCTCCCGCGTGCACTAACACACATCTCCCGCGTGCACTAACACACATCTCCCGTGTGCACTAACACACATCTCCCGCGTGCACTAACACACATCTCCCGCGTGCACTAACACACATCTCCCGCGTGCACTAACACACATCTCTGGTGTGCACTAACACACATCTCCCGCGTGCACTAACACACATCTCCCGTGTGCACTAACACACATCTCCCGCGTGCACTAACACACACTTCCCGCGTGCTCTAACACACATCTCCCGCGTGCACTAACACACATCTCCCGTGTGCACTAACACACATCTCCCGCGTGCATCCCGCGTGCACTAACACACATCTCCCGCGTGCACTAACATACATCTCCCGTGTGCACTAACACACATCTCCCGTGTGCACTAACACACATCTCCCGCGTGCACTAACACACATTTCCCGCGTGCACTAACACACATCTCCCGCGTGCACTAACACACATCTCCCGTGTGCACTAACACACATCTCCCGCGTGCACTAACACACATCTCCCGCGTGCACTAACACAAAGCTCTGATGTGCACTAACACACATCTCCCGCATGCACTAACACACATCTCCCGCGTGCACTAACACACATCTCCCGCGTGCACTAACACACATCTCCCGCGTGCACTAACACACATCTCCCGTGTGCACTAACACACATCTCCCGCGTGCACTAACACACATCTCCCGCGTGCACTAACACACATCTCCCGTGTGCACTAACACACATCTCCCGCGTGCACTAACACACATCTCCCGCGTGCACTAACACACATCTCCCGTGTGCACTAACACACATCTCCCGCGTGCACTAACACACATCTCCGCGTGCACTAACACACATCTCCCGCGTGCACTAACACACATCTCCCGCGTGCACTAACACACATCTCCCGCGTGCACTAACACACATCTCCCGCGTGCACTAACACACATCTCCCGTGTGCACTAACACACATCTCCCGCGTGCACTAACACACATCTCCCGCGTGCACTAACACACATCTCCCGCGTGCACTAACACACATCTCCCGCGTGCACTAACACACATCTCCCGCGTGCACTAACACACATCTCCCGTGTGCACTAACACACATCTCCCGCGTGCACTAACACACATCTCCCGTGTGCACTAACACACATCTCCCGCGTGCACTAACACACATCTCCCGCGTGCACTAACACACATCTCCCGCGTGCACTAACACACATCTCCCGTGTGCACTAACACACATCTCCCGCGTGCACTAACACACATCTCCCGCGTGCACTAACACACATCTCCCGCGTGCACTAACACACATCTCCCGCGTGCACTAACACACATCTCCCGTGTGCACTAACACACATCTCCCGCGTGCACTAACACACATCTCCCGCGTGCACTAACACACATCTCCCGCGTGCACTAACACACATCTCTGGTGTGCACTAACACACATCTCCCGCGTGCACTAACACACATCTCCCGCGTGCACTAACACACATCTCCCGCGTGCACTAACACACACTTCCCGCGTGCACTAACACACATCTCCCGCGTGCACTAACACACATCTCCCGTGTGCACTAACACACATCTCCCGCGTGCATCCCGCGTGCACTAACACACATCTCCCGCGTGCACTAACACACATCTCCCGTGTGCACTAACACACATCTCCCGTGTGCACTAACACACATCTCCCGCGTGCACTAACACACATTTCCCGCGTGCACTAACACACATCTCCCGCGTGCACTAACACACATCTCCCGTGTGCACTAACACACATCTCCCGCGTGCACTAACACACATCTCCCGCGTGCACTAACACAAAGCTCTGATGTGCACTAACACACATCTCCCGCATGCACTAACACACATCTCCCGCGTGCACTAACACACATCTCCCGCGTGCACTAACACACATCTCCCGCGTGCACTAACACACATCTCCCGTGTGCACTAACACACATCTCCCGCGTGCACTAACACACATCTCCCGCGTGCACTAACACACATCTCCCGTGTGCACTAACACACATCTCCCGCGTGCACTAACACACATCTCCCGCGTGCACTAACACACATCTCCCGTGTGCACTAACACACATCTCCCGCGTGCACTAACACACATCTCCCGCGTGCACTAACACACATCTCCCGTGTGCACTAACACACATCTCCCGCGTGCACTAACACACATCTCCCGTGTGCACTAACACACATCTCCCGCGTGCACTAACACACATCTCCCGCGTGCACTAACACACATCTCCCGTGTGCACTAACACACATCTCCCGCGTGCACTAACACATATCTCTGGTGTGCACTAACACACATATCCCGCGTGCACTAACACACATCTCCCGCGTGCACTAACACACATCTCTGGTGTGCACTAACACATATCTCTGGTGTGCACTAACACACATCTCCCGCGTGCACTAACACACATCTCCCGTGTGCACTAACACACATCTCCCGCGTGCACTAACACACACTTCCCGCGTGCTCTAACACACATCTCCCGCGTGCACTAACACACATCTCCCGTGTGCACTAACACACATCTCCCGCGTGCATCCCGCGTGCACTAACACACATCTCCCGCGTGCACTAACATACATCTCCCGTGTGCACTAACACACATCTCCCGTGTGCACTAACACACACTTCCCGCGTGCACTAACACACATCTCCCACGTGCACTAACACACATCTCCCGCGTGCACTAAAACATATCTCTGGTGTGCATTAACACACATATCCCGCGTGCACTAACACAAATCTCTGGTGTGCACTAACACACATCTCCCGCGTGCACTAACACACATCTCCCGTGTGCACTAACACACATCTCCCGCGTACACTAACACACACTTCCCGCGTGCTCTAACACACATCTCCCGCGTGCACTAACACACATCTCCCGTGTGCACTAACACACATCTCCCGCGTGCACTAACACACATCTCCCGCGTGCACTAACACACATCTCCCGCGTGCACTAACACACATCTCCCGCGTGCACTAACACACATCTCCCGCGTGCACTAACACACATCTCCCGTGTGCACTAACACACATCTCCCGCGTGCATCCCGCGTGCACTAACACACATCTCCCGCGTGCACTAACACACATCTCCCGTGTGCACTAACACACATCTCCCGTGTGCACTAACACACATCTCCCGCGTGCACTAACACACATCTCCCGTGTGCACTAACACACATCTCCCGCGTGCACTAACACACATCTCCCGTGTGCACTAACACACATCTCCCGCGTGCACTAACACACATCTCCCGCGTGCACTAACACACATCTCCCGCGTGCACTAACACACATCTCCCGTGTGCACTAACACACATCTCCCGCGTGCACTAACACACATCTCCCGCGTGCACTAACACACATCTCCCGCGTGCACTAACACACATCTCCCGCGTGCACTAACACACATCTCCCGCGTGCACTAACACACATCTCCCGCGTGCACTAACACACATCTCCCGCGTGCACTAACACACATCTCCCGCGTGCACTAACACACATCTCCCGTGTGCACTAACACACATCTCCCGCGTGCACTAACACACATCTCCCGTGTGCACTAACACACATCTCCCGCGTGCACTAACACACATCTCCCGTGTGCACTAACACACATCTCCCGCGTGCACTAACACACATCTCCCGTGTGCACTAACACACATCTCCCGCGTGCACTAACACACATCTCCCGTGTGCACTAACACACATCTCCCGCGTGCACTAACACACATCTCCCGCGTGCACTAACACACATCTCCCGTGTGCACTAACACACATCTCCCGCGTGCACTAACACACATCTCCCGCGTGCACTAACACACATCTCCCGTGTGCACTAACACACATCTCCCGCGTGCACTAACACACATCTCCCGCGTGCACTAACACACATCTCCCGCGTGCACTAACACACATCTCCCGTGTGCACTAACACACATCTCCCGCGTGCACTAACACACATCTCCCGTGTGCACTAACACACATCTCCCGCGTGCACTAACACACATCTCCCGCGTGCACTAACACACATCTCCCGCGTGCACTAACACACATCTCCCGCGTGCACTAACACACATCTCCCGTGTGCACTAACACACATCTCCCGCGTGCACTAACACACATCTCCCGCGTGCACTAACACACATCTCCCGCGTGCACTAACACACATCTCCCGCGTGCACTAACACACATCTCCCGCGTGCACTAACACACATCTCCCGCGTGCACTAACACACATCTCCCGCGTGCACTAACACACATCTCCCGCGTGCACTAACACACATCTCCCGTGTGCACTAACACACATCTCCCGCGTGCACTAACACACATCTCCCGCGTGCACTAACACACATCTCCCGTGTGCACTAACACACATCTCCCGCGTGCACTAACACACATCTCTCGTGTGCACTAACACACATCTCCCGCGTGCACTAACACACATCTCCCGCGTGCACTAACACACATCTCTCGTGTGCACTAACACACATCTCCCGCGTGCACTAACACACATCTCCCGTGTGCACTAACACACATCTCCCGCGTGCACTAACACACATCTCCCGCGTGCACTAACACACATCTCCCGCGTGCACTAACACACATCTCCCGTGTGCACTAACACACATCTCCCGCGTGCATCCCGCGTGCACTAACACACATCTCCCGCGTGCACTAACACACATCTCCCGTGTGCACTAACACACATCTCCCGCGTGCACTAACACACATCTCCCGCGTGCACTAACACACATCTCCCGTGTGCACTAACACACATCTCCCGCGTGCACTAACACACATCTCCCGTGTGCACTAACACACATCTCCCGCGTGCACTAACACACATCTCGTGTGCACTAACACACATCTCCCGCGTGCACTAACACACATCTCCCGTGCACTAACACACATCTCCCGCGTGCACTAACACACATCTCCCGCGTGCACTAACACACATCTCCCGCGTGCACTAACACACATCTCCCGTGTGCACTAACACACATCTCCCGCGTGCACTAACACACATCTCCCGCGTGCACTAACACACATCTCCCGCGTGCACTAACACACATCTCCCGTGTGCACTAACACACATCTCCCGTGTGCACTAACACACATCTCCCGCGTGCACTAACACACATCTCCCGTGTGCACTAACACACATCTCCCGCGTGCACTAACACACATCTCCCGTGTGCACTAACACACATCTCCCGCGTGCACTAACACACATCTCCCGCGTGCACTAACACACATCTCCCGCGTGCACTAACACACATCTCCCGTGTGCACTAACACACATCTCCCGTGTGCACTAACACACATCTCCCGCGTGCACTAACACACATCTCCCGTGTGCACTAACACACATCTCCCGCGTGCACTAACACACATCTCCCGCGTGCACTAACACACATCTCCCGCGTGCACTAACACACATCTCCCGCGTGCACTAACACACATCTCCCGTGTGCACTAACACACATCTCCCGCGTGCACTAACACACATCTCCCGTGTGCACTAACACACATCTCCCGCGTGCACTAACACACATCTCCCGCGTGCACTAACACACATCTCCCGCGTGCACTAACACACATCTCCCGCGTGCACTAACACACATCTCCCGCGTGCACTAACACACATCTCCCGCGTGCACTAACACACATCTCCCGCGTGCACTAACACACATCTCCCGTGTGCACTAACACACATCTCCCGCGTGCACTAACACACATCTCCCGCGTGCACTAACACACATCTCCCGCGTGCACTAACACACATCTCCCGCGTGCACTAACACACATCTCCCGTGTGCACTAACACACATCTCCCGCGTGCACTAACACACATCTCCCGCGTGCACTAACACACATCTCCCGCGTGCACTAACACACATCTCCCGTGTGCACTAACACACATCTCCCGCGTGCACTAACACACATCTCCCGCGTGCACTAACACACATCTCCCGCGTGCACTAACACACATCTCCCGTGTGCACTAACACACATCTCCCGCGTGCACTAACACACATCTCCCGCGTGCACTAACACACATCTCCCGCGTGCACTAACACACATCTCCCGCGTGCACTAACACACATCTCCCGCGTGCACTAACACACATCTCCCGCGTGCACTAACACACATCTCCCGCGTGCACTAACACACATCTCCCGCGTGCACTAACACACATCTCCCGCGTGCACTAACACACATCTCCCGTGTGCACTAACACACATCTCCCGCGTGCACTAACACACATCTCCCGTGTGCACTAACACACATCTCCCGCGTGCACTAACACACATCTCCCGTGTGCACTAACACACATCTCCCGCGTGCACTAACACACATCTCCCGTGTGCACTAACACACATCTCCCGCGTGCACTAACACATATCTCTGGTGTGCACTAACACACATATCCCGCGTGCACTAACACACATCTCCCGCGTGCACTAACACATATCTCCCGCGTGCACTAACACACATCTCTGGTGTGCACTAACACACATATCCCGCGTGCACTAACACACATCTCCCGCGTGCACTAACACATATCTCCCGCGTGCACTAACACACATCTCCCGTGTGCACTAACACACATCTCCCGCGTGCACTAACACACACTTCCCGCGTGCTCTAACACACATCTCCCGCGTGCACTAACACACATCTCCCGTGTGCACTAACACACATCTCCCGCGTGCATCCCGCGTGCACTAACACACATCTCCCGCGTGCACTAACATACATCTCCCGTGTACACTAACACACATCTCCCGTGTGCACTAACACATATCTC
>CM026387.1:56189278-56205278 GCA_014843695.1 Archivesica marissinica
AAGAGTTAATACTTGCCATAATACTACATATACATAATACAAGAGTTAATACTTGCCATAATACTACATATACATAATACAAGAGTTAATACTTGCCATAATACTACATATACATAATACAAGAAATAATACTTGTTATGTCATTTTCTTGACTGACAAAAGTGAATACAATTGGTGTTGTCCTTCGAAAACCGTTATTTAAAGCCCATTTATAATGGACTTTATTTAAACAAAGTTGAAGATGGCGTTCAATAGTAGCCATAGACTTTGAACGATAACATAAAACAAACTCATCTACATATAAAGAACACTCAGTAGCGTTGCCAAGGCATTTCACAATGTTATTTATTTTAATATTAAAAAGTGTAAGAGATAAAATACTGCCTTGCGGGACGCTCATTTCTTGTTCGTGATTGCTAGAGAGAGTAGACATTCTGTGCGTGCTATTTACTAATGTTGGAAAAACTTTGCATGCAGCATAATTATATATATTTTATCTATGGCTTTTGTATTATACATGTAACTGATACGAAATAAAATATTATTAAACTAAATTATCTCAAATGGAAAAGTATTGAAGCGGCCATCTTGGATTAACCAAGCGTATTTTATTTTTAATCTTATTTACTATTTTTTAATTTTTATCAGCACAAATATTTAATTTGGCATTTCTGTTAAATGTTTCTATATACTTTTTAATTTAAGTACTTAAATATATATACTAGTACCCCCAAACGTGCCGAATCCCTGTGCATGGGACACTTGTAGTCGGTGCAAGTTCGTGTTTTCATGATTCATTGATACAGATATCGCTGCATGGGACACTCGTAGTCGGTGCAAGTTCGTGTTTTCATGATTCATTAATACATATATCGCTGCATGGGACACTCGTAGTCGGTGCAAGTTCGTGTTTTCATGATTCATTAATACATAAAGCGCTGCAGGGGACACTCGTAGTCGGTGCAAGTTCGTGTTTTCGAACAGGAATATATCTGTAATCACTACTCATATGTACAATACATAATGATAAAATTATAATTCTGCTATATAATAAGTCTACCTTACCTGAAGCACTCGCTAGAAATACCAGCACGTGGCGAAACAAACTTTGATTAATCATGATCAATTCCAAACAGTATCGACAATGTGAATAAAATATTCTTTTTATAATAAGATAATAAAATTTAGTATCAAAATTAAACACGTTATTTCTAAAATGCACGTATAAAGCAAGTTATCGCTAATTTGAATGTCTTTTTTAAAATGTGTAATTCTTTGTTTTATTTTACAAGTTTAACAAGTAACTGCCTGTTTCAAGCTGAGGTAAAAATATATGAAAATGACTACATATTTATACGTATTATCAAATTCGCACGTTTTCAGAAAATAGAGTTACCCCAGTATCTAGAGCGGAACCTTACTCAACGGGTATAATGGCAATTCAAATATACAATGAATGTTACATTAAACTGCTTTCTGTTGTAATCGAGAAGATTGTGTCGGTGTTACTTTTACGAGATTGTTTCATTTTTGGGCACCATTCAGAGGAAAACATTGTTTTGGAGTTGCCCTAACGAGTATTTTGCATTTCGTGCCCCATTTGTGTAGCCCCGTATATTAATCTCCAAACTCTGCACGGTAGGGGTCGGAAACCCATCCTCTACCAATCTTACAAATTATGAATCCTTTGTTTATGATAAGGAAAGTACTCTATAAACACACCACACGCGCGCCCGCGCGCACACAGCGCATAGATATAATATGAAATAGTCACAAACTATCATCGTGGAAAGCCAATGTCAATTACTGAACTAGAGATTATAGGAGGAATCAATTATTGAACTAGACACTCGGTCGAATTGAGAAATTCTATAAAATGAGGTAAAATAGACATTTGAATGCATGTGTGATGTGGTAAAATGGATATTTGAATGTATGTGTGATGTGGTAAAATAGACATTTGAATGCATGCGTGATGTGGCAAAATAGACATTTGAATGCATGCGTGATGTGGTAAAATAGACATTTGAATGTATGTGTGATGTGGTAAAATAGACAGTTGAATGCATGCGTGATGTGGTAAAATAGACATTTGAATGCATGTGTGATGTGGGAAAATAGACATCTGAATGTATGTGTGATGTGGGAAAATAGACATTTGAATGTATGTGTGATGTGGTAAAATAGACATTTGAATGCATGTGTGATGTGGTAAAATGGACATTTGAATGCATGTGTGATGTGGGTAAATAGACATTTGAATGCATGTGTGATGTGGTAAAATAGACATTTGAATGTATGTGTGATGTGGTAAAATAGACATTTGAATGCATGTGTGATGTGGTAAAATAGACATTTGAATGCATGTGTGATGTGGTAAAATAGACATTTGAATGCATGTTTGATGTGGTAAATGACATTTGAATGTATGTGTGATGTGGTAAAATAGACATTTGAATGCATGTGTGATGTGGTAAAATGGACATTTGAATGCATGCGTGATGTGGTAAAATAGACATTTGAATGCATGTGTGATGTGGTAAAATAGGCATTTGAATGCATGTGTGATGTGGTAAAATAGACTTTTGAATGCATGTGTGATGTGGTAAAATAGACATTTGAATGCATGCGTGATGTGGTAAAATAGAC
Source organism: Archivesica marissinica (assembly GCA_014843695.1). NCBI lineage: Eukaryota > Metazoa > Mollusca > Bivalvia > Venerida > Vesicomyidae > Archivesica > Archivesica marissinica. The sequence continues at coordinate 56,191,928 of CM026387.1, forward strand.
ATTTGAATGCATGTGTGATGTGGTAAAATAGACATCTGAATGCATGTGTGATGTGGTAAAATAGACATCTGAATGCATGTGTGATGTGGTAAAATAGACATTTGAATGCATGTGTGATGTGGTAAAATGGACATTTGAATGCATGCGTGATATAGGTAAAATAGACATTTGAATGCATGTGTGATGTGGTAAAATAGGCATTTGAATGCATGTGTGATGTGGTAAAATAGACATTTGAATGCATGTGTGATGTGGTAAAATAGACATCTGAATGCATGTGTGATGTGGTAAAATAGACATTTGAATGCATGTGTGATGTGGTAAAATGGACATTTGAATGCATGCGTGATGTGGTAAAATAGACATTTGAATGCATGTGTGATGTGGTAAAATAGACATTTGAATGCATGTGTGATGTGGTAAAATAGACATTTGAATGCATGTGTGATGTGGTAAAATAGACATTTGAATGCATGCGTGATGTGGTAAAATAGACATTTGAATGCATGCGTGATGTGGTAAAATAGACATTTGAATGCATGTGTGATGTGGTAAAATAGACATTTGAATGCATGTGTGATGTGGTAAAATAGACATTTGAATGCATGAGTGATGTGGTAAAATAGACATTTGAATGCATGTGTGATGTGGTAAAATAGACATTTGAATGCATGTGTGATGTGGTAAAATAGACATTTGAATGCATGTGTGATGTGGTAAAATAGACATTTGAATGCATGTGTGATGTGGTAAAATAGACATCTGAATGCATGTGTGATGTTCATAACAGTGAATTGTTCATGCTTTATCTTCTGGATGCTGAAAATGGGTGTTTACAAATTACTACGTGAGCTAATTTTTGACCTCGGTGATACTGAATTCAAATAGCGTCAACATAATTGAAAATAGCGAAATAAGTAGATGGTCGACCACCTATTTGCATTGTTTAGTTCATAGATTGAGTAACTAAAGAAGCAATAACTGTTGCACTCAAACTGTTTCGTTTGATCGAATTATTTTGTGAATAGTTCATATAAATATTGCCTCTGGTTTTCACCTATTTTCGTGGTATAAACATGAACACATTTATAAGTAAAGTAGGGATACATTTGAATTGGTTCTTTTGTATCATGTTTTTTGTGAAGCTGTTGTTTTTGCAGAAAGAAAACAATATGTTCTTTATTACAGATCTCCATGTAGGAAAGATTTGGCGGAGAATCTGTAAATTGCTATTTGTATGCTTGTCTATGGAATGAAATAACTGTTCACTGCCTTAGCTTATATTATTTTTCGATTAATTTTCCTGGTATTTGTTGAATACAACTTTCGCACAATGAAATTCACGTGAGAGCATGAGTGTAGCAACCTGCAGATAATGATAGTATCATACAGTCAACCCTGTCTTAAGCAGCCACAGCCAAGTGACTGCATCGCACATGCGTCTGTATAATAGAGGACACGCAGCCATGGGACTGCATCGCACATCGTCTGTATAATAGAGGACCGCAGCCATGGGACTGCATGCACATCGGCTGCTAATAGAGGACCGTAGCCATGGGACTGCATCGCACATGCGTCTGCATAATAGAGGACCCGCAGCCAGGGACTGCGTCGCACATGCGTCTGTATAATAGAGGCCCCGCAGCCAGGGACTGCATCGCACATGCGTCTGTATAGTAGAGGACACGCAGCCATGGGACTGCATAGCACATACAGCTGCCTAGTAGAGGACCCGCAGCCATGGGACTGCATCGCACATACAGCTGCCTAGTAGAGGACCCGCAGCCATGGGACTGCATCGCACATGCGGCTGCCTAGTAGAGGACCCGCAGCCAAGATACTGCATAGCACATACAGCTGCATAATAGAAGACCCGCAGCCAAGGGACTGCATATCACATCGGCTGCATACTAAAGGACCCGCAGCCAGGGACTGCGTCGCACATGCGGCTGTATAATAGAGGACCCGCAGCCAAGGGACTGCATCGCACATGCGGCTGCCTAATAGAGGACCCACAGCCAAGGGATTGCATGCATAGCACATGCGGCTGCATAATAGAGGACCCGCAGCCAAGGGACTGCTTAGCACATGCGGCTGCCTAATAGAGGACCCGCAGCCAAGGGACTGCTTAGCACATGCGGCTGCCTAATAGAGGACCCGCAGCCAATGGATTGCATGCATAGCACATGCGGCTGCATAATAGAGGACCCGCAGCCAAGGGACTGCAGACATAGCACATGCAGCTGCCTAATAGACGACCAACATCCAAGGGACTGCATGCATAGCACATGCGGCTGCATAATAGAGGACCCACATTCAAGGGACTGCATGCATAGCACATGCGGCTGCCTAATAGAGGACCCACATTCAAGGGACTGCATGCATAGCACATGCGGCTGCATAATAGAGGACCCACATCCAAGGGACTGCATGCATAGCACATGCGGCTGCCTAAAAGAGGAACAACAACCAATGGACTGCATGCATAGCACATGCGGCTGCATAATAGAGGACCCACATCCAAGGGACTGCATGCATAGCACATGCGGCTGCCTAAAAGAGGAACAACAACCAAGGGACTGCATGCATAGCATATGGGGCTGCATAATAGAGGACCCACAGCCTACTTAGCACATGGGGCTGCATAATTTGGAATCTAGCTGCTTAGTACAGGTTGGCTGCTTCCTAGAGGTAGCCACTAACACAGGTTTGACTGTATCAATATTAAGTGCGATTGTTCTGCTGTTGACACCTGTTGAATGTACATCATACTCTGTTTGAACTGATTAACAAGCGAATATACACATATATCATTCAATATACACATATATCATTCAATATACACATATATCATTCAATATACACATATATCAGTGAATATACACATATATCAGTCAATATACACATATATCATTCAATATACACATATATCAGTGAATATACACATATATCATTCAATATACACATATATCAGTGAATATACACATATATCATTCAATATACACATATATCAGTCAATATACACATATATCAGCGAATATACACATATATCAGTCAATATACACCTATATCATCAACTATATACATATGTCAGCGAATATACACATATATCAGTCAATATACACATATATCAGCGAATATACACATATGTCAGCGAATATACACCTATATCAGTCAATATACACATATATCAGTCAATATACACATATATCAGCGAATATACACATATATCAGTCAATATACACATATATCAGTCAATATACACATATATCATCAACTATATACATATATCAGCGAATATACACATATATCAGCGAATATACACATATATCAGTCAATATACACATATATCAGTGAATATACACATATATCAGCAATATACACATATATCAGATATACATATTTCAATATACACATATGTCAGCGACTATTCACATATATCAGTCAATATACACATATATCAGCGAATATACACATATATCAGTCAATATACACATATATCATTCAATATACACATATATCAGTCAATATACACCTATATCAGCGACTATACACATATATCAGTCAATATACACCTATATCAGCGACTATACACATATATCAGATGAATATACACATATATCAGTCAATATACACCTATATCAGCGACTATACACATATATCAGTCAATATACACATATATCAGCGACTATACACATATATCAGTCAATATACACATATACCAGCGACTATACACATATATCAGTCAATATATACATATATCATTCAATATACACATATATCAGTCAATATACACATATATCAGCGACTATACACATAAATCAGTCAATATACACCTATATCAGCGACTATACACATATATCAGTCAATATACACATATATCAGTCAATATACACTATATCAGATATACACATATATCAGTCAATATACACATATATCAGCGACTATACACATATATCAGTCAATATACACCTATATCAGCGACTATGCACATATATCAGTCAATATACACATATATCAGTCAATATACACATATATCAGTCAATATACACCTATATCAGCGACTATGCACATATATCAGTCAATATACACATATACAGCGACTATACACATATATCAGTCAATATACACATATATCAGCGACTATACACATATATCAGTCAATATACACATATATCAGCGACTATGCACATATATCAGTCAATATACACATATATCAGCGACTATACACATATATCAGTCAATATACACATATATCAGCGACTATGCACATATATCAGTCAATATACACATATATCATTCAATATACACATATATCAGTCAATATACACATATATCAGTCAATATACACATATATCATTCAATATACACATATATCAGATATACACATATATCAGTTTTATATCAGCGACTATACACATATATCAGTCAATATACACATATATCAGTCAATATACACATATATCAGTCAATATACACATATATCAGTTTTTTTTCAATATACACATATATCAGTCAATATACACATATATCAGTCAATATACACATATGTCAGCGTTTTTGAGTGTGCTGTTCGTTCGTAGTCACGTGTGCCATTGTGCTATTGAAAAGCGCTATGAATGTGCTGTGCGAAATGTGCTGATTGCAGAAATGCAATTGTGCTGCTGCTCGTGTTAGCAAAATGTGCTAGTGTGAAACAGACAACACAGCATCATCAATCATCAATCATCCTTCCTAAATTATCATGAACGTTCTCACAAGGCACGCGTCAAGGAGGCAACAGTTCATCATTACTGTTATTATAAATGGTCTAATTCGCAAACTTGAGAACAGTGATTTAGGTATTTGTGTTTATAATATGAATATAAATAGCCCTACAGTTGCAGACGACATGTTGTTAGTGTCATTTTCAAAACAAGGAGTGGAACATATGCTGTCGATATGTTATGACTACTCGAGGAAATGGCGGTATCTGTATAATCCATCGAAATGTGCCATCATTGTATTTAATGAATCCAAATCCGATTACCTTAAACACTCAAGGACTTTTCACTTTGGTCCTCAGATTATTGAGGAAGTAGAACAATATGTACACCTAGGGGTGATCTGCGATAAGTATATGACTGTGTGCGACTCTATGCGCGATGCAAATACAAAACGAAGAGGAAGTCTTCTTAGTATAATGAACAATGGCATCGCCCAGAATGCTATAAGTCCCGTCTCCTGGGCAACTATATACAAATCGGCAGTGGTAACAAAGGCACTTTTTGGCAGCGAATTGTGGAATTATATGTCCAGATCCAGTTTATTGCAACTAGAAAGAAGTCATCGATTCTGTATTAAACTGGTCCAAAACTTACCGCCATTTGCTAATACAGATATAGCTCTTAGTTGTCTGGGAATCTCTCCAATAGAGACGATGATTGATTATAAGAAACTTACATTCCTGGGTCAGCTATTCCGACTACCTTGTTATTATCTGTCCAAACGGATGTTTATAATGCGCCTGTTTCACTATGGCAATGATGAAAGGCAGCTACATGGTTTTATACCAGACATCTACAGACATCTCAAATATAATCTGAAACCGTATTTGTCAAATTATGTCAGTGATGCACTGTTTCCAACAAAATTTCAATGGAGGTCAATTCTTCGGAAGCAAATTTTCGAAGCTGAACATAATGAAAGGATGTCTAGGGTAACTATACGTTTTCCAGAAATAAATGCTGAAAACACATTCAACGTTAATAAACCATGTGAGCTGTGGTTACTAGGCAGACAATTCCCAAAATTAAAACCTATATGTTATACTGCTGTTTCAACTACATGTATAAACAAATTATTTTGTTTTAGCAGGAGTGAATCTTGTCCTAAATGTGACATGTTTGTTAATAATAGCAAAATACACATAATATACTCATGTCCGAAAACTGAGCATCTCAGAACTGCGGAAGCCTACAAGGGCCATTTTGACTTACGACTTACAACTTAGAGCTTAGGAGTTAGGTGTTAGGAGTTAGGACTTAGAACTAAGTAACGCGGCTATTTACAGGAGAACACATGTGCAGACCAGTGAGTCCAGACCGACTATATGTGAAAAAGGTAACTGGTTCTTGTATCTATATATAGTATTACCATGTAAATGGCCGCATTACTTAGTTCTAAGTCATAACTCCTAACACCTAACTCCTAAGCTCTAAGTTGTAAGTCGTAAGTCAAAATGGCCCTTGTAGGCAGAAGCCTACTGGGGCCATTTTGACTTATGACTACAGGGGCCATTTTGACATATGACTTACAACTTAGATCTTAGGACTTAGAACTTAGGACATAGAACTTAGATGTTAGGACTTACGACTTAGACGTAAAGCATCGGTGAGTGCGTGCATGCGTGCATCGGTGAGTGTGTGAGTGTGTAAGTGTGTGAGTGTGTGAGTGCGTGGGTGTGTAAGTGTGTGAGTGCGTGGGTGCGTGAGTGAGTGAGTGCGTGCATCGGTGAGTGCGTACATGCGTGCATCGGTGAGTGTGTGAGTGTGTGAGTGCGTGAGTGTGTAAGTGTGTGAGTGCGTGGGTGCGTGAGTGCATCGGTGAGTGTGTGAGTGCGTGTGTAAGTGTGTGAGTGCGTGGGTGCGTGCATCGGTGAGTGCGTGCATCGGTGAGTGCATGAGTGCGTGCATCGGTGAGTGCGTGCATGCGTGCGTCGGTGAGTGGCGCACTCACCGATGCACGCACTCACCGATGCATGCACTCAATGATGCACGCACTCACCGATGCACGCACTCACCGATGCACGCACTCAATGATGCACGCACTCAATGATGCACGCACTCACCGATGCACGCACTCACCGATGCACGCACTCACCGATGCACGCATGCACGCACTCACCGATGCACGCACTCATGCACTCACCGATGCACGCACTCACTCACGCACCCACGCACTCACACACTTACACACTCACGCACTCACACACTCACACACTCACGATGCACGCATTACACGCACTCACCGATGCACACACTCACTCACGCACCCACGCACTCACACACTTACACACCCACGCACTCACAAACTTACACACTCACGCACTCACACACTTACACACTCACACACTTACACACTCACGCACTCACGCACTCACACACTCACCGATGCACGCATGCACGCACTCACCGATGCTTTACGTCTAAGTCGTAAGTCCTAACATCTAAGTTCTAAGTCCTAAGTTCTAAGTCCTAAGATCTAAGTTGTAAGTCATAAGTCAAAATGGCCCCTGTAGGCTTCCGTACAGAACTGCCCTATGTACAACTGTTTTTGATCAAGCAGGAATAAACACGCTTCATCTCAAGGGATCGTATTACACAAATATGTGATTTGCTGTTAGGTATGTCTACTTATGAACTTGATAAAGCAAGCCGTGACAATATCCAAATTACAGCAATGAATACATTACATACAACTGTTCTATCGCGTGCACAACCATAGTGTGCTGTGGTACATGAATTAACATGACTAGAGCAGAACTGTTCAATAATGTAGAAAATTTGTCGAATTAAAATAAGTGTGTGCAAAGCGCAAATGCAAAAACCCAAACATTATTCGAAGATAATAAATATCTGCATCGAATAAATAGTTTGTTTACAAATTAAAATGAGCTTGTAACTGTATAGCCTACTGTATATGTCGTTGTGATGGGAATTATCATGGGTTCATCTCATATACTCTACATTATTCTATTCTAGTGTAGGGCTGTGTTCTGAAACAATTCGTCAACTTACGTTTTTAACATTTGAGTTCCTGTAACTTACACCTTATGTTTCGTTTCGGTAAGGTGTACTCTCGGGATCCGATATTATAGTTAATTCAATGTTCGATTTTGTTAAGCGAGGCTGGAAATTCTTGTCACAATGTTACGTATCTGTTATATTTTCATTTTCGTGTTCTTTGTTTTTGTAATTACATGTATATAGTTTAATTACATGATGTCACAATGTTTGTTCGTATTCGGTAATAGTTGTAATATTATAAATGTATCTGTATTATACATGTATGTGATAGCTCTCCTATAATGGAGGATAATAAAGAATCTATCTATATATCTGTTGACACACCCATCAGAAGTATACACTACACACACATAGCGTCTCCATTGACACACCCATCAGGAAGTATACACTACCAGTACATAGCGTCTCTGTTGACACACCCATCAGGAAGTATACACTACCAGTACATAGCGTCTCTGTTGACACACCCATCAGGAAGTATACACTACCAGTACATAGCGTCTCTGTTGACACGCCCATCAGGAAGTATACACTACCAATACATAGCGTCTCTGTTGACACACCCATCAGGAAGTATACACTACCAGTACATAGCGTCTCTGTTGACACACCCATCAGGAAGTATACACTACCAATACATAGCGTCTCTGTTGACACACCCATCAGGAAGTATACACTACCAGTACATAGCGTCTCTGTTGACACACCCATCAGGAAGTATACACTACCAGTACATAGCGTCTCTGTTGACACACCCATCAGGAAGTATACACTACCAGTACATAGCGTCTCTGTTGACACGCCCATCAGGAAGTATACACTACCAATACATAGCGTCTCTGTTGACACACCCATCAGGAAGTATACATTACAAATACATAGCGTCTCTGTTGACACGCCCATCAGGAAGTATACACTACCAATACATAGCGTCTCTGTTGACACACCCATCAGGAAGTATACATTACAAACACATAGCGTCTCTGTTGACACACCCATCAGGAAGTATACACTACCAGTCCATAGCGTCTCTGTTGACACACCCATCAGGAAGTATACACTACCAGTACATAGCGTCTGTTGACACGCCCATCAGGAAGTATACACTACCAGTACACAGCGTCTTTGTTGACACGCCCATCAGGAAGTATACACTACCAGTACACAGCGTCTCTGTTGACACGCCCATCAGGAAGTATACACTACCAGTACAAGCGTCTTTGTTGACACGCCCATCAGGAAGTATACACTACCAGTACATAGCGTCTCTGTTGACACAACCATCAGGAAGTATACACTACCAGTACATAGCGTCTCTGTTGACACACCCATCAGGAAGTATACACTACCAGTACACATCGTCTCTGTTGACACACCCATCAGGAAGTATACACTACCAGTACATAGCGTCTCTGTTGACACACCCATCAGGAAGTATACACTACCAGTACATAGCGTCTCTGTTGACACGCCCATCAGGAAGTATACACTACCAGTACATAGCGTCTCTGTTGACACGCCCATCAGGAAGTATACACTACCAGTACACAGCGTCTCTGTTGACACGCCCATCAGGAAGTATACACTACCAATACATAGCTTCTCTGTTGACACGCCCATCAGGAAGTATACACTGCCAGCACATAGCGGCTCTGTTGACACACACATCAGGAAGTATACACTACAAACACATAGCGTCTCTGTTGACACACCCATCAGGAAGTATACACTACCAATACATAGCTTCTATGTTGACACACCCATCAGGAAGTATACACTACCAGTACACAGCGTCTCTGTTGACACACCCATCAGGAAGTATACACTACCAGTACATAGCGTCTCTGTTGACACGCCCATCAGGAAGTATACACTACCAATACATAGCGTCTCTGTTGACACGCCCATCAGGAAGTATACACTACCAGTACATAGCGTCTTTGTTGACACACCCATCAGGAAGTATACACTACCAGTACATAGCGTCTCTGTTGACACACCCATCAGGAAGTATACACTACCAGTACATAGCGTCTCTGTTGACACACCCATCAGGAAGTATACACTACCAGTACATAGCGTCTCTGTTGACACACCCATCAGGAAGTATACACTACCAGTACATAGCGTCTCTGTTGACACACCCATCAGGAAGTATACACTACCAGTACATAGCGTCTCTGTTGACACACCCATCAGGAAGTATACACTACCAGTACATAGCGTCTCTGTTGACACACCCATCAGGAAGTATACACTACCAGTACATAGCGTCTCTGTTGACACACCCATCAGGAAGTATACACTACCAGTACATAGCGTCTCTGTTGACACACCCATCAGGAAGTATACACTACCAGTACATAGCGTCTCTGTTGACACACCCATCAGGAAGTATACACTACCAGTACATAGCGTCTCTGTTGACACACCCATCAGGAAGTATACACTACCAGTACATAGCGTCTCTGTTGACACACCCATCAGGAAGTCTACACTACCAGTACATAGCGTCTCTGTTGACACACCCATCAGGAAGTATACACTACCAGTACACAGCGTCTCTGTTGACACACCCATCAGGATGTATACACTACCAGTACATAGCGTCTCTGTTGACACGCCCATCAGGAAGTATACACTACCAGTACAATCGTCTTTGTTGACACACCCATCAGGAAGTATACACTACCAGTACATAGCTTCTCTGTTGACACAACCATCATGAAGTATACACTACCAATACATAGCCTCTCTGTTGACACACCCATCAGGAAGTATGCACTACCAGTACATAGCGTCTCTGTTGACATACCCATCAGGAAGTATACACTACCAGTACATAGCGTCTCTGTTGACACGCCCTTCAGGAAGTATACACTACCAATACATAGCTTCTCTGTTGACACACCCATCAGGGAGTATACATTACAAACACATAGCCTCTCTGTTGACACACCCATCAGGAAGTATACACTACCAGTACATAGCGTCTCTGTTGACATGCCCATCAGGAAGTATACACTATCAGTCCATAGCGTCTCTGTTGACACAATCAGGAAGTATACACTACCAGTACATAGCGTCTCTGTTGATACACCCATCAGGAAGTATACACTACCAGTACATAGCGTCTCTGTTAACACACCCATCAGGAAGTATACACTACCAGTAGATAGCGTCTTGGTTGACAGACCGATCAGGAGGTATACACTACCAGTTCATAGCGTCTCTGTTGACACACCCATCAGGACGTATACACTACCAGTACATAGCGTCTATGTTGACACACCCATCAGGAAGTCTACACTACCAATACATAGCGTCTCTTTTGACACACCCATCAGGAAGTATACACTACCAGTACATAGCGTCTCTGTTGACACGCCCATCAGGAAGTATACACTACCAGTACATAGCGTCTCTGTTGACACACCCATCAGGAAGTATACACTACCAATACATAGCGTCTCTGTTGACACACCCATCAGGAAGTATACACTACCAGTACATAGCGTCTCTGTTGACACGCCCATCAGGAAGTATACACTACCAGTACATAGCGTCTCTGTTGACACACCCATCAGGAAGTATACACTACCAGTACATAGCGTCTCTGTTGACACACCCATCAGGAAGTATACACTACCAGTACATAGCGTCTCTGTTGACACACCCATCAGGAAGTATACACTACCAGTACATAGCGTCTCTGTTGACACACCCATCAGGAAGTATACACTACCAGTACATAGCGTCTCTGTTGACACACCCATCAGGAAGTATACACTACCAGTACATAGCGTCTCTGTTGACACACCCATCAGGAAGTATACACTACCAGTACATAGCGTCTCTGTTGACACACCCATCAGGAAGTATACACTACCAGTACATAGCGTCTCTGTTGACACACCCATCAGGAAGTATACACTACCAGTACATAGCGTCTCTGTTGACACACCCATCAGGAAGTATACACTACCAGTACATAGCGTCTCTGTTGACACACCCATCAGGAAGTATACACTACCAGTACATAGCGTCTCTGTTGACAGTATACTACAACAAGCGTCTCTGTTGACACCCATCAGGAAGTATACATTACAAGTACATAGCGTCTCTGTTGACACACCCATCAGGAAGTATACACTACAAACACATAGCGTCTCTGTTGACACACCCATCAGGAAGTATACACTACCAGTACATAGCGTCTCTGTTGACACACCCATCAGGAAGTATACACTACCAGTACATAGCGTCTCTGTTGACACACCCATCAGGAAGTATACACTACCAATACATAGCGTCTCTGTTGACACGCCCATCAGGAAGTATACACTACCAGTACATAGCGTCTCTGTTGACACACCCATCAGGAAGTATACACTACCAGTACACAGCGTCTCTGTTGACACACACATCAGGAAGTATACACTACCAGCACATAGCGTCTCTGTTGACACACCCATCAGGAAGTATACACTACCAGTACATAGCGTCTCTGTTGACACACCATCAGGAAGTATACACTACCAGTACATAGCGTCTCTGTTGACACACCCATCAGGAAGTATACACTACCAGTACATAGCGTCTCTGTTGACACACCCATCAGGAAGTATACACTACCAGTACATAGCGTCTCTGTTGACACACCCATCAGGAAGTATACACTACCAGTACATAGCGTCTCTGTTGACACACCCATCAGGAAGTATACACTACCAGTACATAGCGTCTCTGTTGACACACCCATCAGGAAGTATACACTACCAATACATAGCTTCTCTGTTGACACGCCCATCAGGAAGTATACACTACCAGTACATAGCGTCTCTGTTGACACACCCATCAGGAAGTATACACTACCAGTACATAGCGTCTCTGTTGACACACCCATCAGGAAGTATACACTACCAGTACATAGCGTCTCTGTTGACACACCCATCAGGAAGTATACACTACCAGTACATAGCGTCTCTGTTGACACACCCATCAGGAAGTATACACTACCAGTACATAGCGTCTCTGTTGACACACCCATCAGGAAGTATACACTACCAGTACATAGCGTCTCTGTTGACACGCCCATCAGGAAGTATACACTACCAGTACATAGCGTCTCTGTTGACACACCCATCAGGAAGTATACACTACCAGTACATAGCGTCTCTGTTGACACACCCATCAGGAAGTATACACTACCAGTACATAGCGTCTCTGTTGACACACCCATCAGGAAGTATACACTACCAATACATAGCGTCTCTGTTGACACACCCATCAGGAAGTATACACTCAGTACATGGGTCTCTGTTGACACGCCATCAGGAAGTATACACTATCAGTACATAGCGTCTCTGTTGACACGCCCTCAGGAAGTATTCACTACCAGTACATAGCTTCTCTGTTGACACACCCATCAGGGAGTATACATTACAAGTACATAGCGTCTCTGTTGACACACCCATCAGGAAGTATACACTACCAGTACATAGCGTCTCTGTTGACACGCCCATCAGGAAGTATACACTATCAGTCCATAGCGTCTCTGTTGA
>CM026387.1:56206278-56238960 GCA_014843695.1 Archivesica marissinica
TTGTATTATGTATATGTAGTATTATGGCAAGTATTAACTCTTGTATTATGTATATGTAGTATTATGGCAAGTATTAACTCTTGTATTATGTATATGTAGTATTATGGCAAGCATTAACTCTTGTATTATGTATATGTAGTATTATGGCAAGCATTAACTCTTGTATTATGTATATGTAGTATTATGGCAAGCATTAACTCTTGTATTATGTATATGTAGTATTATGGCAAGTATTAACTCTTGTATTATGTATATGTAGTATTATCGCAAGAATTAACTCTTGTATTATGTATATGTAGTATTATGGCAAGTATTAACTCTTGTATTATGTATGTATATGTAGTATTATGGCAGGTATTAACTCTTGTATTATGTATGTATATGTAGTATTATGGCAAGTATCAACTCTTGTATTATGTATATGTAGTATTATGGCAAGTATTAACTCTTGTATTATGTATAGGTAGTATTATGGCAAGCATTAACTCTTGTATTATGTATATGTAATATTATGGCAAGTATTAACTCTTGTATTATGTATATGTAATTATAAGAGCCAGTATGTCTGGGTATATACTGTGCATGGATACCACGGCATGCATGCCCACACCTCGGTGAAGCCAGTATGTCTGGGTATATACTGTGCATGGATACCACGGCATGCATGCCCACACCTCGGTGGAGCCAGCATGTCTGGGTATATACTGTACATGGATACCACGGCATGCATGCCCACACCTCGGTGTAGCCAGCATGTCTGGGTATATACTGTGCATGGATACCACGGCATGCCCACACCTCGGTGGTGCCAGCATGTCTGGGTATATACTGTGCATGGATACCACGGCATGCATGCCCACACCTCGGTGGAGCCAGCATGCCGCATGTCTGGGTATATACTGTGCATGGATACCACGGCATGCATGCCCACACCTCGGTGGAGCCAGCATGTCTGGGTATATACTGTGCATGGATACCACGGCATGCCCACACCTCGGTGGAGCCAGTATGTCTGGGTATATACTGTGCATGGATACCACGGCATGCATGCCCACACCTCGGTGAAGCCAGTATGTCTGGGTATATACTGTGCATGGATACCACGGCATGCATGCCCACACCTCGGTGGAGCCAGCATGTCTGGGTATATACTGTGCATGGATACCACGGCATGCATGCCCACACCTCGGTGAAGCCAGCATGTCTGGGTATATACTGTGCATGGATACCACGGCATGCATGCCCACACCTCGGTGGAGCCAGCATGTCTGGGTATATACTGTGCATGGATACCACGGCATGCATGCCCACACCTCGGTGGAGCCAGCATGTCTGGGTATATACTGTGCATGGATACCACGGCATGCATGCCCACACCTCGGTGAAGCCAGCATGTCTGGGTATATACTGTGCATGGATACCACGGCATGCATGCCCACACCTCGGTGGAGCCAGCATGTCTGGGTATATACTGTGCATGGATACCACGGCATGCATGCCCACACCTCGGTGGAGCCAGCATGTCTGGGTATATACTGTGCATGGATACCACGGCATGCCCACACCTCGGTGAAGCCAGCATGTCTGGGTATATACTGTGCATGGATACCACGACAAACCCACATCTCGGTGGAGCCAGCGTGGCGCATGTCTCGGTGTTATGGATACCACGAAATGCCCACACCTAGGTGGAGCCAGCATGCCGCATGTCTGGGTGTCATGGATACCACGGTATGCCCACACCTCGGTGGAGCCAGCGTGGCGCATGTCTCGGTGTTATGGATACCACGAAATGCCCACACCTCGGTGGAGCCAGCATGCCGCATGTCTGGGTGTCATGGATACCACGGTATGCCCACACCTCGGTGGAGCCAGCGTGGCGCATGTCTCGGTGTTATGGATACCACGGAATGCCCACACCTCGGTGGAGCCAGCGTGGCGCATGTCTCGGTGTTATGGATACCACGAAATGCCAACACCTCGGTGGAGCCAGCATGCCGCATGTCTGGGTGTCATGGATACCACGGAATGCCCACGCCTCGGTGGAGCCAGCATGTCGCATGTCTGGGTATATACTGTGCATGGATACCACGAAATGCCCACACCTCGGTGGAGCTAGTATGCCGCATGTCTGGGTGTTATGGATACCACGACATGCCCACACCTCGGTGGAGCCAGTATGCCGCATGTCTCGGTGTTATGGATACCACGGCATGCCCACACCTAGGTGAAGCCAGCATGCCGCATATCTGGGTGTCATGGATACCACGGCATGCCCACACCTAGGTGAAGCCAGCATGCCGCATGTCTGGGGGTTATGGATACCACGGCATGCCCACACCTAGGTGAAGCCAGCATGCCGCATGTCTGGGTGTCATAGATACTACGGCATGCCCACACCTAGGTGAAGCCAGCATGCCGCACCTCTGGGTGTCATGGATACCACGGCATGCCCACACCTAGGTGAAACCAGCATGCCGCATGTCTGGGTGTTATGAATACCACGGCATGCCCACACCTAGGTGAAGCCAGCATGCCGCATGTCTGGGTGTCATGGATACCACGGCATGCCCACACCTAGGTGAAGCCAGCATGCCGCACCTATGGGTGTCATGGATACCACGGCATGCCCACACCTAGGTGAAACCAGCATGCCGCATGTCTGGGTGTTATGAATACCACGGCATGCCCACACCTAGGTGAAGCCAGCATGCCGCATGTCTGGGTGTCATGGATACCACGGCATGCCCACACCTCGGTGGAGCCAGCATGCCGCATGTCTGGGTGTCATGGATACCACGGCATGCCCACACCTAGGTGAAGCCAGCATGGCGCATGTCTCGGTGTTATGGATACCACGGAATGCCTACACCACGGTGAAGCCAGCATGGCGCATGTCTCGGTGTCATGGATACCACGGAATGCCTACACCACGGTGAAGCCAACATGGCGCATGTCTCGGTGTTATGGATACCACGGAATGCCTACACCACGGTCAAGCCAACATGGCGCATGTCTCGGTGTTATGGATACCACGGAATGCCTACACCACGGTGAAGCCAACATGGCGCATGTCTCGGTGTTATGGATACCATGGAATGCCTACACCTCGGTGAAGCCAGCATGGCGCATGTCTCGGTGTTATGGATACCACGACAAACCCACATCTCGGTGGAGCCAGCATGCCGCACCTCTGGGTGTCATGGATACCACGGAATGCCCACACCTCGGTGGAGCCAGCATGCCTGGGTATACAATGTGCATGGATACCACGGAATGCCCACACCTCGGTGGAGCCAGCATGCCGCATGTCTGGGTGTCATGGATACCACGGAATGCCCACACCTCGGTGGAGCCAGCATGCCGCATGTCTGGGTATATACTGTGCATGGATACCACGGCATGCATGCCCACACCTCGGTGGAGCCAGCATGTCTGGGTATATACTGTGCATGGATACCACGGCATGCATGCCCACACCTCGGTGGAGCCAGCATGTCTGGGTATATACTGTGCATGGATACCACGGCATGCATGCCCACACCTCGGTGGAGCCAGCATGTCTGGGTATATACTGTGCATGGATACCACGGCATGCCCACACCTCGGTGGAGCCAGCATGTCTGGGTATACAATGTGCATGGATACCACGGCATGCCCACACCTCGGTGGAGCCAGCATGCCTGGGCATACAATGTGCATGGATACCACGGCATGTATGCCCACACCTCGGTGGAGCCAGCATGCCTGGGTATACAATGTGCATGGATACCACGGCATGCCCACACCTCGGTGGAGCCAGCATGCCTGGGCATACAATGTGCATGGATACCACGACATGCCCAGACCTCGGTGGAGCCAACATGTCTGGGTATGCAATGTGCATGGATACCACGGCATGCCCAAACCTCGGTGGAGCCAGCATGCCTGGGCATACAATGTGCATGGATACCACGGCATGTATGCCCACACCTCGGTGGAGCCAGCATGCCTGGGTATACAATGTGCATGGATACCACTGAATGCCCACACCTCGGTGAAGCCAGCATGCCGCATGTTTTGGCATAGACTGTTCATGGATACAGCGCAGTATGCATACCCACACCTCGGTGAAGTCAGCATGCTGCATGTCTGGGTGTTCTGGATTCCACAGCATGCCCAAACATCGGTGGAGCCAGCATGCCTGAGTATACAATGTGCATGGATACCACGGCATGCCCACACCGAGGTGGAGCCAGCATGCCTGGGTATACAATGTGCATGGATACCACGGCATGCCCACACCTCGGTGAAGCCAGCATGCCGCATACCTGGGTATGCAATGTGCATGGATACCACGGCATGCCCACACCTCGGTGGAGCCAGCATGCCGCATGCCTGGGTATACAATGTGCATGGATACCACGGCATGCATGCCCACACCTCGGTGGAGCCAGTAAGCCGCATGCCTGGGTATACAATGTGCATGGATACCACGGCATGTATGCCCACACCTCGGTGGAGCCAGCATGCCGCATGCCTGGGTATACAATGTGCATGGATACCACGGCATGCCCACACCTCGGTGGAGCCAGTATGCCGCATGTGTTGGCATAGACTGTTCATGGATACAGCGCAGTATGCATACCCACACATCGGTGAAGTCAGCATGCTGCATGTCTGGGTGTTCTGGATTCCACAGCATGCCCACACATCGGTGGAGCCAGCATGCCGCATGTCTGTGTGTAGACTGTACATGCATACCACGGATTGCCCACACCTCGGTGAAGGCATACTGTCTGGGTATACACTGGCACAGATCTCTGTGATTTACATTTTAGTTTACATTTCATTAACATTGGAGATAATTCGTATGGCAACCGTGTGTGGATCTAGATACCTTACCACAGATGGGCGTGTCAACAGAGAAGCTATGTACTGGTAGTGTATACTCTGATGGGCGTGCCAACAGAGAAGCTATGTGCTGGCAGTGTATACTCTGATGGGCGTGTCAACAGAGAAGCTATGTGCTGATAGTGCATACTTCCTGATGGGTGTGTCAACAGAGAAGCTATGTATTGGTAGTGTAGACTTCCTAATGGATGTGTCAACAGAGACGCTATGTATTGGTTGTGTATATTTCCTGATGGGTGTGTCAACAGAGAAGCTATGTACTGGTAGTGTATACTTCCTGATGGGTGTGTCAACAGAGACGCTATGTACTGGTAGTGTATACTTCCTGATGGGCGTGTCAACAAAGACGCTGTGTACTGGTAGTGTATACTTCCTGATGGGTGTGTCAACAGAGACGCTATGTATTGGTAGCGTAGACTTCCTGATGGGTGTGTCAACAGAGACGCTATGTATTGGTAGTGTATACTTCCTAATGGGTGTGTCAACAGAGACGCTATATATTGGTAGCTTAGACTTCCTGATGGGTGTGTCAACAGAGCCGCTATGTGCTGGCAGTGTATACTTCCTGATGGGCCTGTCAACAGAGGAGCTATCTGCTGGCAGTGTATACTTCCTGATGGGCCTGTCAACAGAGACGCTATTTACTGGTAGTGTATACTTCCTGATGGGCGTGTCAACAGAGACGCTATGTACTGGTAGTGTATACTTCCTGATGGGCGTGTCAACAGAGACGCTATGTACTGGTAGTGTATACTTCCTGATGGGCGTGTCAACAAAGACGCTGTGTACTGGTAGTGTATACTTCCTGATGGGCGTGTCAACAGAGACGCTATGTACTGGTAGTGTATACTTCCTGATGGGCGTGTCAACAGAGACGACATGTACTGGTAGTGTATACTTCCTGATGGGTGTGTCAACAGAGACGCTATGTATTGGTAGTGTATACTTCCTGATGGGTGTGTCAACAGAGACGCTATGTGCTGGTAGTGTATACTTCCTGATGGGTGTGTCAACAGAGACGCTATGTATTGGTAGTGTATACTTCCTGATGGGTGTGTCAACAGAGACGCTATGTATTGGTAGTGTATACTTCCTGATGGGTGTGTCAACAGAGAAGATATGTGCTGGCAGTGTATACTTCCTGATGGGTGTGTCAACAGAGACGCTATGTATTGGTAGTGTATACTTCCTGATGGGTGTGTCAACAGAGACGCTATGTACTGGTAGTGTATACTTCCTGATGGTTGTGTCAACAGAGAAGCTATGCACTGATAGTGTAGAATTCCTGATGGGTGTGTCAACAGAGAAGCTATGTATTGGTAGTGTATACTTCCTGATGGGTGTGTCAACAGAGAAGCTATGTACTGGTAGTGTATACTTCCTGATGGGTGTGTCAACAGAGACGCTATGTACTGGTAGTGTATACTTCCTGATGGGTGTGTCAACAGAGACGCTATGTACTGGTAGTGTATACTTCCTGATGGGTGTGTCAACAGAGAAGCTATGTACTGGTAGTGTATACTTCCTGATGAGTGTGTCAACAGAGACGCTATGTACTGGTAGTGTATACTTCCTGATGAGTGTGTCAACAGAGACGCTATGTACTGGTAGTGTATACTTCCTGATGAGTGTGTCAACAGAGACGCTATGTACTGGTAGTGTATACTTCCTGATGAGTGTGTCAACAGAGACGCTATGTGTTTGTAGTGTATACTTCCTGATGGGCGTGTCAACAGAGACGACATGTACTGGTAGTGTATACTTCCTGATGGGTGTGTCAACAGAGACGACATGTACTGGTAGTGTATACTTCCTGATGAGTGTGTCAACAGAGACGCTATGTACTGGTAGTGTATACTTTCTGATGGGCGTGTCAACAGAGACGCTATGTGTTTGTAGTGTATACTTCCTGATGGGCGTGTCAACAGAGACGACATGTACTGGTAGTGTATACTTCCTGATGGGTGTGTCAACAGAGACGCTATGTACTGGTAGTGCATACTT
The DNA here is from genome assembly GCA_014843695.1 of Archivesica marissinica. NCBI lineage: Eukaryota > Metazoa > Mollusca > Bivalvia > Venerida > Vesicomyidae > Archivesica > Archivesica marissinica. Next base: position 56,213,176 of record CM026387.1, read on the forward strand.
CCTGATGGGCGTGTCAACAGAGACGCTATGTACTGGTAGTGTATACTTTCTGATGGGCGTGTCAACAGAGATGCTATGTACTGGTAGTGTAGACTTCCTGATGGGTGTGTCAACAGAGACGCTATGTATTGGTAGTGTATACTTCCTGATGGGCGTGTCAACAGAGATGCTATGTACTGGTAGTGTATACTTCCTGATGGGTGTGTCAACAGAGACGCTATGTACTGGTAGTGTATACTTTCTGATGGGCGTGTCAACAGAGACGCTATGTGTTTGTAGTGTATACTTCCTGAGGGGCGTGTCAACAGAGACGACATGTACTGGTAGTGTATACTTCCTGATGGGTGTGTCAACAGAGACGCTATGTACTGGTAGTGTATACTTCCTGATGGGTGTGTCAACAGAGATGCTATTTACTGGTAGTGTATACTTCCTGATGGGTGTGTCAACAGAGAAGCTATGTACTGGTAGTGTATACTTCCTGATGGGTGTGTCAACAGAGACGCTATGAACTGATAGTGCATACTTCCTGATGGGCGTGTCAACAGAGACGCTATGTGTTTGTAATGTATACTTCCTGATGGGTTTGTCAACAGAGAAGCTATGTACTGGTAGTGTATACTTCCTGATGGGTGTGTCAACGGAGACGCTATGTGTTTGTAGTGTATGCTTCTGATGGGTGTGTCAACATATAGATAGATAGATAGATTCTGTATTATCCTCAATTATAGGAGAGCTATCACATACATGTATACTACAGATACATTTATAATATTACAACTATTATCGAATACGAACAAACATTGTGACATCATGTAATTAAACTATATACATGTAATTACAAAAACAAAGAACATGAAAATGAAAATATAACAGATACGTAACGTTGTGACAAGAATTTCCAGCCTCGCTTAACAAAATCGAACATTGAATTAACTATAATATCGGATCCTGAGAGTACACCTTACCGAAACGAAACATAAGGTGTAAGTTACAGGAACTCAAATATTAAAAACGTAAGTTGACGAATTGTTTCAGAACACAGCCCTACACTAGAATAGAATAATGTAGAGTATATGAGATGAACCCATGCTAATTCCCATCACAACGACATATACAGTATACAGTTACAAGCTCATTTTAATTTGTAAACAAACTATTTATTCGACGCAGATATTTATTATCTTCGAATAATGTTTGGGTTTTTGCATTTGCGCTTTGCACAAAAGGCAGGCATATTTTAATTCTATTCATGTTAATTCATGTACCACAGCACACTATGGTTGTGCACGCGATAGAACAGTTGTATGTAATGTATTCATTGCTGTAATTTGGATATTGTCAGGCTTGCTTTATCAAGTTCATAAGTAGACATACCTAACAGCAAATCACATATTTGTGTAATACGATCCCTTGAGATGAAGCGTGTTTATTCATGCTTGATCAAAAACAGTTGTACATAGGGCAGTTATGTACGGAAGCCTACATGGGCCATTTTGACTTATGACTTACAACTTAGATCTTAGGACTTAGAACTTAGGACTTAGAACTTAGATGTTAGGACTTACGACTTAACGTAAAGCATCGATGAGTGCGTGCATGCGTGCATCGGTGAGTGTGTGAGTGCGTGAGTGCGTGGTGTGTGTGATGCGTGTGTGCGTGTGAGTGCGTGCATCGGTGAGTGCGTGAGTGTTAGATGTGAGTACGCACTCAACGATGCACGCACTCAATGATGCACGCACTCACCGATGCACGCACTCAATGATGCACGCACTCACCGATGCACGCACTCACCGATGCACGCACTCAACGATGCACGCACTCACCGATGCACGCACTCAATGATGCACGCACTCACCGATGCACGCACTCACCAATGCACGCACTCACGCACTCACCGATGCACGCACTCACCAATGCATGCACTCACGCACTCACCGATGCACGCATGCACGCACTCACCGATGCACGCACTCACTCACGCACCCACGCACTCACACACTCACACACTCACGCACTCACACACTCACACACTCACACACTCACCGATGCACGCATGCACGCACTCACAGATGCACGCATGCACGCACTCACCGATGCACGCACTCACTCACGCACCCACGCACTCACACACTTACACACTCACGCACTCACACACTCACACACTCACCGATGCACGCATGCACGCACTCACCGATGCTTTACGTCTAAGTCGTAAGTTCTAACATCTAAGTTCTAAGTCCTAAGATCTAAGTTGTAAGTCATAAGTCAAAATGGCCCCTGTAGGCTTCTGCCTACAAGGGCCATTTTGACTTACGACTTACAACTTAGAGCTTAGGAGTTAGGTGTTAGGAGTTAGGACTTAGAACTAAGTAACGCGGCCATTTACAGGAGAACACATGTGCAGACCAGTGAGTCCAGACCGACTTTATATGAAAAAGGTCACACTGGTCTGCACATGTGTTCTCCTGTAAATGGCGTTCTTAGTTCTAAGTCCTAACTCCTAACTCCTAAGCTCTAAGTTGTAAGTCGTAAGTCAAAATGACCCTTGTATGCTTCCGTAGTTCTGAGATGCTCAGTTTTCGGACATGAGTATATTATGTGTATTTTGCTATTATTAACAAACATGTCACATTTAGGACAAGTTTCACTCCTGCTAAAACAAAATAATTTGTTTATACATGTAGTTGAAACAGCAGTATAACATATAGGTTTTAATTTTGGGAATTGTCTGCCTAGTAACCACAGCTCACATGGTTTATTAACGTTGAGTGTGTTTTCAGCATTTATTTCTGGAAAACGTATATTTACCCTAGACATCCTTTCATTATGTTCAGCTTCGAAAATTTGCTTCCGAAGAATTGACCTCCATTGAAATTTTGTTGGAAACAGCTAGCGCATCACTGACATAATTTGACAAATACGGTTTCAGATTATATTTGAGATGTCTGTAGATGTCTGGTATAAAATCATGTAGCTGCCTTTCATCATTGCCATAGTGAAACAGGCGCATTATAAACATCCGTTTGGACAGATAATAACAAGGTAGTCGGAATAGCTGACCCAGGAATGTAAGTTTCTTATAATCAATCATCGTCTCTATTGGAGAGATTCCCAGACAACTAAGAGCTATATCTGTATTAGCAAATGGCGGTAAATTTTGGACCAGTTTAATACAGAATCGATGACTTCTTTCTAGTTGCAATAAACTGGATCTGGACATATAATTCCACAATTCGCTGCCAAAAATTGCCTTTGTTACCACTGCCGATTTGTATATAGTTGCCCAGGAGACGGGACTTATAGCATTCTGGGCGATGCCATTGTTCATTATACTAAGAAGACTTCCTCTTCGTTTTGTATTTGCATCGCGCATAGAGTCGCACACAGTCATATACTTATCGCAGATCACCCCTAGGTGTACATATTGTTCTACTTCCTCAATAATCTGAGGACCAAAGTGAAAAGTTCTTGAGTGTTTAAGGTAATCGGATTTGGATTCATTAAATACAATGATGGCACATTTCGATGGATTATACAGATACCGCCATTTCCTCGAGTAGTCATAACATATCGACAGCATATGTTCCACTCCTTGTTTTGAAAATGACACTAACAACATGTCGTCTGCAACTGTAGGGCTATTTATATTCATATTATAAACACAAATACCTAAATCACTGTTCTCAAGTTTGCGAATTAGACCATTTATGAATAACAGTAATGATGAACTGTTGCCTCCTTGACGCGTGCCTTGTGAGAATGTTCATGATAATTTAGGAAGGATGATTGATGATTGATGATGCTGTGTTGTCTGTTTCACACTAGCACATTTTGCTAACATGAGCAGCAGCACAATTGCATTTCTGCAATCAGCACATTTCGCACAGCACATTCATAGCGCTTTTCAATAGCACAATGGCACACGTGACTACGAACGAACAGCACACTCAAAAACGCTGACATATGTGTATATTGACTGATATATGTGTATATTGATGATATATGTGTATATTGAATGATATATGTGTATATTGACTGATATATGTGTATATTGCTGATATATGTGTATATTGACTGATATATGTGTATATTGGCTGATATATGTGTATATTGACTGATATATGTGTATATTGACTGATATATGTGTATATTGACTGATATATGTGTATATTGACTGATATATGTGTATATTGACTGATATATGTGTATATGCTGATATATGTGTATATTGACTGATATATGTGTATATTGACTGATATATGTGTATATTGACTGATATATGTGTATATTGACTGATATATGTGTATATTGACTGATTTATGTGTATTGTCGCTGATATATGTGTATATTGACTGATATATGTGTATATTGACTGATTTATGTGTATATTGACTGATATATGTGTATATTGACTGATATATGTGTATATTGACTGATATATGTGTATATTGACTGATTTATGTGTATTGTCGCTGATATATGTGTATATTGACTGATATATGTGTATATTGACTGATTTATGTGTATATTGACTGATATATGTGTATATTGACTGATATATGTGTATATTGACTGATATATGTGTATATTGACTGATTTATGTGTATTGTCGCTGATATATGTGTATATTGGCTGATATATGTGTATATTGACTGATATAGGTGTATATTGACTGATATATGTGTATAGATATAGGTGTATATTAGCTGATATAGGTGTATATTGCTGATATAGGTGTATATTGAAGATATAGGTGTATATTGATATAGGTGTATATTGAAGGTATAGGTGTATATTGAATGATATAGGTGTATATTGACTGATATAGGTGATAGATATAGGTGTATATTGACTGATATAGGTGTATATTGGATATAGGTGTATATTGACTGATATAGGTGATAGGATATAGGTGTATATTAGCTGATATATGTGTATATGCTGATATATGTGTATATTAGCTGATATAGGTGTATATTGAAGATATAGGTGTATATTGAATGATATAGGTGTATATTGACTGATATATGTGATAGTGCTGATATAGGTGTATATTGACTGATATATGTGTATATTGAATGATATAGGTGTATATTGACTGATATATGTGATATGCTGATATAGGTGTATATTGACTGATATAGGTGTATAGTGCTGATATAGGTGTATATTAACTGATATATGTGTATATTGAATGATATATGTGTATATTGAATGATATAGGTGTATATTGACTGATATATGTGATAGTGCTGATATAGGTGTATATTGACTGATATATGTGTATATTGAAGATATAGGTGTATATTGACTGATATATGTGATAGTGCTGATATAGGTGTATATTGACTGATATATGTGTATAGTGCTGATATAGGTGTATATTAGCTGATATATGTGTATATTGAAGATATAGGTGTATATTGAAGATATAGGTGTATATTGACTGATATATGTGTATAGTGATATAGGTGTATATTGACTGATATATGTGTATAGTGCTGATATAGGTGTATATTGAAGATATATGTGTATTTACTGATATAGGTGTATATTGAAGATATATGTGTATATGCTGATATAGGTGTATATTGACTGATATATGTGTATATCTGATATAGGTGTATATTGGCTGATATATGTGTATAGTCGCTGATATAGGTGTATATTGAATGATATAGGTGTATATTACTGATATATGTGTATATTGAAGATATAGGTGTATATTGACTGATATATGTGTATAGTAGCTGATATATGTGTATAGTAGCTGATATATGTGTATATTGACTGATATATGTGTATAGTCGCTGATATAGGTGTATATTGACTGATATATGTGAATAGTCGCTGATATATGTGTATATTGACTGATATATGTGTATAGCTGCTGATATATGTGTATATTGACTGATATATGTGTATAGTTGCTGATATAGGTGTATAGTCGCTGATATAGGTGTATATTAGCTGATATAGGTGTATATTAGCTGATATAGGTGTATATAGCTGATATATGTATATAGGTGTAGATATAGGTGTATATTGACTGATATATGTGTATATTAGCTGATATATGTGTATATTGACTGATATAGGTGTATATTGACTGATATATGTGTATATTGACTGATATATGTGTATATTAGCTGATATATGTATATAGTTGAAGATATAGGTGTATATTGACTGATATAGGTGTATATTAGCTGATATATGTGTATATTGACTGATATATGTGTATATTGAATGATATATGTGTATATTCACTGATATATGTGTATATTGAATGATATATGTGTATATTCACTGATATATGTGTATATTGAATGATATATGTGTATATTGACTGATATATGTGTATATTAACTTTGATAGGTTACAAATAGTTTTATTAGACGTAGCGGACATTAGAGCATCGAATTTATGCATTGTCGGCCAATGACAATAATAGCGTTTAAAGTATTTCTTTCTTATATCGCGATAATGTGGACATACAAGTAGAAAATGATATTCACTTTCAATTATTGTCATAGTACAGGATTTACAAGTTCTCAGTTCACGAGCCACGTTGTTATATCTCCCTGTTTCAATAAAAAGGTTATGTGATGAAGTTCTAAACCATTTTTGTAGATATGTATCGATTATCCGTTGCTTAATAATGTCCAGAGGGATGTCATGGGTGAACTGTTCATTCCAGATATTGTTAAATCCGTGATCTGATAGTATTGTTTTTATTTCAAACGCCCACTTTTTTCGGTTATAAGTGTGACCTAAATCAACGTCCGTTTTTAATAATAGATAAAGTTGTTTTGTTAAACTTGAATCTTCTTGTTTTAATATCTTAATCCAATACTTTAGTTTAATTTTTCGATAGATATGGAGCGGTAATCGACCTAATTCTCCGTATAGCGCAGTTAAATTGTTGATTTTTTTACTCCGAGAATTCTGGGCAAGAATTTTGTATGGACAAGTTCGATGTCCGTGGCTTTATGTGTTCCCCATATTTCGGCACTAAAATTGAGGATCGAACCTACTAAAGAATCAAATAGCTTTATTTGTTGCGAAGTTGGTAAACACACACTTAGATCAATGCAACCCATGTAGCCCTCTAAAAATATTCTTATTGTAATTTTAATTCTTTATTAATTATGTTTAGATTGTTTAATCTTCTTAGAAAATAATTTAGGCGCCCAAATGCATTTATGCGGTGAACACAATGTTTCCAAATGAATTTATGGGTGAACACAATGTTTCAACACAATCTAGATAATTTATATGATTTACGGATGTTTCGTCAACCTACAATTTCGTCAAACTGGTGTTATGTACTACCTGGACTGGATGTTTCGTCTGATATACAGTATATCACACATTTTAATAAAACATAATTATTTCAGAATAGTCAATAAGAGTATTTTAAATCATTTTATCACAAAACAAACAAAAATGGAGGATATAAAAGTATCTATCTCTATCTCTATCTATCTACCAATCCAATCATAATTGTATTTTTAATAATAGGCATAATTGCTTTGTTTGTGTTTCGTCTATTAATTTATATAGTAGTTTGTTCTGTAAGGCAGAGGTGATAAAACACCTCCGCGACCACAATAGTGAACTACTATACAAATAAGGTTGACGAAACTACTACTATATCGTGTATGGATCATCAGGAACATAGATAAATAAATTAAAACGATCCTGGTATCAAATATCATATTTAAGGCATCATGTGCAATTTCATACTGATACTGATTTTGTCAGAAGCTATACCAAAGACAATTGAACGACGAATACGGCTATAACAGGAATGCTTTGTAACAATGAAGATATTATTTAGAGTTTACTATGAAAGTTATTGGTCTGTCATGGATACCAGTTTCAGCTTATTTTTCATATTCTCAGGACGCATATTTGCAAATTATCGTTGAAGATAACAACTTATTTTATTATACTTTGCATCATTAAAAAGATCTTGAAAATATGAAGAATGTCATATGTGGTAATAGATTGTCAACGAACAACAAAATAAAACTATTTGAGCACAAAACAGGTACATATCAGAGTTTTCTAAATTTTACATAGTAGTATATAGGCGAAATATGACGTGATGGTCTATGTATATTTGCTTAATTATACTGTACAAGACATACTTATTTTAAAATAAAAACAACGTCTTGAAAGTACAGAAAATTATCTATCTTCGTATATGTGGTAATAGATTGTCCTATGATGAAATAATGACTTTATTGCAATTTATATATCGAGTTACTATATAACTCTATGGAAAACACGCCAGAGATTCTCTATCGATATCTGCTTATCGGGTAATTTACAAGGGGGACAACTTTCTCGATTTTCCATGCACTTGGAGTGAAATAGTCACTAATGTTAACCCATTCAACACCAAGTAACTCACATGGACTGGTCCATGATATTCATAAACCAATAAATGAATCAGAAAATCACATTTGGACAAGTTCATTTATCAAAATGGGTAATTATGTCTAAAAATAGTCATATCACTGGCAACAAGTGCAGCTCCTGATGAGACGGCTCGTCACGAGCCGGCTCATGTGGATCTACACTTTTTTGTAAGCCTATTTAGAGGTCTGTGGTGTTGAAAGGGTTAAGCTTAAATCAAATCCAAGAAATCCAGCGTACAAAGTCGTGTTTGATCTAGGCAATACAACTTCACATGAGGCGAAGCCAAAGACGATACGTCCTCTTGCTCTTCGCATCAAGGAAGCTATTCATAACGTATATTTTAAGATTGTGCGTGTGTTTTTATGTTTATTTATCGTCGCTACCGGTTGCCCATATGAGCGACGCCTTCTGAACATATTAGTCATTTTAGATTTTGGAGGATAGTGCATTCACGATCCATTCCAGAGTCTCATCTGGTTCTTTTACGTGCACGGTGTAAAGCATCGACATGAGACCTCGGTTTAACGTCCCATCTGAAAGACTGTTAATTTTATTAGGGTCAGACGGGGGATCGAACCTGCGATCCCTGGATTACCAGTCCAGCGTGCTACCACTGGACTACAGATCCGTCTGTGTTATGATGCGTGGGTGGTGTTTATATACAGGATTATTGTTCTATTGCAGGTGTGGTCGGTGTGGAATTCTGTGGATTGATTACTTATTGTAAGAACGGCTATTATTGCTGTGATAACAATACTCGGTGCTGGTAAGAACAATATACGTAATGAGCAACATTGCCGAGTTATATATTATCTCCCTTAGCAGACAGTGTCCGATTTATTCCGAAATGTATATTGATTGCTTTAGTTGGAATCGTTTGTTTTTACTGTTGTTTCATAAGCAGATGGCGCTGTCTGATATCAGTTTATCAAGCTTGTGTTGATTAATTGATACATGTTGACCACAGGGATTCGGCACGTTTGGGGGTACTAGTATATATATTTAAGTACAGGGATTCTACTCTGTGGGATGTCAGATTTCGCATCGATCAGTAAAATGGCCCTATCTGAAACAATGTTGTACAAATCTGTCCAAATATAACGCCAATCCCGAGTCTTTATATTGTTCTTCAAATAGATAGATAGATAGATAGATAGATAGATAGTTTATTTTCAAATTCAATAAGCCAGAGGCCCATGAGAACATACAACAAACATAAACATATATATTATACAGTGACGCAACAAGATGACAATAACACAGTGACAATGCATTCAATCAATGGCAGAAATATTTATAACTCTCATGAACAGTGTAAATAAAACACAACTTTAAGCTGCATGCATGTATACTTTGTAAACAATTGCCACAGACATTGGCCATATCAGGTCACATTTCCACACTAGGACACGGGTTCTGTCAGCAATAAAAATAAATCTTCGACGGGAGAGTTTTAACTGTGAATAACATTATCAATAAAATGTGTTTTCACTAACGTGTAGGTTTATTCGGCAAAAATGTACGTCAAAAAGAGATTTCGTAGCATTTTCAATTTGTTTTGAAAATTTCTAAAGCGGCGCTGAAACGAGCGTTGAAACGAGCGTTCTGATTGGATTATTAGAATGTAACAAGATGTTGTTTTATATGAATGTCTTAGGGGTTACTCTAAGATTGCTCGTACGTACATGTGTCAAACAGTAATGGCACGCCACGACAGGACTGACATCAGCCCCTCGACAGCCTTTGGTCCTGGAAGGATGAAGCTTCCGGTCAACTATATTGCCTATTAAATACATAGTAAAAAGTAAAAACATACAGTCTGTTCATTTATATTTCCAATCTTTCATTTCTTCTGATACCACATCCACTGTGAAGAGGTATTCAAATCAGCCTGAAACACACCAAGATTATTTACAATTTTATGTTTCAAATAGCCAGTGTGAATAACGTCACTGTGGTTACACACTGTATTCCTCCGCCAAATAATACAGTATACTAACCTTCAGTTTGCAATGGTCTGAATTCTTATAACACAGCTTTTCTACACATCAACTAGTCTGAAGTCTTCTCAAGTCACATAATTTCTCAAAAAACAACACACAAACTATACACTGCCTGTCATGAAAATGCATTTCTACCAAAAAGAAACATTTACTATAATTATTAGTTATTGGGACTACATTCGACCACGGATGCACTTCTGCCTATTTATTTATATATATACAACCATAAAGGATAGCAAACATTTCAGACGGATCTGTAGCCTAGTCCAGTGGTAACACGCTGGACTGGTAATCCAGGGATCGCAGGTTCGATCCCCCGTCTGACCCTAATAAAATTAACAGACTTTCAGATGGGACGTTAAACCGAGGTCTCGTGTCGGTGCTTTACACCGTGTACGTAAATGAACCAGAGGAGACTCTGGAATGGGTCTCTCTCTGTATCATGGCATTATCCTCCAAACAATCTAAAATGACTAATCTCTTCTGGAGGCGTCGCTCACATGGGCAACCGGTAGCGACGATCATGTAAATAAACGTAAAACACACTCAATAAAATCAGAAAATGTGATAAAACAATTCCATGCATTCTCAAAACGGAAAATCAAGGTCGCCATCACTCGGACACTATGTGGTGTAGAGCACACTTATCAAGTTGTTTAGATGATGAACCAGTAAGATGAAACAAAGTCCCATGCACAGGTGCTATACATCGGACGTGTATAAGAACCAGGGATACTTCTGGGGGCATCTTCTGTATATTTGACTACCCTCCAAACAAATAAAAGGAGTAATATACTTATGGATGTTTAAAGCGACACTACATCAGTGAAAACACACATTTTCCAGAATGTATTTTCCTATGATATGGTATAATTTCCCCCCAAATATTTGCCTCAAATACTGAGTAGTATTTCAACTAATAAACAAACGTCGTATACGCGGTTTGTTGATACAACAAAATAATGTAAACATCCATGCGTAATACAACTAGTGTATCCTGAATAACACTGTGTATGGTAGATATTTATCGTCTATTTATTTGTAGATTATTCATAGTTAAATTATCTCTAAAGGAAATTATCTCGCGTTTATTGACTCCGATACGAAAACAAACGTCAATTCAGGAGCGTGGATGACCATTATATGAAATCATACTTTCAATCCACAAAAACACTGTTTATTGATTCAATGTTAATATTAGCATGTATTTGGAAGAATATGTAGTAGCAATACATTTATACGTGAACAAATGCATTTGATTTGCTTTTTGCGATATAATGTCGCTTTAACCTCGATTATTATTGCATATCGGAAACGCACAAATAAAACAATGTTAAAAAAACATGTATATGATCAGAAACCCACACAACTGGTGTATGTATTTGTTTCAGTGCCAATGAGCTTGCAGTGGGTACTATACTCGCCATTATTGTCGGGTTCATCATGTTCATAGCCTGTGTTGTGGCGGTGTGCCGCGCTGTATGTAAACGGAATGATCAACCAGGCCAAATTGTTCAACCAGCACTACAAATGGGTATGTTCCAGTTTTACGATGTTTCTCGAGTTTTATTCGATATTGTTGAACCAACCTTCGTTGACAATGACTTTAGTTTGCAACTGCGGTACAGTACAAGCATAAAGTAACATATCAAACACCTAGATCACTGTTTATTATCCCCCTACAGTTCGGGGAGGGATACTTATTGTGAAGCCGTCGTCCGTCTGTTCGTGTGTCCGTCCGGAGCCAGTTCTCAGTAACCAACAGGTGCATTGTATGGGGTTTGAAATAAATACGCATAGCCTATAGTGTGGTGGTGCAAGTGTACTTTTCGTCGGGATGGACTCAGTAACACCAGAGTTATTGCCCTTTAATCGACTAAAAATATCCTCCGTTTTTCTGCGGATATCAGTTCATTAACATTGCTTGTTAAAATAAGATTCAGCACGTTAATAGAAACGAAAAAACGAGAGCACTTGAGTGCAATCAATTCGGCTCTATTGAATTAACATACATGTGTTGACGTAATGCGTCTTTGGCCACACTACTATCTGCATTGTGAATACGTATTTGGCAACACTACTGTCTGCATTGTGAATACGTATTTGGCAACACTACTGTCTGCGTTGTGAATACGTATTTGGCCACACTACTATCTGCATTGTGAATACGTATTTGGCAACACTACTGTCTGCATTGTGAATACGTATTTGGCAACACTACTGTCTGCGTTGTGAATACGTATTTGGCAACACTACTGTCTGCATTGTGAATACGTATTTGGCAACACTACTGTCTGCATTGTGAATACGTATTTGCTTCTACCTAAGATTACTTTTAGTCCGACAGCGAAACTAGATCTTACAACATTGTTTTCGAGTCATCATACATTCCTAACGGAGAATGGTTATATTTGCAGCAGTTTAAAAGTTTAATTAAACATGGCCATATTTACAGCAGTTCAAAAGTTTAATTAAACATGGCTATATTTACAGCAGTTCAAAAGTTTAATTAAACATGGCTATATTTACAGCAGTTCAAATGTTTAATTAAACATGGCTATATTTATGGCAGTTCAAAAGTTTAATTAAACATGGCTATTTTACAGCAGTTCAAAAGTTTAATTAAACATGGCTATATTTACAGCAGTTCAAAAGTTTAATTAAACATGGCTATATTTGCAGCAGTTCAAAAGTTTAATTAAACATGGCCATATTTACAGCAGCTCAAAAGTTTAATTAAACATAGCTATATTTACAGCAGTTCAAAAGTTTAATTAAACATGGCTATAGTTACAGCAGTTCAAAAGTTTAATTAAACATGGCTATATTTACAGCAGTTCAAAAGTTTAATTAAACATGGCTATTTTTGCAGCAGTTCAAAAGTTTAATTAAACATAGCTATATTTACAGCAGTTCAAAAGTTTAATTAAACATGGCTATTTTTGCAGCAGTTCAAAAGTTTATTAAACATGGCTATATTTGCAGCAGTTCAAAAGTTTAATTAAACATGGCCATATTTACAGCAGTTCAAAAGTTTAATTAAGCATGGCTATATTTACAGCAGTTCAACAGTTTAATTAAACATGGCCATATTTGCAGCAGTTCAACAGTTTAATTAAACATGGCCATATTTACAGCAGTTCAAAAGTTTAATTAAACATGGCTATATTTGCAGCAGTTCAAAAGTTTACTAAACATGGCTATATTTGCAGCAGTTCAAAAGTTTACTAAACATGGCTATATTTGCAGCAGTTCAAAAGTTTAATTAAACAAGGCTATATTTACAGCAGTTCAAAAGTTTAATTAAACATGGCTATATTTGCAGCAGTTCAAAAGTTTACTAAACATGGCTATATTTGCAGCAGTTCAAAAGTTTCCTAAACATGGCTATATTTGCAGCAGTTCAAAAGTGTAATTAAACATGGCTATATTTGCAGCAGTTCAAAAGTTTATTAAACATGGTTGTATTTGCAGCAGTCCAAATGTTTATTAAACAGTCCGTTTTTAATTTGTTACCCCGTCAGCAACTCGACAAACTTTACGATACTTCCGTTCGGAGTGCACCACGATGTCTCTCACACGGGGAACGAAACCTAGAATCAATGGTATGAATGAAGAAGTGAAAGTTGACATTCATTCAATTTCAAACACTACATTTAGCGTTACATGTACTACATTTAGCGTTACACTGTACATGTACTACAGTTAGCGTTACATTGTACATGTACTACATTGAGCATTGCACTGTACATGTACTACATTTAGATTACACTGTACATGTACTACATTTAGCGTTACATTGTACATGTACTACATTTAGCGTTACATTGTACATGTACTACATTTAGCGTTACATTGTACATGTACTACATTTAGCGTTACATTGTACATGTACTACATTTAGCGTTACATTGTACATGTACTACATTTAGCGTTACACTGTACATGTACTACATTTAGCATTACATTGTACATGTACTACATTTAGCGTTACACTGTACATGTACTACATTTAGCGTTACATTGTACATGTACTACATTTAGCGTTACACTGTACATGTACTACATTTAGCGTTACATTGTACATGTACTACATTTAGCGTTACATTGTACATGTACTACATTTAGCGTTACATTGTACATGTACTACATTTAGCGTTACACTGTACATGTACTACATTTAGCGTTACATTGTACATGTACTACATTTAGCGTTACATTGTACATGTACTACATTTAGCGTTACACTGTACATGTACTACATTGAGCGTTACATTGTACATGTACTACATTTAGCGTTACATTGTACATGTACTACATTTAGCGTTACACTGTACATGTACTACATTTAGCGTTACACTGTACATGTACTACATTTAGCGTTACATTGTACATGTACTACATTTAGCGTTACATTGTACATGTACTACATTTAGCATTACATTGTACATGTACTACATTTGAAGGTTATTGTGAACGTCCTTTTATAGTTTGCACACATTAGCGCCTACTACATTTAGGGGTTCGTGCCCAATGCATGATTAATCATCTATATGTAACATTATATTTATAAATGCAGGTGGTGTGGCTTTGGTTACAACAGGACAACAGCCCATGTATATACAACAACCAGGCCAGCCCATGTATGGACAACCAGGTCAGCCCATGTATGGGCAGCCCTCGTACGGAGCGCAGCCGCTGAGTGGTGCCCAGCTTGCTACCCAGCAGCCATTAGGCGGCGGTGGTACAAACGGAGCCAGCAAACCTGAAATTCCACCACCTCCTACTTATGCACAATAATGATGCTACAGCGTGAATCAATGTGTTATTGTCAGCTATAGAGATTTTAGTATGTGTGCAGTGCCAGCATACCGGAATGAGTTTAAAGCGACACTACATCAGTGAAAACACAAATTTCTACAGAATGTATTTTCCTATTATATGGTATAATTATATCCCAAATATTTGCCTCAAATACTGAGTATTTCAACTAATAAACAAACGTCGCTTACGCGGTTTGTTGACATAGCAAAATAATGTAAACATTCAGGCGTAATACAACTAGTGTATCCTGAATAACGCTATTTATGGTACAGATTTATCGTTATATCTCATAGTTGTGCCTATTTATGTATAGACCATTCTAAGTTAAATTATCTCTAAACGACATTATCTCGCGTTTAGTATTGACTCCGATGACAAACAAACGTCAACTCAGGAGCATGGATATATGAAATCATACTTTCAATCCACAACAAGAATGTTTATTGATTCAATGTTATTGTTTGAACGTATTCGGATGAATTTGTAGTAGCAATGCATTTATACGTGACCAAATTATTTTGATTTGCTTTTATTGCGATGGTGTAATGTCGCTTTAAGGTTTGGCTTTTATAGGAGCTGCTGGATATTAATAAATACATTGACTCAAGTCATTATGATTCTGTTTTGTATATTACTATTCCGAATGTCCGTCATACACGTAGCGTAGGGGAACGAACAACTGTGTTTAATGAAAGACATCTGTAATGTTCGTATTTCCTCCCTGGGCATACCAAGTCGGCATTTTATCATAAATAGACGTAGTACACATGTCTTTAGCTCTATTACTTAAATTCGTTTATCCCCATATTTCGCACCCACATGTTAATGAGAGATATCTGCAATTTTCTATTACCTCCCTTGGCAGATAAAGTCTGATTTGTTCCAATATGTGAATAGGTCCTTTTAGTTAGAATCCTTTGTTTTTACTGTTGTGCCCTAACCAGATGTTGCGGTATGATAAATGTGATTTTATCAAAAACGTGTGAATTAAGTGATAACATTACTTTAGAAATAAATACCCATTGCATATACTGATGGAGATCTGTTGAGATATAGTGTGAATTAAGTGATAACATTATAGTAAGTACCCATTGCATATATTGATGATTAATACTCATAATAACCGATAGTGGTATTACATTGCTAGCATGTTGTGCAAAGGAAACAACGATAAAAACAGAGGAAAACACTTAATAGGACCTATCTACGTTTAGGTAGTATTCACGGGCAGTAACTGACCGATGTCTCTCATTAAGGAATGAATCGCAGTTTACATCGGGGTGTGAACTACATTGGGCGTGGCTACAGTGTGTGGAGGCCTGTGAATGACGTCACTATGATTTATTCCTCTGCCAAATATTACAGTACAGACGGATCTGTAGTCCAGTGGTAACACGCTGGACTGGTAATCCAGGGATCGCAGGTTCGATCCCCCGTCTGACCCTAATAAAATTAACAGTCTTTCAGATGGGACGTTAAACCGAGGTATCGTGTCAGAGACGTCATATGGAGCATCCTCGGGCACTACGGCATACCAGGAAAGATCATCAACATTATTCGGAGCCTGTACAACAACACCACTTGCCATGTGATCCATGACATGAACCTTTCACAGCAATTTCCCGTCAGCACCGGCCGCGCCGTCAGGGCTGTATGCTCTCGCCTCTCATTCTCTCCATCGTACTGGACTGGATAATGAGAACGACAGTAGACAGACCAAGAGGAATACAGTGGACACTTACAGAGAAGTTGGAGGACCTCGACTTTGCGGACGATCTAGGCCTCCTGTCCCACACACACCAACACATGCAACATAAGTCAGAACGCCTACACACAGTTGCGAAGACTACATGGCTGGAGATCAACATTAAGAAGACCAAGTGCCTCAGGGTAAACGCGGCAAGGAACATACCCATTCAGATAGATGGCCATCCAATTGATAATGTTGACTCCTTCACCTACCTCGGCAGCGTCATCAGCAAAACAGTGGGGGAACAGAAGAAGACATCCAAGTCCGTATTGGGAAAGCACGACATGCCTTTGTGACGTTGAAGCCAGTATGGAACAACAATAACATCCACCTCAAGACAAAGCTCAGACTGTTTGAGACGAATGTTAAGACAGTCCTCTTGTACGGAGCTGAGACCTGGAGACGCACCAAGGGCCTTGACCACAAACTACAGGTATTCATCAACAACTGCCTCAGACAGATCCTACGCATCAGATGGCCAGAAAAGATCACCAACCAGGAGTTGTGGCAGCGAACAAGACAGGACCCCATCACAGACTCTATCACACAGAGGAAGTGGCGGTGGATAGGGCACACTCTACGACGAGACCAGCCCAACATAGCACGCCAAGCACTGGATTGGAATCCACAGGGCACACGGAAAAGAGGTCGACCAGTTACGACATGGCGAAGGACTCTGGACAGTGAGCTGCGCCGATTAAAATTTAATTGCAACTCTATTTGAATTTTCTATGAAAGGGATATTGATATGATGTGTATATTTGAATGCTGTGGCTATTTGTGCGTGCTGCATGCATTTCATGCTCTTTTGTAGTTTAAGTTAAGGTAACACACAAGCTTGGACATGCCGTTTCTGCGTGATATTATGAAGGTGTGTAACTTCAGTTCGAATATTGGGTCTTCGCCAATATAGCGACCGGTTTCTATTCGTAGAGGTAGTATTCCAGTTCTGAACTGAGCCAGTAATGAACGTTCTCTTCTATCCAGGCTTAATTCCACGTATTTCTCGACCTCGAAATTTGTTTTAAAAGAAACGTAAGTGCGCAATTTTCTCACATTAACTACTTGGTCTTTCCAGACACGCGAATAGAAATCAGGAATTCGTTTGTTGCATAATTTAAGATCGATAACGGTTTTTCGTTCAAATTATCCCGTTAAATTATGTTAATGAGCACATATTTTAAATCACTGCACCAATTATTTCTGCAATTCAGATAATCCGTATTGAACGCACATTTCTTAATCCGTTGGTCATCAAAGGACAATAGTCTATTCCAGTACCGTATAATAGAAATCCACCTGCGATAATTACTGGGCAACCAGGCCGTGTCTCCAGTTATGGCTAAAATTGGTGCGAACCTGTGTACTCCGAGGAAATACCGTAATTCCCTGTGCTGTACGTTATCTATTACAAGTCTGTCTTGTCTTGTCTTGCCTTGCCTTGCCTTGCCTTGCCTTGCCTTGTCTTGTCTTGTCTTGCCTGGCCTGGCCTTGTCTGTCTGTCTGTCTGTCTGTCTGTCTGTATCCCGTGTGCACTAACACACATCTCCCGTGTGCACTAACACACATCTCCCACGTGCACTAACACACATCTCCCGCGTGCACTAACACACATCTCCCGCGTGCACTAACACACATCTCCCGCGTGCACTAACACACATCTCCCGTGTGCACTAACACACATCTCCCGCGTGCACTAACACACATCTCCCGCGTGCACTAACACACATCTCCCGTGTGCACTAACACACATCTCCCGTGTGCACTAACACACATCTCCCGCGTGCACTAACACACATCTCCCGCGTGCACTAACACACATCTCCCGTGTGCACTAACACATCTCCCGCGTGCACTAACACACATCTCCCGTGTGCACTAACACACATCTCCCGTGTGCACTAACACACATCTCCCGCGTGCACTAACACACATCTCCCGCGTGCACTAACACACATCTCCCGTGTGCACTAACACACATCTCCCGCGTGCACTAACACACATCTCCCGCGTGCACTAACACACATCTCCCGTGTGCACTAACACACATCTCCCGCGTGCACTAACACACATCTCCCGTGTGCACTAACACACATATCCCGCGTGCACTAACACACATCTCTGGTGTGCACTAACACACATCTCCCGCGTGCACTAACACACATCTCCCGTGTGCACTAACACACATCTCCCGTGCACTAACACACATCTCCCGCGTGCACTAACACACATCTCCCGTGTGCACTAACACACATCTCCCGGTGCACTAACACACATCCCCGGTGCACTAACACACATCTCCCGCGTGCACTAACACACATCTCCCGCGTGCACTAACACACATCTCCCGCGTGCACTAACACACATCTCCCGCGTGCACTAACACACATCTCCCGCGTGCACTAACACACATCTCCCGTGTGCACTAACACACATCTCCCGCGTGCACTAACACACATCTCCCGCGTGCACTAACACACATCTCCCGTGTGCACTAACACACATCTCCCGTGTGCACTAACACACATCTCCCGCGTGCACTAACACACATCTCCCGCGTGCACTAACACACATTTCCCGTGTGCACTAACACACATTCCCGCGTGCACTAACACACATTTCCCGTGTGCACTAACACACATTCCCGCGTGCACTAACACACATCTCCCGTGTGCACTAACACACATCTCCCGTGTGCACTAACACACATCTCCCGCGTGCACTAACACACATCTCCCGTGTGCACTAACACACATTCCCCGCGTGCACTAACACACATCTCCCGTGTGCACTAACACACATCTCCCGCGTGCACTAACACACATCTCCCGCGTGCACTAACACACATCTCCCGTGTGCACTAACACACATCTCCCGTGTGCACTAACACACATCTCCCGTGTGCACTAACACACATCTCCCGCGTGCACTAACACACATCTCCCGCGTGCACTAACACACATCTCCCGTGTGCACTAACACACATCTCCCGCGTGCACTAACACACATCTCCCGTGTGCACTAACACACATCTCCCGCGTGCACTAACACACATCTCCCGCGTGCACTAACACACATCTCCCGCGTGCACTAACACACATCTCCCGCGTGCACTAACACACATCTCCCGTGTGCACTAACACACATCTCCCGCGTGCACTAACACACATCTCCCGCGTGCACTAACACACATCTCCCGTGTGCACTAACACACATCTCCCGCGTGCACTAACACACATCTCCCGTGTGCACTAACACACATCTCCCGTGTGCACTAACACACATCTCCCGCGTGCACTAACACACATCTCCCGCGTGCACTAACACACATCTCCCGTGTGCACTAACACACATTTCCCGCGTGCACTAACACACATCTCCCGTGTGCACTAACACACATCTCCCGCGTGCACTAACACACATCTCCCGTGTGCACTAACACACATCTCCCGCGTGCACTAACACACATCTCCCGCGTGCACTAACACACATCTCCCGTGTGCACTAACACACATCTCCCGCGTGCACTAACACACATCTCCCGTGTGCACTAACACACATCTCCCGCGTGCACTAACACACATCTCCCGCGTGCACTAACACACATCTCCCGGTGCACTAACACACATCTCCCGCGTGCACTAACACACATCTCCCGCGTGCACTAACACACATCTCCCGCGTGCACTAACACACATCTCCCGTGTGCACTAACACACATCTCCCGCGTGCACTAACACACATCTCCCGCGTGCACTAACACACATCTCCCGCGTGCACTAACACACATCTCCCGCGTGCACTAACACACATCTCCCGCGTGCACTAACACACATCTCCCGCGTGCACTAACACACATCTCCCGTGTGCACTAACACACATCTCCCGCGTGCACTAACACACATCTCCCGCGTGCACTAACACACATCTCCCGCGTGCACTAACACACATCTCCCGCGTGCACTAACACACATCTCCCGTGTGCACTAACACACATCTCCCGCGTGCACTAACACACATCTCCCGCGTGCACTAACACACATCTCCCGTGTGCACTAACACACATCTCCCGCGTGCACTAACACATATCTCCCGCGTGCACTAACACACATCTCCCGTGTGCACTAACACACATCTCCCGCGTGCACTAACACATATCTCTGGTGTGCACTAACACACATATCCCGCGTGCACTAACACACATCTCCCGCGTGCACTAACACACATCTCTGGTGTGCACTAACACACATCTCCCGTGTGCACTAACACACATCTCCCGTGTGCACTAACACACATCTCCCGCGTGCACTAACACACATCTCCCGTGTGCACTAACACACATCTCCCGCGTGCACTAACACACATCTCCCGCGTGCACTAACACACATCTCCCGCGTGCACTAACACACATCTCCCGTGTGCACTAACACACATCTCCCGCGTGCACTAACACACATCTCCCGCGTGCACTAACACACATCTCCCGTGTGCACTAACACACATCTCCCGCGTGCACTAACACACATCTCCCGTGCACTAACACACATCTCCCGCGTGCACTAACACACATCTCCCGCGTGCACTAACACACATCTCCCGCGTGCACTAACACACATCTCCCGCGTGCACTAACACACATCTCCCGTGTGCACTAACACACATCTCCCGCGTGCACTAACACACATCTCCCGCGTGCACTAACACACATCTCCCGCGTGCACTAACACACATCCCGTGTGCACTAACACACATCTCCCGCGTGCACTAACACACATCTCCCGTGTGCACTAACACACATCTCCCGCGTGCACTAACACACATCTCCCGCGTGCACTAACACACATCTCCCGTGTGCACTAACACACATCTCCCGCGTGCACTAACACACATCTCCCGTGTGCACTAACACACATCTCCCGCGTGCACTAACACACATCTCCCGTGTGCACTAACACACATCTCCCGCGTGCACTAACACACATCTCCCGCGTGCACTAACACACATCTCCCGCGTGCACTAACACACATCTCCCGTGTGCACTAACACACATCTCCCGCGTGCACTAACACACATCTCCCGCGTGCACTAACACACATCTCCCGCGTGCACTAACACACATCTCCCGCGTGCACTAACACACATCTCCCGCGTGCACTAACACACATCTCCCGTGTGCACTAACACACATCTCCCGCGTGCACTAACACACATCTCCCGCGTGCACTAACACACATCTCCCGCGTGCACTAACACACATCTCCCGCGTGCACTAACACACATCTCCCGTGTGCACTAACACACATCTCCCGCGTGCACTAACACACATCTCCCGCGTGCACTAACACACATCTCCCGTGTGCACTAACACACATCTCCCGCGTGCACTAACACACATCTCCCGCGTGCACTAACACACATCTCCCGTGTGCACTAACACACATCTCCCGCGTGCACTAACACACATCTCCCGCGTGCACTAACACACATCTCCCGTGTGCACTAACACACATCTCCCGCGTGCACTAACACACATCTCTGGTGTGCACTAACACACATCTCCCGCGTGCACTAACACACATCTCCCGTGTGCACTAACACACATCTCCCGCGTGCACTAACACACACTTCCCGCGTGCACTAACACACATCTCCCGCGTGCACTAACACACATCTCCCGTGTGCACTAACACACATCTCCCGCGTGCATCCCGCGTGCACTAACACACATCTCCCGCGTGCACTAACACACATCTCCCGTGTGCACTAACACACATCTCCCGTGTGCACTAACACACATCTCCCGCGTGCACTAACACACATCTCCCGCGTGCACTAACACACATCTCCCGCGTGCACTAACACACATCTCCCGCGTGCACTAACACACATCTCCCGCGTGCACTAACACAGTGCACTAACACACATCTCCCGCGTGCACTAACACACATCTCCCGCGTGCACTAACACACATCTCCCGTGTGCACTAACACACATCTCCCGCGTGCACTAACACACATCTCCCGCGTGCACTAACACACATCTCCCGCGTGCACTAACACACATCTCCCGCGTGCACTAACACACATCTCCCGCGTGCACTAACACACATCTCCGGTGTGCACTAACACACATCTCCCGCGTGCACTAACACACATCTCCCGCGTGCACTAACACACATCTCCCGCGTGCACTAACACACATCTCCCGCGTGCACTAACACACATCTCCCGTGTGCACTAACACACATCTCCCGCGTGCACTAACACACATCTCCCGTGTGCACTAACACACATCTCCCGCGTGCACTAACACACATCTCCCGCGTGCACTAACACACATCTCCCGCGTGCACTAACACACATCTCCCGTGTGCACTAACACACATCTCCCGCGTGCACTAACACACATCTCCCGTGTGCACTAACACACATCTCCCGCGTGCACTAACACACATCTCCCGCGTGCACTAACACACATCTCCCGCGTGCACTAACACACATCTCCCGTGTGCACTAACACACATCTCCCGTGTGCACTAACACACATCTCCCGCGTGCACTAACACACATCTCCCGCGTGCACTAACACACATCTCCCGTGTGCACTAACACACATCTCCCGCGTGCACTAACACACATCTCCCGCGTGCACTAACACACATCTCCCGCGTGCACTAACACACATCTCCCGCGTGCACTAACACACATCTCCCGCACTAACACACATCTCCCGCGTGCACTAACACACATCTCCCGCGTGCACTAACACACATCTCCCGCGTGCACTAACACACATCTCCCGCGTGCACTAACACACATCTCCCGTGTGCACTAACACACATCTCCCGCGTGCACTAACACACATCTCCCGCGTGCACTAACACACATCTCCCGTGTGCACTAACACACATCTCCCGCGTGCACTAACACACATCTCCCGCGTGCACTAACACACATCTCCCGCGTGCACTAACACACATCTCCCGCGTGCACTAACACACATCTCCCGTGTGCACTAACACACATCTCCCGCGTGCACTAACACACATCTCCCGCGTGCACTAACACACATCTCCCGCGTGCACTAACACACATCTCCCGCGTGCACTAACACACATCTCCCGCGTGCACTAACACACATCTCCCGCGTGCACTAACACACATCTCCCGTGTGCACTAACACACATCTCCCGCGTGCACTAACACACACTTCCCGCGTGCTCTAACACACATCTCCCGCGTGCACTAACACACATCTCCCGTGTGCACTAACACACATCTCCCGCGTGCATCCCGCGTGCACTAACACACATCTCCCGCGTGCACTAACACACATCTCCCGTGTGCACTAACACACATCTCCCGTGTGCACTAACACACATCTCCCGCGTGCACTAACACACATCTCCCGCGTGCACTAACACACATCTCCCGCGTGCACTAAAACATATCTCTGGTGTGCATTAACACACATATCCCGCGTGCACTAACACAAATCTCTGGTGTGCACTAACACACATCTCCCGCGTGCACTAACACACATCTCCCGTGTGCACTAACACACATCTCCCGCGTACACTAACACACACTTCCCGCGTGCTCTAACACACATCTCCCGCGTGCACTAACACACATCTCCCGTGTGCACTAACACACATCTCCCGCGTGCATCCCGCGTGCACTAACACACATCTCCCGCGTGCACTAACACACATCTCCCGTGTGCACTAACACACATCTCCCGCGTGCACTAACACACATCTCCCGCGTGCACTAACACACATCTCCCGCGTGCACTAACACACATCTCCCGCGTGCACTAACACACATCTCCCGCGTGCACTAACACACATCTCCCGCGTGCACTAACACACATCTCCCGCGTGCACTAACACACATCTCCCGCGTGCACTAACACACATCTCCCGTGTGCACTAACACACATCTCCCGCGTGCACTAACACACATCTCCCGCGTGCACTAACACACATCTCCCGCGTGCACTAACACACATCTCCCGCGTGCACTAACACACATCTCCCGCGTGCACTAACACACATCTCCCGCGTGCACTAACACACATCTCCCGCGTGCACTAACACACATCTCCCGCGTGCACTAACACACATCTCCCGTGTGCACTAACACACATCTCCCGCGTGCACTAACACACATCTCCCGCGTGCACTAACACACATCTCCCGCGTGCACTAACACACATCTCCCGCGTGCACTAACACACATCTCCCGCGTGCACTAACACACATCTCCCGCGTGCACTAACACACATCTCCCGCGTGCACTAACACACATCTCCCGTGTGCACTAACACACATCTCCCGCGTGCATCCCGCGTGCACTAACACACATCTCCCGCGTGCACTAACACACATCTCCCGTGTGCACTAACACACATCTCCCGTGTGCACTAACACACATCTCCCGCGTGCACTAACACACATCTCCCGCGTGCACTAACACACATCTCCCGCGTGCACTAACACACATCTCCCGTGTGCACTAACACACATCTCCCGCGTGCACTAACACACATCTCCCGTGTGCACTAACACACATCTCCCGCGTGCACTAACACACATCTCCCGCGTGCACTAACACACATCTCCCGTGTGCACTAACACACATCTCCCGCGTGCACTAACACACATCTCTGGTGTGCACTAACACACATATCCCGCGTGCACTAACACACATCTCCCGTGTGCACTAACACACATCTCTGGTGTGCACTAACACACATATCCCGCGTGCACT
>CM026387.1:56239960-56266784 GCA_014843695.1 Archivesica marissinica
CGGTGTCTTAACAGAATTGACATCCCCGTAAGAACTGAAAGTTGCGCATGCGCATAATGATCTATAATGGTACATATTAGCGGCCGTGAGGAATGAGAGACATTCGCTTTATTTTCAATAGTTGTGCTAATTATCAGTATTATGTGACATGTATGAACCTATAGATATTTATAAAGTGTGTCTGTGAAGGGGATTTTCCAATTTCTATATAGATTACTCCGGTGTATGCTTTATCCTTGCTTACCGGATACGAATACACGTGGTCAATTGATGGAACAGCCTACTTTATTGACATCTAGCTAAATGAGGTAAATAATTATATGAGAAATGTACTGTTTGGTTTTATTTTTTTTATTAATTTAAGCAGTTATCACATTCCATTATTCAGTAATTATGTTAGTGACTTGTTTGTAACGGTTGTCACTGTGTTATCAGTTGTAATTTGACTGTAAATGTTTCGAAACTCCGAAACCACACACTGGCTCATTTTTCAACCCAATATAACCCAAATCTACATGAGCTTTGTACAGGTAAAGTTTTATCCCAAATTAATATGACAATTAACACACATTATGTCATTTTCAGTTTTGTTTTGTACAAATAACTGAATAATGCACACTATTTTAATTTTGTTTACAAAGATGATCAAATGACACGGTCCCTAGAACAGGTTAGAGAACAGTCTAGAACAAGCTATAATAGCTCGATCAAGCTATAATAGCTCGATCGAGCAATAATCTAATGAATAGAAACGTTAAAAATCATATATATTTTCACATTTATCCGAAATATCGAACGAGGACGGAAAGTATGCCACTTACATTTTTTGTAGAAATAGATTGTTCTCCAACATATAGAAATACCGAAAGACACCGGAAAAAAGTATATAACAACAATATAAGAACTAGGCAGCTTGTGTTTAACAATTTATTAAGCTAAATACACCTTATTGACTTAATATCTGCCAATAATGTCAAACTCCTTGCGAGGAACTACGCTTGTTTTCCTGGACACGCTTAGCCAACCTGACTGGGCAGTCTTAGCCGACCTAAGCGGTTAACAGTACTAAGCAATGTGTGTGAGACGCCTACCTCGACGACACTACATATGTGGCCTGACCGAGTATTGAACCTGGTGTATAGAATATTGACCCCCCTCAAAATAATGTCTCTCGGGTTATTAGTCGGTCATGGAATATTGACCCCCTTGCGGAACAATTACTCCCCTTGCGAATGGCAATATATAGTGGGAAAGTATTAAATTTATTATAATTAAATGTTAATTAACACTGTTTAAGGCCTAGCAACATTTATTTTGAATCAATGATGTACAGAATAACATAAATATATTGAATATGAAAATATAAGTACACAGATAATTTGTCTCTATCAATTTCTAACGATGATATGGTGGGTGCTGTATAACTAGGAGGTTCACATAATGTATATGCATAATATTTACACAGACAAGCATACAACAAATAATCAATGACCCCTACCCCCTATGTATACACTGAACAAGTGAGGGCGGGTCACTTTTCGATGCCATAGAATAATGACCCCTCTATGTGTAGACTATACATGTATGAGAGAGAGGGTCACTTTTCGATGCCATGGATTAATGACTACCCTATGATTTAGGGTGACAGGTGGACTGTAGTCCAGCGGTTAACTATTGGACTGGTAATCCAGGGATCGCAGGTTCGATCCCCCGTCTGACATAATAAAATTAACAGTCTTTCAGATGGGACTTTAAACCGAGGTCTCGTGTCGGTGCTTTACACTGTGCATGTAAAAGAACCAGAGGAGATTCTGGAATGGGTCTCTGTCGGTATCATTGCACTATCCAAAAATGACTAATCTCTTCAGGTGGCGTCGCTCATATGGGCAACTTGTAGCGACAATAAATAAACGTAAAACGCACACACACATCAAGTTAAAATGCTAGTTGGATGCTTATTCAGCAGAAATTGATGTATATTTCTTTAATAAATTTAATTAATATGTCTGACTAATAAGTTTATTTAAAGTCACCACCGCATAAATGCATTTGGGCGAGTTTTCTAAGATAATTAAAATGCCCATCATCTAAGTGATGGTTTTGCCTATCGCAATTATTATAACTAGATGTTTTAAAGTGGGCTATGAGGGCTGCTGTAATCTCAGTGTGTGTTTGGTTTTCATATCGCTAACTGTCGCTCACACAGGAATTTGTGTCAGCGGCAGTCAGGGGTAGACCGGGTGAATACAATACCCGGTGCACATATACTTCTAAGATGTCTAAGATTGCATATCTATATATATATAAATATGTTTACCATTTCTAATACGACGAGAATACCTTGTTACATGTGCAATATCGCGTTATACTGTAATACTGTGATCTACATGTCACAAGACAATAAAGTCTTGCACCCATATCCATGGATCCAGCATCCAACATTATGCATTAAAATTACAGAGTTATGGACTAAAATACTTTTAGTTAAGACTACGAAGTTTAAAATATGTGTACTAAGAAGATTAAGAGCAAGTGGACTGTCTTAATATGTATCTGTACTATGATAGTTCATAACTTATCCCCCGAGTACATATATAGATATATAGCCGGTAATAACAAATCTCCCATATACATGGGAAATTATAATTCAAATTGTGTTTATATATTACATTTGTGTCCTCGGCCCACTATGTCGTTTGGACATCTTTTTTAACATTTTAAGAAAGATCAAACTAATATGGGTTACCCCTAAAAACATAAATATATAACTAAACCCATATTTCTTTGCAGTAAGCTGCAATAAGTGAAAGTTCATTTTCACTTGAAACATAGTAGGTTACTGAGGATGTGATTTTGTGTTCCCTCCCTCATATTCCCGCTCCCATGTTTTATATTCCCCCGTGTACTGGGATCATTAATTGTTATAAAATAACAACTATACCCCTGTGTGACAACATTTATGATCAGTACGTTAAAAAACACTTCCGTAGCAATTCCAACGGTCTCCTTAGTAGAGCCAGTAAAATTGTAATAATGTTTGAAATATACTCAAGTATTTACATTAAAAAGACAGTCACACAGGGAATAGCCAAACAAATAATAACCGTAGATCCTTGTCGAATGAAAAAACTTGTATGGCAGTAATCCGGTTCGGTTGTTCATGCTTACTTGGAGATAGACCGACAGCACGCAGGCATTTTTCGCGACAAGACTATTCCCATTGATAGGCGGTTTGCTGTCATAATGTTCCTATCTATGCTTCTTTTACTAAATTAAACTAAACTGGATTCTTGCATGGATTTGGACAATGAAGAATTACATAAAAAGGTGACCTGAAATGATAATTGAAATTTCCTCGAACACCCTAGTATAATTCCAGGGATAAAGTATCATTTTTGCAAGAATTTTGAGATATATGTTCATATTATCATTCCTCTGCCTCAGGAATGTGTACCGAGTTGACCTTTGTTAGCGTGGGGATCAAAATACAGACCAGAAAGGGTTATTTCAGGTGCGGATCTAGGGGGTAAGGGGAAATTATAACAGCTTGCAATAAGTATAGTGTTATATTCTATACATTTTAGGATATTTATCCCAAGAAGCACTCACAGGATAGTTTGACTGAGCACATATAATCCCAAAACAAAGTCAGAATTGGACAACATTGCCCATATATATGTCACAGCATAAGGGCCTCAACTGTGGTAATAATACAGTTATGTAACCGTATTTAATTGTTTGAAGTCAATATCATATTGATGTTTATAGAAAGGCATAAACATTCTGTTGATATTAGATAAATGATCATAAAAACTAGGTTATGTATGCATACAATCATGTTATAATAAATCATTTCTCATATGGCAACAATAAGGGCATTTTCTTGGTATGTTACAGTTTGTAATTGTATTTAATTGTTTGAAGCAATTTCATTTCGGTGTTTATACACTTGCATGAAAATTCTTTGGACATTCCGTAAAAGGTATAAAAACTAGATTATAATATACATATCATATGCTATGACATTACACATATGTCATAGCATTAGGGCCTCAACTGTGGTAATAATACAGTTAGGTATCCTTATTTGATTATTTGAAGTCAATATCATATTGATGTTTATAGAAAAGCATAAACATTCTGTGGATATTAGATAAATGATCATAAAAACTAGGTTATGTATGCATATAATCCCAAAAAGTCAGAATTGGACAACATTGCCCATATGTCATAGCATAAGGGCCTCAACTGTGGTAATAATACAGTTATGTAACCGTATTTAATTGTTTGATGTCCATATCATATTGATGTTTATAGAAAGGCATAAACATTCTGTTGATATTAGATAAATGATCATAAAAACTAGGTTATGGTGTATGCATGACACATGTGGTATAATAAATCAGATTTCTCACTTTATATGGCAACAATCTCAAAGGGCATTTTCTTGGAAATTTTACCAACCTCACTCTAGTTTGTTTAATTATGTATATAATATTTCATTATGTATACATGGGGATTTTTTTTATCCCTTTATACTTTCAATATTTTGTGTAATTGACCAAAAACTGAACAAACACACTATGTTTTGACATTACACATATGTCATAGCATAGGGGCCTCAATTATGATCCTACTATAATCAGGCTACCTTAATTGATAATTTTGGGTCAATAACATGTTAATGCTTCTGAAAAATATACAAATAATCTGGATAAATCAGATAATTTGAGAAAATACTGGGTTCAAAATTGTGCTAAATATTTGTTTTTGAAGAAATCTCTATGTTTGGTCAGTTTTGATAAGGGATATTCAAATTTCTATTATCATGATCTGGTCAGGATAACCAGGGACAGGTACACTAAGTGTACCATCCTATTAGGTACATAGAACACCCAATAGGTAGAGAGTATTCCTCGCCTCAGACTAGCCCAAATGAGAAGGTCGAAAACCGCAGCCCCTGGCATCCCGATACAATTGATCATTGGTTTGGTACCTAGCCTGGCTGTACTTATCAATTGTTCTGCGTGCTATCTTACCTACTACTCTGGGTGGATTGGACCAGGGGCTCTGGATTTCACCTGGTCTGACTCAGACAATATTATTCCCATATATATGATTAAATCTATTAGTTTAGGGCAGATTTTATGAAGAGATGAACAAATGTTTGTCTCCTACATATTTGGTCACAGGGGGGAGAGGCGATATTAATACAATTACTGAAACTATTGTATTAACTGATAAGTAGTTATTTATTTTCATAATATATTAACGTGGCTGTGTGGACAGAGGCATAAGCGTGGGATCTGTCCGAAGGGTTCTATTAGCGGGGGTATTGATATATAAAATTAATTTTTTCCAGGTCGTTGTAGATTTTCCCAAATTTATATTGATTTAAGTTATAGTGATGACTGTAGCCCTAAAAGAGCCCTAAGATGAAATTTAAGTAAACTCTTTCACCTGGGGTCAAAAATCTCCCACTCAAATGATGAGAAACCGGCAATAAAATTGCTTTTCGGAAAGGACTCTAGTGAGGCTAGTTTCTGCACTACTAACTGGTTTATTGATCTACTAACAAGCTGCAAAAGTATGGGAACTTGTGTCTGAGCCAGCCATAACTGCACAGGTCCTCTATATTTTGTCGGACATCTGACAGTCTAAGATGTAGGTCTCCAGAGCTTTGTATACTGATGTTTGGGCAGCCTTTCTGGGGTTGAGGACATTCTCAAGATTGCAACAGCAGCCTGCAGATCAGCTCGATGAGTCCCGTGCACACTACAGTCTAGCGGAAAATGTTCGGTGGTGTACTTCACCCGACATGTGGGACAAACCGGATCCAATTTAAGTATATGTTGTCCATCATTACCAGGCAACAGATTTGTCCCCAGTCTCAGTCTACTAATGCACTTATCTATTTTTATAGAATGGGAATATTAGGCACCGGTCAACTGAGCCCCACAGAGCTCAACTTATAGGTTTGTTTAAAAGGCCTATTATATAAAGTTTGGCTCCAACGGGTAATTGTTTCAGCCCTGATAAATGAGTAGATCTCCATGGGTGCGAGCTTCACATTATTTTCTACATTTGTATGCTCCAGGCCCGACTTGGCTGCCCTGTCAGCCAGCTCATTTCCAGTGATACCTATATGTGCACTGCTGCACACCATGCTATGGTAACCTGAAGGTCCAAGTTCAAACCCTCATTATGTAATTTACCTATGTCTTTGATTAGATCTGGTCTAGACTTACTATTCCTTGATTGTAATGAGACCAGTGATGAAAGTGAGTCAGATAATATCACATTTTTCGGTGAATTATTATCTACTATCCAGCAACTTTCTACATATTCACATTGTAGGGATGGCATGACTACAGCTGCAGCTACTTTGTCAGAATCGGGGCATTTTGATCCATCTGTATAATTATATTTTGAGGTGATTGCTGTAGTTTTCCTCAATATGACATTGTACTTCCAATCTGGCGAGGTGACCCAGATCGGATTTCTTCACTTTGCTCGATATTGTAATATCTATCACTGGATCTCAGGTAACTACCGGTAGCATCCAGGGCGGTGCCAGGTCCGCTGGTCCGGTCTGAAGTCTGCTACCTGAACACCCTTGAGGCCATGTGCCACCACAAGTTCTGACTATGGTGGACCAAATTAAGCCTTATCCTGTTTGCCACAGGTGTGAAAAGCAATAAACCCTTATTTTTAAGGATCTGCAACCAACAGTGACACTTCCTGTGTTCCCAATACACTGGTTACATGTTTTATATCATTTATAATAAGTTCTCAGGTTCTGAATCCCCCATCTGACCCTAATAAAATTAACAGTCTTTCAGATGTGATGATAAACCGAGGTCTCGTGTTGTTGCTTTACACCGTGCACGTAAAAGAAACAGAGCAGACGCTGGAATGGGTCTCTGTCTGTATCATTGAACTATCCTCCAAAAATCTAAAATGTCTAATCTCTTCATGGTTGGTGTTTGTTTTTTGGTTTTTGGGTTTTTGTTGTGTGGGGGTGAGTAACAAAATAAATGGGAGCCTTCGCGCACCCCTGCTGAGCCCTCCCTCCATGTTCCGGGTGAACAGACCTCTTAATTTGGGCCGAGGAGGCTCCCAGCCCCATTTCAGACAGCCAAAAAACACCCATATATGAGCCAGGGGACGGACCACAACCATCGCCGGCCCAGGACTCTCAGACACTTCGTGCCAAAAAAGAAATGACAAACCACTTACCTGTCGGGGGTGAATCTCAATGATTATTAAGCCTTTTGGTCGTGCCCCGGGCGCCAACGCAGCTCTCACCATCCGCTGACGAGCGAATATCAATCGGGTATAAAAAAGGGCGAATATCAATCGGACATAAAAGGACGAGCCGTTCGAATCCGTACTACAAAATGGAAAGCCCTAGTCTAGTCAAATGGTCCATTTAAAGGGGGAAGTGAGTTAACGGAGTGAGTGGTAAACTTGTGTCGAAAAATCGAGCGCTATAGTCAAATGGTGCGGGAAATAATCGAAATTGGGGGGTTAAAATATCGACCTAAAATTGTTATCGAAGAATATACCCTCGGAAATAAATATATATAATAAATAAATAACGTAATCAACGCAAAAAAAAGATTCTTAAATAATATCTCTTATATTAGAAATATTATTTAAGAACCACTTTTTCCCCTTAAGTCGAAACTGTTTAATATTCTGGAGCACTAGGGATTGCTCGAGGCGTGTAATTGGGAGGACTTTCACGTTCGAGAGGACCTCCCCACATACATAAACACACTACGCGCTTAGTTGTTTTAACACTTTTTTCTCTCGTCCGATCTACCGTCAGCGATTAATTTATCGATGTTGGCCTTCGATAATACATCGGGAGATGCTCTACATTTAGTTCGGATATCCTCTTTTAAGGATTGGTATCGATCCCATTCTTCGCATACTATTTTAAATTCGGGGTCGGATATTACGTTATCCCGAATAGCTTCGCTTATTATGAGATCGATACTGTTTTTCTTAGATTGGGCGGCAATCGTTATACGATCGTGTTTTTTACTTTTATTTTCTAGATGGCGTACGACTTTTCTTCCTACCATGCATAAAAGTCCGCTAGCCGCGGCAGCTACACCCACTCCTATAGCTATCGGAGTTCCTACGATCGTCGTTGTTATAGTAACGCTTCCGACTCCGCTAACTATAGAACCCGTAGCGAATATTGTATTAGCTCCTTCGACGATATTCGCTAATCGTTTATATTTTTTAGATATAGTTACCCGATTATTACGTTCGTTATGTAGTAAGGTTTGAATCTCTACGATTCTCCCCAGTCTAAAAATCGAGGGATCTACATTAATCTCTTCCGTTATAGGTATAGTTGGGTATAACGCCATCTTTTTTTTTACTCTTTCATATTATAAATCTAGTTCAACTATTATAGCTACAACACTAATAGCGTCTAACGGTCTAGCCGAAGTCGTTACAAAGTTTATAACATTACCCGCCATCACTTCAATAGGATTAGCAAAAACTATATACGCCGATCGAACGTCCTTAATTTTTGTAATACTTTCTTTTGTGTAATTCCGTTAATTACGGGATGTACCGTAATCGTATCTAAACCATCACCTCCGCTACCAGTTTTTATGGAAGAAATAGACATGCGTAAAATTCTACCCGCTATAGTCATAGGGTATCCGGAATATTTATTATTAGCGCTATTACCGAATGCCCATCCCAATACATCGCGTAAAGGATCCCTTTCCTCGGCCCATATAGTAATAATATCTTTTTTAGGTTTATTTAATATAGTTGACGTTACGGCAATTAATCCGTCTAAGTGTTTTTCTAGAGCATTTAATTTACGAGTACCCGAATCGGGTTTATTTAATATAGTCGACGTTACGGTAACTAATCCGTTTAATTGTTTTTCTATACTATTTAATTTAGCCGATTCGGATTTATCTAATATATTTGACGACGTTATGGCTATAAATTTATTTAATCGTTTTTCTAGATCATTTAAGTTACCGTTATCTTTAATATATTCTTTATGACTACCCGGCCCGTAAATACTCATTTTACTTCGAGTACTACGGAGATCGGAAATTCGTGATTGTCTAACTTTCTTCCGTTATCATCTCTGATAGTAATATCCAATTAGTTAATACAACCGCGTTCCAAATGTTTGAATTCTGGATTAGGATAATCTATAACAACGGGTTCCCCGAAGAAAGCATTTCCCGCGTCTATTATCTTAAGGAGTGTACTCGGAGCTCCATCACATACGTTATACGACGTATTTAATTGTTCTAAGTGCACTCGAATAGTTTTAGTTAAGGCAAAACTTACCGGTTTTTCGCCGACGTATATACCGGGTTCCAACCAACCTTTATTAGCGTTATACGTTTTAAATATACCTAGTATGTCACACATACCAGGTGTCATAGTTATGTTTTCGCGTTTGACATTTAGGGTTGCGATTCCATTATATTTACAAATGCTGATACTCGCGAAGTCGGTACATTCTGTATCTATAAATGTTTGTAAATCCTCGAAATTCCATAAACCCGGTGATAATTTTACCGCGACCACAGTACCGTCCTTTATGTACCCGAACCCCTCACCGTCATTCATATTATACCAACCGACCGTAAGTGTTATTGATCTGAGGCCAACGCGTAGATCCCCGCCGCGGTTATCAATATATTGTTGGAGGCTTGTGGCCTCACCCCTTTGAACATCGGTGATTGTTTGAAACATAGTTATAATAAAATATGGCTAATACTTTAAATATAACTTTCGGCTATAATCCTTCGGTTACTTATAAAACCGGTGGTGTATATAAACGCCAGATTGCGGCCGTGAACCTAACAACCCTGATGATCACGGTCGGCCCGAACGAGGTCTTCTACACCGAGGTTACGAATATCTGGCGAAAATACAGGCTACCTCCTGTCAAGACGGACACCGTGGCGCAGGCTTGGAACAACACACCGATGCAGTTTTGGCAGAATCAGCTCAACTTCGCCATGTGGTGTGCCACGACCGGTTGCGGTGTGTCGTTCGAAGACCATCTGAACGGTGTAGGTGCCCAAAACGAACCGCTGATGCAATCGGTCTATATCTTCCACGTCTACTATACTATTAGGAGGATTTTAGACGAATTACGAGTCTCGCTACCGCAGGATAATAATTTCGATCCCTTCTCAAATACGTCCGACAGACGGGCCTATGAGCGGATATGCGCAGAGTTTGACGTGAGTCCGATGACCGACTGGCGGCAGAAGAGCTACCAGAACAGCAACGGGCTCGGTGATGTCTACACCCTAAGTCACAGCACGAGGGCGCGGACGAGCATGGCAGACCACGCACAAATATTATCGGTCAATGTCGGTAATTTAGATCGGTCGTCGGCGACCTTCGGTCCTGAGGTCCCCGGTGAGTTTCATACGCCTTTCATAGCTAAAGCATATTACGCTCCTCCGGTGAAAGCTCATATTGATCATATTCTGCAGGATCCGGGCGTAGACGGCGCCTGGAGCACATTTGTGCTAGATAAGTCAAACGGGTTCACCCGGGCCGGTGTTTCCCGCCTGAATGATTCAATCCGGACCTATGTCTGGGCTCTCCTGGGAGCCCAGTCACAGACGAGGTCCTGCATCGTAGGAGTTGGCACGGCATTTGACGCACAGAAGCAGTTTCTAGCGAATGTCGAGGACGCCATAAACTCCCCGGTGAACATCCCATCGGCAATCGTGCGGTACCAAGACGTTCTTCAGTATGCGAAGAGTCAGGTAGATTTCGTCTTCGGCCACAGCCTCTACATGGCCCCGAGTGACATGTTGCTGTGAATCGATCATCGGGCCGGATACAACAATGAAATCGTGATAGCTAGCTCCAACATGTCCTTAGGTCACAATGACGATGTCAACGAGGTGGCTGTCATACCAACAACTCACGGGAGCTTCTCCGCCGGTCTGCTTCATCAAAAGATTGCCGAGTCGGAACCAGGCCCACCGGCAGCGGTTCCCACGGGAACGACTGATGAAGAACAGCATGAAGATGAGAAAAATGCGCTCATTGTGGTTGGCGTCATCTCAGGGTTGGCAATTCTTTGGCTATTACCCTAGTAATGTACTAACCTAGGCCGCGCCAGGCTGCAACATACAGTAGCCCGCCGACGGCAACGACCAGTGCCCATATATTTTCTGAGAGCCACCCCGCCGTCTTGCTCAAGAAGGTGAGGAGCCAGGAGGCAATGCCACCGATAATGCCATGAAGCGCTGCCGCAGCCTTTCCGGCGAGTTTTGCCAGTGCCCTACCAAAATATTTCAACACCTTTTTAGGCCACTCCTTGATGCCCTCCTTAGCAGGAACCGCTGCAGCGGCCCTCGCAGCACCCCCGCCTGTAAGAGCCAGCACAAGCGTACTCACAATAAACCCGAGTGCAGTCATAATGCTTACTAGTGTGACGCCCTGCTCTCTGAACAACGTGCGAAGACGCTCGCCGAGCGTGGTGTCCTCATGGAGGACCCGTGATATAGTTTCACGGATCCGATTGATTTTTGTACGGAGCGCCTCCCGGTTGGCAGAGGCGGCCCCCAAGCGGGCTGCTCTTTCATCCTGCAACCCCTGCAGGCGCTCAGTGATCCGCCGCTTATGGTGTGTTGTGTCGGCCTTGGCTAGTTTCCTTTTTTCTAGCGAGACGTGTTCATCGAGTTCCGTCAATTTGGCGAGGTTGTTGGTTAGCTCGCCCCGGACCGTCTGCATGGTTTTATTAAGCCCGCGGAGTTCACGAAGGTTTAACGGCGGATCATCCATTGTGCTGAGTATGTCTTCTATCTGATTATCGGTGAACGTCGTCTCCACTGTGCGAATAACATCGGTGGCGACTTGCGGGATCTCGTTGAGTTCGACTGTTTCTATTTTGTCTGCTGCTCCACCTAGCTCAGTGGTAGCTGCATGGAGGGCCTCTACTGCCCGGGCGGATATAATTGTTTTACCTCGCACCCAATCCGTGAATCCAAGCTCGTCTCTGATGATTTGGCCGCCACCTCGCCTCCCGGCAATGGTATTTAATGAGAGTGGCTCGCCGGTGCGGGCATTGACAATCTCGATGTTAGAGGCGGATTTCAGGTGCAATCTACCGTACCGATTCAATTCAAACTTGGAGTAGTCACGGCCAACCGACGGGACCATGCCTTTTTCTGCCAGTTCGCCGTAGTAGGCATCTACGGCGGATCTGAGCAGTTCCTGACTAAGAGGCCAGATGGCCCCCCCAGGAGTGATATTTTCGTACGCCTGCGTCCCGCCAGACAACATACCGGTATCATAGGTGTCTTCTACATCATCTTCTACATCATCGTCGTGTACGACATCATCCATATCAATGTCTGCCATCGTATTGAAGGCTACCACATTTGGGTTCAATATAGTAATGGCTTCAACTCAATACGGACGCAAACTCAATCCATACCGCAGGCTGCGGGAGCCCCTCGGTGCAAAGGGCATACGACAGAGCGTGGTCATTACGAACAACCCCTCGACGATTGACCAGAACCAGCAGCTCTTGGTCCGCTTCCCCAACCTTGGAGCTAACGACGTGATTGTGCCAGGGACCGTTCGCCTCGCTTTCACCATCTCACTGACGTCGACAGACATAAATCGAACCGTCGTCCAGAACCTGGGCCGCGCCATAGTCAAGAAAACGACTATCAAAATCAGTGGTAATGAGATTATGTCTATCGATGACTCCGATGTCTACTACTGTTACCAAGATCTCTGGAAGACTGCACAAGAGAGCGAAAATGCGGTCTATCAGGGCATTGACACTAGCAACAATCGGAACGTAACCAGACTTAGAATCGATGCTGGTAACAAGGCAGATAACGATGCCGCGCACAACGCAATTTCTGCGACATACGGTAACTGCTACCACATCCCACTCGACTTTGAGCTGCTGGAGAGCCACATGCCATTCTATCAAAGCGCACTGGCAGACCGCCTGGAATATGAACTAACGTTCAACGACTATAGCCGTGTTCTCATCGCTACAGACGTGAACTCGACGTATGCGGTGGAAAACATTTCACTGGAGTACGACATGGTCACGCTGCCCGACCTCGCACGGAGGATTAGAGAGCTGTATACCGGGCGGCTTGCAATCCTTTATGACAGAGTTCTTCGTCATCGCAAAATAACGAAAAACAAAAACGACACCCTGTGGAACATTAATATCAACGTCCCGGCCCGCTCGATGAAGGGAATCCTGATGCTGTTCGAGGAGACCGGGGCTAGAGAAACCGAAAGCTTCTACAATCTCAAAATTACCAAGGTTGAGGTGACAATTGAGGGTGTCCCCAACCAGCTGTACAGCCAAGGCATGCGCGCCTATCAGCAGTGGGATGAAGCCAAAAAGCAGTTTGCATGCGGCTCTAAACGCGCCCCAGAGGTTGCTGCGGTAGCCAAAGACCTACAACTCTCGGATGTCTCTCTGGCAGAGTTCCTAACTTCGAAATACGCATTGTGGCTCGATTTGCGGACCAGCGATGATGACCAACTCCATGGTAATGGGCGCAGAGTGGAGAATGCCAGCGAGGGTGTAACAATCCAGATAGCTAAAGAAGCAGACGCCGATGGCGCATTGAACGTGTATCTGTACATTATTACAGATGCACAGCTCAACATTGAAGATCGTCGATTCGTCAGTGCGCTCTACTGATTTACTACCCCGCGACCCCCACTCGGCCATCATATGCGGTCAGACTGGTTGCGGTAAAACTGTATTCATACTGGACTTGCTCGAGGGCCCCTACAGCGGGATATTTCGGCACATAGTTATCCTCTGCACTACGATTGCGCATAACGCAACTTACCAGAACCGCCCTTGGATCTGGAGGGATCCCGAGGTCTACATACTAGACCCCTGTGAAAAGTTACATACCTGGCTGCGGGTATTCTACACCATGTTCCAGGGTGAGCCCACCCTGTACGTGATTGACGACTGCTCGGCCAAGGCAGCTATGACCAAAAAGTAGGACATGCTATCAGAGCTGGCCTTCAGCGGACGGCATGCGCTGCAAAGCGTCTGGGTGTTGACCCAGAAATACAACTCAGTTCTGAAGGATCTCCGCGAGCAGACACGCTGGGCCGCGGTCTTTCACTGCAAAGATCGTGATTCCTTCGAAGAGTGCCTTCGAGAGAATGACGTCATTCCTACGTATGAAGAGCGAGCCAAGGTACGGCAAACGCTTGCAGGAACAAAACACAGCACATTGCTGTTAAAGACGGACCAACCAGCTGCTTATAAAGTGCTATTCACAGCTTAACATGTGGGAAGCAATTCTGCTAATCACCCAGATCATAATTTCCACCACATTGGGTTGATTCGTGTGGCAGTATGTTAGACTTAAGAGGCGAGTACGGATAGCACTAAGAAAAATGAACTGCGACGAACTTCTTGATCAGTTGATGGATGCCGCGCCCCCGATTGATGGGCCGATGGAAACATCGGTCCCGACTACCGAGACGCCGGGAGACGAGAGCGCCCGTCAAGACAACAAGCGTCAACGACTTGCAGCCCTAGCAGCAGGGGGCAGACTGAACAATATCTAGGACGACAACTCACAACCGAGCATATTGACAATATGGCAAATAATACTATCGAGAAGCTCTACGCGCGCTATGAAGCGAGACTCGGGGCCGCGATGACAAAAACCTTAGGGGCTGCAGTCATTCAGTTCTACGCAACAGTAGCAAGTATGTTTCTACCCATACAACCAGAAAATCAACCGAGACTAGTTGCAGACCTCGAATCTGATCCGTTTATCAACCACGCGTTAAGCACAGCCACGTGCGAGCTATATCACAGGTATGGCATGTACCTTGCACCGCTCACCGCTGCGTTAACCACTGCGAAGCATTGCCAATTTGGACACGTATGCCCGCTTACCATAGCTAACGATGTCTACACCGGAGAGAGTGACATATCCTGTAGTTCTGACACCGGAGGAGACGCCTGCGAAGCTGCAAACAACACGACGGAAGGATCCTAAAAAACAAGCGGCAGGACGGGCAGGGGCTGCGACTCGGAAGGCCAAGGAAGATAAAATACGTGCCGAGCTCAGAGATGCTAAAGCCACGTTGCAAACATCGAAACCCTCAGTTGCTGTCACCCCGGTGGAACAGGGAAACGCTGGAGAACAAACGGTTGTCGCCCCACAGCATGTTTCAGCGGTGGAAACCGAGACGAAACACTGGTACCAGTGTAGCGAGGTCTGGACCCCGTGGATCGTTGGCGGTCTTGCATGTGCCTTATGGGTTGTTGTGCACAGTAGACGGGAGGCTCATAAACCAATACCCGCCCGATCTAACATTGTCGTTCCGACAGCGAGTCATTTAAAGACTTCGCTTGACCCATTTTATATGCAATAGTCGCGCGAAGAAAAACAATGTCTACTGACGGAAAAATGTTGGCCAATGCGGCGTATCATTCGGTTGTGGTATCTGGCCTGGCTGTGGGCTATGCACGCCTGGGTAAGATGGCCTTCAAAGCAGCTACCCCCAAGCTGGACTTCAATGGCTATGACGTCGGCAAGGTAGTTCTTGATGTGGGCCTGGCCATGGCCACGAAAGATATGCTAATTAAACATGGGATCATACCTGCAGATATCATGAAGTAGACGTATGTATAACAACGATGGCCTCGATCGCAATGCAAGTTGGGGGCGCCCTGGTCAACGCGCTGGCCTTCAGCGGTAGCAACTACCTATTCTCGAAGCTGCGAAGCTCGGGTGTTGACGAGGAGCGCAAACGGCACGACACAGCTGTAGAACAGCTCCAGGCCGCGCAGTCAGCATGGTCCAACAAACGGGCTGAACGCCTTGATTGGATTAACGAAGAACTCCGCCGTCAGGGTCATGCCGTGCAAACTTTCCGGGACGTCGACACGGCGATCCGTGAGTACGCGCATGTATTTCCGCATGTCGCGCCGCTGGTGTCGGAACGACAGCCTCGGCTCTCCGACTTCTATACACCTAGCGATGACCAGAAAGATCGTGAGATTGTCTTCGCCGTCCTGGGGATGACCGCGATAGTCCTCGTGGCATACAAACTCGCCAAGTAATTGTCGCGCTTGAGATTTTGTTTCCTTTCTATATAGATATGGGTTTACCAGAGGAGCTGTACTTTGCAATGCTTGAAGTCGGGTACTGTGCCAAGCGAAACAAACATCCTGGCCCCCTTGGTGATACTATGATAAACACGGCGCGGCGATTCCTGGAGTCCTGGCGTACCGATCACGCTGCTGTGCAGAAATTCGCTACCAGGGTCCTATCAGGCCCAACTGACCTTAGAGCTACAACGGGGTTGCTAGATCCGATGACACG
This sequence comes from Archivesica marissinica, assembly GCA_014843695.1. Lineage (NCBI taxonomy): Eukaryota > Metazoa > Mollusca > Bivalvia > Venerida > Vesicomyidae > Archivesica > Archivesica marissinica. The sequence goes on from CM026387.1 coordinate 56,256,343, forward strand.
CAGGGCATGTTGGAGACTCATAGAATTATTAGAATACATTCGCGCGCTGGATAGCGAAACAGCCATGTCACAAGCTTAGCTTATACCATGACCGACAGTAATCTTAGCTCGCTATACTACAGTCCCCGCGGTTACTGGAAGGGGCTCGCAGCCATAAAAAACCTCACCGCGGCCGCTAAGGTCTCCGAAGATGTGACACGGGGTTGGCTGAAGAAGCAGGCCATCTGGCAGATCTACCTCCCCGCCCCACGACACATACCGCGACCCAAGTTCGACGTACCGGTGCCAAACGACGTCCACCAGGCCGACCTCCTATTTCTGCCTCACGACAGGGCGGGTCGCAAAACGTTCAAGTACGCCCTCACCATCGTTGACGTGGCCTCCCGGTACAAAGAGGCAGAGCCCCTGGCCACGAAAGAGGCTAAGGAGGTCTCAGCCGCCCTTGAAAGGATTTACAGGCGGAGCCCACTGAAATGGCCAAAGTTGCTTCAGGTCGATCCGGGGCGCGAGTTCATGGGTGCGGTGAACCAACTGCTGGCCAAACACGGTGTCTCTGTCAGGCGTGGCCGTGTAGATATCCATCGAGACCAAGGGATTGTGGAGCGTTTCAATCGCACCCTGGCAGAGCGGCTCTTTGGGCACCAATACGCCCAAGAGATGAGACTTCCGTCTGGAGAACGATCGGCTGAATGGGTGGCTCGGTTGCCTGCCGTGGTTGCGGCTTTGAACGGCGAAGTGACCAGATTGACCGGCAAGAAGCCTTCTAATGCGATCAAGGCCAAGAGTGTGGCACAAAAGCCCTCATCCGTGGTCGCAGCTTCGTCGCACCGTCCCGTTGGCTCGTCGGAGCGAAAGCTCCCCTCGGGTGTTGGCGTTCGCTACCTCTACCAACCCGGCGAACTGGAGGGTGGCCGTCGTCGTGCGACCGACCCTGTGTGGTCCCTCCGGGTATACCGGCTTGGTCGCTCGGTTACCAAGCCTGAAGAGCCCGTGCTCTACTATCTGCTGGATGGCCCTCAGCGGGGGTTTGTCCGGGAAGTGCTGCTTGTGGTGCCTCCTGATACCGTGCTGCCACCTGATGGGGTTCTTAAACGTTGAGGACCGCGTAACCCCTTTTTCTGTTGCATTCCAGGCACGTCAGCCGGATATTGTCACGGGTATGGCCTCGGGTGTTGTCCAGCCGGTCGACACTGAACTGCTGGGTATCTTTGGGTTGGTATACCCAGAGGAGCTCGATGTTGCATGCCGCGCAGCGGTTCTGCTGGCCGTCTTTGAGTGCGAGGATGTGATCGACCTTGAGATTGAATCCCTGGAGACCTTTGGCCTGATCATGGTGCTTGTATGCCACAAGCTTTCTCTGGATGACTTTGCGGAGCTGCTGCTCAGTGAGTGGCTCTGCCACATCGGAACCCTCTTCCGGTGGGCAGACTACTCGTTCGAGCTGGTGCATGTACTCCACGCGGCTGACGGCGAGGTATGCGAGGTTCGACCATTGGAGATAGTCGTCGATAATCCAGACTTTTGCGGATCGCGGATTGTGAGCCCCTGGCTCGAGTGGACTGTCATGGCATAGCCGAGAGCCCAGTCTTGTCCCCACTTGCCGTCCATAACTTCTTGGGCATAGTGGACAGGCACCTCAACGATGTCATTGAGGACGAGCTCTTCCTGCTCTGGCCTACCAGGCCCTGGGATGGTCACCATAATGTTTTGTCTTCGGGTGTCTTTTGGGCGATAGAGGAGGGGCACCGGCTCGTCAGGGAAGTGCTCCTTATGGTAATGGAATAGCAGCTCTTGTGCGCGGTTGCGCACCTTCTGTCTCGAGGTCAAGATACGGTCGCCTGGCTTCCATACTGCAATGAATCTGTCCCAGCCGAGGCAGGTGGGTAGGGCCTTTCTCATGGCCGAGCACTGCACACGATCCGGCCGGAGGCGGATCTCCCGTTTGAGGGCTTTGAGGGCCGGGTCTTTCGCTCTGTGGTCAACCTCAACCTCTTCATAGTAGTGGGCAGCATGTCGCAGCCAGTCATGTGGCATCTCGCCTGCAATTGGTGGTGGCTGACCCTGGTCACCACAGCAGATGATGTGAACCCCTCTCTGGTCTAACCAGTCTAGGAACACTTCCAGGATTGGCTTTGGGACAGTGCAAACCTCGTCCCAGATGATCAAGCGGGGTATGTACATTTGGCCCATCCTTTCTGGGGTCCAGTCAGTCTGGCCACTCCAGCGGAAGAAGCTATGGTAGGTCTGAGCCTTGACCCCTCTGGCCCGCATCTCTTTTGCCAGACGGTGGGTCGGGGTGAACACCAGGGGGTCTCTGGTGCGGACCGATTCGATCGCTCGTGTGGTTTTGCCACTACCACCCCCACCATTCAGGTAGCTCAACTGGTGCCGAGTCAGTGGGTCATTGAAGCAGGGGGCCTGACTCGGTGGTAAGTCTTTTTGTTGGCCTTGGTATACCAGCCTGGGGACATATGCAGCATGTTCCTGAGGCATATACAGCTGATCACCCTTGTCTCTCCACTGGGCTGGTTCTACTGAGGGCAGATACTCTATTCCCAGGAGACAATTCACGCACAAGTCAATTTCACAGTTGCAGGTTCTGTGGGCAACATAGGCCTCGACATCCTTGAGCTTGTGTAGTGCCATCTTCTGGATGTATATGCTGTCTGTGGCCACCCGGACAGCCTCCTTGGCGTCGAAACGCTGGAGCATGCTGAGGAGATTGATGTGGGCATACGCGAGCATGCTCGCCCTCAAGTGAGCATACTGTGGCTGGCTTCCGTCATAGTACGTGAGAACATGTCCGAGGGGGCACTTTTGGGGTGCTCCGACAAGAGTGCCACTCTGGCGAGTGTCCCTCACCAGGTAATCCAGCTCTCCCTGGTCAGTCACTAGGCGCCGCGTCAGTCGCTTGCCTTCAGCTTTGGCGCCCTGGGTGAACTTACCAATAATGCTGCATCCCTGATCACGATCCTCGGGGAGCCAGACCTCCTCCTGCTTGGTATAGGAGATGATGGCCTCCCGGACACGCAGGTGAGTCAAGAGCCCAGATTCGGTGAGGTATGCGAGGAGGGGTGTGGGGGCCCACCCCCTCTCATCAAAATGCTTCCCAAACCAGGCAGGGATTACAGGATGACTGTCTTGTTTGAACACCCACTCTGTGACCTCAGCAAACCCTGCGCTGATGTCTTTGGGCAAAGGCCCATTAATAGCCACTCTCGTCATCCTGTGGGTAGGGTGGCCAAACCGCTCAAAGTATGATTTCGCTTCGCCGAAGCCTTGGAAACTGGCAGGGTAGCAGGCCTTCATGTCGATGCTGACAACGTCTCTCGTGTCATAGTCCATGGAGTTCCAGAGGCCACCATGGCCGTGTTCTACACAGGCTTTTTGGATATCATCTGCGAAGAACGTTGGGGTGGGCTTCCAGCCGTTCCTTTCTTTGGCCACTATGCTCGCCGCATGGTTTACCCCAAAGGCCCTGTCGGCAAGAGATTCGTCACCTAGATGGGTGCAGGCCTCCTGGAGCCTTTGGTGGTCCTCCTGAGTTCTGTAGGTGCGGCCATCCTGCAGGACAAACTGGTCTACACTCAGCTGCTTGTCTTGCCTGCCACCCAAGAGCCAGACTGCGATTGGGTCGCTTGTCGGATTGCTTCCCACACATCGCCTTCATAGATGTGGACCTGCCTGGACTGTGGGAAGTGGAGGTCTTTGGGCCAGGCGTGGCCGTTGCGGCAGATGAGTTCTACCCTCCCATAACTTCTGATACCCCGTCTCTGGTACTTGCCACTGTCATATATGTCCTCGCCGGCGATGTCCTTCAAGATGATTGCACGCTGGAGAATACTCTCCAGTCCGGCCACATCGTCGACCGTGGCACCAGACTTATGGACTTCGTCCTTCCACTCCCGGATTTTCTGGCGTCTGGTTGGGGTGAGACCCTGGCCCCTTAGGGCGCCCTCAAAATGCTCCACGACTCGCTGGGCCACACAGTTAAGATCGCCGTCTATTAGCGGGGCAAGGTTGGCAGGATCCGGGTTTCTGAGGGGATAGACGCCGTAGACAACCGCGGTGACGGGGTATGCATTCTGAAAGTAAGGCTTGTCGATTCCCGCGAGGGCACCCGGCTTCGTGTTCCAATCGATGGTTACAACTGCCTGACCTTTTTTCCTATCTGTCCTCACTGGGTCAAACTTGTCTTCGACCACCCAGTCACCTTCATCCCGCTCTCGCAGGTACTTGAGCTTGAGGATATGCTCACCCTCGGGGAGCTCTCGCAAGAGCTCTGCAGCTCTGACATCCGTCATAGTGGTATCCAGAGACATACGGCCCGCCCCGGCCTCTACCCTCCATGTGGAGAAGACCACCGAGGCTTCATCAACTTGAAACTCGTCTTTAGCATCGTTCAAGATCCCTACCCACGGTTCATCAGCCGGGAATCTTACCGGGGGAGGGACCGGGATGTCCAGGTCGAAGGTATATCCCGCGGGGGGTGGGGGCTTCGGCGCTTCCGGGATGTCGAGCCGCTCGTGAAGAATTTCGGGACCGTCCCTCGCGATCGCGCGGGCTAGGGGTTCTTTCGAGCCCTTGGTCAGGCCGTGTAGATGCGGCCTCCTCAAGCGTTCCGTGATCTTGCGGAGATGCGGTAGGCGCTCTCGCGGCCGCCTCGCGACCCGGGCGGCGTACTTCCCGGCCCGCAGCGCCGCATCGACTTCGGCCTTGAGCTGCCCCGCCTCACGGACATGCTGGGCCTTTTTAAGAGGGTTATATCTCCTGAGTGCGGGGAATCGCCCCGTCTTTGCCGCCCGCCGGAGACGTCTCGCGTATTCGGCGGCGCGAACTTTCGCGATCGCCTCTAAGAGGTCTCGTTTCTTGAGCCTTGATCTCCCACGAATACCCAACTCGTGAGCTTTCAATCGCAGTTCGGTAACTGTGACCATTATATGGGTATACCTTAATGTACACTATTCTCTAAATCTGAAGTAACTTTGTACGTGATAGTATGTTATAACGTACAACTATTAACAGTATATTATAACGGATATTATTTCTCTAAATCTAAAATTATTTTATTCGCACTTCCAAGAGTTGGACCAAGACCTTCTCAAATTTTATCCGGGAACGACGTTCGGCGTATGCCAATTTATGCTTGATACGTTCACCTCCGCAAGGTTGACATGACTTACCCTCGCTCTGGGTTCCCACCCCGCAATTCCTGCATGGCACTGGTTCGACCGGCCGCCTACGGAGCTAGGCTCGATGCTGCTTGCAATGTTCGAAGACTCAGCTCTTTCCACAAGGAATGTGGGAACCAATCACAATCCACCGACAATTATTATGACCTTGAGGCATGATCGTTGTTATCTTCCGATATATATCCATTGAGACAAACCTTTAATTGGTAGTTTACAATGGAGAATTTTGGCACAGGTAAGTGGAAACAGATTTTAATAAAATTTTAACTTCGAAAAAAAAGTTAAAAAAAGTTCAGCTTTGCTTTGGTTTCGAACCCGCGCCTGCCCGGGGACAATGTTTTACAGCCCATTAAATTACTATATATTAAAATAATAATATGTTGCCCAAAAGAATAGCAAAAGCCCACTGTTATGAAGCGAACCGCAGGGCGGGCAATTTTTTTATATTTTTTTATTTATCCCTGCGGTCCTTGCTCGGATCCGTCGGGTGTTTTCAGACACCTCTCAAGGTCCCCAGTCTCAAACACTCCTCTGTCGGAATGCCACCTTACGAAACACGAAAGCCAAGGTGCATTACAAAAGTGCCGAGAGTGCATAATTACAGACTTGATCAGAGCATGCAACCATAACAGACCTCGCGGCTATAGCCTACGGGCAACTAATATAAAAATTTAATATAACCGTTGTGCAATACATGTGTAATACGTAGTGCGCACAGGTGCGCGATTGCGCAATACATGTTTACCAATATTACGGTTGAGCTGTACTGCCTTCTCGATAACTATTTTGTTAAACGTATGTTCTGCTGAACACGATGTAAACCGTTATTGTAGATGTGTTATTATTAGATTTATATAGGAAAGTGCACGCTTGTATATTGATTAACCTGATGCGATTACTTCCGCGTTGTGTAAGTTTGCACTAGTTTATCTGCAAGTGCGGATATACGGGGTAACCCCGCTGCTCGGATATGGGTGGGCCGTCCCCAGTGGCTCATATATGGGTATTTTTTGGCTGTCTGAAATGGGGCTGGGAGCGTCCTCGGCCCACATTAAGAGGTCTGTTCACCCGGATCATGGAGGGAGGGCTCAGCAGGGGGGCGCGAAGGCTCCCATTTATTTTGTTACTCACCCCCCTGCTGCTTGTTTTATATCATTTATAATAAGTTCTCAGGTTCTGAATCCCCCATCTGACCCTAATAAAATTAACAGTCTTTCAGATGTGATGATAAACCGAGGTCTCGTGTCGTTGCTTTACACCGTTCACGTAAAAGAAACAGAGCAGACGCTGGAATGGGTCGCTGTCTGTATCATTGAACTATCCTCCAAAAATCTAAAATGTCTAATCTCTTCAGGAGGCGTCGCTCATATGGGCAAACGGTAGCGACGATAAATTGAACGTAAATAAGTAATATTTTATTATTGTATGAGCAAGGACAGACAACATTATGTTTTATGACGTGTGCCTCCCTATGTGCAGGAAACTGGTCCATGCATAGAATATGACACCCTTAATGTAGATTATCCGAGTGAAGGCAGGCCCTAATCTGAATGTAATGATTATGTTATTACCTGGAATTTTGTATGAGGGGTATGTCTATAATACTCATACAATAAATGATATAAGTGACTTATCCGGCTGAAACTCATGCAGAAGATCTTTGTATTGGACATACCCATGGATGGGTGAGGGCTGTCATAATCATTTAATTTTAAGTAGTTTACAACAATATGAAATGTGGTGATGATGAACATGGGCTAACTTGCCCAGCTCATTTGCTACACAATATATATCTGGACTCGCGCATGGTACTCTCCCAGTTTGATAATGTAATAACAAGGATCTTGGGAGATATGAAGGACACATTATGAGCTGTCAACATTAAATAAATTTACTAGTCAGTCATCCTTACTGTATCAAATCCTTACCCAGGCACTGTGACCTACTAAAAATTAAACCCATAAATTACTTTTAGTTTATACAAATTTATTTTTGCTCGATTGCGAAACAAGTTCTTATAACTTATATTAATCACTCTCGAGACCTCATTCCTGATGGAATCCATAGCCACGAGGGAGAGAGAAGAAGCAACATGGAATTTAAATGCCTTGCCTAAGGACACAATCGTAACGGCTCCAGAGGGGCTCAAACTCCAGGCCTTTCGCACCTGAAGCGAACGCGCTACCATTGCGCTATCATGACTTTCACTAAAATTGCTTTTGTTTACTGACAAAACGGCATTTGTGTTCTCTGACACATTTTGTAACTTAACAGTTACACTGAACCAAATTTCTAAAAGGTCACCCTCATAACAAAAAGTCACAAATCTGAAAACATCGCTATTATTGTATTTCAATACCTCGTATGTCCCCCTTCTGCGGCAATAACGGCACGACACCTCGCCCTCATTGATACAATGTATCTTTGGAGATAGCGTTGCGGCATTATGTCACGCTCTAACTCACGCATGTTAAGTTGCTGTGGTTGGGCTCTGACCTTCCTTTTCAACAGGTCCCATACATGTTCTATGGGGTTCAAATCGGGGCTTTTCGCCGGCCATGGAAGAGTTTGCACGTTGTTAGCAGCCAACATAGCCCGAGTGTTCCTGGCAACATGGCAGGGCGCGTTGTCTTGTGCCAAAATCATACCACGATTGCCATTACCATGCGGTTCAAGGACGGGTTGTAGGATATCGTTTTGATATTTTCTGGCATTTAAGTTACCTCGAATTGGTACAATGGGTGTCCTAGTATGCATTGACACGCCAGCCCAGACCATCAATGAGCCGCCTCCTTGTCGACCTGTACTACACAGTTTGCGCTGTTTCGCTCGCCCCGAAGGCGGTATGCTCGGACGCGTCCGTCGGCCCCACGGAGTGTAAACCTTGACTCATCCACAAATATAACATTAGACCATTTCCGCTCTCGTAAACCTGAAATGCCGTCTAGCCCATGCTAACCGTGCCCGTCTATGGTCTCTGGTTATAATTGGACCCTTTCGTGATCGTCGGGCTCGTAATCCGACGGCTCTGAGACGATTACGTACAGTTTGTGCATGGATGTGGCGGTTATGTGTGCCAATAGTGACCCTTGCCGTTCTGGTAGCTGGGGTGAAGTGGTCCCGTAAGTGGGAAACAATAATGTGCCGGTCCTGTCTGCGTGTGGTTACCCTCCCTTTAGGGCGTCGTCGGATGTCGGCTACACTTCCGGTACGTCTAAGCTTCGCCCATAGCTGCTGAATGGTGGAATGCTGTCTATTGAAATGTCGAGCAACCTGAAATGATAATAAAATGGCCATAACTCCGAAGTTCCTAGAGTGATATTGCTTGTTATCGGACTTTCAAAATGGCTGTATAAGAATATAACATTTGATGATTTTTGACAACATTGAGGTCAACTGGTTAATTTCATCGCAAATTTGTACCTACCTGCCTAATTGAAGTACCAGCATCCAGCATGCCAACAGCTCGCCCGTGTTCTTCAATGCTCATTCTCGCCATGTTTTGTGGGTTTTATATTCTCTACTAGACAGGGATTATACTACATATAAAATGGACACTCACCATGCTATGCACGTGGCCCTCGTGCCGATTTATACAAATCGGTCTCTCCTTTCCGCTTGGTCAAATCTGGCACGAGAAACGTGTTTTCATTTTAGATATCGATTTATTATAGCGTATAGAACTCCGTTGCAAATTTTAGAATTTATACATATAACCATTCTCTTGAAATCGCATTTTACATATTGGCCGTTTAGAAATTTGGTTCAGTGTATATTTGTTATCTATGTATTTTGACAACAGTTTGTTCTTTATTTCAGGCAATGTATTATGTAAGAGAGATACTGCGAACCTAATATGACTTATGAGAGACGCACCAATATCTTAAATAAAGAAGTTTCATGGCAGCCCTCTGGGTGGTCACAGTGGTGTCACTAAGACCATATCATCAATCACCTTATGATACTGGTGGTATGGCCTTACTGAATATGTCAAGAACTACGTAAGTTCTCTCCAATATACATATAATAGCTTACACAACAACCATGTTCATGTGCAGCTACCCTGCTGATTAGCTATTAGCATTTTTTTTACAAACTAGTACAGGTTATATATAGTGGTCTTGTAGGATTTCCACTGGAGAAAATCAAATTGACACCACTTTTTACCCCCCCCCCCTGTCGATCCGGCTACCCCCCCCCCCAAACCCATTTATTTTGTTTTCTTTTTACATTTTATTGTGTTGCTCCATTCTCTGTTCTATTACAGTTGTTGCCATCTGTTTGCAATTGACTCAGTAATATTAGTATAATGGTCATGTACTATAAGATATCCACATGAACAATGAATGTAAACAAATCTATCACCTAAATATTAACTGAAAACAGTGACGTCAATTTTAAATAGCTTTTAATAATAATGAAACATTTAATTATTCCAGTACTCAGGGAAAATATTTTTGACAGACAGACACAGAGCTTGTCCCCTCTGAAAATGGACAAGCCGTAATTTATTATGCAAATTATTAGCGACGCCTCCTGGAGAGATTAGTCATTTTAGATTTGTGGAGGATAGTGCAATGATACAGACAGACAGACAGAGACCCATTCCAGAGTCTCCTCTGGTTCTTGTACGTGCACTGTGTACAGCACCGACACAAGACTTCGGTTTAACGTCCCATCTGAAAGACTGTTAATTTTCTTAGGGTCAGACGGGGGCTCTAACCTGCGATCCCTGGATTACCAGTCCAGCGTGTTACCACTGGACTACATATCCGTCTGTAGAATTATTCAATTGTAGAGTAACTTTTCTTAACCCATTTGATTCTGGATACCGTTCAAACAGTATATGCAAAGAATATAGAGCCATATCAGCCACCATGAAACATGCCGTCTGATCAAGCTCTATGCTGTTTGCTATTCAGATGATCTTGCTAAGACACTTAGCTATGTAGCAAACAACATAGATCTATGTTGTGTGCAAAAACTTTAAATGTATCCAGAATGAAATGGGTGAAATAGGCCTCTCATTTCTCCAAAAATATGATGAGTGACATAAAATCGTTGTGCCAGAAGTTGGCTGTTATTATTAGAACACCACTATTTGTCATATTTCAAATATCACACTAAACCTTTATTCTCATATGTCATAAACAATACCACCATGTAAAGCTGTGATGACCTGCCAATGCTCCAATAATTACTGTCTTGTATATTCCAGGTCAATAACCAGTGAGGTGTAGTCTAATTAAC
>CM026387.1:56267784-56346910 GCA_014843695.1 Archivesica marissinica
CCATCACGACCCCCATCTCTTTCCTTCTCCATCACGACCACCATCTCTTTCCTTCTCCATCACGACCCCCATCTCTTTCCTTCTCCATCACGACCCCCATCTCTTTCCTTCTCCATCACGACCACCATCTCTTTCCTTCTCCATCACGACCCCCATCTCTTTCCTTCTCATACTTTCTCATACTTTCTCATTCTTTCTCTCACAACTGTTTCTTATTCTTTGTTATTTTCTTTTCATAACTATACAACATATACTTTTTTCAGAAAATCGTTATGTTTCTATATTTATATATACTTGAAATCACTGGTCGCTATTCTTTTCATATACTATCTTGTCGGGAAGTGCCCTAACTAATGGTGCTAGAACTTGTGGCCAGACCCGTTTGCCTTTATTTAATGTGTCATGTTTTATATTCACGTATATATGCAAAATGAATCTAGCAATAAACTATGATTAAACACCAACATATAATAAAATAACAATATGTTATTCCAATGTGCAGTTTTCTATCATAGTCTTATTTTGACTGCATTTGATTTGTATATAAGGAGGGTATCATGGTAGATTAACTTTTGTTAAATGAATTATCTCGTAAAATAGTCTTTATTATTATTATTATTATTACTATTATTATTATCATTATTATTATTATTATTATCACTATTATTATTATCATAATAATTATTATTATTATTATCATCACTATTATTATTATTATTTTATGCAATCCAGTGCAATGCAGAAAATGTCAGGGAACATAGATAGAAGAAAAGCTGTTTTGTGTCAGAATATCGTGGAATTACATGTATATTCCGCTGAATAGAACATTGAAAGTAATATCATTGCTGGTGGCGCTAGCGATAATAATAGCTCTCGACGTGCATGTGTGAAATATAATTCCATCATACGCTTAAAGGCAATACTTTTCGTTTAGATCAGAATGTATTTTGATTGAGAAATGTCTGGCAATACCAGACGTAAAGCACCAATGTGCTAATTAGTAAAATAGCAAATCTGAAACTTTATAAGATGCAAAGACGTGACACGAAGCTGAACAACAGAACCATAACATACTTAATTACGCACATGACATGGATGGCCTGGAGAGTGTTGGGATGGTTAGGGAAAATTAAATCGATTGGAACGATGCAAAATATAATTCAGATCTGTAGCCTGTAGTCCAGTGGTAACACACTGGACTGGTAATCCAGGGACCGCAGGTTCGATCCCCCGTCTGACCCTAATAAAATTAACCGTCTTTCAGATGGGACGTTAAACCGAGGTCTCGTGTCGGTGCTTTACACCGTGCACGTAAAAGAATCAGAGGAGACTCTGGAGCGGGTCTCTGTCTGTATCATTGCACTATCCTCCCAAAATCTAAACTGACTAATCTCGCCAGGAGGCGTCGCTAATATGGGAAGCCGGTAGCGACGATAAATAAACGTAAAACACAAAAACAAAATACAATTCCAAGGTCATATATATCTGAAATATCTACGTTGTGGCAAATGTGCTTTCAACTACTGAGATTTCATGACTGATTGTTCATTGTATACATACATTTGCCAATCTAGAAATATAATTGGAAAAATGCCTGATGATCAAGATGTGCACGCACTACCCGCGTGATAGAAAACATGTACACACGTGTACAACTTGAACCGGCTATCCATACCATAATTACATATATAAAACGTAAAGTGTTTCTTTATTATAGTGTCACCCCTACTGAAAGGGCCAGTCATTACTGACTTATGAGGCACCTTTTTATGAACATCAGTACTTCCCGAATCAGGCACCAGGCTGGTAGGCAATCGGCAATCATTATTAACTAGATGGCGGCTCACCAACGGGCCATATCAGAACGAACCGCTGGTGAGGTTCGAACCTTCGACCTTCCGCTCCGTAGGTTCGACATCCCGCTCCGTAGGCGGACGCCTCAACAACTAGGCCAAGGAGACGGTATATACGTCTGACGATAAGTAAAACATTAAAATGTTTATGTTCTATATAAATTGTGATTTTCCATTTTCCTGTATCGCCTTGTTTCATAGCACTCCTCTTGGGGGTATTTGTGTCATGTACAATGTGAAATTAAATTGGTTTAAACATATTTATTGCACTATATACATTCACACAACAATACATCTACACAACATCAAAGAGTAGGAAAGGATTAAAACGGAAGCTGAGCTTATATAATTTCTCTCCTTGCAGTTCAACATACACAGTACTATATTGGACGGTGTGGAACTAATACATGTTTACCAAATGTACATATTGCTTAGAAATGACAGAAATATAATACCGGCAAGAATGCAGAAGAAAGAGAAGATATTTGAGAATGTATGTAGCATGGGTAAAGGCATCAAGTGCACGTCTTATATACATGGGGTCTTAGGGGTCTTATATACATGGGGTCTTAGGGGTCTTATATACATGGGGTTTCACTCAAAGAATCGTTTTGTATCACGAATGAAATCATGGACGTATTCAAATATTATTTTGCTAATGTCATCTGTCAGGGTCTCCTCACCGTGTAGGATAGTAGGGCATACTTTTAGCACATTGTGTAGAACATTGAGATATATGCTACCATATATATATTTATCGAATACCAAAACATAGTATTCATTAACAATGTCTCGCAACACCAGACGTTTATTTTTAAAACATCATGTGTAACATAGATTTTGACGTGGTTTCGAATTGCTTGACACTGCGTGACACTGCGTGGCCGTATAGTGATAACAATCCAATAAACAACTAGTGCAGAATATAATTGTTAATTAGTTATTAATTTCAAAATACATCGGCCTGCATACATGAATTAACCAGTTAACGAAACAGTGTGTCTCGTTATGCGGTCATTTCACCGAGTACGATGTCGAAAAATCGCATGTGACCACGCGCGACTATGATCGCAGCTCTGTTTTCCCATAGTCGAGGGCAAAATCCGTGCGACCTAGCCTATTAATTTCAGGTCTGTGAAGTTGGCTTGTAGATGGTAGTTGGTTGACCTATTATTTTCTGTGTACGCTCTATGTTCGATGTAATCTCGTATGGCCTTCGATGTGCGTACGCTCTACCTGCGTCCTATACGCTCTATTGACGCCCTACAAACGCCCTACATGCGTCTATCCACTCGATCTGACGCTATCTTAGCACAACACCAAGGCTCGTTCTGTTCGACCAATCTGCGACATAGCGTCGTTCTCTCGGCGATATATCCTCGCAAGCGCGCGACCTCGGCCGACCAAGACTCAATATTGGCCGATCTATAGCTATGTACGAGTTGCAACATACCCTCGATAGGTGGGATCTAAACGTTCTAGCCTCGCTCGGTACGCTCAATTCTCGATCTTTTGTCGACAGATTCTCACCCGGGCTACTCGCAAATCTGCCATGGTCGCCCGGATTTGCGTGCGTCCCACTGCCCGCGTATAAAAAGGCTCGGCGATCGGTAGCCGACCATCAGTTTTTTACCAACCTCCGAAGGGACAACATGGACCCAATCGATCTGCAGCATGCTATGTTATTACAGCACCATGCCCTGAAACTGCAGCAACACTCTCTGGTTATGCTAACCATGCTGAAGATGAGGAAACAGAAGTATACCAAGAAGAAATATTGGGTTGCTCCCTGGCTGCGTGAATGCCAGAGGGAACATTATGGTCAGTACACATCCCTCATGCAGGAACTGAGGCTGGGAGATGAAGCTACCTACCGGACCTATCTCTGTATGCCCCAGGAGATGTTTGATGAACTGTTGGTCAGGGTGGGCCCCAGAATGGCGAAGAAGGACACTAACAATAGAAGAGCTATAGAATCTGGTGTGAAGTTGACTGCCACCCTGAGACACTTTGCACGCGGCATAGACTACCCAAGCCTGTCCTATGACTTCAGGGTAAAGCGTCATACGGTAGCCACCTTCCTTCCACTGATGTGTCAAGCTATTGTGGATGAATACAAGCATGACGTTATTCCCTGTCCAAGCACAGCTGCAGAGTGGAAGGCCATTGCTGATGACTTTGAGAGAAGGTGGAATGTGCCTCATGCAATTGGAGATCTCGATGGTAAGCATGTACACATCAGAAAACCAGCCGGTTCTTGATCACTGTACTAATTACAAAAAGTAGATCAGGGAAATACGGAGGTTGTAGATGGCGGCGAAATAAGTTGTATCTGGTCGAGGCTGTAGAGATAGATACTATGTGTCGTGGTCGAGAGCTGGGCGAACGAACGATGTAGTTTTGATTAAAGTCGCCACCCCATAAATGTATTTGGGCGACTGAACTTTCTAAGTTGTTTATGTTGATTTCTCTCTAAGTTGTTTATGTTGACGAAGCTGTGAAGGCATCCTCGTTCTTCAGGGTGACAAGTCCTGGTTTCTCTTTCTAATGGGTCCTCTGTAGGGCCACACTCCTCACTGTTGGTCACCCCGCAGCAGCATTAATACGGATCTGACAGTTAAACATCTGGTCGTCGATTGTCACTCAGGGGAGCGTGGATGCCACGACTGCTGCCGCTCCCTCAGGTCGGCCGTCTCGTCTATCCGCCGGAGAAGTAAAGAATGAAGAGAAAGTGTCGAAACGAGCCGGCGAAGATATAGTGTACCTATGAATGCCACTATCTAGAAGAGCTGGTGGATCTGTCCTGATGTGCTGGAGCCGTGGATCCACATGCTGGCGAGCCGAGCCTCCCCCTTCACAAGATCGACGACCAGAAGATCCCAGTATCCTACGCTGCTGCTGCGGGATGTGCACCGGTCACGACGTGCACGTCGTGAGGAGATCGACCGGCAGAGCTGGGCGTGTTATGATCGATCTATTTATATTGTTGTCAGTAGGCGTGGCTTAAACGGATTAGGCGACGGTAGGTCGCAACTTAAGCGAGGGTCGATCTTTATTGGCTGAAGCTTAAGCGCACAGGTTGCACCTTAATCCTCTTATCTTAATCCAGTCGTGCCCATGGGAAGAATAGGGAGCGTACGGGTCTAGGGAAGGTTTGGGACAGGTCGGGCGGAGCGAGGCTTGGTCGCAAAAGAGCGTGGTTAGATCGCACGTATCGAGCGAGTGTCGATGACGGGTTGAGCAATACGACCATGCTCGCAATCAGTTCTCGCTCGAAAAGACTGAGCATCGCTCATCCAATTCTCGGTGAAATGACCCCATAGTAATAACCAGACAGGCGTCTGTTACGATATAGTGGGGGGCTGTTTTTATTATTCAATATAACATTCAAATTCTAGTCATACAAGTTTGTCCTTGATTAGGAACCGGCCGAAAATAGTTACAAGGATGCAGTATACGTCTTAGGCAAATGTCAATTCATCTTGCAACCAAGCGCTCCATCGGCTGACTTGCAAATCATTGCGTGCATACAGGCGCGTAGCTAGGCTTACGCATGTACGCACGTGCGTAAGATTTATTGTGACAGTTCCTGAAAATGAAAATTAAATAAATGCGAAAAATGCAATACAAACTGAATGGTAAGGGGGTAAGGGGGGGACACTGACATTTGTCATTCACAAGAAAGCAGACATGAACGAAATGCCAACATATATTGATTGTAGACGATGCTTATAGTAGGCGAACGTCACCTGAGACCATATAGTGGGAAAAAATCTTTGGGTGGACCATGCCCCCGGACCCCCCATAGGATGGTGCGTAATCCATATTTAGGCCTAGCTACGCGCCTGGCATATCATATGCATATGATCAGCATATTATTAATGATAATTATATAGACTTGAGCTATGATAATTATCTCGGAAACCACACCACATAATTATAATATATTTTGAATTGTAATACTCAATAGGTTGCAAAATTGATTCGTCCTCAAAATGGTTCGTACTAATAACATAAATACGACAATGTCAATTCTGCCCGTTTGATGACAGGCAACAATAAAATGCCATTTTTCTTACCTGCGCCCTGCCCTTTTCAGTCTGGGGGAAACACTAGCTATGTGTATATGTATCTTGGAAGTACACCTCCTAAATTCATTCCAAATGTATATCAAGAGCTAACGCCATCAACGAGAATTTAGTCCTATCAGTCATGGCGTATAAATCCAGATATACAGTGAACGATGCTAGCTATTATAAAACTTGTCTCTAATCTCAAGCTCAGAGTCAAGATTCTGATTGGTTCAGCTCAGTGTCAATTTCCGAATCAACCAATCAAATTACTTGAGTTCGCCTTCGAAATCGGAGAAATGTTTTACAACCTCTGGACCATCTACTGTTAAGCACACACTGTGACTGCGTGTAAATGAAAGCTAGTTGGCTATTTGTTTGTTTATTTTTTGGGTGGATTTACAGTCGAACCAACAGTTTATGTCATATATCTCCAGATATTAGTGATTGAGGAAGACCTCTGATGCCCCCCCCCCGCGCAGTATATCAATCACGGGCGGCCACCCGGGTAGAACCACGGACCTTCCATAAGCCAGCTGGATAGCTTCCTCACACGAAATATGTTGACAACCCCAGTAGGATTCGAAGAATATGTGGCTATTTGTACTTAATTTCCGGTGGTCATTAATCCATCAACTGTCAGACATTATGAGGGAACCAGCACAATTACCAATGTGTAAACAACGACATGAGGACTTATGAGGGAACCAGCACAATTACTAATGTGTAAACAACGACATGAGAACTTCGGTAGCGACGATACATGAAAACGTAAAACTACGTATATAGCTTGTTTCCGATTCAATATGTGCATCCCTGAGGAATGTTCTCGACTTATTCTACTTACGTGTGATGTAAGAAATATAATCACGCAACTTGTATCGCTCCGCATGCGTCCACATCTCAATGTGTGCGTGCGTGAGTGCTAGCCTGGGAACAAGCGTTGATATATTTTGCCTGGTCAGTCAAATAAATATATTTTAACACCGATACTATTAATTGGGCCGTATTGAGCTTCTGATCATGTCATTTTGCCAGAAGTTAAAAATCGACAGATTGGAACCGTGCGTGCGTGCGTGCGTGCGTGCGTGCGTGCGTGCGTGCGTGCGTGCGTGCGTGCGTGCGTGCGTGCGTGCATTTTTATTAATGGCTATATTAAAGCCTATTGCTATGATTATATATGAAAATGTTAAAATGTGTTTAATTTTTTTTTTAATACAGTCTACATCCGTTATGTCAAAGTCGGTTGTGTCGAATTATCCGGTTATCTCGAAGTCGGATCAAAGTCCCGTTTCAAACACTATCATTTTACCTATAACTGGCTCTGTTTATATAGAATTTCATTAATTCAAACTTCGGTTATGTCGAAGTATAATGATCTCTCCGACGGAATTCGACATAGCGAATGTATACTGTACTTAGAAATCAAGTGACATAGTGGTTGAGGTTGTAGCCATTTTTAAGGATTGTTTTTATTTGGTCAATTTAGGCTTCCTGCGTAATTATATTTATGAATCAGTCAGACAACCAAATTGATAATTTGTGTATTGCCTTGTCAGACTGAAATTCGAGTAATCAACATCTTATATATATTATGAAGTTATTGTCAATGGCTGCCAACAGCTCAGTACTATTTGAGACCATTTAGAGTACTTTATGAGATTAGTGTACAGCTTTTCGTTTTATTACAGACGGATCTGTAGTCCAGTGGTAACACGCTGGACTGGTAATCCAGGGATCGCAGGTTCGATCCCCCGTCTGATCCTAATAAAATTAACAGTCTTTCATATGGGACTTTAAACCGATGTCTCGTGTCGGTGCTGTACACCGTGCACATAAAAGAACCAGAGGAGACTCTGGAATGGGTCTCTGTCTGTATCATGCACTATCCTCCAAACTCTAAAATGACTAATCTCTTCAGGGGGCGTCGCTCATATGGGCAACCGGTTGCGACGATAAATAAACGTAAAACACACACACATTCGTTTTATTTCATATACGTACCTCGTTTATAGTAAATCAAACTTAAATTACGCGCTCGCACTTTTGTGTCAGCTCTTTTGTTGGTTCTATTCTAGATTAGCGTAGTGGTTAGCGCGCTCGCTTCTCACCAATGCAACCCGGGTTCGATCCTCGGACCTGGTAGTATGTGAGATGGTACGGTGATCGCCTGATCGGACAGGTGGGTTTTCTACGGGTACTCCGGTTTCCTCACACACGAATGACCACATATACGCTTTCATCCGCGACAACGAGAATGATTAATATAAAGTTGTTAAAACTTGCTTCGCAATCAATGTAAAAGACAGACAGACAGACAGACATTTTATTCAAAACCATTAGGCTAAAAAGCCCATGAGGTCAAAACATATGCATGATAGAGATAGCGAACAGTGAAACTACATTTTGTAGTGACAATCTACACATAAAATAAATAAAGTTTAAGGTTAATAAAAATATGCGTTGTTTACATATGTGTTATTGGT
This sequence comes from Archivesica marissinica, assembly GCA_014843695.1. Taxonomy (NCBI): domain Eukaryota; kingdom Metazoa; phylum Mollusca; class Bivalvia; order Venerida; family Vesicomyidae; genus Archivesica; species Archivesica marissinica. Next base: position 56,276,194 of record CM026387.1, read on the forward strand.
GTCAATACATATCTAATGTGTAATCACAAACAGTACTCTCTGTGGCGTATAGATAACATAGATAGTTTAGTAACCAATATTTTGAGAGTTCACTCCATTTGTATCGCTTCTACTTTTTATTTCTATATTAAAACTTTTTTTATTTATGCGTGCCTATTAATTTATCATGTTTCATCCTTATTAATCTTATTATCTTATGGATATTCTAATTTACAGTTCAAACGATTAAAACGCTTACCTACCATTATTTCAAATTTAAATTAATAGTTTAGAAAATAGTACAACACTGTCATATCGCAATTGTATTAAGTACCTTGCTATAGGAGAAGACCTCTATAAGCCATAATAGCTTTCGGTTCTAATCCCGTTTCATTCATGTATCTAAATTTGTGTTGTAGGTGTGCGTTTTCTATGTCCTCTAGTATATAATGTAGGTGTGCGTTTTCTATGTCATCTAGTATATAATGTAGGTGTGCGTTTTCTATGTCCTCTAGTATATAATGTAGGTGTGCGTTTTCTATGTCCTCTAGTATATAATGTAGGTGTGCGTTTTCTATGTCCTCTAGTATATAATGTAGGTGTGCGTTTTCTATGTCTCTAGTATATAATGTAGGTGTGCGTTTTCTATGTCCTCTAGTATATAATGTAGGTGTGCGTTTTCTATGTCCTCTAGTATATAATGTAGGTGTGCGTTTTCTATGTCCTCTAGTATATAATGTAGGTGTGCGTTTTCTATGTCCTCTAGTATATAATGTAGGTGTGCGTTTTCTATGTCCTCTAGTATATAATGTAGGTGTGCGTTTTCTATGTCCTCTAGTATATAATGTAGGTGTGCGTTTTCTATGTCCTCTAGTATATAATGTAGGTGTGCGTTTTCTATGTCCTCTAGTATATAATGTAGGTGTGCGTTTTCTATGTCCTCTAGTATATAATGTAGGTGTGCGTTTTCTATGTCCTCTAGTATATAATGTAGGTGTGCGTTTTCTATGTCCTCTAGTATATAATGTAGGTGTGCGTTTTCTATGTCCTCTAGTATATAATGTAGGTGTGCGTTTTCTATGTCCTCTAGTATATAATGTAGGTGTGCGTTTTCTATGTCCTCTAGTATATAATGTAGGTGTGCGTTTTCTATGTCCTCTAGTATATAATGTAGGTGTGCGTTTTCTATATCCTCTAGTATATAATGTAGGTGTGCGTTTTCTATGTGCGAAACAAAAGTCCACCACGAGATTTGAACAAATGACCTTAAAAGAAAGATGTTATTGCAGTCTGAGGTCTTGCTCACCGCATTGTTTAGTTGCGTTTATAACCTTTGTAACCGTTACTGTCCATGACAGCATACAGATGTAAACAACGCCAATATAAGCGTGTAAACTTGTAGTAGTGATAACTATCCAACATTGTTCATATTTCGGCTGGTTAGGAGTTTGTAGCGCTATCACTTACGATTGAGTAAACATTTGATGATGTAGCCACACCATTTGATGATGTAACCACAACATTTGATGATGTAACCACACCATTTGATGATGTAACCACAACATTTGATGATGTAACCACACCATTTGATGATGTAACCACAACAGTTGATGATGTAACCACAACATTTGATGATGTAACCACACCATTTGATGATGTAACCACACCATTTGATGATGTAACCACACCATTTGATGATGTAACCACAACATTTGATGATGTAACCACAGCATTTGATGATGTAACCACACCATTTGATGATGTAACCACAACCTTTGATGATGTAACCACACCATTTGATGATGTAACCACAACCTTTGATGATGTAACCACAACATTTGATGATGTAACCACAGCATTTGATTATGTAACAACACTATTTGATGATGTAACCACACCATTTGATGATGTAACACAACCTTTGATGATGTAACACACCACTTGATGATGTAACCACATCTTTGATGATGTAACCACACATTTGATGATGTAACCACACAGTTGATGATGTAACCACACCATTTGATGATGTAACCACAACCTTTGATGATGCAACCACAACATTTGATGATGTAACCACAACCTTTGATGATGTAACCACACTATTTGATGATGTAACCACAGCATTTGATGATGTAACCACAACCTTTGATGATGTAACCACACTATTTGATGATGTAACCACAATCTTTGATGATGCAACCACAACATTTGATGATGTAACCACAACCTTTGATGATGTAACCACACTATTTGATGATGTAACCACAACATGTGATGATGTAGCCACATCTGTTGATGATGTAACCACAACATTTGATGATGTAACCACAACATTTGATTATGTAACCACAACCTTTGATGATGTAACCACACCATTTGATGATGTAACCACAACATTTGATGATGTAACCACAACATTTGATGATGTAACCACAACTTTGATGATGTAACCACACTATTTGATGATGTAACCACAACATGTGATGATGTAACAACACCATTTGATGATGTAACCACAACATTTGATGATGTAACCACAACATTTGATGATGTAACCACACCATTTGATGATGTAACCACAACATTGATGATGTAACCATTTGTGTAACATTTGATGATGTAACCACACCATTTGATGATGTAACCACAACATTTGATGATGTAACCACAACATTTGATGATGTAACCACACCATTTGATGATGTAACCACACCATTTGATGATGTAACCACACCATTTGATGATGTAACCACAACATTTGATGATGTAACCACAGCATTTGATGATGTAACCACACCATTTGATGATGTAACCACAACCTTTGATGATGTAACCACACCATTTGATGATGTAACCACAACCTTTGATGATGTAACCACAACATTTGATGATGTAACCACAGCATTTGATTATGTAACAACACTATTTGATGATGTAACCACACCATTTGATGATGTAACCACAACCTTTGATGATGTAACAACACCACTTGATGATGTAACCACATCATTTGATGATGTAACCACACCATTTGATGATGTAACCACAACATTTGATGATGTAACCACACCATTTGATGATGTAACCACACCATTTGATGATGTAACCACAACAGTTGATGATGTAACCACACCATTTGATGATGTAACCACAACCTTTGATGATGCAACCACAACATTTGATGATGTAACCACAACCTTTGATGATGTAACCACACTATTTGATGATGTAACCACAACATGTGATGATGTAGCCACATCTGTTGATGATGTAACCACAACATTTGATGATCTCACCACAACAGTTGATGATGTAACCACACCATTTGATGATGTAACCACAACAGTTGATGATGTAACCACACCATTTGATGATGTAACCACAACCTTTGATGATGCAACCACAACATTTGATGATGTAACCACAACCTTTGATGATGTAACCACACTATTTGATGATGTAACCACAACATGTGATGATGTAGCCACATCTGTTGATGATGTAACCACAACATTTGATGATCTCACCACAACATTTGATGATGTAACCACAACATTTGATTATGTAACCACAGCCTTTGATGATGTAACCACACCATTTGATGATGTAACCACAACATTTGATGATGTAACCACAACATGTGATGATGTAACCACACTATTTGATGATGTAACCACAACATGTGATGATGTAACCACACTATTTGATGATGTAACCACACTATTTGATGATGTAGCCACAACATTTGATGATGTAACCACAAACTTTGATGATGTAACCATAACATTTGATGATGTAACCACAACCGTTGATGATGTAACCACAACCTTTGATGATGTAAAGTGTCGAGAACACTGGTGCATATGGTGTTCAAATATAACATTTGATCTCGAGAATATGGCACCCTCGCGAGATTGTGAGAAACTACTATATTTATATATTTTGTCTTGAAATCGCATTTTACTTCCCAAATTCTACTTGTCATTCAGCATGTCCCCGATAACCCCTATGCAATCAGCTGGGAGCTCATCAACCGTTCTTTCTCGCCTCTGTATAACAAGCCCCGCCTCAAAGGCCATTCGAACCTTTGACCCGAATCCAGATTTTGCGATGGACGTAATGCCTCTTGGCTTGTGTAACCAGGTCACAACTATTTATGACCATAAGAGTACACGAAACAATATGTCTGATTCAGATAAAATTCAAATAAAGAACTACTTTAAAAATTAATTGTCATTCAAAATTGCAGTTTAATATTCTATGCTCAATTTTATCTTATTGTAAATTTATTGTCTAAGATTGACAGTTATGAAACGTTCAATAATTATTCCAGTAGTCATAAGTCATTTTCTATAACGAGTGCATGAACTATATATTCACATTAGAAAGTGTTTGATTTGGTAGGCATTTATATTGGGAATCGTTCGCAATATTGACAGGACAATTTGTAATAACCCAACTCTTGATAACCATGTTTGTCTAAGAAAAAGACGGACATCTGAAACATGATATCCGCGAATAAATGTTGATGAGAGAGGGCATCACATGGCATTGAAGAACTCTCCGCGAATATATGTTGATGCAGAGTGAGCATCGCATGTCACTGAAGAACTCTCCGCGAATAAATGTTGATGAGAGAGCGCATCGCATGTCACTGAAGAACCCTACGCGAATAAATGTTGATGAGAGAGCGCATCGCATGTCACTGAAGAACTCTCCGCGAATAAATGTTGATGCAGAGAGCGCATCGCATGTCACTGAAGAACTCTCCGCGAATAAATGTTGATGCAGAGAGCGCATCGCATGTCACTGAAGAACTGCTCTAATTGGATATGTCAATTTACTAAATGAAGAACAGTATTCTTTATAATAAGCATTTTATTTAAGAATTAAGATAAGCATACATTTTTGTGTCAGCTGTTTTATTCTTTTGTTGGCCCTATTCTAGGTTAGCTCAGTAGTTAGCGCGCTCGTTTCTCACCAATTTAACCCGCGTTCGATCCTCGGACCGAGAAGTATGTGAGATGGTACGGTGGTCGCCAGATCGGACAGGAGGGTGTTCTCCGGGTACTATGGTTTCCTCCCACACGAATGACCACATTTACGCTTTCATCCACGCCAACGAGAGTGATTAATATAAGTTGTTAGAACTTGCTTCTTGCTTAGACTGTACGTACTTACATACCGGAAATGCATACACATCTGTTTATTTGAGAACAACGTCAGAATCCATTTCCTACATATATGAGAAAAGAGAATCCAATTTCTGCATTCATAATGTAACTTAAAGTATAAGAATACTTCTGCCCAACACAATAATGTCAGAGCAATTGGATTTGTGTTACCAAATACAAATATGAGGTCGTAGGTTCCGCGGATAGCAATACAGACAAATTGTTCTTTCTTCAACAAGTCGATAAATCAGGAGTTATTTAGGAGAGTGGCTTATTTTCTGACAATATCAATCAGAACATAGTACCACGATGTGCGCGCTGTAATATACACTATATGGCGGCCTTGTCAGATCTATAAAATAGTACCACGATGTACCCGCTGTAATATACACTATATGGCGGCCATGTCAGATCTATAACATAGTACCACGATGTTCCCGCTGTAATATACACTATATGGCGGCCGTGTCAGATCTATAACATAGTACCACGATGTGTCCGCTGTAATATACACTATATGGCGGCCTTGTCAGATCTATAACATAGTACCACGATGCCTTGCCAGATCTATAACATAGTACCACGATGTTCCCCCTGTAATATACACTATATGGCGGCCTTGTCAGATCTGTAGCATAGTACCACGATGTTCCCCCTGTAATATACACTATATGGCGGCCATACTAGATCTATAACATAGTACCACGATGTGTCCGCTGTAATATACACTATATGGCGGCCTTGTCAGATCTATAACATAGTACCACGATGTGCCCGCTGTAATATACACTATATGGCGGCCTTGTCAGATCTATGACATAGTACCATGATGTTCCCGCTGTAATATACACTATATGGCGATCTTGTCAGATCTATAACATAGTACCACGATGTGCCCGCTGTAATATACACTATATGGCGGCCATACTAGATCTATAACATAGTACCACGATGTTCCCGCTGTAATATACACTATATGGCGGCCTTATCAGATCTATAACATAGTACCACGATGTGTCCGCTGTAATATACACTATATGGCGGCCATACTAGATCTATAACATAGTACCACGATGTTCCCGCTGCAATATACACTATATGGCGGCCATACTAGATCTATAACATAGTACCACGATGTCCCCGCTGTAATATACACTATATGGCGGCCATACTAGATCTATAACATAGTACCATGATGTTCCCTCTGTAATATACACTATATGGCGGCCATACTAGATCTATAACATAGTACCACGATGTCCCCGCTGTAATATACACTATATGGCGGCCATACTAGATCTATAACATAGTACCACGATGTCCCCGCTGTAATATACACTATATGGCGGCCATACTAGATCTATAACATAGTACCACGATGTTCCCGCTGTAATATACACTATATGGCGGCCTTGTCAGATCTATAACATAGTACCACGATGTGTCCGCTGTAATATACACTATATGGCGGCCATACTAGATCTATAACATAGTACCACGATGTTCCCGCTGTAATATACACTATATGGCGGCCGTGTCAGATCTATAACATAGTACCACGATGTTCCCGCTGTAATATACATTATATGGCGGCCTTGTCAGATCTATAACATAGTACCACGATGTTCCCGCTGTAATATACACTATATGGCGGCCTTGTCAGATCTATAACATAGTACCACGATGTTCCCGCTGTAATATACACTATATGGCGGCCATGCCAGATCTATAACATAGTACCATGATGTTCCCGCTGTAATATACGCTATATGGCGGCCTTGTCAGATCTATAACATAGTACCACGATGTTCCCGCTGTAATATACACTATACGGCGGCCTTGTCAGATCTATAACATAGTACCACGATGTTCCCGCTGTAATATACACTATATGGCGGCCTTGTCAGATCTATAACATAGTACCACGATGTATCCGCTGTAATATACACTATATGGCGGCCTTGTCAGATCTATAACATAGTACCACGATGTGTCCGCTGTAATATACACTATATGGCGGCCTTGTCAGATCTATAACATAGTACCACGATGTTCCCGCTGTAATATACACTATATGGCGGCCTTGCCAGATCTATAACATAGTACCACGATGTTCCCGCTGTAATATACACTATATGGCGGCCTTGCCAGATCTATAACATAGTACCACGATGTGCCCGCTGTAATATACACTAAATGGCGGCCTTGTCAGATCTATAACATAGTACCACGATGTTCCCGCTGTAATATACACTATATGGCGGCCTTGTCAGATCTATAACATAGTACCACGATGTTCCCGCTGTAATATACACTATATGGCGGCATTGTCAGATCTATAACATAGTACAACGATGTGTCCGCTGTAATATACACTATATGGCGGCCTTGTCAGATCTATAACATAGTACCACGATGTATCCGCTGTAATATACACTATATGGCGGCCATGCCAGATCTATAACATAGTACCACGATGTTCCCGCTGTAATATACACTATATGGCGGCCTTGTCAGATCTATAACATAGTACCACGATGTTCCCGCTGTAATATACACTATATGGCGGCCTTGTCAGATCTTTAACATAGTACCACAATTTACCCGCTGTAATATACACTATATGGCGGCCTTGTCAGATCTATAACATAGTACCACGATGTTCCCGCTGTAATATACACTATATGGCAGCCTTGTCAGATCTATAACATAGTACCACGATGTTCCCGCTGTAATATACACTATATGGCGGCCTTGTCAGATCTATAACATAGTACCAAGATGTACCCGCTGTAATATACACTATATGGCGGCCTTGTCAGATCTATAGCGTAGTACCACGATGTACCCACTGTAATAATATACACTATATGGCGGCATTGTCAGATCTATAACATAGTACCACGATGTGCCCGCTGTAATATACACTATATGGCGGCCATGTCAGATCTATAACATAGTACCACGATGTGCCCGCTGTAATATACACTATATGGCGGCCTTGTCAGATCTATAACATAGTACCATGATGTTCCCGCTGTAATATACACTATATGGCGGCCTTGTCAGATCTATGACATAGTACCACGATGTACCCGCTGTAATGTACACTATATGGCGGCCTTGTCAGATCTATAACATAGTACCACGATGTGCCCGCTGTAATATACACTATATGGCGGCCTTGTCAGATCTATAACATAGTACCACGATGTGCCCGCTGTAATATACACTATATGGCGGCCTTGTCAGATCTATAACATAGTACCATGATGTTCCCGCTGTAATATACATGATATGGCGGCATTGTCAGATCTATAACATAGTACCACGATGTACCCGCTGTAATATACACTATATGGCGGCCTTGTCAGATCTATAACATAGTACCACGATGTGTCCGCTGTAATATACACTATATGGCGGCCATGTCAGATCTATAGCATAGTACCACGATGTGCCCGCTGTAATATACACTATATGGCGGCCATGTCAGATCTATAACATAGTACCACGATGTGCCCGCTGTAATATACACTATATGGCGGCCAAGCATCAAACGCATTGACCAAAGCCAAGCATCAAACGCGTTGACCAATGCCAAGCATTAAACGCGTTGACCAATGCCAAGCATCAAACGCGTTGACCAATGCCAAGCATCAAACGCGTTGACCAATGCCAAGCATCAAACGCGTTGACCAATGCCAAGCATCAAACGCGTTGACCAATGTCAAGCATCAAACGCGTTGACCACTGCCAAGCATCAAACGCGTTGACCAATGCCAAGAATCAAAAGCGTTGACCAAAGCCAAGCATCAAACGCGTTGACCAATGCCAAGCATCAAACGCGTTGACCAATGTCAAGCATCACACGCGTTGACCAATGCCAAGCATCAAACGCGTTGACCAATGTCAAGCATCAAACGCGTTGACCAATGCCAAGCATCAAACGCGTTGACCAATGCCAAGCATCAAACGCGTTGACAAATGCCAAGCATCAAACGCGTTGACAAATGCCAAGTATCAAACGCGTTGACCAATGTCAAGCATCAAACGCGTTGACAAATGCCAAGCATCAAACGCGTTGACAAATGCCAAGCATCAAACGTGTTGACAAATGCCAAGCATCAAACGCGTTGACAAATGCCAAGCATCAAACGCGTTGACAAATGCCAAGCATCAAACGCGTTGACCAATGCCAAGCATCAAACGCGTTGAAAAATGCCAAGCATCAAACGCGTTGACAAATGCCAAGCATCAAACGCGTTGACCAATGCCAAGCACCAAACGCGTTGACCAATGCCAAGCATCAAACGCGTTGACCAATGACAAGCATCAAACGCGTTGACCAATGCCAAGCATCAAACGCGTTGACCAATGCCAAGCATCAAACGCGTTGACCAAAGCCAAGCATCAAACGCGTTGACCAATGCCAAGCATTAAACGCGTTGACCAATGCCAAGCATCAAACGCGTTGACCAATGCCAAGCATCAAACGCGTTGACCAATGCCAAGCATCAAACGCGTTGATCAATGCCAAGCATAAACGCGTTGACAAATGCCAAGCATCAAACGCGTTGACCAATGCCAAGCACCAAATGCGTTGACCAATGCCAAGCATCAAACGCGTTGACAAATGCCAAGCATCAAACGCGTTGACCAATGTCAAGCATCAAACGCGTTGACCACTGCCAAGCATTAAACGCGTTGACCACTGCCAAGCATCAAACGCGTTGACCACTGCCAAACATTAAACGCGTTGACCACTGCCAAGCATTAAACGCGTTGACCACTGCCAAGCATCAAACGCGTTGACCACTGCCAAGCATCAAACGCGTTGACCACTGCCAAGCATTAAACACGTTGACCAATGCCAAGCATCAAACCCGTTGACCAATGCCAAGCATCAAACGCGTTGACAAATGCCAAGCATCAAACGCGTTGACCAATGCCAAGCACCAAACGCGTTGACCAATGCCAAGCATCAAACGCGTTGACCAATGTCAAGCATCAAACGCGTTGACCAATGCCAAGCATCAAACGCGTTGACCAATGCCAAGCATCAAACGCGTTGACCAAAGCCAAGCATCAAACGCGTTGACCAATGCCAAGCATTAAACGCGTTGACCAATGCCAAGCATCAAACGCGTTGACCAATGCCAAGCATCAAACGCGTTGACCAATGCCAAGCATCAAACGCGTTGATCAATGCCAAGCATCAAACGCGTTGACAAATGCCAAGCATCAAACGCGTTGACCAATGCCAAGCACCAAATGCGTTGACCAATGCCAAGCATCAAACGCGTTGACAAATGCCAAGCATCAAACGCGTTGACCAATGTCAAGCATCAAACGCGTTGACCACTGCCAAGCATTAAACGCGTTGACCACTGCCAAGCATCAAACGCGTTGACCACTGCCAAACATTAAACGCGTTGACCACTGCCAAGCATTAAACGCGTTGACCACTGCCAAGCATCAAACGCGTTGACCACTGCCAAGCATCAAACGCGTTGACCACTGCCAAGCATTAAACACGTTGACCACTGCCAATCATCAAACGCGTTGACCAATGCCAAGCATCAAACGCGTTGACCACTGCCAAGCATCAAACGCGTTGACCAATGCCAAGCATCAAACGCGTTGACCAATGCCAAGCATCAAACGCGTTGACCACTGCCAAGCATCAAACATGTTAATGTTCTTTAAATGCATATAGTGCCCGATGGCACGTGAATGTGTCAAAACTGTGACATTCAAGCATATAGATTAGAGGCCAGTGTCCCCTTTTCTGACTAATAATCCACATTTAATTTCGTCTCCTTGTGAGATTTGCTGATATGTTACCAGATTGTCGAGACATTTGAAAGTTGAGCTGCCGACATGAAATACAGTGATAATTACAAACGATGTGAAATTACAAACATTTTTATTGAAATATTTAAAGCCCCACTATGCGTTTACTTAGAATGTACTGCACACTGATACATTGTAAGGAGCGGTTGATTAAATAGTGTAGAGGTTTGGATCCCAAGTCGATCGTTTTCAAGTGAGGCAGTTATCCAGTTGACATGCGGAAGGTCGGTGTTTCTATCCGGGTTCTCATCCGTGCTTGAGATACTGCTCAGGGTGGACACGTGGAAGCTTCCTCCATCAGTAATAGATGTCGAGTCCATATATCATCTAGGCTGTTCGTCCGTCTTTAAGCCCCAAATGTTTAAAAAACAATGTTTCTGGCAGCACTCACAGTGGCTCTATTCTCGTGGTGTTGATTAGCAAGACTATCATTATGCCGGGGTACCATCCCTCTGCGGACTATAGTCAAAGTTGTATTAAGAGACCACCAAAGGGAAGGGCAAAAAGCGGTCTCTAAGCAGGAATGGTCTCTTAATGCAGGCGAATTTGTTCCTTATCAACACAGACGTGAACTGAAAAAGAGGTCTCTTAATACAAGTGGTCTCTTAATACAAGTGTTCTCTTAATACAAGTGGTCTCTTAATACAAGTGGTCTCTTAATGCAAGTGGTCTCTTAATAGACGTAGTATTTCGAGCAGGTTTGACTGTATTAGCCCCACACGATATATTATTATATTCGCAGATAGTGTTCATGTTTGATTTCTTATTAATATTGGGTGCAGGTATGTAGCATCGTATGACGTCATAAACTCCGCTACACGTCAAAAGACCATTTGTTATTTTACGTATTGCGTAGTTTTTTATGACGTTTAGCTATTACGAGTTTAAGACGTTTAGTGGAATTTTTATTAAGTTTAACGGTCTTTTAACGTAGAGCGGAGTTCTTTATTACGCTTAGCGGTCTTTTAACGTATAGCGGAGTTCTTTATTACGTTTAGCGGTCTCTTGGCGTATAGCGGAGTTCTTTATTACGCTTAGCGGTCTCTTGACGTAAGAGGAGTTCTTTATTACGTTTAGCGGTCTCTTGACGTAAGCGGAGTTCTTTATTACGCTTAGCCGGTCTCCTAACGTATAGCGGAGTTCTTTATTACGTTTAGCCGGTCTCCTAACGTATAGCGGAGTTCTTTATTACGTTTAGCCGGTCTCCTAACGTATAGCGGAGTTCTTTATTACGCTTAGCGGTCTCTTGACGTAAGCGGAGTTCTTTATTACGTTTAGCCGGTCTCCTAACGTATAGCGGAGTTCTTTATTACGTTTAGCCGGTCTCCTAACGTAAGCGGAGTTCTTTATTACGTTTAGCGGTCTCTTGGCGGATAGCGGAAGCGGAGTTCTTTATTACGCTTAGCGGTCTCTTGACGTAAGCGGAGTTCTTTATTACGTTTAGCGGTCTCTTGGCGTAGAGCGGAGTTCTTTATTACGCTTAGCGGTCTCTTGACGTAAGCGGAGTTCTTTATTACGCTTAGCGGTCTCTTGACGTATAGCGGAGTTCTTTATTACGCTTAGCGGTCTCTTGGCGGATAGCGGAGTTCTTTATTACGTTTAGCGGTCTCTTGACGTATAGCGGAGTTCTTTATTACGCTTAGCGGTCTCTTGACGTAAGCGGAGTTCTTTATTACGTTTAGCGGTCTCTTGGCGTATAGCAGAGTTCTTTATTACATTCAGCGGTCTGTTGACGTATAGCAGAGTTCTTTATTACGCTTAGCGGTCTCTTGACGTAAGCGGAGTTCTTTATTACGCTTAGCGGTCTCTTGACGTAAGCGGAGTTCTTTATTACGTTTAGCCGGTCTTTTGACGTATAGCGGAGTTCTTTATTACGTTTAGCGGTCTCTTGACGTATAGCAGAGTTCTTTATTACGCTTAGCGGTCTCTTGACGTATAGCAGAGTTCTTTATTACGCTTAGCGGTCTCTTGACGTATAGCAGAGTTCTTTATTACGCTTAGCGGTCTCTTGACGTATAGCGGAGTTCTTTATTACGTTTAGCGGTCTCTTGACGTATAGCAGAGTTCCTTATTACGTTTAGCGGTCTCTTGACGTATAGCAGAGTTCTTTATTACATTCAGCGGTCTTTTGACGTATAGCAGAGTTCTTTATTACATTCAGCGGTCTGTTGACGTATAGCGGAGTTCTTTATTACGTTTAGCGGTCTCTTGACGTATAGCGGAGTTCTTTATTACGCTTAGCGGTCTCTTGACGTAAGCGGAGTTCTTTATTACGTTTAGCGGTCTCTTGGCGTATAGCAGAGTTCTTTATTACATTCAGCGGTCTGTTGACGTATAGCAGAGTTCTTTATTACGCTTAGCGGTCTCTTGACGTAAGCGGAGTTCTTTATTACGCTTAGCGGTCTCTTGACGTAAGCGGAGTTCTTTATTACGTTTAGCCGGTCTTTTGACGTATAGCGGAGTTCTTTATTACGTTTAGCGGTCTCTTGACGTATAGCAGAGTTCTTTATTACGCTTAGCGGTCTCTTGACGTATAGCAGAGTTCTTTATTACGCTTAGCGGTCTCTTGACGTATAGCAGAGTTCTTTATTACGCTTAGCGGTCTCTTGACGTATAGCGGAGTTCTTTATTACGTTTAGCGGTCTCTTGACGTATAGCAGAGTTCCTTATTACGTTTAGCGGTCTCTTGACGTATAGCAGAGTTCTTTATTACATTCAGCGGTCTTTTGACGTATAGCAGAGTTCTTTATTACATTCAGCGGTCTGTTGACGTATAGCGGAGTTCTTTATTACGTTTAGCGGTCTCTTGACGTATAGCGGAGTTCTTTATTACGTTTAGCGATCTCTTGACGTATAGCGGAGTTCTTTATTACGTTTAGCGGTCTCTTGACGTATAGCGGAGTTCTTTATTACGTTTAGCGATCTCTTGACGTATAGCGGAGTTCTTTATTACGTTTAGCCGGTCTCCTAACGTATAGCGGAGTTCTTTATTACGTTTAGCCGGTCTCCTAACGTATAGCGGAGTTCTTTATTACGCTTAGCGGTCTTTTGACGTATAGCAGAGTTCTTTATTACATTCAGCGGTCTGTTGACGTTTTTGAGTTTTTTTTATTACGTTTAAGTTTATCTAGAAGATAACTTGTGCATACACCTGTGATTTTTCTCATTAAAAAAACCACGTGTCCACTGCCTGAAGCCCGCTTTTCTATTTATAATTCCCTAGAAAGAAGTATTAATATGATAGTATTACATTAAACGTTTAAAGCAGCATTACATCGTAATAAAGATTGTTTTGGGTAAAATATAAATACTAATGTGTGTGTGTTTACAAAAATCGAAATAGTCGCTCAGAAACGATAACAATTCCAATAAATTTAAACCGTCGTATACGCGAATTTGTTTATCAACACACGAAATGTAAACACGCACAGCGCGCATGCGTGAAACCACATAGGATGTAGAAAACAACGTATACATTTTAACATGAAAGACTATCTATCTATCTTCCTCTAATATCGAACCCCTCGCGGGGATGTAGAAATGTCCCTAAAAGACTTAGCTAACAGAGTTATGAATCAACATATCAAGTAATTTAATTAAAAAAGACAACGTGGGGCACATGGGGACGATGCATTCCGAATGTAAACAAGTACGGACAATGTGATCCGGTTGTAAACAAGTGCGTGACCGATCGACTCGGAAAGTCCTACTTTCGGTTTCGAGTTTGCTTTATTGCAAAAAACGCTGTTTACCAAATGAAGATAAGCATACAAAGTATAATGTTAGAATTTGTAGCAGCATTGCTACCCATACGTAAAAATTGAATGTTTCAAATATCTTTTATTTCATACGATGTAATGCTGCTTTAATGTAATGCGCTGATGAAAAATAGCTTTTCAGTTGCTTGTATATACTAGTGCTGGAATGGTTAGTGGAAATTAAAGCTTAATCATTACAATCAAGTAATCAAACGATCAGAAACTCAGACGCCAATATTGTAATGTACACCGGAAGCCGTGTACACCGGAAACAAACTGTATAGCTAATGGATGTTTCCGGCTTAAATGATTACACATAATATTGGATGTTCCTTCTTGTTTTGTGAAGCTTGCATTACATAGATTACATACATAGTGTTGTAGTACGTAGTAAAACGCGTCCAGGCATCTGATGTGTTTTTTTTCGCCATACTTGGAGATGAAAATGTTCCGGTAAGGTACGTAACCATGCACTCCTGTTGCAAGGGGAAGAAACTCGCCCGGTTAATACTATTCTAACCGGTTAATCACGCTTGTGTAATTGGTTAACAGAGTAAAAAATCGCTTCAGTTGTACTAGATTGTACAGTACGACCGCAATAATTCAGTGGCGTAGCTCCTAGGTAGCTCTGAGTGAAGGCCGGAGCATGCAGATTTCACAGAAAATGAATAATCCAAATAGGCCAAGCATGCAATAGAAAGAGCATGTATGGGCGGTATAGAATCTACACCAGAGGTCACATTTCTCACGATCATTTAGTTTTGTAGTCAATGTAACACCACTTCATCTCCGTGACTAGCAATTTTATACTCAAGTTGGTACCATTTTGAAAAATACATCGAAATGTGAACGTCTAAAGGTTTTACATACTAAATAAGCAGAAGTGCATCCGCGGTCCAATGGTTGAATGTAGTCCCAATAACTAATATAGTTAATTTTTCTCTTTGGTAAAAATGCATTTTCATGACAGGCAGTATATAGTTTTTGTTTTTTTTGGAGAAATTATGTGACTTAAGAAGACTTCAGACTAGTTGATGGGTAGAAAATATATGATATAAGAATTCAGGCCATTGCAAACTGAAGGTTGGTATACTGTATTATTCGGCCGAGGAATACAGTGTGTAAACACAGTGACGTTATTCACAGGCAAGCACTGGTTATTTGAAACTTAAAATTTGAAATATTCTTGATGTGCTTCAGGCTGATTTGAATACCTCTTCACATGTGGTATCAGAATATAATGAAAGATTGGAAATAAAATGAACAGACTATGCTTTTACTTTTTACTATATATTTAATAGGCAATTTATTTGTTGTTTTACAATCTAAATCCCAGTTTCCATGAAGAGTACTTTATACGCGCCGATATTGTCAGCGCTACTTTTATCGGCGCATACGTTTCCATGTAAGCGGATATTACTAGCAGCATTTTTATTATACGCCCGCGGATTTCGGTCATAAATTCAAAATGGCGATGTCTAAACATGCACTCACGTTGAAGCTCGTTTCACAGTTACGATAACAGCTAGATGCTGTTTGCCTTGCTTCTGAAGTAGAAACAGTTAAATAAAAGGCAACACAGATAGGTGATGGGTGATAGCTTTCCATATTTTTGAGTATGGTCTTTGTCGTCTGGTAGGGATGCGTCGTATAAACACTGATGAATCCTGACCAACTCTGTTAACTTTTCGTAGACTTCTAAATTTTAATTTCATTTTGATTGTTTGTTCAATTATTGACAATTATAAATTGCCTCGTGAGTAAAATTAATGATGGAACTGACGTCATTTCCATTGACATATTACATAAACTAGTTAATTACCGCTTGACCGCGCGTACACAATTCGCTACCCGAGGCGAATTCTGTCCGTGCGTACAATAATCAGCGAGACAAACAGATATGAAATGTAGAAGGAGCGACTTTTGGGGAAAGCGGCGCCTATTTGGCGCAGCCAAAAGCCGCGCCGAAAACACTCCGAATACACGCTTCATGGTAACGGGGCTTTAGACGTACATTAAAATGCGTCAAAGTGCGCCACGGACGTTCTAGGAATCAAATTTACCCGTGAGAGCATGACCCCAGATACATCCAGCACCACCGTATAGTCGGTGCTCAATTGATTAGATCGGGCATACAAATTTTAAAAAAGCTAGCTACATCCATGGATATTTTCTGTATGGTATCAACTACATATTTCCAAGTATTCAAATTAACGTTTATTGATTGTCTGAAATGTGATAAGCGTCCATTATCAAATAAATAAAATTGCAATGCTTTTAAAGAAATTTAATCACACTCACTTAACGTCTTAAACACTTCATAACTATATTCCCTACAGGTATGAATCCTGCAACCAACACCATCAATTCCAGGAAATAGCATGAAATACCAGTAACTTGAATAACCGACAGTTCTCATTTATCATGCACTTATCGGTTTTCGGACCACTAAGGTTTATTGGTGAATATGTGTTTTACGTTTATTTATCGTCGCTACCGGTTGCCCATATGAGCGACGCATCCGGAAGATATTAGCCATTTTAGATTGTGGAGGATAGTGCAATGATACAGAAGGAGGCCCATTCCAGAGTCTCCTCTGGTTCTTTTACGTGCACGGTGTAAAGCACCGACACGAGACCTCGGCTTAACGACACATCTGAAAGACTGTTAATATTGTTATGGTCAGACTGGGGATCGAACCTGGATTCGCAGTTCACCGTTTTAAACACTAGACTACTGACCCATTTAGTTAGTCTCTTTCATATTACTATGTACAAAAGTGATCATTCTTTCATTTAAATGCCCGGAGTTCGAGCCCCGCTGGAGCCGTTACGATTGTGCCCTTACACAAGGCATCTACATTCCACGTTGCCTCTTCTCTCTCCCTCTTGGCGATGTATTCCACCAGGAATGAGGTATCGAGAGTGATCAATATAATGTGTACTTGTTTCGCAATTTAAAGTTACAGTTTAAAATCAATTTGTATAAACTAAACTCAGATTGCATAACATCTTTTAAAATAAAACCACAATTCCCTAACGTGAATTCAACATGGCGTCAACAAATGACCTGTTTTCGATCCACAATTCAATTTCATGTAATAGAAATGAGCGTTACGGTATTTTCACATGATTGGTTTAAACATATTTATTCCACTATATACATTCACAAAACAATACATGCACACAAAATCAAAGAATAGGAAAGGATCAAAACGGAAGCAAAGCTTATATAGTTTCTCTCCTTGCAGTTCAAAATACACAGTACTATTTTAGACGGTGTGGAGCTAATACATGTATACCAAATGTGCATATTGCTTAGAAATGACAGAAATATAATACCGGTAAGTAGTGGAGCGGATAAGTGATATAATCGTTCAGTTGGTGATACAAGCATGAACATTGTCATGAGTAGTCTCCTTGGGTCACTTGACAAGAAAACGATCCTAGCCACTTGAAATTTCAAAATGGCGGCCATTTTCCAAGATGGCCGCCATCTGGATCTTTAAATTATACCTTTTCTCATAGAAATTGATTGGGTTGTCGGATCAAGGAGGTTTTGGTGTTGTTTCATATGTTTTAGACTATGCCGAAGCTAATGGTGCTAAAATAATCCACCTAAAATTCCAACATGGTGGCCAATTTCCAAGATGGCCGCCATCTGGATCTTAAATTTGCCTTTTATCATGGAAATTGATTGGGTTGTCCGATTAAGGAGGTGTTGGTGTCGTTTCTTATGTATTTGACTATGCTGAAGCCAATGGTGCTAAAATAGTCCACCTAAAATTCCAACATGTCAGCCATTTTCCAAGATGGCCGCCAACCATTTTCCAGGATGGTCGTCATCTGACACAAACAAATCTAGCTTTTGTTAGAGTTGTCGGAGTAATGTGGTTTTGGTGTCATTTATTATGTTTCGGATCATGTTGAAAGCAATTATGCTATGAAAAAGAACATATCATGCCCTTTTAATGCATCAAAATCAAATGTTGTTGATATGTTGATCCATAGATAGATCCAACAATGAGATGGATTAGAGACGAGTGAATATCTGCACTACCAGGGCACACTGGTGATATTTCACTGCTGTTAAACTCAGAATTGGGTTCAATGTCAGCTAACTGAAAGTTAGTATCCCAAATGCTATCTAATTTACCCCCAAAAGGTTAGATAGCCGCACCTGAATTGACAGGTTGTGCCAGCGCGGGAGAACCGAGCCAAGGATAACGGGGGTTTTAGTTATCTGGATGGTGTACAGATCGCACGGGATTTAAATGGCATTGGATGAACGATCGGACTAGGTGTATGGCTATAAAGCATGAACCTAGTTGAATCCCATACATCAAAGTGCATGGTAAAAGGTGGTAAAAGGATAAACCCTCGGCCTTTACCTATTTGGTAGATTCGAAAAAACGAAAAAAAAAATTTCACCTTGTGACTTAGTTGGAATTTCGTTGGGACTTAGTCATTTCTGCCCTCTCAGCGACATTCATCCTTTGCATATAGTAGTCTGCACACATGGCAGTTCAGAAAACTAACTGGGACAAATGCTGCATTTGTCAGCAGGACACCAAGGAAAAACTCATTCAGCCAAGTTTATTCAACAGAGAGCAGGATCGTGCTGGTTATGCCAACATTGCAAGAAATGTTCCATTGTTTTACGAGATCAATGCTCTGCCAATCTTACTGAATCCGACCAGACTAGATGAAGGTGATGGCATAGATAGCACGTTGACGAAAAACAGAGCAAAATATCATCAGAGTTGTAAATTGTTGTTCAACAACACCAAGTTGGAAAGGGCCCAAAAGAGAGTGTATTCTACTGCTGCTGAAGCCGATACCGAAGAGATCCGTGTCAAGAGGCCAAGAACACCCCAGCCCTTGCAAGCTGTGTGCTTTATCTGTGAACGTGAGAGTCCAACGACCGCCTTAAGAGAAGCGATGACATTGAAAGTGAATGACAGGCTTAATGAATGTGCCAGGAATCTAAGCGACGAAAAGCTCCTTGCAAAGCTTAGTGCCGGGGATGCTGTTGCACAGGAATTTAAATACCACCCTGCCTGTCTAGCAGGACTGTACAACAGAGAGCGAGCCCTTCTCAATGCCCTCAAGTATGAGCAGAACCCAGAAAGCTCAGCCAGCCAGAACTTGTATCCCTTTGCCTTTTCAGAACTTGTCATCTACATCATGGACATGAAGACCACAAGTGAAGGCAAGGATACAGTTATATTCAAGCTTGCAGATCTAGTCGCTCTCTACAAGCAACGACTTCAGCAACTTGGTGTGGAATCACCAAATGTGAATTCAACCAGATTGAAGGAGCAGCTGCTTTCTCGCATACCTGAGCTAGAAGCGCACAAGACAGGACGTGATGTACTGATTGCATTCAAGAAGGACGTCAGCTCTGTTCTTTCCGATGCAAGCAAATACAACGAAGCCATTCACCTAGCTAAGGCTGCCAACATCATACGTAAAGAGATGCTTAATCACAAGACAAAGTTTGACAACGAATTCCATGAGGGATTTGTTGAAGAATCCATTCCGCCAACGCTTCTTCAGTTCATCTGCAATATCGAACATGGTGTGGATATCAAGTCACATTTGAATCATGGTGTATTCCAATCAGACATTGCTATAGCACAATTGTTGCAATATAATTGCTACACTAAGAACAAAGATGGCGCAACAACCCACAGGCACTCGAAAGACCGTGAAACTCCATTCGCTGTATACATCGGGATGACGGTTTTTGCAAAGACACGAACAAGACAACTAATTGACATGCTTCATGAGAATGGAATTAGCATCTCCTACGACAGGGTGTTGGAAGTTTCCGCAATGCTAGGGGAATCCGTGGTGAACCAGTATGTGGCAGATGGGGTTGTGTGCCCACCGATTCTTCGAAAGGGACTCTTCACCACCTCTGCTATGGACAACATCGACCATAATCCAACAGCAACTACGGCAACTACATCATTTCATGGTACAAGTATTTCCATGTTCCAACATCCAAGCCCCGATAATGAAGGTGAGATAAGGCCACCACTCCAACTTTCAGACAACAGAGCAAAGAAAGTTCCTGAGATTCCTGAATCCTTCACCAACATCCGACCAGCTTTCTTCAATAAGAAAAACCCGGAGCCCCATCCTATAGCCAACATACCTTTGCAAGACCCAACCTTATTCAGTAGAAATTTCGCACCCGAGCATGACTGGCTGGAGAAGGTTAGCCTAACACAAGAAGTCAACGATTCTGCCAGCATAACATGGTCAGCTCACCATGCATCCCAAAGGAGGAGCCAGGGTTTTGACGTTAGTATTACACCACTGTTTCCCCTCCTCCGAGACCAGGCCCATTCTGTTGCGACAATAAGGCATGTCATGGACAAAGTTAGGGATACACTAGCATTCCTGAATCCAGGACAGACACCAGTTATAACTGCTGACCAGCCACTCTATGCCCTTGCTAAGCAGATCCAATGGCACTGGCCGGAGTATTATGGAGAAGACAAGTTTGTTATCATGTTCGGAGGTCTACATATTGAAATGACAGCATTGAAATCTATCGGAACGCTACTCAAAGACAGCGGATGGACTAGTGCCCTTGTTGAGGCTGGTGTAGCCTCACTTGGTACTGCAGATTCGTTTCTTTCAGCATCAAGTGTAACCAGAACACGCTTTTCACATCAGATCACAGTGTGCAGGCTGTATGAGCTCATGAAGGATGCATACAACACCTACAGGGAAGAGACACCTGACCACACTACCATCAATTTTGAAAGCTGGAGCACGGAACAGAAGAGGCCACAATTCAAGTTCTGGCTTCTCATTTATAGGATGGAGCTGACCATTCTCATTTTGATCCGATCATTTCGAGAAGCTAACTTCAGACTGTACCGTGAGGCACTGTTTGAACTGATACCGTACTTCTTTGCTGACAACAACGTTAACTATGCTCGATGGCTTCCAATCCACCTCCGAGACATGATGTGCATTGAGGAGCAACATCCAGAAGTGGCTAGAGAATTTCACAAGGGGAACTTTGTTGTTCACAAGTCAAACAGAGAATTCTCTGCAGTCGCAATTGATCAAGCTCATGAACAAAACAATGCTGTCATCAAAGGTGATGGGGGAGCAGTCGGCCTGACGGAGGACCCATCATCACTGAGAAGATGGATGGTAGCAGGTCCAGAGGTGAGCCGTCTGGTTGCAAACTATGAAGCTGTGTCAGGAGCCAAAGATGTGAATAAAAGTAGGTCTAATTGCCACCATGAACAAACAGAGGCTGCTCAAAAAGCATTTTTTGAGAAAGTGAAACGACTCACATCAGTGATGCGGGAAATGGGCAACCCTTTCACGGAAGAATCAGATGATCTGCTTGTGTTGGACACGAAGGACATTGCTGATTCCAGTGCAGCTGAGCTGATAACAGTACATCACGAACGAGGCAAAGAGCAGTTCAAGTCATTCATGACAGGTCTACAAAGCGGCGAAGGTCAGTGCTCTTTCTACAAGCCTATCAAGAAGAATATGATAAATTTCTTCCGACACAAGCCAACTGTCAGCGGAACAAACTCCAAGATGAAGGAACTAAAGGATGACTACCGACTTTTCTCCCGACTATTCATATCCTGCCAGAACAGGCACTGTGATTTGCAAGAGTTCTTCAAACATGAGAACCAATCAGGTCCCGCCTCTCTCAGTGATAGAGGAAAACTCCGCACGTGTACCAAATCACAATTGTCTGATATACTACAAGCCAAAGTGACATTGCCCGAGAAAAAGCCATAATCAGATGTTATCATCGTGGATGGATCAGCTATGGTGAATACACTGCCGCCACGTTCACCCAAGACGTTTGACGAATATGCAAGAATGGACATACTTCCGAGAATAGAGACATACAGCAATACATACAGGAGGACGGACATTGTGTTTGATGTTTACTGGCAGTCCAGTCTGAAGTCCGAGGCAAGGTCTAAACGGGGAAAAGCAATTAGGAGGAGAGTGACAGGCACAGGCAAAACTACATCAAACTGGCAAAGCTTCCTACGAGATGAAAACAACAAGCGGGAATTGTTCCATTTCATTGCTGATAAAGTTACGGAAATGACAACAGTCAACTTAGTCATTGTGACGAAGGGGGAAGACGCTGTTAGCAATCAAGATGCTGAGCTAGATGCAGTAGCCCCGTGTAGCCATGAAGAGGCAGACACGCGTATTTTCCTACATGCCCGACACGCAGTGAATGAGGGAAACAAATCCCTGATGATCGATGCCAATGACACGGACATTGTAGTCATAGCCACTTCCGTTATGCCCTCTTTGATGCAACTTGGCCTTGAGAAAATGTGGGTGACTTTCGGCAAAAGAGAGAAGACGAGATGTATTCCAATACATGAGGTGGTTTTAGCCATAGGACCAGAGAAAACACGTGGTATCCTGTTCTTCCATGCCTTCACCGGGTGTGATGTTGTGTCAGCCTTCCATGGCAAAGCAAAGAAGTCTGCCTGGCAAACATGGGACGTGTGTGACGAGGTCTCAAGCACATTTGCGAAACTCAGCCAATGCCCCTCTGCAGTGGAGGATAGTGATCTGCAAGCTCTGGAGAGATTTGTGGTGCTAATGTATGACAGGTCCAGCGATGTAAAAACTGTAAACGAGGCAAGGCTTGATCTCTTTGCCAGAAAGCAAAGACCATATGACTCGATACCACCAACTCAAGCAGCACTCAAAGAGCATGCCAAACGTGATTCTTATGAGGCCGGACATGTGTGGGGACAGGCATTGATGCGACAGCCAGAAACGACCAGTCCATCAGACTTGGGATGGATCAAACAGGGCGAAGAGTGGAAAATCTTCTGGACTCCTCTTGCACCTATTGCGAATAATTGTCAGGAGTTGACCAAATGTGGGTGTACCAAGGCATGTACTGGAAGGTGCAAGTGCTACAGCTATGGACTCAGTTGCACAGGTCTATGTAGTTGTCCCTACCAGGCCTAGATGGGCACAATATGATGGATATCTGGAATGACACTTTACTGCATCACATGCATGACAAAAAAGAGGTTTCATTACATTACAATGAAACAGATTTCAAAGAAGTACACTTCCTGCCGATTGTGGTACGTTGTTTAAGGATCAAATAATCATTATACATTCTTTTTGATGGCAGAATTGGCTTCAGCATAGTCTAAAACATAAGAAACGACACCAACACCTCCTTAATCGGGCAACCCAATCAATTTCTATGAGAAAAGGTATAATTTAAAGATCAAGATGTCGGCCATCTTGGAAAATGGCCGCCATCTTGGAATTTTAGGTGGAGTCTTTTAGCACCATTGGCTTCAGCATAGTCTGAAACATATGAAATGACACCAAAACCTCCTTAATCGGACAACCCAATCAATTCCTATGAGAAAAGGTATAATTTAAAGATCCAGATGGCGGCCACCTTGGAAAATGGCCGCCATTTTGAAATTTCCAGTGGCTAGGATCGTTTTCTTGTCAAGTGACCCAAGGAGACTACTCATGACAATTTTCATGCTTGTATCACCAACTGAACGATTCTGCCCAAAAATCACTCTTATCCGCTCCACTAAAGAAAGCAGAAGAAAAAGATATTTGAGGATGTAGCTCAGGCAGACAGGGGTAGATTCATCAAGTGCACGTCTTATATACATGGGGTCTTATATGCATGGGGTTTCACTCAAATAATCGTTTTGTATAACGAATGAAGTTATGAACATATTCAAATATTATTTTGTTAATGTCATCTATCAGGGTCTGATTAGCACGTGATCCCTACAAAGAAACGCACGAGTATTACAAAACCAGTTAGTTCTGTATCTATACCTCTGCTTATGAGATGTTTAGGTACAGGTGAGTGACATTAATGAACATATCATCATGTACATATGTGTGTGGCTGTCCGATTAGTGCAGTGGTTAGCGTGCTCGCTTCTCACCAATGCAACCCGGGATCGATCCTCTGATCTGGAAGTATGTGAGATGGTACGGTGGTCGCCAGATCGAACAGGTGGGTTTTCTCCGGGTACTCCGGTTTCCTCCCACACAAATGACCACATTTACGCTTTCATCCGCGCCAACGAGAGTGATTAATATAAGTTGTTTGAACTTGCTTCGCAATAGTTGTAAAATACATAACGTTTAATACTGTACATATTTTCGAAATATAATGTGAATATTTATCTGTTTTTTTGGGTGGCTTATTTTCCTGTTTGGCAGTGCTAGCGTATACCATATATAAGCCTAGTGCCTGTTATTGGTGACGTCATTAACAAACAAATTCGAAAGCAGGTGGGGAACGAAATAAGAGATTAAGCTCGCATTGGGGCTTTGCCTTATTCATATTATAGCAGAATTTATTTAATTTATACAGGTAATTATGGTGTTAGCTCCTTCTGTAGCAGAAAACGTACACTATTATGACACGGTGCAAACATCTTTCGGCAAATAAATAAAATACATGCCAATCGTTGTAATGAGAGACATCTCTAATTTTCTATTACCTCCCTTGGCAGACAAAGTCTGATTTATTCCAAAATGTGAATAGGTCCTTTTAGTTGGAATCCTTTGTTTTTACTGTTGTTCCATAACCAGCTGTTGTGGTATGATAATTGTGATTTTATCAAAATCGTGTTAATTAACTGATAGCAATGTTTTATAAACCCATTGCATACGCTGTAGGAGATCTGTCGAGATATAGTAATTTAATAATCATATAAAGCGATAGTAGAATAAAATTGCTAGCATTTTGTGCAACGGAAACAACGATAAAAACAGAGGATACACTTAATAGGACCTATCTACTTTTAGGGAGTATTCAGGGGCAGTAACTGACCGATGTCTCTCATTAGTCGCATTTGAAACAGCCTTTTTCGATCCGAACGAAAAATGGCTTCCATTTTTATTCTGTTACATAACGCTTAGCAGCAACAAGCGCGCGCACCTGCAAACATGACGTCTATACTCGCGAGGATGTAGTCATATTCCAGTTATTCTGATAAGTTCTGTAATTGAACTTTTCTTCAACCTTGTATTGGCTTTCCCCGTTGATATGTAGTGCCTATTTTATAGTATTTACATGCGTTATAATCGCTCCACAGCACCCATATACAATTTACATCCGTTATGTCGAATACCGTCGGACCGAACAAAATACTTCGACATAACCGAATTTTGACTTTCGAAATTCGAAACTCGATATAAACAGATCCAGTTATATGTAAAATGATAGTATCTGAAACGGGACTTTGGTTCGACTTCGAGATAACCGGATAATTAGACAAAACCGACTTTGACATAACGGATGTAGACTGTAGTTCAAGAATATAATACTATAATCTAGAATAATTCGATCCCTCGTCTGACCGTAGTAATAATAATTATTAATTTATTATTAATCTCTCAGATTAACTACATGTATAAACCGAGGAGGTCTCGTGTATCGGTTCAGCAAACCGAGGAGTTCTCGTGTATCGGTTCAACAAACCGAGGAGGTCCCGTGTATCGGTTTACCAAACCGAGGAGGTCCCGTGTATCGGTTTACCAAACCGAGGAGTTCTCGTGTATCGGTTCAACAAACCGAGGAGGTCTCGTGTATCGGTTCAACAAACCGAGGAGTTCTCGTGTATCGGTTCAACAAACCGAGGAGGTCCCGTGTATCGGTTTACCAAACCGACGAGGTATCGTGTATCGGTTCAACAAACCGAGGAGGTCTCGTGTATCGGTTTACCAAACCGACGAGGTATCGTGTATCGGTTCAACAAACCGAGGAGGTCCCGTGTATCGGTTTACCAAACCGACGAGGTATCGTGTATCGGTTCAACAAACCGAGGAGTTCTCGTGTATCGGTTCAACAAACCGAGGAGGTCCCGTGTATCGGTTTACCAAACCGACGAGGTATCGTGTATCGGTTCAACACACCGAGGAGGTCTCGTGTATCGGTTTAACAAACCGATGAGGTCTCGTGTATCGATTTACCAAACCGACGAGGTATCGTATATCGGTTCAACAAACCGACGAGGTATCGTGTATCGGTTCAACAAACCGAGGAGGTCTCGTGTCTCGTATATCGGTTTATCAAACCGAGGAAGTCTCGTGTATCGGTTCAACAAACCGAGGAGGTCTCGTGTCTTGTATATCGGTTTATCAAACCGAGGATTTCTCGTGTATCGGTTCAACAAACCGAGGAGGTCTCGTGTATCGGTTCAACACACCGAGGAGTTCTCGTGTATCGGTTCAGCAAACCGAGGAGGTCCCGTGTATTGGTTTAACAAACCGAGGAGGTCTCGTGTATTGGTTTACCAAACCGACGAGGTATCGTGTATCGGTTCAGCAAACCGAGGAGGTCCCGTGTATTGGTTTAACAAACCGAGGAGGTCTCGTGTATTGGTTTACCAAACCGAGGAGGTATCGTGTATCGGTTCAGCAAACCGAGGAGGTATCGTGTATCGATTCAACAAACCGAGGTCTCGTGTATCGTATATCGGTTCAACAAAATGAGAATGTAAACGAAGCAAGACTGCTTCTGGAATTTGCTCTTCCAAACAATAAAAGGATTAATATGCTTCTGAAGATGCGCCCTGATTACCACGGAGCGACGAGAGATAAACGTATACAAAGTGGTTTCATTATTTTAGAACAGTACAACAACAGCATAACATACGTTCCCCTAGATGATCAATATCAGTTGTATTGACTCGTAGTAGATTAATTGTCTGCTTAATGAATGAATATAAACTCCGTATCTCCAAATTGTAAATGAAGCTTGGCAGCTAATCAATTACAATATGCCCCCCATTCTTCCCATCCGTAAATAATTCAAACAATTCATCTTGGACAAGGATGTAATCTATAAGCGCAGATTATATTCAAATCACAGACGATTAGGGTCTGGACGAGAGGTTGGGCTTTCAAAACCAATTTTCAGAAGATTTTGATAAATTGTAGGCATGGTTTTGAATAGACACCCAAACCTATATGATTAAAGAACCCTAAGAATCCTAAGAACCGTCCATTAATCAAAACGTTTGATTTCATATATTGTGCATGTATCAGTTTACGTATTTGAGACTCATGTTTCTGCTAACTTAAAGGTTATAACATTACAAGCATAAATCACTACGAACGACCTGTGGCATGCAATCCGTGAATTTGGAATAGTGATTTCCTGGCTGAATTTGAACGTGTGAATTCGTGAAGTTGAAATGGTGAATTCATGATGTTTTGTTAATTCGTGGAGGTGCAATCATGAAATCGTGAATTCATGTAATTAGATCATGAACTCGTTCATTCATGTAATTAGATCATGAACTCGTGAATTCATGTAATTAGATCATGAAATCGTGAATTCATGTAATTAGATCATGAAATCGTGAATGCATGAACTTTTAAAGTGTTTCTTAGATATCTCAATAAACGTGAAGCTGATACACTTTCAAGAGTTTCAACTACACAGTATAGATAGTCATTTGATAACATGGCTTGCTAAGGATGGCAGACGTATTTTAGAGAAAGAGAAAAATATCCAATCTTGAAACGAAGTGTGGAATATGAGCTGTGGGACATGACTTGTTATCGATGAATGACGGATACATTTACACGCGTAATTGTTTTGAAACGACGTGTGTGTTTTACGTTTATTTATCGTCGCTACCGGTTGCCCATATGAGCGACGCCTTCTGAAGAGATTAGTAATTTTAGATTTTGGAGGATTTGAAACGACGTGTTGTCGAAGTTGTGATAGAGCAGTTATAGCACGTTCTCTTCAGGTTATCTCTATTCTTGGATTCAACCAATTTGAAGATATAGAGGAATATAGTGCTGTTCTCTATACAGTCAGCAACGTATTGACCTTATTCCACATTTAATGTCAAATGCTTAGACTGGGATTTCTTGCTATGCACATATTTCTCTAGGTGCTCTACGTCATCTCGTCTTGCAACTGAGCTGGTCCTCCATGAAGTTGGTCTGAATGGTGTTGTCTTGCAACTGAGCTGGTCCTCCATGACGTTGGCCTGGATGGTGATGTCTTGCAACTGAGCTGGTCCTCCATGACGTTGGTCTGGATGGTGATGTCTTGCAACTGAGCTGGTCCTCTATGAAGTTGGTCTGGATGGTGATGTCTTGCAACTGAACTGGTCCTCCATGACATTGTTCAGGATGGTGATTTTTGCAACTGAACTGGTCCTCCATGCGGTTGTCCTGGATGGTGTATGAGGAGGAGTAACTGTGACCTCATCTTCAGCAGGAGGGTGAGATGTAGGAGGAGATGCAGAAGAAAGTGTCCTCTTCTGTTGTAGCATATTGACTATTCCCTTGCATTTTGACATGATTGAAGTACAATGGAGATTGACTGTAACTTAACAAATAAAGTGATTTTGTAATAATATATAATCCATCAGTAGATTTCCGCAATCACCGTACTGACACCACAACCAACGTACTGACACCACAAGCATCGTACTGCCACCACAAGCAACGTACTGACACCCCAAGCACCGTACTGACACCACAAGCACCGTACTGACACCCCAAGCACCTTACTGACACCACAAGCACCGTACTGACACCATAATCACCTACTGACACCACAAGCACCGTACTGACACCACAAGCACCATACTGACACCGCAACCACCGTACTGACACCGCAACCACCGTACTGACACCGCAACCACCGTACTGACATCGCAACCACCGTACTGACACCGCAACCACCGTACTGACACCGCAACCACCGTACTGACACCACAACCACCGTACTGACACCGCAATCACCGTACTGACACCACAATCACCGTACTGACACCGCAACCACCGTACTGACACCGCAACCACCGTACTGACACCACAAGCACCGCACTGACACCACAACCACCGTACTGACACCGCAACCACCGTACTGACACCGCAACCACCGTACTGACACCACAAGCACCGTACTGACACCGCAATCACCGTACTGACACCACAATCACCGTACTGACACCGCAACCACCGTACTGACACCGCAACCACCGTACTGACACCACAAGCACCGCACTGACTCCACAACCACCGTACTGACACCGCAACCACCGTACTGACACCACAAGCAACGTACTGACACCACACTCACCGTACTGACACCGCAACCATCGTACTGACACCGTAACCAACGTAATGACACCACAAACACCGTACTGACACCACAATCATCGTACTGCCACCGCAACCACCGTACTGACACCGCAAACACCGTACTGACACCGCAACCACCGTACTGACACCACAACCACCGTACTGACACCGCAACCACCGTACTGACACCACAAGCACCGTACTGACACCACAATCATCGTACTGCCACCGCAACCACCGTACTGACACCGCAAACACCGTACTGACACCGCAACCACCGTACTGACACCGCAAACACCGTACTGACACCGCAAACACCATACTGACACCACAAGCACCGTACTGACACCGCAATCACCGTACTGATACCACAATCACCGTACTGACACCGCAACCACCGTACTGACACCGCAACCACCGTACTGACACCACAAGCACCGCACTGACACCACAACCACCGTACTGACACCGCAACCACCGTACTGACACCACAAGCAACGTACTGACACCGCAACCAACGTAATGACACCACAAGCACCGTACTGACACCACAATCATCGTACTGCCACCGCAACCACCGTACTGACACCGCAAACACCGTACTGACACCGCAACCACCGTACTGACATCGCAAATACCGTACTGACACCGCAAACACCATACTGACACCGTAATCACCGTGCTGACACCGCATGAACCGTACTGACACCGCAAACACCGTAATGACACCGCAAACACCGTACTGACACCGTAATCACGGTACTGACACCACATGAACCGTACTGACACCGCAAACACCGTACTGACACCGTAATCACCGTACTGACACCGCATGAACCGTACTGACACCGCAAACACATTACTATCACCGCAAGCATCATACTGCCACCACAATCATCGTACTGACACCGTAAGCACAGCATTAACACCATATACTCCGTACGTACACCATATACCCAATACTGACACCTCGATCACACATCCTATGTGTCCGCCATGGTCTTTCGAACACCGTACATACACCACCTTGTGGACAGCGTACTGGCACCATCAAGCCTCCACGGTCATCGTAAAATGTGAGTTTGGAGGATTGCTGCGGTATCTACACAGTGCCACTACGAGGTGTACGGTGCAGTTACGGTCATTACGGTTTGATTTTTCCCACGGTGTTCGAGAAACCTGTGGATGGCCGCGAACCAACGCGGACCATTATGCAGTGTCATGGCGGCTTACTGTGGTTCTCACTCCGCGCTACACAGAAACTTATTCTGCGTAGTTGAGAAAGGGTATACTATGCGTATAATACGTATGCATAACCTGTACATTGACCCTATTACAGCTACTGGAACATGCACATTGCAATTAAATAAATGTCACACTGACCTCAAAGGAGAATGCAGACATGGGAAAATAAAATGGTGGTCAATGCAAATGCTGAGTGGATCAGGCAGCTTACTATAGTAGTATCTCACTTGACTGTGGGAATTGACAGAAAATCAACCACAAGATGCATTTATTTCCAGCTGATGTGCATTGAACACGCATGGTAAGAGGATTACAGATATGTATAGCCACTTAAAATATGACATTTCATTATACGAAGGTGAAAATTGTTGTAAGTATTAACAAATGGCTGAAATATAACCTCGCTAAAGCTAAGAATATACAATGTTCATTATATCAGTAAATGAAACTCGACGATTATCGAGAATTGTCAGTGGCTATGATGATCACAGACAGACAAACAGACAGACAGACAGACAAGACAGACAGACAGACAGACAGACAGACAGACAGACAAACAGACAGATTCTAATATGGTGATTTTTCAGGAAATACATATAGCATGCTTTTTAAACATATGGAAATAAAAGAATATACATATATGTTGAAACTGTTAAATTTATAAATAAACAGCTTCAGTACGTATACTAATTATACAGGTATACGGTATACATCATAGTTCCAAGCTTTAATATGCAAATCAGCAAAAATGTTTCCTTTGATCATTGACACAATACGTGGAAAATGACAAGGACACAGTCCAAATACAGTACAATACAAAAAATAATAGGATTATACAATTTAAGCGTACATTCATCGTTTTACAGTACATTAGAAATGTGCACAAATGGTCCCGAAAACATGTCCGGTATTCGGAAAAGAGAGGTTCCGGTTTAGAGAGGTTGTTTTACAATGAACAAAGAAGGGAAAATATCGGGACCGCGAAAATTGTCCGGTTTGGAGGGAATTCCGGTTTTGAGGGGTTTCACTGTACATTCAATAAACAGTCAAATGTTGACAATAATCACCCTTCAATCTGTTCAATGAAAATGTTGTTTTTCATTTCCCACACCATGTAAAACCCAAACATGATAATAGCCTACGTTTTCAAACATACTGCTTAGGTACTTGATCATGCTATATATGTGTTTAATGTATTTAGTTTCATCACTGTTAAGTATCTTAATGTGGAAGTCGTGTAGAGCGCAGCGTTCGCTTCAGGTTCGAAAGGTCCGGAGTTCGAGCCCCGCTGGAGCCGTTACGATTGTGCACATAGGCATATAGGCATTTAAATTCCACGTTGCCTCTTCTCTCTCCCTCGTGGCGATGGCTTCCACCGGGAATGTGGTTTCGAGAGTGATTAATAGTAATTAAGTTGTAAGAACTTGTTTCGCGATCGAGCTAAAATAAATGTATATACACTATCTTAATGGCATTGGTCCCAGTTCATCATAAATAATGTTATGTTGTGTTTGGAGTCTGACACCCAATAATTGTTTGCAAAAGTGTCAATGCACACTTTCTATTTTACTTGTATCATTTATGCCCCCATATTTCACAACCATAAATTAAAAGAAGTGCTTACCCTGCGACAATTACACGCAGTTACATAGAGTTACGATCCTGCGACAATTACACGCAGTTACATAGAGTTACGATCCTGCGACAATTACACGCAGTTACATAGAGTTACGATCCTGCGACAATTACACGCAGTTACATAGAGTTACGACCCTGCGACAATTACACGCAGTTACATAGAGTTACGACCCTGCGACAATTACACGCAGTTACATAGAGTTACGACCCTGCGACAATTACACGCAGTTACATAGAGTTACGACCCTGCGACAATTACACGCAGTTACATAGAGTTACGACCCTGCGACAATTACACGCAGTTACATAGAGTTACGACCCTGCGACAATTACACGCAGTTACATAGAGTTACGACCCTGCGACAATTGCACGCAGTTACATAGAGTTACGACCCTGCGACAATTACACGCAGTTACATAGAGTTACGACCCTGCGACAATTACACGCAGTTACATAGAGTGACGACCCTGCGACAATTACACGCAGTTACATAGAGTTACGACCCTGCGACAAGTACACGCAGTTACATAGAGTTACGACCTGCGACATTACACGCAGTTAATAGAGTTACGACCCTGCGACAATTACACGCAGTTACATAGAGTACGACCCTGCGACAAGTGCACGCAGTTACATAGAGTTACGACCCTGCGACAATTACACGCAGTTACATAGAGTTACGACCCTGCGACAATTACACGCAGTTACATAGAGTTACGACCCTGCGACAATTACACGCAGTTACATAGAGTTACGACCCTGCGACAATTACACGCAGTTACATAGAGTTACGACCCTGCGACAAGTACACGCGTTACATAGAGTGACGATCCTGCGACAATTCACGCAGTTACATAGAGTTACGACCCTGCGACAATTACACGCAGTTACATAGAGTTACGACCCTGCGACAATTACACGCAGTTACATAGAGTTACGACCCTGCGACAATTACACGCAGTTACATAGAGTTACGACCCTGCGACAAGTACACGCAGTTACATAGACTTACGACCCTGCGACAAGTACACGCAGTTACATAGAGTTACGATCCTGCGACAATTACACGCAGTTACATAGAGTTACGACTACAAGTTTGTCTATATCTAGATCTGGAATATGCTAGATCGATACATTAGTAACGTTTTGTAGATACGCTTTAAGTGTATCAAGTGTCTTTAGTGCAGGATCGATCCCCCGTCTGACTCTAATACAATTAACAGTCTTTCAGATGGGACATTAAACCGAGGTCTCGTGTCGGTGCTGTACACCGTGCACGTAAAAGAACCAGAGGAGACTCTGGAATGGGTCTCTGTCTGTATCATGCAATATCCTCCAAAGTCTAAAATGACTAATCTCTTCAGGAGGCCTCGCTCATATGGGCAACCGGTAGCGACGATAAATAAACGTAAAACACACACACTAAGTGCTTGACCTGATTAAGTTTCGTATGCCGCTAAATTTCAACCCACCGTTATGAAAAGTATGCTCCAATATGTAGATTTCTTGACAATTTCTATTTCGGTGCCACTATAAGTAAACTTAACATCTTAGCTATTACTACCACATTTCTTTAAAAAATCATTAGCTTGGTTTTCAGAATATTGACACTTAGAATACATATCGGTATCTTACTCAAATTTATTAATTTTAATCAGAAACGTTTTTCCTTATAACGCAATCGAATGCTTTAGTAAAATCAACAACGCATACTAGCAATGTATTATTATCATTCAGTATATGATTTATTAATCAAAAAGAAAATAAATAGTTTCCCCATATGTTCAAGAAGATCTACATGTGCCTACTTGGTATGATTCTGTCCAGTTATTCAACCTAGTGTTTAATATTCTAGAACATAATGTTTCCAGTGTACTTAACAGCGTTATACCCTTGTAATTGTCACCATTTTTATTTAGCGGTAAAATGAAACCCTCTGACCACTGACGTGGAAACTTTTGTTTAAATACGAAATGATATGTTAGATCTATAATTTAATCAGGGCGATTATTTTTCAAGTCTTTACATGCTTTTAAAATCTCACCATCGTTAAGCTGAGTCAATTTCTGCAAACATACATTGAAATCCACCATTGAAAAATCTCTTATAACAGACTCTTCGTCGGATTGAGAGAATACTGAATCAGCATTATGCATGGCCTTAATGTATTCTGTGAAGCTGATAGTTGATAGTGTTGTTCAATTTGTTTGTGTACCCATATTTTTAGACGTTTCCTCTTTCGTTTTCATATCTCAAATTTTCTAGTCGTTTTGCTTGCATGTTATCAAACAGTCTTGCTTCTTGGCAACAGTTTTATATTCCTTTCTTGTCGTATCCATATTTATTCGGCTTAATATCATATGTCAGGTCGTGTGTAGCTTTGCTTTAAATCTGGTCTGTCTACAGAGACAAAATATCTCATATATAATACATTATTCCGAGTAATACACATGTCGCATTAGCTCTAATCACTGAGCGCACTTAGTAAC
The DNA here is from genome assembly GCA_014843695.1 of Archivesica marissinica. NCBI lineage: Eukaryota > Metazoa > Mollusca > Bivalvia > Venerida > Vesicomyidae > Archivesica > Archivesica marissinica. The sequence goes on from CM026387.1 coordinate 56,311,482, forward strand.
ATGTCAGATGAAAGAATTAATCTGAATACTACGTGCTATTTACCAGTACTCAACTGATATACTCGATATGTAATTGCTATCCTAGTGAAATCTCGTATTCAAGACTGACATATCGAACATTAAGACATACAGCGATGGGTATACTATAATATTATGCTGTCGTTAAAACACGGCTGTTGTGTTTTATCACACAGAAATGCTTGTATGCAGTGTAATACAGCCATAACATAGTTTCTTATATGTACACACGTGTAGTACAGTGTGGACGGATTATTATTTGTCACACAGAAATGCTTGTATGCAGTGTAATACAGCCATAACATAGTTTCTTATATGTACACACGTGTAGTACAGTCTGGACGGATTATTATTTGTCGCACAGAAATGCTTGTATGCAGTGTAATACAGCCATAACATAGTTTCTTGTATGTACACACGTGTAGTACAGTCTGGACGGATTATTATTTGTCGCACAGAAATGCTTGTATGCAGTGTAATACAGCCATAACATAGTTTCTTGTATGTACACACGTGTAGTACAGTGTGGACGGATTATTATTTGTCACACATAAATGCTTGTATGCAGTGTAATACAGCCATAACATAGTTTCTTATATGTACACACGTGTAATACAGTCTGAACGGATTATTATTTGTCACACAGAAATGCTTGTATGCAGTGTAATACAGTCATAACATAGTTTCTTATATGTACACACGTGTAGTACATTCTGGACGGATTATTATTTGTCGCGGCGTGACAGCTTGCCTTTGACACATTCTACATATTTAGATTAGTCAATCATGCTTTATTTGCTGACCGTCTAAGTCAATAACATGCTAAATATGCACTAGCAATATATAGTGATTAAGTCACGTGATCGTGTCGATTATTTGAGTGGAATTGTTTTAATACCAGGGTTTATTTACTACGGCGTATTGATTTCCCTGAGATGTAATAAGGCTCAAAAGTGTACAGGCAAACAGAAAAGTGTTGTAAAATTTATGGTTGCTGTTACTATGGTAATGTGATAAAAAGGATCTTACACTCCTGGTGATTTCATAGCATAGTTTATGGAACTGAATTATACCAGGAACCTATCTAGACAAATGATCCTGATTCCATGCAATATATTTCTTTGATTTTACAATATATAGTATTTATAACCGGAATATGAAATATGATTCAAATATCCTATTGTGACATTATTTCTCTCGAGCGAATTGAATACTTTGCAGTAACTTCACGTCAGCATTTAGTTTTCACAAATAAAGTTTCAACTTTATTTATTTTACAACGATTAGTTTAAACAATATTTTATTTCAATGAATATACATAATATAATGATCACAATAAGAAAATACATGTAGGATTGAGGAGAAAGCAACTTGCTTATTTGGTTACCTCTTTCCTATGTACATACATGTAGGATTGAGGAGACAGCAACTTGCTTATATGGTTACCTCTTTCCTAATAATCTTTACCTCTTTCTTTACAACGATTGCTTAGCAAGTTTTAACAACTTATATTAATCACTCTCGTTGGCGCGAATGAAGGCGTAAATGTGGTCATTCGTGTGGGAGGAAACCAGGTACCCGGAGAAAACCACTTGTCCGATCTGGCAACCACCGTACCATCTCACATACTTCCAGGTCCGAGGATCAAACCCGGGTTGCATTGGTGAGAAGCGAGTAGGATATAATGCAAAGCTACGTCGCTATTGAACAATAACGAATTGTTTTCAAACCATCTACCGTTTGGTTAAATTGAGAGCAGTTGTATTCACTTGCGACAATTTTGTAGTGTCACATACATATTGGTCGATGTTGATGTTCAAATTAGATTAAATGTAACTATAATTAATTAGCAATGTAATACGATACAGTTAACCCCATCGAACAGTTGACCCTTAAAAACAGTCCCATTATTACAACCGTATAAACCGTCTACACAACCTAACCTTTCTTCTGATGTCTGGCTTGTATCCTTGTATTAAGCCAGCATTATCATTACCCGTCTAAGCACCATACGCCAGTCTTTTACAAATATCATAATAAGCAAGGTATGCATGAAACATAAACACAAATCGGATGATGATGATGATGATGATGATGATGATGATGATTGAGCTTATTTACCATCGCCTCCGGCGAACCATATGGACGAGCGAATCGGAAAGACGTATGCCAGCACATCATTATTCGCCATTAACGCGTCTGCAATGCTTGTTTGCTATTCTGTATGTTTAAAGCTATTTTTCACGCAAATATTGATACTAGAATTAAATTCATTTTTTATCTTGTTTAAACAGCTGCAAATCGTGCTTAAGTTCGGGTACATTGAATAAAGCACAGAATGGATTGTATGGTTAATCGTGCTTAAGTACGGGCTCATTGAATAAAGCACCGAATGGATTGTATGGTAAATCGTGCTTAAGTACGGGCACATTGAATAAAGCACCGAATGGATTGTTTAGTAAATCGTGCTTAAGTACGGGCACATTGAATAAAGCACCGAATGGATTGTATAGGAAATCGTGCTTAAGTACGAACACATGGAATAAAGCACAAAATGGATTGTATGGTAAATCGTTCTTAAGTACGAACACATTGAATAAAGCACATACTGGATTGTATGGTAAATCGTTCTTAAGTACGAACACATTGAATAAAGCACATAATGGATTGTATGGTAAATCGTTCTTAAGTACGAACACATTGAATAAAGCACATACTGGATTGTATGGTAAATCGTTCTTAAGTACGAACACATTGAATAAAGCACATACTGGATTGTATGGTAAATCGTTCTTAAGTACGAACACATTGAATAAAGCACATAATGGATTGTATGGTAAATCGTGCTTAAGTACGGGCACATTGAATAAAGCACATAATGGATTGTATAGTAAATCGTTCTTAAGTACGGGCACATTGAATAAAGCACCGAATGGATTGTATGGTAAATCGTGCTTAAGTACGGGCACATTGAATAAAGCACATAATGGATTGTATAGTAAATCGTTCTTAAGTACGGGCACATTGAATAAAGCACAGAATGGATTGCATGGTAAATAAGTGAGTTATTTTCTGTAGTGTTTACAAATACATAGACACCAGAAGACAAGAATTAAAATCGTCTAATTCCAACCGGTTGTAAAACATTTGTATTGATGTTTGTATTGGGTTATTTTAAACAAGCACATTTTGAGAATGGTCAATTACTGCCCCCATTCAAGGGATTAATTGATGTCCTCTATTTTTATCGTTGTTTCCTTTACACAACATGTTATCAACTTTTGTGTTCCTGTTTCTCACAATGTAATTGTTAAATGACTAAATCCCGACATATATCTAATGGATACTGTACTGTAAAGATGTGTTTCAATTAATTAACAACTTTTGATAATATCACATTTATCTTACTGCAACATCTGATTAAAAAACAACAGTGAAAACAAAAGCTTCCAAAAATGAACCAATATACATTTCGGGATAACTCTGACTTTATCAACCAAGGGAGGTAATATACAAACAAGATATGTCGCTCATTGGTTTGTCTCTCATCTTCAATCTTGAACAAATATCTTAAGAAATGTTGGAAATAAAATCAATATTTTCGTTTCATGTTTGAGTGAACTATTATCTATTGGTGTCGTCTTATGTTCTGTCGCCCATTCTAGTGATATACAGACCATCTTCATTCACGGCAGCTATATATTGTCCATGAATCCGTTCTCAGGCCCTAATAAAATTAACAGTATTTTAGATGGGACATTAAACCGAGGTCTCGTGTCGGTGCTGTACACCGTGCATGTAAAAGAACCATCAGACGAGACTCTGGAATAGATCTCTGTCCGTATCATTGCACTATCCTCCAACAATCTAAATGACTAATCTCTTCAAGAGGCGTCGCTCATATGGGGTCAACCGGTAGCGACGATAAATAAACGTAAAACACACACACTCAGATAATTTAATATTTCTTTTCAGGCTTCTTACTGACTTTATCTAGATGTGTTCCTGTTATCAGACCTGTCGGCATGCCGTTTCCCGGATTTCTTCACTTTATCAGACCGATGAGCACACATGTACCTAGATTTGTTATCAGGTCTGTCGTCCATACCTTTTCCCGGATGTGTTCATGTTATCAGGCCGATCAACACACCTGTACCTAGATTTGTTATCAGGTCTGTCGTCCATACCTTTACCGGGATGTGTTCATGTTATCAGGTTTGTCGTCCATACCTTTACCGGGATGTGTTCATGTTATTGGTCAGCTAGCATTCCATTACCTGGAGGTATTCCCGTTTTTCATCGGTAGCGCATAAACACGCACACACATACATATATATACTACTCAATTTGATAAGGGTCAAGAATGTAACCATACAGTTTTCATTGAGTTTAGGCATATAATTATCATAAACGTGTCAATGTACTCGGTGCATACATGTAAATGGATAGAATACATGTCGTTTACTTAGCCAAATGTCACTGCGGCTCTGCACATGGAGCACAAGAAATGACATACCAACCAACAACAGGTTGTTGACGTATCCTCGAGTACATGTAAATAAACTGTACACTTGGCTTTCACAGCATTCATTTCGAACGAACATGTAAGAAGGCATCTTAGTGAAGAAGAAATGAGTCGAGGCATCGGAATGCTTGAAGCAGAGTCTAATCAAAGAGAGGTTGTCCGCATACCTGGCGTGTTACAGAGAGTCGTTGGAAGAATGTGGCAACGCTACCAGACACATGGACACGTCATGCATCGACATGGGGGCCGGACAAGGTCAACAACTCAAGCCAAGGTCATCTTTATCGTCGTCCAAGCTTGAACGAACCGTTTCCAGACTGCAAGAACCATGCGAAACGCATTTCGGAATTAAATCATCTGGTGTCAAAGCAAACGGTATGGAATGGTCTCCAGAATACTGGTATGAATACCCGAAGACTAGCGTCCCCTGCAGCACCATCGCATTAGAGAGCGATTGCAATGGGCATACGACCATGTCACATGGACCATCCAAGACTGGACACCCGTCCTCTTTTCTGGTAGAGTTCACAGAGAGGCGAGCCCGAGTCTGGAGAATGGGAAATGAGCATTTTGCACCTACATTGCTGGGCATGATCGTTACGGCGGAGGGTCAGTTATGGTTTGGGCTGGAATCAGCGTTCAGGGCAAACCCGATCTCTATGTTTTTTTAAATGTCTCTGTCACGGCTGTCAGGTACGTAAAGAAATTCTGGAGGCTTACGTTCGTCGATACGCTTGTGCAATATGCCCGAATTTCATTTTTATTGACGATAATTCTCGTGCACATAAGGCTTATATGATCAATGAGTATTTGACGAATGAAGCAATCGTTCGTATGTACTGTCCTGCTCGATCACCGGATTTAAATCCGATTGAACATGCTTGGGACATGCTTCATGTAGCAGTATCTGCTCGTCCTGTGCAGCCTACACCAACCAGACAACTCGGAGAGGCTTTTCTAGAAGAATTGGCACACATTCCGCAGCACAAAATGCATGGGCTTATCAACAGCATGCGAAGGCGATTCCAGGCAGTTATTAATTCACGCGGGCATCATACATGTTACTAAAATATATACCGACCGTAAATCAGTCATCCTGAAAATGTCTTAGAATATGACTTTATTTTGATATATACCTTATTCTTCCACTCCTTACGCTTCAAATATTTGCTATATTAATAATTTTGGCCCTATAGTTATTTGCCAAGATAGCGAAATTAAATTAAAAATGATTAACAAAATCATATGACGTCATAAACAAGTGTTTTAATTTTTTTATTTATTGAATTATAGAATTATTGAAAGAGATTCTTTTAAACAAGCATATTGTGAACATAACAACAGGTGAAATAAAACATTAAATTGTCTTTGTGTCATTTTGGAGTGTAACTATTATCAGCATGTTTCATATTATGACGTTTCATACGTACGCGGCTTAAACATAATTATATTGCACTTGTGTTATTTATTTTTTTCGACAAATTAGGCCCGCGATACGGCGTAATGTAAACTGACAACAAGTCATACTTCATTAGGCCTGTGAATTGTACGTCACGTTCTTTTGCATGTTTTGTAACGAACAAGGGAGAAATTTTCTATTTATGTTTTCCAATGAAAGAAATGCTATCTTAAACCGTTGGGAAACAGTGAAAGGTGGAATTTCTTTCCCACTCCTCGTGTTTCGTATTCATCCGCGGTTAGATGTACTTTTGCATTTGAACGTCTTTTCAGGCATTTATAAACAGTGAATTATAAAGTAATATGTTCAAATGACATTTGTTTTGTATGTTTTTATTTTTGACAGATAACAGAAACTAACTTGAACATTTTACCGGAACTATTTATATTGCGAACGTTGAAACTAACTTCAGTGGTTGCGCGGTTGTGTACTGTAGTGAAATGAGGCTCCAGGCAGGGGCAACTAAAAGGAATACAATTGATAACTCAGCCAAAATCATTGGACATCATAAAAGAAAAAGAAGATCTTATTTTGAAGACATATATTCTATTTGTGTTTAGTGGTGTATGATAGTATTTTATTTCATCTCGTGGTCACCGAAAACATATTTTACTCGATGAAACAGTGAACATCTATGTCTTCCAATTAAGGTTACCAGGATAAACAAAGTCATATCAAGAGCGTAATCATCCCATTATGAAAAAACATTTAAATTGAGATATCGAAGTTCTGCACGTTACGAAGTATAGTAGAACGTATGTCCTAACGTTGCCAAAAGCACAATATTGATCGTGGAGTAATATATCAGTGTGTCATTCATGCGTGATGGCACGGGATTTTCTTTGCGGGACAGAATAGGTTGGTCAATTCTAGGCCTGGCATCGCAGAGTGAACATCGACAATTACACAGTGGTGGGTAGGTAAGCTTTGACTGAGATCGTTGCTAAAAGAGTAGGGAAGTACTACAGAACAACGTAGAGCTTATGCAGTCATTAGGAATGTTGACAAATAAGATAAGTACATCTTCAGTTTCTGTTCAAACGAGAAACGCATAGCTTTAAACGAAACATATAGGACCAATATAAGTATGGGATATAAGCCGAAAACTATCCAATATGTAAAATATTGGACTGTGTGAGGCGCGTAGTGCCGTTGGCAGTACCTATATTGTACATATTGGATCCGTTTGAGTCTTATATCTTACTTAAAACACAAACTTATATAACAAGATTCTATTAATTAAATTGTTAATTTCGTACCGGTAGGCCTATGATTTAACATAGTGCTCTGACCTTTTGACAGCAGTCCAATATTAATAATAATGGACTGCAAATACAAAGGTATGACATCACGATGGTATTTTAAAAATAACGAAAGTGTTGGCAAAGTTAAAACACAAGCTTATATAACAAGATCCTATTAATTAAAATTGTTCATTTAATATAATACTCTGGCCCTTTGACAGCAGTCCAATATTAATAATAATGAACTGCAAGTACAAAAGTATGACGTCACGATGGTATTTTAAAAATAACGAAAGCGTTAGCAAAGTTAGCCGCTGCAGAGGTGGCATAGACGGAAAAGCAGATTCAAAATGCTAGAGTCGTTGATAGAAGGCAACATAATATGTTCGTCCACTTGTTACAAACAAAACCAGTTGATGTATGAATCAGTATGTATATAACAGAATCAATCATAATATAGCACGATATAAGTATGCTTTTATACCGTCAGTACAAAGTTGAGTGATAATCTCGCTCGATTGTTATGATATAGTATATGTAAGGTAATATACATTGAGCAGACGTGTATTGGGTTGTAGTTTCCTGTTTATATACAGATAAGTTACTATATATGATAGCAATTGTAAAAGGACATGCACAGAGAAAGGTGATTATAACACCCGTTGGTCGACTGAATGCTTGTATTTATAAGTGGAGGCAGGGGTGTCCGACTATCCTCCAAAAATCTAAAATGACTAATCTCTTCAGGAGGCGTCGCTCATATGGACAACCGGTAGCGACGATAAATAAACGTAAAACACACACTCCGATAATATGCACTGTCACCACTCGGAGAAATGCACACCGTGGCTAGCATTCGCAACAACAGGTCTGCTAGAGACAATGAATAGTTCACAGAAAATGTTTGTTAAGGAAGGGTGTCATAGAAGCTTTTAATGATAAAAAAATAGCAACCAAACCCTAAACAGATATGATGCTGTGAAACATTATATTTATATCTATGCACTTTTCAAAAGTATTTGTTCTCATATTTTATTTTATATGTATGCAGAAACTCCACTTTAGCTTTAGTTAATCGATTTGCAACATTATCATAGATTTTGGAGGATAGTGCATGATACAGACAGACACCCATTCCAGAGTCTCTTATGGTTCGTTTATGTGCACGGTGTAAAGCACCGACACGAGAACTCGGTTTAACGTCCCATCTGAAAGACTGTTAATTTTATTAGGGTCAGACGGGGGATCGAACCTGCGATCCCTGGATTACCAGTCCAGCGTGTTACCACTGGACTACATATCCGTCTGTGTTAATTCAATACGATGCAATATACAATACATACTAACTCATAGTGCGTGTCAATATTAATCGATTGTAGTTGTGGCTATCATTAACACAAGGTAAATTGCAAGGTAATACGCTCCACAGATTAACATGATATTTTGGTTATCCTCGTATGAATAAGTTTATACAAATTTGTTTAACTCGATTGCGAAGCAAGTTATTATAACTTATATTAATCACTCTCGAAACCTCATTCCTGATGGAATCCATCGCCACGAGGGAGAGAGAAGAGGCAACGTGCAATTAAATGCCTTGCCTAAGGGCACAGTCGTAACGGCTCCAGCGGGGTTCGAACTCCGGACCTTTCGCACCTGAAGCGGTCGCGCACCCACTGCGCTATCACGACTTCCATCGCATGAATAAATACAACACTTTCTGAATGAATTGTTCATTACATATGTAATATTAACAACGTAGATTAGGTGCACCGGCTTAAGTCACAGATTAATAACAACCATTATAGGTGTACTGATAACCGCTGTTTAAAAGTAACTACTCGCTCGTAGCAGATGTGAACGACAGTGGTTTAGGAGGACAAAGCTTCTGTAATCCTTGTGTGCTTGTCCCGGAAGAGAATAACAACGTTAGAATTCCAAGCACTATCTCATTTTTACCATATTGTTATGTTAACAAGCGTCGTATGCGATGTTTGTATATTATTTGAAATATTCAGATTCTGTGACAAATATTTGGAAGATAGTCATACCATAAATTAAAAAATCGGTAGAAATTGGAAATGCATAATTTGGAAGTTAGTTATACCATAAAAAAATTAAAATCGGTAGAAATTTGCTTTTTTCACCGATGTAGTGTCGCTTTAACCCATTCAACCCCAAGTAACTGACATGGACGTGTGCATGCTAAATGTTTAGACCAATACATTAATAAGAATATTACCTTAGGACCAGTTCATTTATCAAAATAGATAATTTTATCTAAAAATAGTAATTATTATTACTGGCAATGGCAAAGGTGCAGATCCTGATGAGACGGCTCGTCACAAGCCGCCTCATCTGGGTATACACTTGTTGTAAGTCGATTTAGAGGCCTGTAGTGTTGAAAGGGTTAATGAATAGTTCCAAAATTTGTCTCCATTTTGATAGCCAAAATTCCAAGGTGAATCATTCAAGGTCGCTGGCCGAGATTCATTCGTTCTGGCGTGGACCAACGTCCACATCGATATTTCTCCATATGTATGCAATAATTTACAGAAATAAAACTTTGCAAACTTACCTTGAAAGTATAGAACGTCATTGTAAAAGGCTTTGCACACGTACACGGAACACGATAACATAAACACAAATATTGTCAAACGCATTTTAGTATCTTAACGAAGATTATATCATTTGTTTCCAGTGTATTTTTTAAATCCTCATTCTATATCCAAATACTGATCCTAGTGCCACCTGGTAGGAACAAAACTACGAAGCAGAAATACACGACGCCTTCTCTTGCCAATAACGTCTTCTCACAACGCTGTAGTACAAATAGTGAATGACGCTATAGTGTGGAATAGCAGATATTTTACGAGGAAATAGTTTCATAGGCAATCGATGTGCGAATTCCGTCCGTTTATTCAGATGTTGGGAACCAGTTGAAATTAATGGTCAGTCCATTCTTAGCTTAGTTTGTATAATACTATATTAGAGGTTTTTTTTTATTCAAGCTTTAAACAAACTGCATGTCATTATGTGCACTTCAAACAACTAGACGATGGTATTCATTGCTTAGATGCATAGATTTCAGAAGGGCGTGTTAGTTTATCATTGTATCCCAGAACATTACAGTACATACTGCATGACGTGGATGGTGTATGCTGGTAGTACAGTACATACTGCATGACGTGGGTGGTGTATGCTGGTAGTACAGTACATACTATATGACGTGAGTGGTGTATGCTGGTAGTACACTACATACTATATGACGTGGGTGGTGTATGCTGGTAGTACACTACATACTATATGACGTGGGTGGTGTATGCTGGTAGTACAGTACATACTATATGACGTGGGTGGTGTATGCTGGTAGTACAGTACAGACTGCATGACGTGTGTGGTGTATGCTGGTAGTACGGTACATACTGCATGACGTGGGTGGTGTATGCTGGTATTACAGTACATACTGCATGACGTGCGTGATGTATGCTGGTAGTACAGTACAGACTATATGACGTGGGTGGTGTACGCTGGTAGTACAGTACAGACTATATGACGTGGGTGGTGTATGCTGGTAGTACAGTACATACTATATGACGTGGGTGGTGTATGCTGGTAGTACAGTACAGACTGCATGACGTGGGTGGTGTATGCTGGTAGTACAGTACAGACTATATGACGTGGGTGGTGTATGTTGGTAGTACAGTACAGACTATATGACGTGGGTGGTGTACGCTGGTAGTACAGTACAGAATATATGACGTGGGTGGTGTATGCTGGTAGTACAGTACAGACTATATGACGTGGGTGGTGAATGCTGGTAGTACACTACAGACTATATGACGTGTGTGGTGTATACTGGTAGTACACTACATACTATATGACGTGTGTGGTGTATGCTGGTAGTACAGTACAGACTGCATGACGTGTGTGGTGTATGCTGGTATTACAGTACATACTGCATGATGTGTGTGGTGTATACTGGTAGTACAGTACAGATTATATGACGTGGGTGGTGTATGCTGGTAGTACAGTACAGACTGCATGATGTGTATGGTGCATGCTGGTAGTACAGTACAGATTATATGACGTGGGTGATGTATGCTGGTAGTACAGTACATACTTTATGACGTGTGTGGTGTATGCTGGTATTACTGTACAGACTGGATGACGTGTGGGATGTATGCTGGTATTACAATACAGACTGCATGACTTGTGTGGTGTATGCTGGTATTACAGTACAGACTGCATGACGTGTGTGGTATATGCTGGTAGTACAGTACATACTATATGACGTGTGTGGTGTATGCTGGTATTACACTACATACTATATGACGTGGGTGGTGTACGCTGGTAGTACAGTACAGACTATATGACGTGGGTGGTGTATGCTGGTAGTACAGTACAGACTGCATGACGTGGGTGGTGTATGCTGGTAGTACACTACATACTATATGACGTGGGTGGTGTATGCTGGTAGTACACTACATACTATATGACGTGGATGGTGTATGCTGGCAGTACAGTACAGACTGCATGACGTGTGTGGTGTATGCTGGTAGTACAGTACATACTGCATGACGTGGGTTGTGTATGCTGGTATTACAGTACATACTGCATGGCGTGTGTGATGTATGCTGGTAGTACAGTACATACTGCATGACGTGGGTGGTGTATGCTGGTAGTAAAGTACATACTGCATGACGTGTGTGGTGTATGCTGGTAGTACAGTACAGACTGCATGACGTGGGTGGTGTATGCTGGTATTACAGTACATACTGCATGACGTGGGTGATGTATGCTGGTAGTACAGTACAGACTATATGAGGTGGGTGGTGTATGCTGGTAGTACTGTACATACTGCATGACGTGTGTGATGTATGCTGGTAGTACAGTACAGACTATATGAGGTGGGTGGTGTATGCTAGTAGTACAGTACATACTATATGACGTGGGTGGTGTATGCTGGTAGTACAGTACAGACTGCATGACGTGTGTGGTGTATGCTGGTAGTACGGTACATACTGCATGACGTGGGTGGTGTATGCTGGTATTACAGTACATACTGCATGACGTGCGTGATGTATGCTGGTAGTACAGTACAGACTATATGACGTGGGTGGTGTATGCTGGTAGTACAGTACAGACTGCATGACGTGGGTGGTGTATGCTGGTAGTACAGTACAGACTATATGACGTGGGTGGTGTATGCTGGTAGTACAGTACATACGATGACGTGGTGGTGTATGCTGGTAGTACAGTACAGATATATGACGTGGGTGGTGTAGCTGGTAGTACAGTACATACTTGACGGGGTGGTGTATGTGGTAGTACAGTACGACTATAGACGGGTGTGTGTGGTGGGTGGTGTATGCTGGTAGTACAGTCAGACTAATGACGTGGGGTGTATGTTGTAGTACAGTACAGACTATATGACGTGGGTGGTGTACGCTGGTAGTACAGTACAGACTATATGACGTGGGTGGTGTATGCTGGTAGTACAGTACAGACTATATGACGTGGGTGGTGTATGCTGGTAGTACACTACAGACCTATGACTTGTATGGTGTATGCTGGTAGTACATACATACTATATGACGTGTGTGGTGTATGCTGGTAGTACAGTACAGATGATGACGTGTGTGGTGTATGCTTGTATTACAGTACATACTGCATGATGTGTGTGGTGTATGCTGGTAGTACAGTACAGATTATATGACGTGGGTGGTGTATGCTTGTAGTACAGTACAGACTGCATGATGTGTATGGTATATGCTGGTAGTACAGTACAGATTATATGACGTGGGTGATGTATGCTGGTAGTACAGTACAGACTATATAACGTGGGTGGTGTATGCTGGTAGTACAGTACAGACTATATGACGTGGGTGGTGTACGCTGGTAGTACAGTACAGACTATATGACGTGGGTGGTGTATGCTGGTAGTACAGTACAGACTATATGACGTGGGTGGTGTATGCTGGTAGTACAGTACAGACTGCATGACGTGGGTGGTGTATGCTGGTAGTACAGTACAGACTATATGACGTGTGTGGTGTATGCTGGTAGTACAGTACAGACTATATGACGTGGGTGGTGTATGCTGGTAGTACAGTACAGACTATATTACGTGTGTGGTGTATGCTGGTAGTACAGTACATACTGCATGACGTGGGCGGTGTATGCTGGTAGTACAGTACATACTGCATGACGTGTATGGTGTATGCTGGTAGTACAGTACTGACTATATGACATGGTGGTGTATATATATATCGGTGCTGCAGCACAGCAGTCGCAGAGCGGTAATGGTACCATGCATATTGCGGAGGTGTAGCAGTGTACCTCAGATCTCAGATTGCAGGAGAAAGGATATATTTACTTGAATTTAATTTATTAGCTATACAGAATGCATGTCCCGTCCCCGGGGTACAAGTCAAGCATAGGCAAGAATACAATTGATGATTGGCTTGGGGGTTTTGTCTTATTTGGATCCTGATCAAACGATATATGCATAGAAAACAAAATTAACATTCGATACCCACGGAATTACATAGGCCCCCACACTACAAGGAGACATAGGCATTTTAATAGTGTTGGCGGCCATATTCGCCGCCATCTTGAATTTAACAATTATGTAATCACTTCACTATAATTTAAGTATGCTAATTGGATTCCTAGATCCCCAAAACCTGGAGTTAGACACCAAAATTACTCATCTAGGATAAATAATGAAGACGCAATTGAGATTTTAACGATTTAGCGGCCATCTTGGACGCCATCTTGAAAATTATACCTTTTTAGTGGTCAGATTTTGGTAGACTTTTAGTATGTTATTAAGCACACCTGATACTATAGAAAACCGTCGAGAAACCTTTTGTAGCAATATTTATTTAGGGTATAGTGGCTTTTTTTCATAAATGCAGCCGCCTAATAGAGGCATTTATAAACATTTCACATCATCAACATGAACAAACCACATTCAAGCTAAGATAATGTTTTTCTCAAGACTACTGTAATCATTTCTTAGATAAAGCTGCAAAGGTGATTTTGAAACAAACAACATGTGCACCTCTGAACGACATCTGTGATATTGTTTATTTCGACAACGTTATTACCAACCTCACCTGTTTTACTGCAATGACTATATATTATCTTTTATTCCTCCATTTCTGAAGAGTTACATACAATCATCAAGAAAGATACAAAAATACAGAACATAATTATAAACACAACTATAGATCAGGTACGAATTAGAATATACATACAACATAACATACGTACAGATAATTAAGAGTGAAAAAAACAATACAATATCATAACCTTGGCCTAAAGTCAAGGAAAGTGTCAATAGTTATTCTCGGGCTTAATACTAAATATACAACCATCTAACACAACATAAGGATTCACGAAAGCGAAAATGGTACATTATGCAGTACATTAATAGTATCGTTTTGTATCACATATATGAACACATTATTTTCTTTATTGTATAATGCTATCGCATAAACTTGCTTAAGAAATGAAGCACTGGTGCACAGAAAGTCTGAATACTGTTCCGGATGTATTAATCTGGCAATGTATTTGTCTATATGTCCTAGTAAATATTTCAAGATTGGATGTTACAGTTTTAGCAAATAAGAAATCTCATATCTTTTAATAATGTAATGGTTCATGTTGTATAAGTGATGTGCATAGCAGTGTTGGTTGCCAATTGAAACTTGAAAATCTGGACATTAAACAGAAGTTTTAGAAAGTTCACAGTCAAATTTCAGATGAAAATCGACTTTTTCTTTTATGATTTCCAATGACCTTGGTTAATATGATATTTGTTTTCAAATTTTATTTGTTTTTGTTTCTGGAACCTTTACGTGACACAACCACACAACCACTTCTATTAGTGTGAACATCCGTAATATGAATTAGTTCCTATATAAGTCTCATGTTAGTTTATGTTTGCTGCCAAAATTAAAAACTAAAAGACAAAACAAATTCATTGGAATATATTACTTACTAATTACCTGTTCATGATAGCCAGAAAATAGCTAAAATGCAAAAGTCATCTAACCGCGCAGGAATACGAAACGCAACCGCTGGTTATAGAGAAAATGCCATCTTTCACTGTTTCAAAGCGGTGTAAAATGGAGTTTTTCTTTCGCTGAGAAAACTCTATCAGTCATTGGAAGGCATACAAGAAATTAATATCGACTATGGAAAGTTCAGCAATACATTACTTTATCATGTACTATAGTCAAGCATTGGAACTGTACACTCAATTGGGGATGGGGGTCATAATCTCACCAACAGGTTAGGCGACACTCCACTAATTAGTCGTTGAGGAAGCCCCGGTGCCGCTTGGAGCAGTATTTCAGGTACGGACGGACACCGGGTTCAACCACCGACCTTCCGCAACACAAAGTATATGGATACCTTCCTACAATGTCCACAGAATTCGACACCCCAATTGATATTCGAACCTACAGCGGTGAGTGGCAGGTGATTTGAAGTCAATGACCATAACAATTGAAAAGTGCATTCAAGTACATTAGAAAAGTGCAATCAAGTACAAAATGTACATTAGAATAATGCAATCAAGTACATTAGAACAGTACATTCAAGTACATTTGAAAAGTGCATTCAAGTACATTTGAAATGTGCATTCAAGTACATTAGAAAAGTGCATTCAAGTACATTAGAAGGGTGCATTCAAGTACATCAGAAAAGTGCATTCAAGTACATCAGAAAAGTGCATTCAAGTACATTAGAAAAGTGCAATCAAGTACATTAAAAAGTACATTCAAGTACATTAAAAAAGTGCATTCAAGTACATTAGTCTAATCTAAGCTGATATCAATTGTCACCCTCGTCATCTTTTAGTACGTGTATTTATTGCATACTATTACAAAACGTGTTATCTCTGTCATTATACATGTGTGTTCATAAGATGCGCACCCTACGTTGTAGCTTTAAATATACTTTCAGACTGTCATATCCTGTCATAAAACGCCATTGGGGGAGTAGGCCACTTTACATCAAAGAACACCGCAAAGTGCCTATAATTACGCATCTCATTTACTTCACAAATTATGAAGTCAGTTAATAAACGTAGATAATAGTTTTATTTCAGAAGAGGTACTCTTCAATCATTTTGTTATGGAATTTGTGTTCTCGTTTTATAGCATTGCGCTAAAAGAAGAAAATTACATCTAAGAATATTATAACCAGTGTGGGTACTTTAGGCCGTTTGACATTAAATTGACATTGAACCTGAATGTATATGACATAGGTTGTGATAAATCAGTGACATATAACATACACGCCTCAGATACGAAAGGTCTGGAGTTCGAACCCTGCTGGAGCCGTTACGATTGTGCCCTTAGGCAAGGCATTTCAATTCCACATTGCCTCTTCTCTCTCCCTCTTGGTGATGGATTCCATCAGGAATGAGGTCTCAAGAGTGATTAATATGAGGTGTAATAACTTGTTTCGCAATCGAGCTCAAATAAATTTGTATAAACTAAAAGATTCAAGCAAATTAAATACCAAAAGTATACCATTGGTCATTTTCAATATTTTGTTTTGACTGCCATTATTTGGACGCCATTTTCACTAATATCAGCCATAAGTTGCTAGGCACGTGACAAGACGTTGTCTAGTCCGTCCTTCCTGTCGGTTGGCAGTTTCTTACGGAGGTTGGTGCACCAAAGTACTGGTTAACCTGGAGACTGCCCAGGAAAGGTGTTGTTAGGTAAACTGCCCCCTGGCGATATAGCCCAAAAATGGTGCTGATGCAGGCGTAAAACCCGAAATATAAAATAACCGGCCTTCCTGTCCGTCCATCTGTCCTTCTCGTTTTCTTGTCCGCTCTATTTTTTCGAAACCACAGATCCGCTACCTTAGCTGGAATGAACAGTTTTGAGCCACTCGGTCGAATTGGTCCTAGAACAAATTGTTAAAAATGAGATATAAAAACAATAATAGACATTTGAATGCATGTGTGATGTTCATAACAGTGAATTGTTCGACATGCTTTAACTTCTGTGTGCTGGAAATGAATGTTTACAAATTATTACGTCAGCTAATAGTTTACCTCGGTGATACTGCATGCTGCCTGTGCTGGAAATGCGAAGCCAGGCTGATAGCTTCGGACAGCTATTTTGCAGCATGTGAATTCAAATAGGGTAAAACTATTTGCAAATAGCGAAATAAAAGTAGGTAGGTACCATGGCCCTCCTCTGCAGAAACATAAGACCAAATACTCTATAGGCCAAAGCCACTGCCTACAAGACAGACATGTATGTCCTTCCAACATTAGAGTTTTCTTCAACCGTGTGGTCACCCTACTTAGAACATCACGCAGCTATAACTGCAGCAACACAGAGCAGCAGGGTTCGTGAAGAATGACTACAACAGGACAAGCACCGTCACAACACTGCTTCATGACCATAGCTAGAATACACTTGCTGGCTGACTCGACATAAGCCCGCATCTTCATGATGTACTCAATTCACAATCAACGTTATCGACATAGACGCACAACATCATCATCATCATCATCATCATCATCATCATCATCATCATCATTATCATCATCATCATCATCATCATCATCATCATCATCATCATCATCTCATCATATCATCATCATCATCATCATTATCATCATCATCATCATCATCATTCATCATTCATCATTATCATCATCATCATCATCATCATCATCATCATCATCATCATCATCATCATCATCATCATTATCATCATCATCATCATCAGACCACCTGTTTTCACCGTTTAGTACAAAGATTGAGTATCTATGGAACCATCAATTGTTGCACTCAAACCGTTTCCTTTGACCGAATTCTTTGTGAATTATATAGTTGACCAAGTTGATAACATTGCCTCGGATTTTCACCTATTTTCGTGGTATAAGCATGAAACCATTTATACGTAAACGTAGGGATGCATTTCAATTGGTTCTTTTGTATCATGTTTTTGTGAAGCTGTGGTCTTTGTAGAAAGAAATGAATGTTTTCTTAATTTCATATCTGCACGCAGGAACATTTGGCAGAGAATCTGAACATTTATAGCTGTACTATTGTCCACTGAGTGAAATAACTGTGCACTGCCACCTTACCTTATCTATTAACTTACCTACATTGAATAACACTAAATACGCCACTCTCACTTCATTTATAAACAATAATGCAAACTTGTTCCCCTCAAATATAGCCTAGGTATTTACGGATCGTAGCTTGACTTATCTTGTCATGTATTTGGCACACCTAAATAAGCCATAAATGCATGTTGTGGTCAGACACCGCTATTGCAATTTCCATAGGCCACCATTATAACACACAGTGCCATTAGATTTCCCCCAAAAATAGTTTGGCACAAAAGAGAGTAATTTTCAACAGAATGGCCTTTGAGCCACAGGAAAATGTCAAATTTCAATGGGGTTGACCAATTGCGTTTTTTTATATTTCCCACTAAAGGCACCCACCCCCTACTCTGAAGGTAATTTGGTGGTGAATGTTGCACTGACACCTGCATTTATAATATGCTGTTTATTTGTCACCAAATAGTCTGCAAATATTTTTAAATATTCCAAATTGCAGCTCATATATTGTATTTTAATATTTAGAAGTCATTTTCAATATTTGTGACAATACCTACTCAGCCAATCAGTTCATGTATCAATAACTCTTAAGGGCTTCCCTACACTTTTTCCACCAATCACAGACCACCATATCAATAACACCGTCTGACCTTGTGTGAGAACATTTCATAAGACAATAATGAATCTAAGTGTACAAAATTGTGACATTACCAAATTACGAGCTAAAATAAGAAGTATTTTTATATAAATACGTCTGAAAACCAAGCCTTAATCTAGATGTATTAGTTCGGAACACATTTGGAGATATTATAAACAGACGGATCTGTAGTCCAGTGGTAACACGCTGGACTGGTAATCCAGGGATCGCAGGTTCGATCCCCCGTCTGACCCTAATGAAATTAACAGTCTTTCAGATGGGACGTTAAACCGAGGTCTCGTGTCGGCGCTTTACACCGTGCACGTACAAGAACCAGATGAGACTCTGGAATGGGTCTCTGTCTGTATCATGCAATATCCTTCAAAAATCTAAAATGACTAATCTCTTCAGGAGGCGTCGCTCATATGGGCAACCGGTAGCGACGATAAATAAACGTAAAACACACACTCACTGTATGTATGCTACTACTCCAATCTGGTGTACTGGGTTTTGTGTAGCCAGTCTGTCGATTATTCGGGTTCCAGTCTGTCGATTATTCACTTTTTAACTTCTGGCAAAATGACAAAAAAATTGACATTATCAGAAACTAAAGATGGCCCAATTAATTCTCGGTGTTAAAATATATTTATTTAACTGACCAGGCAAAATATATCAACGCCTGTTCCCAGGCTAGGTTTTATGTTCAAGTCACAATTGCCGCCGCAGTATTCCCATGGTCACATCCTGTAGCAGTCACATATTATAGGGTAGACGTATAGCACAATTAAACGTCATAAATTCCCCTAAACGTCATAAGACAGCTAAACGTCATAAACTCCCCTAAACGTCATAAGATCATTAATCGTCATACATTCTGCGGCTTCCATACGGCCATTGGTGCATCCCTGCGGCGGCCCAACCAGCGCCATTTGTATATAACGTTATGTACAATCTATATGACATATATGAGTGATCCACCCACGGCCAACACTGCCACGGGGGGGGGGGCGTACGGGTGGTGCATTGTGGGCGTACGAGAGTCGTGTATGGGCCTTGCGCTGACCGTAAAGGTTAATTGTAATACATACGACCCTATGACAGCCGCACGGCAAATGCATGGTAACCGTACGTCCGACGTATGGTCTCTGTGAACCGTTCCTACGGCATGACTCGAATTGCTACGACGAACCTAGATATGAAAAAGATTACAGCTCCACTCTATGACACCACAGTGACCGCTACGGCCTGTAAAATATAGGGATACGCCATATGGTGACCCCGAGGCCATCGCAGATCCTCAGCGACGGCCGCAGGTAACTTTCTATTTCGAGGGTGTGGTAGTACGGCCGATGTATCCTCGCCGTAGAGCAAATGTGACTTCGGCATAAATAACATACTTTGACCAATACAAATCCATGTCTTTTAATGCTGCAAATTCTAGATATAGTAGCTATCCAAAAGATGAATTTGGGTATTGCCTCGAACGTGATCAAACATCATCATTCCTTATTGTTGTTCGGTTGCAACTCGGTGACTCGCATGAAAGGATATAAGCAAAGGAGTCATTATATAAAATAGTTTGTTTTTTTAAACTTTATTTATTGAACAACGATTGCGAAGTAACACTGTTGGTCAGTTGCTCCCCCTGACTACTCTTTAATGGAGATAAGGCTTTTTAATGGAAGCTATCCAGGTAGGCGGTTGTTTTTTATTTAAACTTTATTTATTTTACAACGATTGCGAAGCGAGTTCTAACAATTTATATTAATCACTCTCGTTGGCGGGGATGAAAGCGTATATGTTGTCATTAGTGTGGGAGGAAACCGGAGTACCCGGAGAAAACCCACCTGTCCGATCTGGGGACAACCGTACCATCTCACATACTTCCTAGTCCGAGGATCGAACCCGGGTTGCATTGGTGAGAAGCGAGCGTGTTAACCACTGCGCTAATCGGACAGCCATAAAATAGTTTAAATGTAACATATCTGTTTAAGCTGTTATAGCAATCAATAAATAATAACGGCTATTCTTGTGTCATTATGGTTAGGGCCATGTTTTGCTTCAGTGCTGTTTTTACCATTTTGATGATATTTCAGAACCTCTTTAATATGTTCCTGGAGAGCTGAATTTCTGTATCGAAATCGGTTAATTGCGGCATCCAAGTAAAGAAATAGTCAGAGCGGAGCAGCTTTCCAGTGGTAACTCGCTGGACTCTTAATTCGTAGATTACAAGTTCGATCCTCTTATCCACCGCCCTAGAGTAACTAATCCACGTCTTTCTGACGAGACTGTAAACCGAAGCCTCGCATTGACGCCCCTTTGTTATGCACTTGGCAGTCTCAGAGAGCATCTGGAACACGCGCCTACAAACACATTAAAAGGTTAAGATATTTTGGAGGCGTCGCCCGAATAGCAACTGATGGGGCGAAAATTAATCACATGCTTAAATAAATACACATGGAAGTAGATTCACATCACTGCAAGAACGGGCTCGTGTTGAGATTGCAGATGCTATCCAAAATACGACTTTAAACAACTTAAATGAACGCGGTTACGGTTTGGCTACGCCGCGTTATCTGTGCCATTAGGGAGAAGGTGAAGGCTTCAGCTTTACAGTTCCTCGTTTGTAACATTTAAATATATTTACAATATATAATATAGTACAATATTATGATACACAATCATGATGAGGATGGACAAATGATGTCGTGCTTATGAACGTACATGGACAAATAATAACAATGCCATGATGAAGTCACACACGTCACACACCAGCCTGAAGTCACACACCAACCTGAAGTCACACACGTCACACACCAACCTGAAGTCACACACCAACCTGAACGTCACACACGTCACACACGTCACACACCAACCTGAAGTCACACACCAACCTGAACTCACACACGCCACACACGTCACACACCAGCCTGAAGTCACACACCAACCTGAAAATCACACACGTCACACACCAACCTAAAGTCACACACCAACTGAAGTCACACACGCCACACACGTCGCACACGTCACACACCAGCCTGAAGTCACACACCAACCTGAAAGTCACACACGCCAAACACGTCACACACCAACCTGAAGTCACACACCAACCTGAAGTCACACACGCCACACACGTCACACACCAGCCTGAAGTCACACAAGCAACCTGAAAGTCACACACGTCACACACGTCACACACCAACCTGAAGTCACACACCAACCTGAAGTCACACACCCCACACACGTCACACACCAGCCTGAAGTCACACACCAACTTGAAAGTCACACACGCCACAAACCTGAAGTCACACACCAACCTGAAGTCACACACGTCACACACCAGCCTGAAGTCACACACCAACCTGAAGTCACACACGTCACACACGTCACACACCAGCCTGAAGTCACACAAGCAAGTTTTAACTACTTATATATTGATCACCCTCGTTGGCAAAATACAAAACCTGGTCATTAATATACTATGAATGTAACCTGCGCATTACGTTTCGTCGTCTAGAATGCAACTAACATAACAACAGCGCGGAGTTCGAGCCCCGCTGGAGCCGTTACGATTGTGCCCTTAGACAAGGCATTTAAATTCCACATTGCCTCTTCTATCTCCTTCATGGCGATGGATTCCACCAGGAATGAGGTCTCGAGAGTGATTAATATAAGTTGAAAGAACTTGTTTCGCAATCGAGCTAAACTAAATTTGTATTTATACTTTATTTATTTTACAACGATTGCGAAGCAAGTTTTAACAACTTATATTAATCACTCTCATTGGCGCGGATGAAAGCGTATATGTGGTCATTCGTGTGGGAGGAAACCGGAGTACCCGGAGAAAACCCACCTGTCCGATATGGCGACCATCGTACCATCTCTATACTAAATTTGTATAAACCAACAACAGCGCGTTTTGTTCTCAGAGAAGTGAAATACGAAGGTTTTGTTACCCACATCCTATGTTATCGTTCTGCTTATCTCCATAGATGTCGTTATCTCCATAGATGTCGTTATCTCCATAGATGTCGTTATCTCCATAGATGTCGTTATCTCCATAGATGTCGTTATCTCCATAGATGTCGTTATCTCCATAGATGTCGTTATCTCCATAGATGTCGTTATCTCCATAGATGTCGTTATCTCCATAGATGTCGTTATCTCCATAGATGTCGTTATCTCCATAGATGTCGTTATCTCCATAGATGTCGTTATCTCCATAGATGTCGTTATCTCCATAGATGTCGTTATCTCCATAGATGTCGTTATCTCCATACCATAGATGTCGTTATCTCCATAGATGTCGTTATCTCCATAGATGTCGTTATCTCCATAGATGTCGTTATCTCCATAGATGTCGTTATCTCCATAGATGTCGTTATCTCCATAGATGTCGTTATCTCCATAGATGTCGTTATCTCCATAGATGTCGTTATCTCCATAGATGTCGTTATCTCCATAGATGTCGTTATCTCCATAGATGTCGTTATCTCCATAGATGTCGTTATCTCCATAGATGTCGTTATCTCCATAGATGTCGTTATCTCCATAGATGTCGTTATCTCCATAGATGTCGTTATCTCCATATATGTCGTTATCTCCATAGATGTCGTTATCTCCATAGATGTCGTTATCTCCATAGATGTCGTTATCTCCATAGATGTCGTTATCTCCATAGATGTCGTTATCTCCATAGATGTCGTTATCTCCATAGATGTCGTTATCATGTTATTGACAATTCCGAACATTTTATTGACAATTCCGAAACTCGTTAATATTATTTATGGACTAATATAACATGTTAAAGTAGAGCGGTTATTTGCGATCGAGTGTGCTGTGTTTGTGCTGTGGCGCTCGTATTTCATATGCAGAGCGCATCCTGAATCGAAACTATTTCGTAAAATAATTATGGCATAGTTAGTGTTAATTATGCAACTTGATACAACATCGGTTACTACTGTGAACAATTAAATACAAGGCAGCACGGAATTCGTTTCAATCAAGTTGCTTGTTCCGGTGTATCAATGTACACCGTATCGACACTTTTTGTATCGGGTTGCATAGAGTGGTCGTGGTTCGGGCAGTGACGTCGACATGCACAGGTTAGACTACTCGGATCGCGGCGAGAAACATCCCGAGAGGGTATACCCTCTTCACAAATCAATTCAATCACAGATTCAATGAAAATAGACGTGTCAGTGGGCAAGTGGTTAACACGTTGGACTGCGAATCCCGGGATATATGGTTGTAAAACAACAAATAAATTGCCCATTAAGCACATAGTAAAAAGTAAACACATACAGTCTGTTCATTTATATTTCCAATCTTTCATTTCTTCTGATACCACATCCACTGTGAAGAGGTATTCAAATCAGCCTGAAACACACCAAGAATATTTCAAATTTAATGTTTGAAATAGTCAGTGCTCACCTGTGAATAACGTCACTGTGTTTACACGCTGTATTCCTCCGCCAAATAATACATTATACCAACCTTCAGTTTACAATGGCCTGAATTCTTATACCACATCTTTTCTACACATCAACTAGTCTGAAGTATTCTCAAGTCACATAATTTCTCAAAAAACACAAACTATACACTGCCTGTCATGAAAATGCATTTGTATCAAAAAGAAAAACGAACTATAATAGTCATTGGGACTACATTCGACCGCGGATGCACTTCTGCCTATTTACTCATATACAACCATATGGGATCACAGATTCGATCCCACGACAGTAATAATATCAAACGTCTTTCAGATGGGATTATAAACCGAAGTATAATGTATCAATGCTACACACGGGGCACGTATACATCAGGCAATGCTACACACGGGGCACGTATACATCAGGCAATGCTACACACGGGGCACGTATACATCAGGCAATGCTACACACGAGGCACGTATACATCAGGCAATGCTACACACGGGGCACGTATACATCAGGCAATGCTACACACGGGGCACGTATACATCAGGCAATGCTACACACGGGGCACGTATACATCAGGCAATGCTACACACGGGGGGCACGTATACATCAGGCAATGCTACACACGGGGCACGTATACATCAGGCAAGCTACACACGGGGCACGTATACATCAGGCAATGCTACACACGGGGCACGTATACATCAGGCAATGCTACACACGGGGCACGTATACATCAGGCAATGCTACACATGGGGCACGTATACATCAGGCAATGCTACACACGGGGCACGTATACATCAGGCAATGCTACACACGGGCACGTATACATCAGGGATGCTTCTGGGAGTGGGGCTTCGGTATCTTGCACTATTCCATAAAGCATAATCTGACTGATATAATGCTTGAGGCGTCACCCCGAATAACCAGGGGTGTCGGCGATACATAAACGTATCCAACACCAATGAAGCTTCCACTGTAACCTATCATCATTGATTGTCACGGGTTCGAGTCCTACTCAGACCGTGTCTCATTTATATGGAAAAGAAAGCAGTTGCTTACGGAGGTCTGTGCATCAAGTGGTTAACAGCTGGAGCCTACCCAGGAAAGGTGTTGTTAGGTAAACTGTCCGTCGCTCAAATTGGCAACCGCTAGCGATGTTAAATAAATTTAAATAATAAAATAAATAAGAAATTAAACTTCATTCTGATATAGTGCTGTACACTACACGTATTGGTAATTCGAGAGGTGTTAGCGTGCTTTTGGAATTGTTTCTATCAAAACTTGGCAAAGATAACAAAACATTAAAGTCACAGTTATATCCTGACTATTTGGTTGCCATGGTCACAGACGTCTGATGCATAACTGTGGTGCAGACTAAATCGGGACAAATGTGCAGATCAAGGACACCATCATCGTGGTTCTGACGCGGCTCGAACTCACGGCATCTCGGTTATACTGCGAACACAGTATCCATTACCCCCAACGAAGGCCCAAATGAACATGGTTCTTTAATGCACATGTAAGATGTCGCCCATGAACACTCTGATATATGTATATCCTACTGTTTAATACCATCTATAATGCTGATGTTTATACAAATTTATTTTAGCTCGATTGCGAAACAAGTTCTTACAACTTATATTAATCACTCTAGAGACCTCATTCCTGATGGAATACATCGCCACGAGGGAGAGAGAAGAGACAACGTGGAATTTAAATGCCTTGCCTAAGGGCACACTCGTAACGGCTCCAGCGGGGCTCGAACTCCGGACATTTCGCACCTGAAGCGAACACGCTACTACTGCGCTCTCACGACTTCCACTGTAAT
This sequence comes from Archivesica marissinica, assembly GCA_014843695.1. NCBI lineage: Eukaryota > Metazoa > Mollusca > Bivalvia > Venerida > Vesicomyidae > Archivesica > Archivesica marissinica. The sequence continues at coordinate 56,337,750 of CM026387.1, forward strand.
GCTGATGTAGATGTATTCACCATTTAATGCAATAAGGATCTGATGCTACGATATATGTCCTTAATCATACTGACAACATATCCCAATGGTGAACTATTTAATCTAATTAGCAGGCATCGGCTATATGGCGCTGTCGTGCTCTACCATGTCTGTTCACGTCGAATAATTGTTCTGATCTAGCGGGAATGAAGAATTGAATTAATCGTGTGGTTACTATCAACTTTACCTCACCATTTTTAAATGTCAGTGCCCCCACATGGGCGTGTACTTAGAACGTGCTGCGATGTACAATCAAATATGTCGTAAGCAGCCACCCACGGGAATCACAGAAAGTGGCTGTTTAGCACAGGTGGCTGCTTAATATATGTTAAATGTTTAATAAAAACAACTTATTGGAAATATGGAAACTGGCTGATTAATGCAGGTTGGTTGCTTAATGGAGGTGACTACAAACACAGGGTTGACTATCTATTTCTACAACAATATACATGTATATTATGGATTTAGAATGGTTGGTGACTACAAACACAGGGTTGACTATCTATTTCTACAACAATATACATGTATATTATCGATTTAGAATGGTTGGTGACTACAAACACAGGGTTGACTATCTATTTCTACAACAATATACATGTATATTATAGATTTAGAATGGTTGGTGACTTGTGTTATTAACCATGTGCAAGCTAGCGGGGGCAGATAGAATCACTTTTGCAAAGATAATAGCGCCAGATCAGACGACACAGAACGTGCCGTCTGATCAGGCTCTATGCTGTTTGCTATTCGGATAGTGGAGCTAAAGCAATTGGCTGAATAGCAAACAACATAGATCCTGATCAGACGTGGCGTTGCGCCACGGGTGATATGGATCTATGTTGTTTGCAAATGTGACTTTATTTACTCAGCAGGCAAAGGGTTAACTGTGCTGAGTAACTACAAGGGTTAAATGTGCTGAGTAAACAAAGGATTAACAGTGCTGAGTAACTAAAGGGTTAAATGTGCTGAGTAGACAAAGGGTTAACTGTGCTGAGTAACTAAAGGGTTAAATGTGCTGAGTAGACAAAGGGTTAAATGTGCTGAGTAACTAAAGGGTTAAATGTGCTGAGTAGACAAAGGGTTAAATGTGCTGAGTAGACAAAGGGTTAAATGTGCTGAGTAACTAAAGGGTTAAATGTGCTGAGTAGACAAAGGGTTAAATGTGCTGAGTAGACAAAGGGTTAAATGTGCTGAGTAGACAAAGGGTTAACTGTGCTGAGTAACTAAAGGGTTAAATGTGCTGAGTAGACAAAGAGTTAACTGTGCTGAGTAACTAAAGGGTTAAATGTGCTGAGTAGACAAAGGGTTAAATGTGCTAAGTAGACAAATGGTTAAATGTGCTGAGTAGACAAAGGATTAAATGTGCTGAGTAGACAAAGGGTTAAATGTGCTGAGTAGACAAAGGGTTAAATGTGCTGAGTAGACAGATGGTTAAATGTGCTGAGTAGACAAATGGTTAAATGTGCTGAGTAGACAAAGGATTAAATGTGCTGAGTAGACAAAGGGTTAAATGTGCTGAGTAGACAGATGGTTAAATGTGCTGAGTAGACAAATGGTTAAATGTGCTGAGTAGACAAAGGATTAAATGTGCTGAGTAGACAAAGGGTTAAATGTGCTGAGTAGACAAAGGGTTAAATGTGCTGAGTAGACAAAGGGTTAAATGTGCTGAGTAGACAAAGGGTTAAATGTGCTGAGTATAATAATTAATCACTTATATAGGATTCAGAGGGTGTTCTGGGTACAAATAGTGCGTGTTACGAAATTGTTCAATTGATCTCTTTTAAACATGAAATTGCATGCTACAATTGCACGATAGTAATTATAAAATGCTAAAATGCTGGCGATACCGTTATACAGTCAACCCTGTCTTACGCAGACAGCCAAGGAAATTACAGAAAGTGGCTGCTTAGCACAGGTGACTGCTTAATAGAGGTCAACTGTGTAATAAAGCAACATACTGGTAATATGGAGACTGGCAGTTTAATACATGTTGGCTGCTTAATTCAGGTGGCCATTAACACAGGTTTGACTGTATGTAAGTTGATTTGTTCGGTTTGGGTCATGCAATAATACTGTGTTTGACTTCCCAAGCAGTGAAGAGCATTAGAGGTAATTGACATACACATATCCTGCCTAGAATGGATATGCTGCACGCGTCTTCCGAGAATGTTTGCAAACTCAGAATGTCTTCATACTGTGTACATGTTGTTAGCTTGAATTAGTTGGATGAAAATAAAAGCATAAAAATGATATGTCACCGGCTTCGTTTTGTACTATACTAGAGGACATAGAAAACACACACCTACATTATATGATTATTATTACAGGAAAACAAAATACGATGGATTCCATTTATTACAAAACACAAACTGAACAACTAAAAATATTCCAAAATGTTTAAAAACTATGTATTTATATTGTTATTATTTTTCATGTAAAAACACACATATTCGAAGTGTGCGCTTTCTATGTCCTCTAGTCTACATGGACAAATACCCCCATATTGGTTTCGTGCACTTTGTGACAATTATAAATAAGGTGTAATCAAATAAATGACATTGTGATGAATATATGCTGCTTGAATGAGTTTAGTGCAAAGTTATGTGTTCTTAATTTAAAAAAAAGTGTTTAATGTATTTGCAATTGTTCGGTAAATTTGTGAACTAAGCTGTTTTCAGTACATCTCGGAAACACTAAATGGATTATATTTCACCGAATTCAACAACATTTACCACAGCTAAGTACCACACGCGCAAAGCAGTGAGAAATTAAATGAGTTACATGATACACGGTCAGAAATGCTACACTTTACATCTAACTACTATAAGATACTTATTTAGCAAGTGAAAACTATAAGCGATGGTAACATACTATCCGTTGTAGCGTAAGTTACACGAAAACGTCAAGCGATAGTAACATTGTATCGGTTGTAGTGTAAGTTACACGATAACATTTAACACAGTAGTCGAGCGATGGAAACATAATGTCGGTTGTAACGTAAGTTACAAGATAACATTTAACACAGTAGTCGAGCGATGGAAACATAATGTCGGTTGTAACGTAAGTTACACGATAACATTTAACACAGTAGTCGAGCGATGGAAACATAATGTCGGTTGTATCGTAAGTTACACGATAACATTTAACATATTAGTCAAGCAATGGTAACATAGTATCGGTTGTAACGTAAGTTACACGATAACATTTAAGTTAGTAGTCAAGCGATAGTAACATAGCATCGATTGTAACGTAAGTTACACGATAACATTTAACACAGTAGTCGAGCGATGGTAACATAGTGTCGGTTGTAACGTAAGCTACACGATAAAATTTAACACAGTAGTCGAGCGATGGAAACATAATGTCGGTTGTAACGTAAGTTACACGATAACATTTAACATATTAGTCGAGCAATGGTAACATAGTATCGGTTGTAACGTAAGTTACACGATAACATTTAACACAGTAGTCGAGCGATGGAAACATAATGTCGGTTGTAACGTAAGTTACACGATAACATTTAACACAGTAGTCGAGCGATGGAAACATAATGTCGGTTGTAACGTAAGTTACACGATAACATTTAACACAGTAGTCGAGCAATGGTAACAAAGTATCGGTTGTAACGTAAGTTACACGATAACATTTAACTTAGTAGTCAAGCGATAGTAACATAGCATCGATTGTAAAGTAAGTTACACGATAACATTTAACATAGTAGTCGAGCGATGGTAACATAGTGTCGGTTGTAACATAAGCTACACGATAACATTTAACACAGTAGTCGAGCGATGGAAACATAATGTCGGTTGTAACGTAAGTTACACGATAACATTTAACATATTAGTCGAGCAATGGTAACATAGTATCGGTTGTAACGTAAGTTACACGATAACATTTAACACAGTAGTCGAGCGATGGTAACATAGTGTCGGTTGTAATGTAAGTTACACGATACTATTTAACATAGTAGTCAAGCGATGGTAACATAGTATCGGTTGTAATGTAAGTTACACGATAACATTTAACATAGTAGTCAAGCGATGGTAACGTAGTATCGGTTGTAATGTAAGTTATGCGATAACATTTAACATATTAGTCAAGCGATGGTAACGTAGTGTCGGTTGTAATGTAAGTTACACGATAACATTTAACATAGTAGTCAAGCGATGGTAACATAGTATCGATTGTAATGTAAGTTACACGATAACATTTAGCACAGTAGTCGAGCGATGGTAACATAGTGTCGGTTGTAACGTAAGCTACACGATAACATTTAACACAGTAGTCGAGCGATGGAAACATAATGTCGGTTGTAACGTAAGTTACACGATAACATTTAACATATTAGTCAAGCGATGGTAACATAGTATCGGTTGTAACGTAAGTTACACGATAACATTTAACACAGTAGTCAAGCGATGGTAACATAGTATCGATTGTAATGTAAGTTACACGATAACATTTAGCACAGTAGTCGAGCGATGGTAACATAGTGTCGGTTGTAACGTAAGCTACACGGTAACATTTAACACAGTAGTCGAGCGATGGAAACATAATGTCGGTTGTATCGTAAGTTACACGATAACATTTGACATATTAGTCAAGCGATGGTAACATAGTATCGGTTGTAACGTAAGTTACACGATAACATTTAACTTAGTAGTCAAGCGATAGTAACATAGCATCGATTGTAACGTAAGTTACACGATAACATTTAACACAGTAGTCGAGCGATGGTAACATAGTGTCGGTTGTAACGTAAGCTACACGATAAAATTTAACACAGTAGTCGAGCGATGGAAACATAATGTCGGTTGTAACGTAAGTTACACGATAACATTTAACACAGTAGTCGAGCAATGGTAACATAGTATCGGTTGTAACGTAAGTTACACGATAACATTTAACTTAGTAGTCAAGCGATAGTAACATAGCATCGATTGTAAAGTAAGTTACACGATAACATTTAATTTAGTAGTCAAGCGATAGTAACATAGCATCGATTGTAACGTAAGTTACACGATAACATTTAACACAGTAGTCGAGCGATGGTAACATAGTGTCGGTTGTAACGTAAGCTACACGATAAAATTTAACACAGTAGTCGAGCGATGGAAACATAATGTCGGTTGTAACGTAAGTTACACGATAACATTTAACATAGTAGTCGAGCAATGGTAACATAGTATCGGTTGTAACGTAAGTTACACGATAACATTTAACTTAGTAGTCAAGCGATAGTAACATAGCATCGATTGTAAAGTAAGTTACACGATAACATTTAATTTAGTAGTCAAGCGATAGTAACATAGATCGTTGTAACGTAAGTTACACGATAACATTTAACACAGTAGTCGAGCGATGGTAACATAGTGTGGTTGTGTGTGTTTTACAGTAGTGGTGTTCGTTGTAAGTAAGTTACACGATAACATTTAACACAGTAGTCGAGCGATGGTAACATAGTGTCGGTTGTAACGTAAGTTACACGATAACATTTAACACAGTAGTCGAGCGATGGAAACATAATGTCGGTTGTAACGTAAGTTACACGATAACATTTAACACAGTAGTCGAGCAATGGTAACATAGTATCGGTTGTAACGTAAGTTACACGATAACATTTAACTTAGTAGTCAAGCGATAGTAACATAGCATCGATTGTAAAGTAAGTTACACGATAACATTTAACATAGTAGTCGAGCGATGGTAACATAGTGTCGGTTGTAACGTAAGCTACACGATAACATTTAACACAGTAGTCGAGCGATGGAAACATAATGTCGGTTGTAACGTAAGTTACACGATAACATTTAACATATTAGTCGAGCGATGGTAACATAGTATCGGTTGTAACGTAAGTTACACGATAACATTTAACACAGTAGTCGAGCGATGGTAACATAGTGTCGGTTGTAATGTAAGTTACACGATACTATTTAACATAGTAGTCAAGCGATGGTAACATAGTATCGGTTGTAATGTAAGTTACACGATAACATTTAACATAGTAGTCAAGCGATGGTAACGTAGTATCGGTTGTAATGTAAGTTATGCGATAACATTTAACATATTAGTCAAGCGATGGTAACGTAGTGTCGGTTGTAATGTAAGTTACACGATAACATTTAACATAGTAGTCAAGCGATGGTAACATAGTATCGATTGTAATGTAAGTTACACGATAACATTTAGCACAGTAGTCGAGCGATGGTAACATAGTGTCGGTTGTAACGTAAGCTACACGATAACATTTAACACAGTAGTCGAGCGATGGAAACATAATGTCGGTTGTAACGTAAGTTACACGATAACATTTAACATATTAGTCAAGCGATGGTAACATAGTATCGGTTGTAACGTAAGTTACACGATAACATTTAACACAGTAGTCAAGCGATGGTAACATAGTATCGATTGTAATGTAAGTTACACGATAACATTTAGCCAGTAGTCGAGCGATGGTAACATAGTGTCGGTTGTAACGTAAGCTACACGATAACATTTAACACAGTAGTCGAGCGATGGAAACATAATGTCGGTTGTAACGTAAGTTACACGATAACATTTAACATATTAGTCAAGCGATGGTAACATAGTATCGGTTGTAACGTAAGTTACACGATAACATTTAACTAGTAGTCAAGCGATGTAACATAGATCGTTGTAAGTAAGTTACACGATAACATTTAACACAGTAGTCGAGCGATGGTAACATAGTGTCGGTTGTAACGTAAGCTACACGATAACATTTAACACAGTAGTCGAGCGATGGAAACATAATGTCGGTTGTAACGTAAGTTACACGATAACATTTAACATATTAGTCAAGCGATGGTAACATAGTATCGGTTGTAACGTAAGTTACACGATAACATTTAACACAGTAGTCGAGCGATGGTAACATAGTGTCGGTTGTAACGTAAGTTACACGATAACATTTAACACAGTAGTCGAGCGATGGTAACATAGTATCGGTTGTAATGTAAGTTACACGATAACATTTAACACAGTAGTCGAGCGATGGTAACATAGTGTCGGTTGTAATGTAAGTTACACGATACCATTTAACATAGTAGTCAAGCGATGGTAACATAGTATCGGTTGTAATGTAAGTTACACGATAACATTTAACATAGTAGTCAAGCGATGGTAACTTAGTATCGGTTGTAATGTAAGTTACACGATAACATTTAACATAGTAGTCAAGCGATGGTAACGTAGTGTCGGTTGTAATGTAAGTTACACGATAACATTTAACATAGTAGTCAAGCGATGGTAACATAGTATCGATTGTAATGTAAGTTACACGATAACATTTAGCACAGTAGTCGAGCGATGGTAACATAGTGTCGGTTGTAACGTAAGCTACACGATAACATTTAACACAGTAGTCGAGCGATGGAAACATAATGTCGGTTGTAACGTAAGTTACACGATAACATTTAACATATTAGTCAAGCGATGGTAACATAGTATCGGTTGTAACGTAAGTTACACGATAACATTTAACACAGTAGTCAAGCGATGGTAACATAGTATCGATTGTAATGTAAGTTACACGATAACATTTAGCACAGTAGTCGAGCGATGGTAACATAGTGTCGGTTGTAACGTAAGCTACTCGATAACATTTAACACAGTAGTCGAGCGATGGAAACATAATGTCGGTTGTATCGTAAGTTACACGATAACATTTAACATATTAGTCAAGCGATGGTAACATAGTATCGGTTGTAACGTAAGTTACACGATAACATTTAACACAGTAGTCGAGCGATGGTAACATAGTGTCGGTTGTAATGTAAGTTACACGATACATTTAACATAGTAGTCAAGCGATGGTAACATAGTATCGGTTGTAATGTAAGTTACACGATAACATTTAACATAGTAGTCAAGCGATGGTAACTTAGTATCGGTTGTAATGTAAGTTATGCGATAACATTTAACATAGTAGTCAAGCGATGGTAACGTAGTGTCGGTTGTAATGTAAGTTACACGATAACATTTAACATAGTAGTCAAGCGATGGTAACATAGTATCGATTGTAATGTAAGTTACACGATAACATTTAGCACAGTAGTCGAGCGATGGTAACATAGTGTCGGTTGTAACGTAAGCTACACGATAACATTTAGCACAGTAGTCGAGCGATGGAAACATAATGTCGGTTGTAACGTAAGTTACACGATAACATTTAACATATTAGTCAAGCGATGGTAACATAGTATCGGTTGTAACGTAAGTTACACGATAACATTTAACATAGTAGTCAAGCGATGGTAACATAGTATCGGTTGTAATGTAAGTTACACGATAACATTTAACACAGTAGTCGAGCGATGGTAACATAGTGTCGGTTGTAACGTAAGTTACACGATAACATTTAACATAGTAGTCGAGCGATGGTAACATAGTGTCGGTTGTAATGTAAGTTACACGATAACATTTAACATATTAGTCAAGCGATGGTAACATAGTATCGGTTGTAACGTAAGTTACACGATAACATTTAACACAGTAGTCGAGCGATGGTAACATAGTGTCGGTTGTAACGTAAGCTACACGATAACATTTAACACAGTAGTCGAGCGATGGTAACATAGTGTCGGTTGTAATGTAAGTTACATGATACCATTTAACATGGTAGTCAAGCGATGGTAACTTAGTATCAGTTGTAATGTAAGTTACACGATAATATTTAACATATTAGTCAAGCGATGGTAACTTAGTATCGGTTGTAATGTAAGATACACGATAACATTTAACACAGTAGTCGAGCGATGGTAACATAGTGTCGGTTGTAATGTAAGTTACACGATAACATTTAACATAGTAGTCGAGCGATGGAAACATAATGTCGGTTGTAACGTAAGTTACACGATAACATTTAACATATTAGTCAAGCGATGGTAACATAGTATCGGTTGTAACGTAAGTTACACGATAACATTTAACACAGTAGTCGAGCGATGGTAACATAGTGTCGGTTGTAACGTAAGCTACACGATAACATTTAACACAGTAGTCGAGCGATGGTAACATAGTGTCGGTTGTAATGTAAGTTACATGATACCATTTAACATGTTAGTCAAGCGATGGTAACTTAGTATCAGTTG
>CM026387.1:56347910-56403749 GCA_014843695.1 Archivesica marissinica
CACAGTAGTCAAGCGATGGTAACATAGTATCGATTGTAATGTAAGTTACACGATAACATTTAGCACAGTAGTCGAGCGATGGTAACATAGTGTCGGTTGTAACGTAAGCTACACGATAACATTTAACACAGTAGTCGAGCGATGGAAACATAATGTCGGTTGTAACGTAAGTTACACGATAACATTTAACATATTAGTCAAGCGATGGTAACATAGTATCGGTTGTAGCGTAAGTTACACGATAACATTTAACACAGTAGTCGAGCGATGGTAACATAGTGTCGGTTGTAATGTAAGTTACACGATAATATTTAACATAGTAGTCAAGCGATGGTAACATAGTATCGGTTGTAATGTAAGTTACACGATAACATTTAACATAGTAGTCAAGCGATGGTAACTTAGTATCGGTTGTAATGTAAGTTATGCGATAACATTTAACATAGTAGTCAAGCGATGGTAACGTAGTGTCGGTTGTAATGTAAGTTACACGATAACATTTAACATAGTAGTCAAGCGATGGTAACATAGTATCGATTGTAATGTAAGTTACACGATAACATTTAGCACAGTAGTCGAGCGATGGTAACATAGTGTCGGTTGTAACGTAAGCTACACGATAACATTTAACACAGTAGTCGAGCGATGGAAACATAATGTCGGTTGTAACGTAAGTTACACGATAACATTTAACATATTAGTCAAGCGATGGTAACATAGTATCGGTTGTAACGTAAGTTACACGATAACATTTAACACAGTAGTCAAGCGATGGTAACATAGTATCGATTGTAATGTAAGTTACACGATAACATTTAGCACAGTAGTCGAGCGATGGTAACATAGTGTCGGTTGTAACGTAAGCTACACGATAACATTTAACACAGTAGTCGAGCGATGGAAACATAATGTCGGTTGTAACGTAAGTTACACGATAACATTTAACATATTTGTCAAGCGATGGTAACATAGTATCGGTTGTAACGTAAGTTACACGATAACATTTAACACAGTAGTCGAGCGATGGTAACATAGTGTCGGTTGTAACGTAAGCTACACGATAACATTTAACACAGTAGTCGAGCGATGGTAACATAGTGTCGGTTGTAATGTAAGTTACATGATACCATTTAACATGGTAGTCAAGCGACGGTAACTTAGTATCAGTTGTAATGTAAGTTACACGATAATATTTAACATATTAGTCAAGCGATGATAACTTAGTATCGGCTGTAATGTAAGATACACGATAACATTTAACACAGTAGTCGAGCGATGGTAACATAGTGTCGGTTGTAACGTAAGTTACACGATAACATTTAACATATTAGTCAAGCGATGGTAACATAGTATCGGTTGTAACGTAAGTTACACGATAACATTTAACACAGTAGTCGAGCGATGGTAACATAGTGTCAGTTGTAACGTAAGCTACACGATAACATTTAACACAGTAGTCGAGCGATGATAACATAGTGTCGGTTGTAATGCAAGTTACATGATACCATTTAACATGGTAGTCAAGCGATGGTAACTTAGTATCAGTTGTAATGTAAGCTACACGATAACATTTAACATATTAGTCAAGCGATGATAACTTAGTATCGGCTGTAATGTAAGATACACGATAACATTTAACACAGTAGTCAAGCGATGGTAACGTAGTGTCGGTTGTAATGTAAGTTACACGATAACATTTAACATAGTATCAAGCGATGGTAACATAGTATCGATTGTAATGTAAGTTACACGATAACATTTAGCACAGTAGTCGAGCGATGGCAACATAGTGTCGGTTATAACGTAAGCTACACGATAACATTTAACACAGTAGTCGAGCGATGGAAACATAGTATCGATTGTAACGTAAGTTACACGATAACATTTAACATAGTAGTCAAGCGATGGTAACTTAGTATCGGTTGTAATGTAAGTTACACGATAAGATTTAACACAGTAGTCGAGCGATGGTAACTTAGTATCGGTTGTAATGTAAGTTACATGATAACATTTAACATAGTAGTCGAGCGATGGTAACATAGTATCGGTTGTAATGTAAGATACACGATAACATTTAACACAGTAGTCGAGCGATGGTAACATAGTGTCGGTTGTAATATAAGTTACACGATACCATTTAACATAGTAGTCAAGCGATGGTAACTTAGTATCGGTTGTAATGTAAGTTACACGATAACATTAAACATAGTAGTCAAGCAATGGTAACATAGTATCGATTGTAACGTAAGTTACACGATAACATTTAACATAGTAGTGAAGCGATGGTAACATAGTATCGATTGTAATGTAAGTTACACGATAACATTTACCATAGTAGTCTAGCGATGGTAACATAGTGTCGGTTGTAATATAAGTTACACGATAACATTTAACATAGTAGTCAAGCGATGGTAACTTAGTATCGGTTGTAATGTAAGTTACACGATAACATTTAACATAGTAGTCAAGCGATGGTAACTTAGTATCGGTTGTAATGTAAGGTACACGATAAGATTTAACACAGTAGTCGAGCGATGGTAACTTAGTATCGGTTGTAATGTAAGTTACATGATAACATTTAACATAGTAGTCGAGCGATGGTAACATAGTATCGGTTGTAATGTAAGATACACGATAACATTTAACACAGTAGTCGAGCGATGGGAACATAGTGTCGGTTGTAATATAAGTTACACGATACCATTTAACATAGTAGTCAAGCGATGGTAACTTAGTATCGGTTGTAATGTAAATTACACGATAACATTAACATAGTAGTCAAGCAATGGTAACATAGTATCGATTGTAACGTAAGTTACACGATAACATTTAACATAGTAGTGAAGCGATGGTAACATAGTATCGATTGTAATGTAAGTTACACGATAACATTTACCATAGTAGTCAAGCATGGTAACATAGTATCGATTGTAACGTAAGTTACACGATAACATTTAGCACAGTAGTCAAGCGCTGGTAACATAGTATCGGTTGTAACGTAAGTTACACGATAACATTTAACACAATAGGCAACGTTGGTAACTTAGTATCAATTATAACGTAAGTTAACGATAGCATTTAGCATAGTAGGCAAGCGATGGTAACTTAGTATCGGTTGTAATGTAAGTTACACGATAACATTTAACATATTAGTCAAGCGATGGTAACTTAGTATCGGTTGTAATGTAAGATACACGATAACATTTAACACAGTAGTCGAGCGATGGTAACATAGTGTCGGTTTTAATGTAAGTTACACGATAACATTTAACACAGTAGTCGAGCGATGGAAACATAATGTCAGTTGTAACGTAAGTTACATGATAACATTTAACATATTAGTCAAGCGATGGAAACATAATATCGGTTGTAACGTAAGTTACACGATAACATTTAACATAGTAGTCAAGCGATGGTAACTTAGTATCGGTTATAACGTAAGTTACCCGATAACATTTAACACAGTAGTCGAGCGATGGTAACATAGTGTCGGTTGTAACTTAAGCTACACGATAACATTTAACACAGTAGTCGAGCGATGGTAACATAGTGTCGGTTGTAATGTAAGTTACATGATACCATTTAACATGGTAGTCAAGCGATGGTAACTTAATATCAGTTGTAATGTAAGTTATACGATAACATTTAACATATTAGTCAAGCGATGGTAACTTAGTATCGGTTGTAATGTAAGATACACGATAACATTTAACACAGTAGTCGAGCGATGGTAACATAGTGTCGGTTGTAATGTAAGCTACACGATAACATTTAACACAGTAGTCGAGCGATGGAAACATAATGTCAGTTGTAACGTAAGTTACATGATAACATTTAACATATTAGTCAAGCGATGGAAACATAATATCGGTTGTAACGTAAGTTACACGATAACATTTAACATAGTAGTCGAGTGATTGTAACATAGTATCGATTGTAACGTAAGTTACACGATAACATTTAACACAGTAGTCGAGCGATGGTAACATAGTGTCGGTTGTAATATAAGTTACACGATACCATTTAACATATTAGTCAAGCGATGGTAACTTAATATCGGTTGTAATGTAAGATACACGATAACATTTAACACAGTAGGAGGGCGATGGTAACATAGTGTCGGTTGTAACGTAAGCTACACGATAACATTTAACACAGTAGTCGAGCGATGGAAACATAATGTCAGTTGTAACGTAAGTTACACGATAACATTTAACATATTAGTCAAGCGATGGAAACATAGTATCGGTTGTAACGTAAGTTACACGATAACATTTAACATAGTAGTCGAATGATGGTAACATAGTATCGATTGTAACGTAAGTTACACGATAACATTTAACACAGTAGTCGAGCGATGGTAACATAGTGTCGGTTGTAACATAAGTTACACGATACCATTTAACATAGTAGTCAAGCGATGGTAACTTAGTATCGGTTGTAATGTAAGTTACACGATAACATTTAACATAGTAGTCAAGCGATGGTAGCTTAGTATCGGTTGTAATGTAAGTTACACGATAACATTTAACACAGTAGTCGAGCGTTGGTAACATAGTGTCGGTTGTAACGTAAGCTACACGATAACATTTAACACAGTAGTCGAGCGATGGTAACATAGTGTCGGTTGTAATGTAAGATACACGATACCATTTAACATGGTAGTCAAGCGATGGTAACTTAGTATCGGTTGTAATGTAAGTTACACGATAACATTTAACATAGTAGTCAAGCGATGGTAACTTAGTATCGGTTGTAATGTAAGATACATGATAACATTTAACACAGTAGTCGAGCGATGGTAACATAGTGTCGGTTGTAACGTAAGCTACACGATAACATTTAACACAGTAGTCGAGCGATGGAAACATAATGTCGGTTGTAATGTAAGTTACACGATACCATTTAACATAGTAGTCAAGCGATGGTAACTTAGTATCGGTTGTAATGTAAGTTACACGATAACATTTAACATAGTAGTCAAGCGATGGTAACTTAGTATCGGTTGTAATGTAATTTACACGATAACCTTTAACACAGTAGTCGAGCGATGGTAACGTAGTGTCGGTTGTAATGTAAGTTACACGATAACATTTAACATAGTAGTCAAGCGATGGTAACTTAGTATCGGTTGTAATGTAAGTTACACGATAACATTTAACATAGTAGTCAAGCGATGGTAACATAGTATCGATTGTAACGTAAGTTACACGATAACATTTAACACAGTAGTCGAGCGATGGTAACATAGTGTCGGTTGTAATGTAAGTTACACGATACTATTTAACATAGTAGTCAAGCGATGGTAACATAGTATCGGTTGTAATGTAAGTTACACGATAACATTTAACATAGTAGTCAAGCGATGGTAACTTAGTATCGGTTGTAATGTAAGTTATGCGATAACATTTAACATAGTAGTCAAGCGATGGTAACGTAGTGTCGGTTGTAATGTAAGTTACACGATAACATTTAACATAGTAGTCAAGCGATGGTAACATAGTATCGATTGTAATGTAAGTTACACGATAACATTTAGCACAGTAGTCGAGCGATGGTAACATAGTGTCGGTTGTAACGTAAGCTACACGATAACATTTAACACAGTAGTCGAGCGATGGAAACATAATGTCGGTTGTAACGTAAGTTACACGATAACATTTAACATATTAGTCAAGCGATGGTAACATAGTATCGGTTGTAACGTAAGTTACACGATAACATTTAACACAGTAGTCAAGCGATGGTAACATAGTATCGATTGTAATGTAAGTTACACGATAACATTTAGCACAGTAGTCGAGCGATGGTAACATAGTGTCGGTTGTAACGTAAGCTACATGATAACATTTAACACAGTAGTCGAGCGATGGAAACATAATGTCGGTTGTAACGTAAGTTACACTATAACATTTAACACAGTAGTCGAGCGATGGTAACATAGTGTCAGTTGTAACGTAAGCTACACGATAACATTTAACACAGTAGTCGAGCGATGATAACATAGTGTCGGTTGTAATGCAAGTTACATGATATCATTTAACATGGTAGTCAAGCGATGGTAACTTAGTATCAGTTGTAATGTAAGTTACACGATAACATTTAACATATTAGTCATGCGATGATAACTTAGTATCGGCTGTAATGTAAGATGCACGATAACATTTAACACAGTAGTCGAGCGATTGAAACATAGTGTCGGTTGTAACGTAAGCTACACGATAACATTTAACACAGTAGTCGAGCGATGGAAACATAATGTCAGTTGTAACGTAATTTACACGATAACATTTAACATATTAGTCAAGCGATGGAAACATAGTATCGGTTGTAACGTAAGTTACACGATAACATTTAACATAGTAGTCGAGTGATGGTAACATAGTATCGATTGTAACGTAAGTTACACGATAACATTTAACATAGTAGTCAAGCGATGGTAACTTAGTATCGGTTGTAATGTAAGTTACACGATAAGATTTAACACAGTAGTCGAGCGATGGTAACTTAGTATCGGTTGTAATGTAAGTTACATGATAACATTTAACATAGTAGTCGAGCGATGGTAACATAGTATCGGTTGTAATGTAAGATACACGATAACATTTAACACAGTAGTCGAGCGATGGTAACATAGTGTCGGTTGTAATATAAGTTACACGATACCATTTAACATAGTAGTCAAGCGATGGTAACTTAGTATCGGTTGTAATGTAAGTTACACGATAACATTAAACATAGTAGTCAAGCAATGGTAACATAGTATCGATTGTAACGTAAGTTACACGATAACATTTAACATAGTAGTGAAGCGATGGTAACATAGTATCGATTGTAATGTAAGTTACACGATAACATTTACCATAGTAGTCGAGCGATGGTAACATAGTGTCGGTTGTAATATAAGTTACACGATAACATTTAACATGGTAGTCAAGCGATGGTAACTTAGTATCGGTTGTAATGTAAGTTACACGATAACATTTAACATAGTAGTCAAGCGATGGTAACTTAGTATCGGTTGTAATGTAAGTTACACGATAAGATTTAACACAGTAGTCGAGCGATGGTAACTTAGTATCGGTTGTAATGTAAGTTACATGATAACATTTAACATAGTAGTCGAGCGATGGTAACATAGTATCGGTTGTAATGTAAGATACACGATAACATTTAACACAGTAGTCGAGCGATGGTAACATAGTGTCGGTTGTAATATAAGTTACACGATACCATTTAACATAGTAGTCAAGCGATGGTAACTTAGTATCGGTTGTAATGTAAGTTACACGATAACATTAAACATAGTAGTCAAGCAATGGTAACATAGTATCGATTGTAACGTAAGTTACACGATAACATTTAACATAGTAGTGAAGCGATGGTAACATAGTATCGATTGTAATGTAAGTTACACGATAACATTCACCATAGTAGTCAAGCATGGTAACATAGTATCGATTGTAACGTAAGTTACACGATAACATTTAACATAGTAGGCAAGCGATGGTAACTTAGTATCGGTTGTAACTTAAGTTAACGATACCATTTAACACAGTAGTCAAGCGCTGGTAACATAGTATCGGTTGTAACGTAAGTTACACTATAACATTTAACACAATAGGCAAGCGTTGGTAACTTAGTATCAATTATAACGTAAGTTAACGATAGCATTTAGCATAGTAGGCAAGCGATGGTAACTTAGTATCGGTTATAACGTAAGTTAATGATAGCATTTAACATAGTAGTCAACCGATGGTAACTTAGTATCGGTTATAACGTAAGTTAACGATAGCATTTAACATAGTAGTCAAGCGATGGTAACTTAGTATCGGTTATAACGTAAGTTACCCGATAACATTTAACACAGTAGTCGAGCGATGGTAACATAGTGTCGGTTGTAACGTAAGCTACACGATAACATTTAACACAGTAGTCGAGCGATGGTAACATAGTGTCGGTTGTAATGTAAGTTACATGATACCATTTAACATGGTAGTCAAGCGATGGTAACTTAGTATCAGTTGTAATGTAAGTTACACGATAACATTTAACATATTAGTCAAGCGATGGTAACTTAGTATCGGTTGTAATGTAAGATACACGATAACATTTAACACAGTAGTCGAGCGATGGTAACATAGTGTCGGTTGTAATGTAAGCTACACGATAACATTTAACACAGTAGTCTAGCGATGGAAACATAATGTCAGTTGTAACGTAAGTTACACGATAACATTTAACATATTAGTCAAGCGATGGAAACATAGTATCGGTTGTAACGTAAGTTACACGATAACATTTAACATAGTAGTCGAATGATGGTAACATAGTATCGATTGTAACGTAAGTTACACGATAACATTTAACACAGTAGTCGAGCGATGGTAACATAGTGTCGGTTGTAATATAAGTTACACGATACCATTTAACATAGTAGTCAAGCGATGGTAACTTAGTATCGGTTGTAATGTAAGTTACACGATAACATTTAACATAGTAGTCAAGCGATGGTAGCTTAGTATCGGTTGTAATGTAAGTTACACGATAACATTTAACACAGTAGTCGAGCGTTGGTAACATAGTGTCGGTTGTAACGTAAGCTACACGATAACATTTAACACAGTAGTCGAGCGATGGTAACATAGTGTCGGTTGTAATGTAAGATACACGATACCTTTTAACATGGTAGTCAAGCGATGGTAACTTAGTATCGGTTGTAATGTAAGTTACACGATAACATTTAACATAGTAGTCAAGCGATGGTAACTTAGTATCGGTTGTAATGTAAGATACATGATAACATTTAACACAGTAGTCGAGCGATGGTAACATAGTGTCGGTTGTAACGTAAGCTACACGATAACATTTAACACAGTAGTCGAGCGATGGAAACATAATGTCGGTTGTAATGTAAGTTACACGATACCATTTAACATAGTAGTCAAGCGATGGTAACTTAATATCGGTTGTAATGTAAGTTACACGATAACATTTAACATAGTAGTCAAGCGATGGTAACTTAGTATCGGTTGTAATGTAATTTACACGATAACCTTTAACACAGTAGTCGAGCGATGGTAACGTAGTGTCGGTTGTAATGTAAGTTACACGATAACATTTAACATAGTAGTCAAGCGATGGTAGCTTAGTATCGGTTGTAATGTAAGTTACACGATAACATTTACCATAGTAGTCAAGCGATGGTAACATAGTATCGATTGTAACGTAGGTTACACGATAACATTTAACACAGTAGTCGAGCGATGGTAACATAGTGTCGGTTGTAATGTAAGTTACACGATACTATTTAACATAGTAGTCAAGCGATGGTAACATAGTATCGGTTGTAATGTAAGTTACACGATAACATTTAACATAGTAGTCAAGCGATGGTAACTTAGTATCGGTTGTAATGTAAGTTATGCGATAACATTTAACATAGTAGTCAAGCGATGGTAACGTAGTGTCGGTTGTAATGTAAGTTACACGATAACATTTAACATAGTAGTCGAGCGATGGTAACATAGTATCGGTTGTAATGTAAGATACACGATGACATTTAACACAGTAGTCGAGCGATGGTAACATAGTGTCGGTTGTAATATAAGTTACACGATACCATTTAACATAGTAGTCAAGCGATGGTAACTTAGTATCGGTTGTAATGTAAGTTACACGATAACATTAAACATAGTAGTCAAGCAATGGTAACATAGTATCGATTGTAACGTAAGTTACACGATAACATTTAACATAGTAGTGAAGCGATGGTAACATAGTATCGATTGTAATGTAAGTTACACGATAACATTTACCATAGTAGTCAAGCGATGGTAACATAGTATCGATTGTAACGTAAGTTACACGATAACATTTAACATAGTAGGCAAGCGATGGTAACTTAGTATCGGTTGTAACGTAAGTTAACGATACCATTTAACACAGTAGTCAAGCGCTGGTAACATAGTATCGGTTGTAACCTAAGTTACACGATAACATTTAACACAATAGGCAAGCGTTGGTAACTTAGTATCGGTTATAACGTAAGTTAACGATAGCATTTAACATAGTAGGCAAGCGATGGTAACTTAGTATCGGTTATAACGTAAGTTAATGATAGCATTTAACATAGTAGTCAACCGATGGTAACTTAGTATCGGTTATAACGTAAGTTACCCGATAACATTTAACACAGTAGTCGAGCGATGGTAACATAGTGTCGGTTGTAACGTAAGCTACACGATAACATTTAACACAGTAGTCGAGCGATTGTAACATAGTGTCGGTTGTAATGTAAGTTACATGATACCATTTAACATGGTAGTCAAGCGATGGTAACTTAGTATCAGTTGTAATGTAAGTTACACGATAACATTTAACATATTAGTCAAGCGATGGTAACTTAGTATCGGTTGTAATGTAAGATACACGATAACATTTAACACAGTAGTCGAGCGATGGTAACATAGTGTCGGTTGTAACGTAAGCTACACGATAACATTTAACACAGTAGTCGAGCGATGGAAACATAATGTCAGTTGTAACGTAAGTTACACGATAACATTTAACATATTAGTCAAGCGATGGAAACATAGTATCGGTTGTAACGTAAGTTACACGATAACATTTAACATAGTAGTCGAGTGATGGTAACATAGTATCGATTGTAACGTAAGTTACACGATAACATTTAACACAGTAGTCGAGCGATGGTAACATAGTGTCGGTTGTAATATAAGTTACACGATAACATTTAACATAGTAGTCAAGCGATGGTAACTTAGTATCGGTTGTAATGTAAGTTACACGATAACATTTAACATAGTAGTCAAGCGATGGTAGCTTAGTATCGATTGTAATGTAAGTTACACGATAACATTTAACACAGTAGTCGAGCGATGGTAACATAGTGTCGGTTGTAACGTAAGCTACACGATAACATTTAACACAGTAGTCGAGCGATGGTAACATAGTGTCGGTTGTAACGTAAGCTACACGATAACATTTAACACAGTAGTCGAGCGATGGAAACATAATGTCGGTTGTAACGTAAGTTACATGATAACATTTAACATATTAGTCGAGCAATGGTAACATAGTATCGGTTGTAACGTAAGTTACACGATAACATTTAACACAGTAGTCGAGCGATGGTAACATAGTGTCGGTTGTAATGTAAGTTACACGATACTATTTAACATAGTAGTCAAGCGATGGTAACATAGTATCGGTTGTAATGTAAGTTACACGATAACATTTAACATAGTAGTCAAGCGATGGTAACGTAGTATCGGTTGTAATGTAAGTTATGCGATAACATTTAACATATTAGTCAAGCGATGGTAACGTAGTGTCGGTTGTAATGTAAGTTACACGATAACATTTAACATAGTAGTCAAGCGATGGTAACATAGTATCGATTGTAATGTAAGTTACACGATAACATTTAGCACAGTAGTCGAGCGATGGTAACATAGTGTCGGTTGTAACGTAAGCTACACGATAACATTTAACACAGTAGTCGAGCGATGGAAACATAATGTCGGTTGTAACGTAAGTTACACGATAACATTTAACATATTAGTCAAGCGATAGTAACATAGTATCGGTTGTAACGTAAGTTACACGATAACATTTAACACAGTAGTCAAGCGATGGTAACATAGTATCGATTGTAATGTAAGTTACACGATAACATTTAGCACAGTAGTCGAGCGATGGTAACATAGTGTCGGTTGTAACGTAAGCTACACGGTAACATTTAACACAGTAGTCGAGCGATGGAAACATAATGTCGGTTGTATCGTAAGTTACACGATAACATTTGACATATTAGTCAAGCGATGGTAACATAGTATCGGTTGTAACGTAAGTTACACGATAACATTTAACTTAGTAGTCAAGCGATAGTAACATAGCATCGATTGTAACGTAAGTTACACGATAACATTTAACACAGTAGTCGAGCGATGGTAACATAGTGTCGGTTGTAACGTAAGCTACACGATAACATTTAACACAGTAGTCGAGCGATGGAAACATAATGTCGGTTGTAACGTACGTTACACGATAACATTTAACATATTAGTCAAGCGATGGTAACATAGTATCGGTTGTAACGTAAGTTACACGATAACATTTAACACAGTTGTTGAGCGATGGTAACATAGTGTCGGTTGTAACGTAAGCTACACGATAACATTTAACACAGTAGTCGAGCAATGGTAACATGGTATCGGTTGTAACGTAAGTTACACGATAACATTTAACACAGTAGTCGAGCGATGGTAACATAGTGTCGGTTGTAATGTAAGTTACACGATACTATTTAACATAGTAGTCAAGCGATGGTAACATAGTATCGGTTGTAATGTAAGTTACACGATAACATTTAACATAGTAGTCAAGCGATGGTAACTTAGTATCGGTTGTAATGTAAGTTATGCGATAACATTTAACATAGTAGTCAAGCGATGGTAACGTAGTGTCGGTTGTAATGTAAGTTACACGATAACATTTAACATAGTAGTCAAGCGATGGTAACATAGTATCGATTGTAATGTAAGTTACACGATAACATTTAGCACAGTAGTCGAGCGATGGTAACATAGTGTCGGTTGTAACGTAAGCTACACGATAACATTTAACACAGTAGTCGAGCGATGGAAACATAATGTCGGTTGTAACGTAAGTTACACGATAACATTTAACATTAGTCAAGCGATGGTAACATAGTATCGGTTGTAACGTAAGTTACACGATAACATTTAACACAGTAGTCAAGCGATGGTAACATAGTATCGATTGTAATGTAAGTTACACGATAACATTTAGCACAGTAGTCGAGCGATGGTAACATAGTGTCGGTTGTAACGTAAGCTACACGATAACATTTAACACAGTAGTCGAGCGATGGAAACATAATGTCGGTTGTAACGTAAGTTACACGATAACATTTAACATATTAGTCAAGCGATGGTAACATAGTATCGGTTGTAACGTAAGTTACACGATAACATTTAACACAGTAGTCGAGCGATGGTAACATAGTGTCGGTTGTAATGTAAGTTACACGATACTATTTAACATAGTAGTCAAGCGATGGTAACATAGTATCGGTTGTAATGTAAGTTACACGATAACATTTAACATAGTAGTCAAGCGATGGTAACTTAGTATCGGTTGTAATGTAAGTTATGCGATAACATTTAACATAGTAGTCAAGCGATGGTAACGTAGTGTCGGTTGTAATGTAAGTTACACGATAACATTTAACATAGTAGTCAAGCGATGGTAACATAGTATCGATTGTAATGTAAGTTACACGATAACATTTAGCACAGTAGTCGAGCGATGGTAACATAGTGTCGGTTGTAACGTAAGCTACACGATAACATTTAACACAGTAGTCGAGCGATGGAAACATAATGTCGGTTGTAACGTAAGTTACACGATAACATTTAACATATTAGTCAAGCGATGGTAACATAGTATCGGTTGTAACGTAAGTTACACGATAACATTTAACACAGTAGTCAAGCGATGGTAACATAGTATCGATTGTAATGTAAGTTACACGATAACATTTAGCACAGTAGTCGAGCGATGGTAACATAGTGTCGGTTGTAACGTAAGCTACACGATAACATTTAACACAGTAGTCGAGCGATGGAAACATAATGTCGGTTGTAACGTAAGTTACACGATAACATTTAACATATTAGTCAAGCGATGGTAACATAGTATCGGTTGTAACGTAAGTTACACGATAACATTTAACTTAGTAGTCAAGCGATAGTAACATAGCATCGATTGTAACGTAAGTTACACGATAACATTTAACACAGTAGTCGAGCGATGGTAACATAGTGTCGGTTGTAACGTAAGCTACACGATAACATTTAACACAGTAGTCGAGCGATGGAAACATAATGTCGGTTGTAACGTACGTTACACGATAACATTTAACATATTAGTCAAGCGATGGTAACATAGTATCGGTTGTAACGTAAGTTACACGATAACATTTAACACAGTTGTTGAGCGATGGTAACATAGTGTCGGTTGTAACGTAAGCTACACGATAACATTTAACACAGTAGTCGAGCAATGGTAACATAGTATCGGTTGTAACGTAAGTTACACGATAACATTTAACACAGTAGTCGAGCGATGGTAACATAGTGTCGGTTGTAATGTAAGTTACACGATACTATTTAACATAGTAGTCAAGCGATGGTAACATAGTATCGGTTGTAATGTAAGTTACACGATAACATTTAACATAGTAGTCAAGCGATGGTAACTTAGTATCGGTTGTAATGTAAGTTATGCGATAACATTTAACATAGTAGTCAAGCGATGGTAACGTAGTGTCGGTTGTAATGTAAGTTACACGATAACATTTAACATAGTAGTCAAGCGATGGTAACATAGTATCGATTGTAATGTAAGTTACACGATAACATTTAGCACAGTAGTCGAGCGATGGTAACATAGTGTCGGTTGTAACGTAAGCTACACGATAACATTTAACACAGTAGTCGAGCGATGGAAACATAATGTCGGTTGTAACGTAAGTTACACGATAACATTTAACATATTAGTCAAGCGATGGTAACATAGTATCGGTTGTAACGTAAGTTACACGATAACATTTAACACAGTAGTCAAGCGATGGTAACATAGTATCGATTGTAATGTAAGTTACACGATAACATTTAGCACAGTAGTCGAGCGATGGTAACATAGTGTCGGTTGTAACGTAAGCTACTCGATAACATTTAACACAGTAGTCGAGCGATGGAAACATAATGTCGGTTGTATCGTAAGTTACACGATAACATTTAACATATCAGTCAAGCGATGGTAACATAGTATCGGTTGTAACGTAAGTTACACGATAACATTTAACACAGTAGTCGAGCGATGGTAACATAGTGTCGGTTGTAATGTAAGTTACACGATACTATTTAACATAGTAGTCAAGCGATGGTAACATAGTATCGGTTGTAATGTAAGTTACACGATAACATTTAACATAGTAGTCAAGCGATGGTAACTTAGTATCGGTTGTAATGTAAGTTATGCGATAACATTTAACATAGTAGTCAAGCGATGGTAACGTAGTGTCGGTTGTAATGTAAGTTACACGATAACATTTAACATAGTAGTCAAGCGATGGTAACATAGTATCGATTGTAATGTAAGTTACACGATAACATTTAGCACAGTAGTCGAGCGATGGTAACATAGTGTCGGTTGTAACGTAAGCTACACGATAACATTTAACACAGTAGTCGAGCGATGGAAACATAATGTCGGTTGTAACGTAAGTTACACGATAACATTTAACATATTAGTCAAGCGATGGTAACATAGTATCGGTTGTAACGTAAGTTACACGATAACATTTAACACAGTAGTCAAGCGATGGTAACATAGTATCGATTGTAATGTAAGTTACACGATAACATTTAGCACAGTAGTCGAGCGATGGTAACATAGTGTCGGTTGTAACGTAAGCTACACGATAACATTTAACACAGTAGTCGAGCGATGGAAACATAATGTCGGTTGTAACGTAAGTTACACGATAACATTTAACATATTAGTCAAGCGATGGTAACATAGTATCGGTTGTAACGTAAGTTACACGATAACATTTAACACAGTAGTCGAGCGATGGTAACATAGTGTCGGTTGTAACGTAAGCTACACGATAACATTTAACACAGTAGTCGAGCGATGGTAACATAGTGTCGGTTGTAATGTAAGTTACATGATACCATTTAACATGGTAGTCAAGCGATGGTAACTTAGTATCAGTTGTAATGTAAGTTACACGATAACATTTAACATATTAGTCAAGCGATGGTAACTTAGTATCGGTTGTAATGTAAGATACACGATAACATTTAACACAGTAGTCGAGCGATGGTAACATAGTGTCGGTTGTAACGTAAGCTACACGATAACATTTAACACAGTAGTCGAGCGATGGAAACATAATGTCGGTTGTAACGTAAGTTACACGATAACATTTAACATATTAGTCAAGCGATGGTAACATAGTATCGGTTGTAACGTAAGTTACACGATAACATTTAACACAGTAGTCGAGCGATGGTAACATAGTGTCGGTTGTAACGTAAGCTACACGATAACATTTAACACAGTAGTCGAGCGATGGTAACATAGTGTCGGTTGTAATGTAAGTTACAGTTTTGTAGTCAAGCGATGGTAACTTAGTATCGTTGTAATGTAAGTACAGATACATTTACACGATAACATTTAACAAGTAGTCAGCGATGGTAACTAGTTCGGTTGTAATGTAAGTTACACGATAACATTTAACATAGTAGTCAAGCGATGGTAACATAGTATCGGTTGTAATGTAAGTTACACGATAACATTTAACACAGTAGTCGAGCGATGGTAACATAGTGTCGGTTGTAACGTAAGCTACACGATAACATTTAACACAGTAGTCGAGCGATGGAAACATAGTGTCGGTTGTAACGTAAGTTACACGATAACATTTAACATAGTAGTCAAGCGATGGTAACATAGTATCGGTTGTAACGTAAGTTACACGATAACATTTCACAGTAGTCAAGCGATGGTAACATAGTATCGATTGTAATGTAAGTTACACGATAACATTTAGCACAGTAGTCGAGCGATGGTAACATAGTGTCGGTTGTAACGTAAGCTACACGATAACATTTAACACAGTAGTCGAGCGATGGAAACATAATGTCGGTTGTAACGTAAGTTACACGATAACATTTAACATATTAGTCAAGCGATGGTAACATAGTATCGGTTGTAACGTAAGTTACACGATAACATTTAACACAGTAGTCGAGCGATGGTAACATAGTATCGGTTGTAACGTAAGTTACACGATAACATTTAACACAGTAGTCGAGCGATGGTAACATAGTGTCGGTTGTAATGTAAGTTACATGATACCATTTAACATGGTAGTCAAGCGATGGTAACTTAGTATCGGTTGTAATGTAAGTTACACGATAACATTTAACATATTAGTCAAGCGATGATAACTTAGTATCGGTTGTAACGTAAGTTACACGATAACATTTAACACAGTAGTCAAGCGATGGTAACATAGTATCGATTGTAATGTAAGTTACACGATAACATTTAGCACAGTAGTCGAGCGATGGTAACATAGTGTCGGTTGTAACGTAAGCTACACGATAACATTTAACCAGTAGTCGAGCGATGGAAACATAATGTCGGTTGTAACGTAAGTTACACGATAACATTTAACATATTAGTCAAGCGATGGTAACATAGTATCGGTTGTAACGTAAGTTACACGATAACATTTAACACAGTAGTCGAGCGATGGTAACATAGTGTCGGTTGTAACGTAAGTTACACGATAACATTTAACACAGTAGTCGAGCGATGGTAACATAGTGTCGGTTGTAATGTAAGTTACACGATACCATTTAACATAGTAGTCAAGCGATGGTAACTTAGTATCGGTTGTAATGTAAGTTACACGATAACATTTAACATAGTAGTCAAGCGATGGTAACTTAGTATCGGTTGTAATGTAAGTTACACGATAACATTTAACACAGTAGTCGAGCGATGGTAACATAGTGTCGGTTGTAATGTAAGTTACACGATAACATTTAACATAGTAGTCAAGCGATGGTAACATAGTATCGGTTGTAATGTAAGTTACACGATAACATTTAACATAGTAGTCAAGCGATGGTAACATAGTATCGATTGTAACGTAAGTTACACGATAACATTTAACATAGTAGTCGAGCGATGGTAACATAGTGTCGGTTGTAACGTAAGTTACACGATAACATTTAACACAGTAGTCGAGCGATGGAAACATAATGTCGGTTGTAACGTAAGTTACACGATAACATTTAACACAGTAGTCGAGCGATGGTAACATAGTATCGGTTGTAAGTAAGTTACACGATAACATTTAACTAGTAGTCAGCGATGTAACTAGTCGTTGTAACACAGTAGTCGAGCGATGGAACATAGTGTCGGTTGTAACGTAAGCTACACGATAACATTTAACACAGTAGTCGAGCGATGGAAACATAATGTCGGTTGTAACGTAAGTTACACGATAACATTTAACATAGTAGTCAAGCGATGGTAACATAGTATCGGTTGTAACGTAAGTTACACGATAACATTTAACACAGTAGTCAAGCGATGGTAACATAGTATCGGTTGTAATGTAAGTTACACGATAACATTTAGCACAGTAGTCGAGCGATGGTAACATAGTGTCGGTTGTAACGTAAGTTACACGATAACATTTAAC
Source organism: Archivesica marissinica (assembly GCA_014843695.1). Lineage (NCBI taxonomy): Eukaryota > Metazoa > Mollusca > Bivalvia > Venerida > Vesicomyidae > Archivesica > Archivesica marissinica. The sequence goes on from CM026387.1 coordinate 56,366,251, forward strand.
ACAGTAGTCGAGCGATGGAAACATAATGTCGGTTGTAACGTAAGTTACACGATAACATTTAACATATTAGTCAAGCGATGGTAACATAGTATCGGTTGTAACGTAAGTTACACGATAACATTTAACACAGTAGTCGAGCGATGGTAACATAGTGTCAGTTGTAACGTAAGCTACACGATAACATTTAACACAGTAGTCGAGCGATGATAACATAGTGTCGGTTGTAATGCAAGTTACATGATACCATTTAACATGGTAGTCAAGCGATGGTAACTTAGTATCAGTTGTAATGTAAGTTACACGATAACATTTAACATATTAGTCAAGCGATGATAACTTAGTATCGGCTGTAATGTAAGATACACGATAACATTTAACACAGTAGTCGAGCGATGGTAACATAGTGTCGGTTGTAAGTAAGTACACGATAACATTTAACAGTAGTCGCGATGGAAACATATGTCAGTTGTAACGTAATTTACACGATAACATTTAACATATTAGTCAAGCGATGGAACATAGTATCGGTTGTAACGTAAGTTACACGATAACATTTAACATAGTAGTCGAGTGATGGTAACATAGTATCGATTGTAACGTAAGTTACACGATAACATTTAACATAGTAGTCAAGCGATGGTAACTTAGTATCGGTTGTAATGTAAGTTACACGATAGGATTTAACACAGTAGTCGAGCGATGGTAACTTAGTATCGGTTGTAATGTAAGTTACATGATAACATTTAACATAGTAGTCGAGCGATGGTAACATAGTATCGGTTGTAATGTAAGATACACGATAACATTTAACACAGTAGTCGAGCGATGGTAACATAGTGTCGGTTGTAATATAAGTTACACGATACCATTTAACATAGTAGTCAAGCGATGGTAACTTAGTATCGGTTGTAATGTAAGTTACACGATAACATTAAACATAGTAGTCAAGCAATGGTAACATAGTATCGATTGTAACGTAAGTTACACGATAACATTTAACATAGTAGTGAAGCGATGGTAACATAGTATCGATTGTAATGTAAGTTACACGATAACATTTACCATAGTAGTCTAGCGATGGTAACATAGTGTCGGTTGTAATATAAGTTACACGATAACATTTAACATAGTAGTCAAGCGATGGTAACTTAGTATCGGTTGTAATGTAAGTTACACGATAACATTTAACATAGTAGTCAAGCGATGGTAACTTAGTATCGGTTGTAATGTAAGGTACACGATAAGATTTAACACAGTAGTCGAGCGATGGTAACTTAGTATCGGTTGTAATGTAAGTTACATGATAACATTTAACATAGTAGTCGAGCGATGGTAACATAGTATCGGTTGTAATGTAAGATACACGATAACATTTAACACAGTAGTCGAGCGATGGTAACATAGTGTCGGTTGTAATATAAGTTACACGATACCATTTAACACAGTAGTCAAGCGATGGTAACTTAGTATCGGTTGTAATGTAAATTACACGATAACATTAAAATAGTAGTCAAGCAATGGTAACATAGTATCGATTGTAACGTAAGTTACACGATAACATTTAACATAGTAGTGAAGCGATGGTAACATAGTATCGATTGTAATGTAAGTTACACGATAACATTTACCATAGTAGTCAAGCATGGTAACATAGTATCGATTGTAACGTAAGTTACACGATAACATTTAACATAGTAGGCAAGCGATGGTAACTTAGTATCGGTTGTAACGTAAGTTAACGATACCATTTAACACAGTAGTCAAGCGATGGTAACATAGTATCGGTTGTAACGTAAGTTACACGATAACATTTAACACAATAGGCAAGCGTTGGTAACTTAGTATCAATTATAACGTAAGTTAACGATAGCATTTAGCATAGTAGGCAAGCGATGGTAACTTAGTATCGGTTGTAATGTAAGTTACACGATAACATTTAACATATTAGTCAAGCGATGGTAACTTAGTATCGGTTGTAATGTAAGATACACGATAACATTTAACACAGTAGTCGAGCGATGGTAACATAGTGTCGGTTTTAATGTAAGATACACGATAACATTTAACACAGTAGTCGAGCGATGGAAACATAATGTCAGTTGTAACGTAAGTTACATGATAACATTTAACATATTAGTCAAGCGATGGAAACATAATATCGGTTGTAACGTAAGTTACACGATAACATTTAACATAGTAGTCAAGCGATGGTAACTTAGTATCGGTTATAACGTAAGTTACCCGATAACATTTAACACAGTAGTCGAGCGATGGTAACATAGTGTCGGTTGTAACTTAAGCTACACGATAACATTTAACACAGTAGTCGAGCGATGGTAACATAGTGTCGGTTGTAATGTAAGTTACATGATACCATTTAACATGGTAGTCAAGCGATGGTAACTTAATATCAGTTGTAATGTAAGTTATACGATAACATTTAACATATTAGTCAAGCGATGGTAACTTAGTATCGGTTGTAATGTAAGATACACGATAACATTTAACACAGTAGTCGAGCGATGGTAACATAGTGTCGGTTGTAATGTAAGCTACACGATAACATTTAACACAGTAGTCGAGCGATGGAAACATAATGTCAGTTGTAACGTAAGTTACATGATAACATTTAACATATTAGTCAAGCGATGGAAACATAATATCGGTTGTAACGTAAGTTACACGATAACATTTAACATAGTAGTCGAGTGATTGTAACATAGTATCGATTGTAACGTAAGTTACACGATAACATTTAACACAGTAGTCGAGCGATGGTAACATAGTGTCGGTTGTAATATAAGTTACACGATACCATTTAACATATTAGTCAAGCGATGGTAACTTAATATCGGTTGTAATGTAAGATACACGATAACATTTAACACAGTAGGAGGGCGATGGTAACATAGTGTCGGTTGTAACGTAAGCTACACGATAACATTTAACACAGTAGTCGAGCGATGGAAACATAATGTCAGTTGTAACGTAAGTTACACGATAACATTTAACATATTAGTCAAGCGATGGAAACATAGTATCGGTTGTAACGTAAGTTACACGATAACATTTAACATAGTAGTCGAATGATGGTAACATAGTATCGATTGTAACGTAAGTTACACGATAACATTTAACACAGTAGTCGAGCGATGGTAACATAGTGTCGGTTGTAACATAAGTTACACGATACCATTTAACATAGTAGTCAAGCGATGGTAACTTAGTATCGGTTGTAATGTAAGTTACACGATAACATTTAACATAGTAGTCAAGCGATGGTAGCTTAGTATCGGTTGTAATGTAAGTTACACAATAACATTTAACACAGTAGTCGAGCGTTGGTAACATAGTGTCGGTTGTAACGTAAGCTACACGATAACATTTAACACAGTAGTCGAGCGATGGTAACATAGTGTCGGTTGTAATGTAAGATACACGATACCATTTAACATGGTAGTCAAGCGATGGTAACTTAGTATCGGTTGTAATGTAAGTTACACGATAACATTTAACATAGTAGTCAAGCGATGGTAACTTAGTATCGGTTGTAATGTAAGATACATGATAACATTTAACACAGTAGTCGAGCGATGGTAACATAGTGTCGGTTGTAACGTAAGCTACACGATAACATTTAACACAGTAGTCGAGCGATGGAAACATAATGTCGGTTGTAATGTAAGTTACACGATAACATTTAACATAGTAGTCAAGCGATGGTAACTTAATATCGGTTGTAATGTAAGTTACACGATAACATTTAACATAGTAGTCAAGCGATGGTAACTTAGTATCGGTTGTAATGTAATTTACACGATAACATTTAACACAGTAGTCGAGCGATGGTAACGTAGTGTCGGTTGTAATGTAAGTTACACGATAACATTTAACATAGTAGTCAAGCGATGGTAGCTTAGTATCGGTTGTAATGTAAGTTACACGATAACATTTACCATAGTAGTCAAGCGATGGTAACATAGTATCGGTTGTAACGTAGGTTACACGATAACATTTAACACAGTAGTCGAGCGATGGTAACATAGTGTCGGTTGTAATGTAAGTTACACGATACTATTTAACATAGTAGTCAAGCGATGGTAACATAGTATCGGTTGTAATGTAAGTTACACGATAACATTTAACATAGTAGTCAAGCGATGGTAACTTAGTATCGGTTGTAATGTAAGTTATGCGATAACATTTAACATAGTAGTCAAGCGATGGTAACGTAGTGTCGGTTGTAATGTAAGTTACACGATAACATTTAACATAGTAGTCAAGCGATGGTAACATAGTATCGATTGTAATGTAAGTTACACGATAACATTTAGCACAGTAGTCGAGCGATGGTAACATAGTGTCGGTTGTAACGTAAGCTACACGATAACATTTAACATATTAGTCAAGCGATGGAAACATAGTATCGGTTGTAACGTAAGTTACACGATAACATTTAACACAGTAGTCAAGCGATGGTAACATAGTATCGATTGTAATGTAAGTTACACGATAACATTTAGCACAGTAGTCGAGCGATGGTAACATAGTGTCGGTTGTAACGTAAGCTACATGATAACATTTAACACAGTAGTCGAGCGATGGAAACATAATGTCGGTTGTAACGTAAGTTACACTATAACATTTAACATATTAGTCAAGCGATGGTAACATAGTATCGGTTGTAACGTAAGTTACACGATAACATTTAACACAGTAGTCGAGCGATGGTAACATAGTGTCAGTTGTAACGTAAGCTACACGATAACATTTAACACAGTAGTCGAGCGATGATAACATAGTGTCGGTTGTAATGCAAGTTACATGATACCATTTAACATGGTAGTCAAGCGATGGTAACTTAGTATCAGTTGTAATGTAAGTTACACGATAACATTTAACATATTAGTCAAGCGATGATAACTTAGTATCGGCTGTAATGTAAGATGCACGATAACATTTAACACAGTAGTCGAGCGATTGTAACATAGTGTCGGTTGTAACGTAAGCTACACGATAACATTTAACACAGTAGTCGAGCGATGGAAACATAATGTCAGTTGTAACGTAATTTACACGATAACATTTAACATATTAGTCAAGCGATGGAAACATAGTATCGGTTGTAACGTAAGTTACACGATAACATTTAACATAGTAGTCGAGTGATGGTAACATAGTATCGATTGTAACGTAAGTTACACGATAACATTTAACATAGTAGTCAAGCGATGGTAACTTAGTATCGGTTGTAATGTAAGTTACACGATAAGATTTAACACAGTAGTCGAGCGATGGTAACTTAGTATCGGTTGTAAAGTAAGTTACATGATAACATTTAACATAGTAGTCGAGCGATGGTAACATAGTATCGGTTGTAATGTAAGATACACGATAACATTTAACACAGTAGTCGAGCGATGGTAACATAGTGTCGGTTGTAATATAAGTTACACGATACCATTTAACATAGTAGTCAAGCGATGGTAACTTAGTATCGGTTGTAATGTAAGTTACACGATAACATTAAACATAGTAGTCAAGCAATGGTAACATAGTATCGATTGTAACGTAAGTTACACGATAACATTTAACATAGTAGTGAAGCGATGGTAACATAGTATCGATTGTAATGTAAGTTACACGATAACATTTACCATAGTAGTCGAGCGATGGTAACATAGTGTCGGTTGTAATATAAGTTACACGATAACATTTAACATAGTAGTCAAGCGATGGTAACTTAGTATCGGTTGTAATGTAAGTTACACGATAACATTTAACATAGTAGTCAAGCGATGGTAACTTAGTATCGGTTGTAATGTAAGTTACACGATAAGATTTAACACAGTAGTCGAGCGATGGTAACTTAGTATCGGTTGTAATGTAAGTTACATGATAACATTTAACATAGTAGTCGAGCGATGGTAACATAGTATCGGTTGTAATGTAAGATACACGATAACATTTAACACAGTAGTCGAGCGATGGTAACATAGTGTCGGTTGTAATATAAGTTACACGATACCATTTAACATAGTAGTCAAGCGATGGTAACTTAGTATCGGTTGTAATGTAAGTTACACGATAACATTAAACATAGTAGTCAAGCAATGGTAACATAGTATCGATTGTAACGTAAGTTACACGATAACATTTAACATAGTAGTGAAGCGATGGTAACATAGTATCGATTGTAATGTAAGTTACACGATAACATTCACCATAGTAGTCAAGCATGGTAACATAGTATCGATTGTAACGTAAGTTACACGATAACATTTAACATAGTAGGCAAGCGATGGTAACTTAGTATCGGTTGTAACTTAAGTTAACGATACCATTTAACACAGTAGTCAAGCGCTGGTAACATAGTATCGGTTGTAACGTAAGTTACACTATAACATTTAACACAATAGGCAAGCGTTGGTAACTTAGTATCAATTATAACGTAAGTTAACGATAGCATTTAGCATAGTAGGCAAGCGATGGTAACTTAGTATCGGTTATAACGTAAGTTAATGATAGCATTTAACATAGTAGTCAACCGATGGTAACTTAGTATCGGTTATAACGTAAGTTAACGATAGCATTTAACATAGTAGTCAAGCGATGGTAACTTAGTATCGGTTATAACGTAAGTTACCCGATAACATTTAACACAGTAGTCGAGCGATGGTAACATAGTGTCGGTTGTAACGTAAGCTACACGATAACATTTAACACAGTAGTCGAGCGATGGTAACATAGTGTCGGTTGTAATGTAAGTTACATGATACCATTTAACATGGTAGTCAAGCGATGGTAACTTAGTATCAGTTGTAATGTAAGTTACACGATAACATTTAACATATTAGTCAAGCGATGGTAACTTAGTATCGGTTGTAATGTAAGATACACGATAACATTTAACACAGTAGTCGAGCGATGGTAACATAGTGTCGGTTGTAATGTAAGCTACACGATAACATTTAACACAGTAGTCTAGCGATGGAAACATAATGTCAGTTGTAACGTAAGTTACACGATAACATTTAACATATTAGTCAAGCGATGGAAACATAGTATCGGTTGTAACGTAAGTTACACGATAACATTTAACATAGTAGTCGAATGATGGTAACATAGTATCGATTGTAACGTAAGTTACACGATAACATTTAACACAGTAGTCGAGCGATGGTAACATAGTGTCGGTTGTAATATTATAAGTTACACGATACCATTTAACATAGTAGTCAAGCGATGGTAACTTAGTATCGGTTGTAATGTAAGTTACACGATAACATTTAACATATTAGTCAAGCGATGGTAGCTTAGTATCGGTTGTAATGTAAGTTACACGATAACATTTAACACAGTAGTCGAGCGTTGGTAACATAGTGTCGGTTGTAACGTAAGCTACACGATAACATTTAACACAGTAGTCGAGCGATGGTAACATAGTGTCGGTTGTAATGTAAGATACACGATACCTTTTAACATGATAGTCAAGCGATGATAACTTAGTATCGGTTGTAATGTAAGTTACACGATAACATTTAACATAGTAGTCAAGCGATGGTAACTTAGTATCGTTTGTAATGTAAGATACATGATAACATTTAACACAGTAGTCGAGCGATGGTAACATAGTGTCGGTTGTAACGTAAGATACACGATAACATTTAACACAGTAGTCGAGCGATGGTAACATAGTGTCGGTTGTAATGTAAGTTACACGATACCATTTAACATAGTAGTCAAGCGATGATAACTTAATATCGGTTGTAATGTAAGTTACACGATAACATTTAACATAGTAGTCAAGCGATGGTAACTTAGTATCGGTTGTAATGTAATTTACACGATAACCTTTAACACAGTAGTCGAGCGATGGTAACGTAGTGTCGGTTGTAATGTAAGTTACACGATAACATTTAACATAGTAGTCAAGCGATGGTAGCTTAGTATCGGTTGTAATGTAAGTTACACGATAACATTTACCATAGTAGTCAAGCGATGGTAACATAGTATCGATTGTAACGTAGGTTACACGATAACATTTAACACAGTAGTCGAGCGATGGTAACATAGTGTCGGTTGTAATGTAAGTTACACGATACTATTTAACATAGTAGTCAAGCGATGGTAACATAGTATCGGTTGTAATGTAAGTTACACGATAACATTTAACATAGTAGTCAAGCGATGGTAACTTAGTATCGGTTGTAATGTAAGTTATGCGATAACATTTAACATAGTAGTCAAGCGATGGTAACGTAGTGTCGGTTGTAATGTAAGTTACACGATAACATTTAACATAGTAGTCGAGCGATGGTAACATAGTATCGGTTGTAATGTAAGATACACGATGACATTTAACACAGTAGTCGAGCGATGGTAACATAGTGTCGGTTGTAATATAAGTTACACGATACCATTTAACATAGTAGTCAAGCGATGGTAACTTAGTATCGGTTGTAATGTAAGTTACACGATAACATTAAACATAGTAGTCAAGCAATGGTAACATAGTATCGATTGTAACGTAAGTTACACGATAACATTTAACATAGTAGTGAAGCGATGGTAACATAGTATCGATTGTAATGTAAGTTACACGATAACATTTACCATAGTAGTCAAGCGATGGTAACATAGTATCGATTGTAACGTAAGTTACACGATACCATTTAACATAGTAGGCAAGCGATGGTAACTTAGTATCGGTTGTAACCTAAGTTACACGATAACATTTAACACAGTAGTCGAGCGATGGAAATATAATGTCAGTTGTAACGTAAGTTACACGATAACATTTAACATATTAGTCAAGCGATGGAAACATAGTATCGGTTGTAACGTAAGTTACACGATAACATTTAACATAGTAGTCGAGTGATGGTAACATAGTATCGATTGTAACGTAAGTTACAATATAACATTGAACACAGTAGTCGAGCGATGGTAACATAGTGTCGGTTGTAATATAAGTTACACGATAACATTTAACATAGTAGTCAAGCGATGGTAACTTAGTATCGGTTGTAATGTAAGTTACACGATAACATTTAACATAGTAGTCAAGCGATGGTAGCATAGTATCGATTGTAATGTAAGTTACACGATAACATTTAACACAGTAGTCGAGCGATGGTAACATAGTGTCGGTTGTAACGTAAGCTACACGATAACATTTAACACAGTAGTCGAGCGATGGTAACATAGTGTCGGTTGTAACGTAAGCTACACGATAACATTTAACACAGTAGTCGAGCGATGGAAACATAATGTCGGTTGTAATGTAAGTTACACGATACCATTTAACATAGTAGTCAAGCGATGGTAACTTAGTATCGGTTGTAATGTAAGTTACACGATAACATTTAACCTAGTAGTCAAGCGATGGTATCTTAGTATCGGTTGTAATGTAATTTACACGATAACCTTTAACACAGTAGTTGAGCGATGGTAACGTAGTGTCGGTTATAATGTAAGTTACACGATAACATTTAACATAGTAGTCAAGCGATGGTAACTTAGTATCGGTTGTAATGTAAGTTACACGATAACATTTAACATAGTAGTCAAGCAATGGTAACATAGTATCGATTGTAACGTAAGTTACACGATAACATTTAACATAGTAGTGAAGCGATGGTAACATAGTATCCATTGTAATGTAAGTTACACGATAACATTTACCATAGTAGTCAAGCGATGGTAACATAGTATCAATTGTAACGTAGGTTACACGATAACATTTAACACAGTAGTCGAGCGATGGTAACATAGTGTCGGTTGTAATGTAAGTTACACGATACTATTTAACATAGTAGTCAAGCGATGGTAACATAGTATCGGTTGTAATGTAAGTTATGCGATAACATTTAACATAGTAGTCCAGCGATGGTAACGTAGTGTCGGTTGTAATGTAAGTTACACGATAACATTTAACATAGTAGTCAAGCAATGGTAACATAGTGTCGGTTGTAACGTAAGCTACACGATAACATTTAACACAGTAGTCGAGCGATGGAAACATAATGTCGGTTGTAACGTAAGTTACACGATAACATTTAACATAGTAGTCAGCGATGGTAACATAGTTCGGTTGTAAGTAAGTTACACGATAACATTTAACAAGTAGTAGCGATGGTAACATAGTTCGTTGTAATGTAAGTTACACGATAACATTTACATAGTAGTCAGCGATGGTAACATAGTTCTTGTAGTAGTTGTTTTCAGTAGTCGAGCGATGGTAACATAGTGTCGGTTGTAATGTAAGTTACACGATACCATTTAACATAGTAGTCAAGCGATGGTAACATAGTATCGGTTGTAATGTAAGTTACACGATAACATTTAACATAGTAGTCAAGCGATGGTAACTTAGTGTCGGTTGTAATGTAAGTTACACGATAACATTTAACATAGTAGTCAAGCGATGGTAACATAGTGTCGGTTGTAACGTAAGCTACACGATAACATTTAACACAGTAGTCGAGCGATGGTTGTGTTGTGTTTACACGATAACATTTAACATATTAGTCAAGCGATGGTAACATAGTATCGGTTGTAACGTAAGTTACACGATAACATTTAACATAGTAGTCGAGTGATGGTAACATAGTATCGATTGTAACGTAAGTTACACGATAACATTTAACACAGTAGTCGAGCGATGGTAACATAGTGTCGGTTGTAATATAAGTTACACGATACATTTAACATAGTAGTCAGCGATGGTAACTTAGTATCGGTTGTAATGTAAGTTACACGATAACATTTAACATAGTAGTCAAGCGATGGTAACATAGTATCGGTTGTAATGTAAGTTACACGATAACATTTAACACAGTAGTCGAGCGATGGTAACTTAGTATCGGTTGTAATGTAAGTTACACGATAACATTTAACATAGTAGTCAAGCGATGGTAACATAGTATCGGTTGTAATGTAAGATACACGATAACATTTAACACAGTAGTCGAGCGATGGTAACATAGTGTCGGTTGTAACGTAAGCTACACGATAACATTTAACACAGTAGTCGAGCGATGGAAACATAATGTCGGTTGTAATGTAAGTTACACGATACCATTTAACATAGTAGTCAAGCGATGGTAACTTAATATCGGTTGTAATGTAAGTTACACGATAACATTTAACATAGTAGTCAAGCGATGGTAACTTAGTATCGGTTGTAATGTAATTTACACGATAACCTTTAACACAGTAGTCGAGCGATGGTAACGTAGTGTCGGTTGTAATGTAAGTTACACGATAACATTTAACATAGTAGTCAAGCGATGGTAACTTAGTATCGGTTGTAATGTAAGTTACACGATAACATTTAACATAGTAGTCAAGCGATGGTAACATAGTATCGATTGTAACGTAGGTTACACGATAACATTTAACACAGTAGTCGAGCGATGGTAACATAGTGTCGGTTGTAATGTAAGTTACACGATACTATTTAACATAGTAGTCAAGCGATGGTAACATAGTATCGGTTGTAATGTAAGTTACACGATAACATTTAACATAGTAGTCAAGCGATGGTAACGTAGTGTCGGTTGTAATGTAAGTTACACGATAACATTTAACATAGTAGTCAAGCGATGGTAACATAGTATCGATTGTAATGTAAGTTACACGATAACATTTAGCACAGTAGTCGAGCGATGGTAACATAGTGTCGGTTGTAACGTAAGCTACACGATAACATTTAACACAGTAGTCGAGCGATGGAAACATAATGTCGGTTGTAACGTAAGTTACACGATAACATTTAACATATTAGTCAAGCGATGGTAACATAGTATCGGTTGTAACGTAAGTTACACGATAACATTTAACACAGTAGTCAAGCGATGGTAACATAGTATCGATTGTAATGTAAGTTACACGATAACATTTAGCACAGTAGTCGAGCGATGGTAACATAGTGTCGGTTGTAACGTAAGCTACACGATAACATTTAACACAGTAGTCGAGCGATGGAAACATAATGTCGGTTGTAACGTAAGTTACACGATAACATTTAACATATTAGTCAAGCGATGGTAACATAGTATCGGTTGTAACGTAAGTTACACGATAACATTTAACACAGTAGTCGAGCGATGGTAACATAGTGTCAGTTGTAACGTAAGCTACACGATAACATTTAACACAGTAGTCGAGCGATGATAACATAGTGTCGGTTGTAATGCAAGTTACATGATACCATTTAACATGGTAGTCAAGCGATGGTAACTTAGTATCAGTTGTAATGTAAGTTACACGATAACATTTAACATATTAGTCAAGCGATGATAACTTAGTATCGGCTGTAATGTAAGATACACGATAACATTTAACACAGTAGTCGAGCGATGGTAACATAGTGTCGGTTGTAACGTAAGCTACACGATAACATTTAACACAGTAGTCGAGCGATGGAAACATAATGTCAGTTGTAACGTAATTTACACGATAACATTTAACATATTAGTCAAGCGATGGAAACATAGTATCGGTTGTAACGTAAGTTACACGATAACATTTAACATAGTAGTCGAGTGATGGTAACATAGTATCGATTGTAACGTAAGTTACACGATAACATTTAACACAGTAGTCGAGCGATGGTAACATAGTGTCGGTTGTAATATAAGTTACACGATACCATTTAACATAGTAGTCAAGCGATGGTAACTTAGTATCGGTTGTAATGTAAGTTACACGATAACATTTAACATAGTAGTCAAGCGATGGTAACATAGTATCGGTTGTAATGTAAGTTACACGATAAGATTTAACACAGTAGTCGAGCGATGGTAACTTAGTATCGGTTGTAATGTAAGTTACATGATAACATTTAACATAGTAGTCGAGCGATGGTAACATAGTATCGGTTGTAATGTAAGATACACGATAACATTTAACACAGTAGTCGAGCGATGGTAACATAGTGTCGGTTGTAACGTAAGCTACACGATAACAGTTAACACAGTAGTCGAGCGATGGAAACATAATGTCGGTTGTAACGTAAGTTACACGATACCATTTAACATAGTAGTCAAGCGATGGTAACTTAGTATCGGTTGTAATGTAAGTTACACGATAACATTTAACATAGTACTCAAGTGATGGTAACTTAGTATCGGTTGTAATGTAATTTACACGATAACATTTAACACAGTAGTTGAGCGATGGTAACGTAGTGTCGGTTGTAATGTAAGTTACACGATAACATTTAACATAGTAGTCAAGCGATGGTAACTTAGTATCGGTTGTAACGTAAGTTACACGATAACATTTAACATATTAGTCAAGCGATGGTAACATAGTATCGGTTGTAACGTAAGTAACACGATAACATTTAACACAGTTGTTGAGCGATGGTAACATAGTGTCGGTTGTAACGTAAGCTACACGATAACATTTAACACAGTAGTCGAGCAATGGTAACATAGTATCGGTTGTAACGTAAGTTACACGATAACATTTAACACAGTAGTCGAGCGATGGTAACATAGTGTCGGTTGTAATGTAAGTTACACGATACTATTTAACATAGTAGTCAAGCGATGGTAACATAGTATCGGTTGTAATGTAAGTTACACGATAACATTTAACATAGTAGTCAAGCGATGGTATCTTAGTATCGGTTGTAATGTAAGTTATGCGATAACATTTAACATAGTAGTCAAGCGATGGTAACGTAGTGTCGGTTGTAATGTAAGTTACACGATAACATTTAACATAGTAGTCAAGCGATGGTAACATAGTATCGATTGTAATGTAAGTTACACGATAACATTTACCATAGTAGTCAAGCGATTGTAACATAGTATCGATTGTAACGTAAGTTACACGATAACATTTAACATAGTAGGCAAGCGATGGTAACTTAGTATCGGTTGTAACGTAAGTTAACGATACCATTTAACACAGTAGTCAAGCGCTGGTAACATAGTATCGGTTGTAACGTAAGTTACACGATAACATTTAACACAATAGGCAAGCGTTGGTAACTTAGTATCGGTTATAACGTAAGTTAACGATAGCATTTAGCATAGTAGGCAAGCGATGGTAACTTAGTATCGGTTATAACGTAAGTTAATGATAGCATTTAACATAGTAGTCAACCGATGGTAACTTAGTATCGGTTATAACGTAAGTTAATGATAGCATTTAACATAGTAGTCAAGCGATGGTAACTTAGTATCGGTTATAACGTAAGTTACCCGATAACATTTAACACAATAGTCAAGAGAAATGCTACATCTATCAAATATCAATTTTATTTCTTTAGAGAGTAATATAGTCGATTGGCTTGGAAATCAGTTTAAATTGTAACGCACAAATATAGCCGTTACGGACACAGCATGGCAGCAATCATAGAATAATGGTTTTTCAATAATATTCTTTCAGAACAAATAACGTAGATCATTCAATCGGGGGAGGGGCATTGTGTTATTAGTTTCTTAGTATATAACACATATATATAGATATATAGATATTAGATATAGAATAGACGAAATGAATAGCATGCATACTACATGAAATTGATATAATATATACTTTATTTATTTTACCATGATTACGAAGCAAGTTTTAACAACTTATATTAATCACTCTCGTTCGCGCGGATGACAGCGTATATGTTGTCATTCATGTGGGAGGAAACCGGAGTACCCGGAGAAAACCCACCTGTCCGATCTCGCGACTATCGTACCATCTCACATACCTCCCTGTCCGAGGATCGAACCCGAGTGAGATGCGAGCGCGCTAACCACTGTACTAATCGGACAGCCTAAATGAAATTGATCATGGTCATATGCTTGTATACAGTAGTTGAGTCATTAACCAGGCAGATAATGTTTGCTTTAATTCATTTGATCTGAATCATGGTCAAATTAAAACAGCATTTGCTTTTATGCAGAGTATTGGGCCATTAGTTTATACACATTTATTTGAGATCGATTGCGAAACAAGTTATTTCAACTAATATTAATTACTCTCGAGACCTCATTCCTGATGGAGTCCATCGCCACGAGGGAGAGAGAAGGGGCAACGTGGAATTTAAATGCCTTGCCTAAGGGCACAATCGTAACGACTCCAGTGGGGCTCGAACTATTGGGCCATTAACTTGGAAAATAATACGTTTACTGTTATTCAGAAGTTTTTAACCATTAACTCTGAATCAAGAAAATATACGAGTTCAATAGCTATATACAACTGTTCTTCTATGTCAATTGCGAAACCTATAGCGCTCCTATACTGGAGGGTCAATTGCGAAACATATAGCTCTCCTATACTGGAGGATAACAAATAATCTATCGAACAACATGAGTGTAATCGCTCTCCAGACGGTTGCTCAGCAATATAGTGATACCCCATAAGTAGCTTATAAAATGTTCTATATTCGTGCTTGTTTGAAGGGATTAATTTCTCTTTTGTGTGTGTTTCTATATATTAACAATCTTATATTGCTTTTGTATTCCGGAACTAAAGCATTTTCCCTTTGTCTGTTATTTCCATCAGGCTAACAGTATTTGCCTACGGTCAGGTTAACAGTACTTACCTAATATTGTTTAAGTAATTACTTCAGGTTGACATGTTCTTAATTTAGGTTGTCAATATTTCCTGAAGTTGGCAGTATTTTCGCCAGATTAACAGTACCCAGTAAACATATGACGTCGGATAGACGTTTTATCATAGTTGTTTTGTGTTTATGACGTCGGAAGCCAAAGTCCAGCGGTACTACAACGTTAGATAACCGACGTCATTGACAACTATAACATTATAATTTGGCCGCGATAACGTTATATTCGCAGCGTTGGATAGACGTTGTTTAATCGTTGTATTGTGTTCGCAACTACGGCAACCAGAATCAGACTTTGTTGCAACGTTAGATAACCGACGTCGTTGACAACGTCATCAGTACGACGTTGTTACAAAGTTAAATGTTCGAAGTAATTACGTTATGTTCCCAGCAGCATTAAACATATGTGATTTATTACTTGTATTGCGGTCGCGACTTCCGTCAACCAAAATCCAATATTGTATATTGTAGAAAACTTTATACGCGACGTTGTTGGCAACGTCATTATAGCGACGTTACAATGTTTAAAATTTGACGTTGTGACGAAGTCATATTTGCAGGGTTGGAAATGCGTGTTTTATTCGGTGTATTGTGGTCTCGACTACGACAGACATATTCAGACATTATAACAAAGTTATAATATCCGATGTCGTATATAACGTAAAACTTAAATGTTCGACGTCATTACAACGTATCCAGCGTAAATGACGTGTATTTATTGCTTGTAGTGTATGATCTGCTTCGTAGTAACGTTACATATTCGACGTCGATGACAACGTCATATATAACGACGATGGTACAACGTTAATTATTCCGCGATGTGACACCGTCATATTCCCATCACTAGAAAGACGTGGTTTAGTCGTTGTGTTGTGGTCGCGACTACGGCATAATCCGATGTTGTAGTAGGCTTAGATATCCGACGGCGTTGATAGCGTCATTTCTACGACGTTGCTGCAACGTTGTAGTGTGTTTCGCGACCAAAAGTTACAACGTTAAATAGTTGACGTCGTAGATACGTTAGATATCCGACGTCGTTGACAACGTCAACTTTCAACATTGCTACAACGTTAATTGGTCTACGTCAATACAACGTCATATTCCAAACGGTTAAAAAGACGTGATGTATTACCTGTAATGTGGTCACGACATCGGCAACGAAATCCAGCATTGTAGCAACATTATATATCCGACGTCAATGAAAAATGTTCCACGCCCTGACAACATCGCGACGTCAATATTAGATATGCGACGTCATGACAACGTCATGTTCCAGTGTTGAAATACGCGGTACTAGTAGTGTGGTCTTGACATTCCAACGTTTTAGCAATGTTAGCTATCCGACGTTTATACGACATTGCCGCAACAATAAATTTCCCGATCTTAATTTGGACTCGCTAAACACTGCGCTATCCGTGCTGCCAGTTTGCTTAGGACAAAGGAGACAGTTTTGATTGACTAGACTAACTCGCCTCCACGAGCTTGTATGTTGTTTCCATGTGATAGCCATCTAATCCCCACAACTTGGTAGGTCATTCCCACACTGCCACCTTAAAAATAAATGTGGCAACTGTCACCACTACGCAATTGTATATAACCCAGACATGTCAGAGACATTATCTCAGGTAGACAGTATTATATCAGGTAGACAGTATTTAAATAAGGTAGACAGTATTATCTCAGGTAGACAGTATTATCTCAGGTAGACAGTATTTATCTCAGGTAGAGAGTATTATATCAGGTAGACAGTATTATCTCAGGTATTTATCTCAGGTAGACAGTATTTATCTCAGGTAGACAGTATTATATCAGGTAGACAGTATTATATCAGGTAGACAGTATTTATCTCAGGTAGACAGTATTATCTCAGGTAGACAGTATTATCGCAGGTAGACAGTATTTATCTCAGGTAGACAGTATTATATCAGGTAGACAGTATTATATCAGGTAGACAGTATTTATATCAGGTAGACAGTATTATATCAGGTAGACAGTATTTATATCAGGTAGACAGTATTTATATCAGGTAGACAGTATTTATCTCAGGTAGACAGTATTATATCAGGTAGACAGTATCATATCAGATATACAGTATTATATCAGGTAGACAGTATTATCTCAGGTAGACAGTATTATCGCAGGTAGACAGTATTATATCAGGTAGACAGTATTTATATCAGGTAGACAGTATTATATCAGGTAGACAGTATCATATCAGATATACAGTATTATATCAGGTAGACAGTATTATCTCAGGTAGACAGTATTATCGCAGGTAGACAGTATTTATCTCAGGTAGACAGTATTATATCAGGTAGACAGTATTATATCAGGTAGACAGTATTTATATCAGGTAGACAGTATTATATCAGGTAGACAGTATCATATCAGATATACAGTATTATATCAGGTAGACAGTATTTATCTCAGGTAGACAGTATTATATCAGGTAGATATTATTTATCTCAGGTAGACAGTACTATATCAGGTAGACAGTATTATATCAGGTAGATAGAATGTATCTCATATAGACAGTATTATATCAGGTAGACAGTATTATCTAAGGTAGACAGTATTATCTCAGGTAGACAGTATTATCGCAGGTAGACAGTATTTATCTCAGGTAGATAGTATTATCTCAGGTAGACAGTATTTATCTCAGGTAGACAGTATTATCGCAGGTAGACAGTATTTATCTCAGGTAGACAGTATTATCTCAGGTAGACAGTATTATATCAGATATACAGTATTATATCAGGTAGACAGTATTTATATCAAGTAGATAGTATTTATCTCAGGTAGACAGTATTTATCTCAGGTAGACAGTATTTATCTCAGGTAGACAGTATTTATCTCAGGTAGACAGTATTATCTCAGGTAGACATTATTATATCAGGTATACAGTATTATATCAGAGATACAGTATTATATCAGGTAGACAGTATTTATATCAAGTAGATAGTATTTATCTCAGGTAGACAGTATTTATCTCAGGTAGACAGTATTATCTCAGGTAGATAGTATTTATCTCAGGTAGACAGTATTTATCTCAGGTAGATAGTATTTATCTCAGGTAGACAGTATTTATCTCAGGTAGACAGTATTGTATCAGGTAGATAGTATTCATCTCAGATAGACAATATTATATCAGGTAGATAGTATTTATCTCAGGTAGACAGTATTTATCTCAGGTAGACATTAGTATCTCAGGTAGACAGTATTTATCTCAGGTAGACAGTATTTATCTCAGGTAGACAGTATTATATCAGGTAGACAGTATTTATCTCAGGTAGACAGTATTATATCAGGTAGATAGTATTTATCTCAGGTAGACAGTATTATATCAGGTAGACAGTATTTATCTCAGGTAGACAGTATTATATCAGGTAGATAGTATTTATCTCAGGTAGACAGTATTTATCTCAGGTAGACAGTATTATCTCAGGTAGATAGTATTTATCTCAGGTAGACAGTATTATCTCAGGTAGATAGTATTTATCTCAGGTAGACAGTATTTATATCAGGTAGACAGTATTATATCAGGTAGACAATATTATATCAGGTAGATAGTATTTATCTCAGGTAGACAGTATTTATCTCAGGTAGACAGTATTATCTCAGGTAGATAGTATTTATCTCAGGTAGACAGTATTTATCTCAGGTAGACAGTATTATATCAGGTAGATAGTATTTATCTCAGGTAGACAGTAGTATCTCAGGTAGAGAGTAGTATATCAGGTAGACAGTATTTATATCAGGTAGACAGTATTATATCAGGGAGACAGTATTATAGCAGGTAGACAGTATTATATCAGGTAGACAGTATTTATGCTTAGAGACCGCTTTTTGCGGTTCCATGTGGTGGTCTCTTCTTACAAGTTTGACTGTACTGGTAAGTGCAGTAAAATAGGTTTTTCAATTGAAACAATGTGCGATGGATTTCCACCCTATACTACAACTGTAGTCTACGACTCTACTACTGTATATAATACGACAACATAGTGTTAGCGCGGTCATATACAGCCTCTACACCTTGCAATTTGTCATGTCTACATGTTTTACGCGGAACGAGCGACACAACATTTTAATAGTCGTTCTCGCCAGGAAACAATTTCCTCTTTATATGTTTTTGCAGCCGAAGACAAGAGGTCATATATCACAAACCATGTAATATATGATATCCAGGACAAAATGTTGGAGGTTAATTTGTCAAGTATTCAAGTATCTTGCTGCACACAGAAGTCGAGCTTACCATGTACTAGTGCAGATGTCTAGTGCCCCGTGTCCTAGAGTTGGCACTATGGGATAGCCATACTGTTCTGATGTTAGTCTATGAAGGTTCAAAGCTGGACTCTAACTATGTACAATTTGATGGATTTAATGGGTGCTATATTCAAACCCGCTCCTGCCCAAATTCCACACTCTCGGAGCCACCGTTAAGCCGTGACAAGGCTCGATCTCAGATTGTTACAGTATACCATATGCCATATACCTCTATATCGATAGAGCACAGTACCCCACATACGGCTCTGTAGCCCAGTGGTTAACACGCTGGACTTGTAATCCACGGATCGCAGGTTCGGTCCCACGTCTGACCCTAATGAAATTAACAGTCTTTCAGATGGTACTCTGGAATGGGTCTCTGTCTGTATCATTGCAATATCCTCCATAAATCTAAAATGATTAATCTCTTCAGGAGGCCTCGCTCATATGGGCAACCGGTAGCGACGATAGATAAACGTAAAACACATACAGTACCATATACACCATAGGCCAAATGTGGTACATCTGCAACACCGTTAGATGTAGAATGCCGATGCCTGAACATTGATCCAATATGCTGCTAATATTTCCTATATTAAGCTTTAGCGATGGTGCCACATGCTCAAATCTGCTCACCATAGGGTTTATGTACATTCTGGCACCATAATGACACTGGGTTCAAGCCTATGGGGTTTGAAGGTTACATTATGGAAATGGATCTTAAGGGGTTACATGTATCCCCGCTCCTGTCAATGTTCCAAACTGTCTGGGTCAGGGTTTTATCCTTTATATGGTACGTCTAACGACGCCAATGTTGATATATACATTCAAATACCTATAATAGAGAGCACACCGCTCCTCGACTTACACCGATTCTAACTAGGTAACAGCAGTGGTGCACATACCAGGTGCACATAATGTAATGATACATCGACACGGAATAATGATATATGTACATAATGTAATGATACATCGACACGGAATAATGATATATGTACATAATGTAATGATACCTCGACACGAAATAATGATATAATTTATGCACATAATGTAATGATACATTGACACGAAATAATGATATATGTATATGCTGTAATGATACATCGACACGGAATAATGATATAAGTATGTACATAATGTAATGATACATCGACACGGAATAATGATATATGTATATGCTGTAATGATACATCGACACGGCATAATGATATGTGCACATAATGCAATGATACATCGACACGGAATAATGATATATGCACATAATGTAATGATACATCGACACGGAATAATGATATATGTATATGCTGTAATGATACATCGACACGGAATAATGATATAATTATGCACATACTGTAATGATACATCGACACGGAATAATGATATATGTATATGCAATAATGATACATCGACACGGAATAATGATATGTGCACATAATGTAATGATACATCGACACGGAATAATGATATGTGCACATAATGCAATGATACATCGACACGGAATAATGATATATGTATATGCTGTAATGATACATCGACACGGAATAATGATATAATTATGCACATAATGTAATGATACATCGACACGGAATAATGATATGTGCACATAATGCAATGATACATCGACACGGGATAATGATATATGTATATGCTGTAATGATACATCGACACGGAATAATGATATAATTATGCACATACTGTAATGATACATTGACACGGAATAATGATATATGAACATACTGTAATGATACATTGACACGGAATAATGATATATGAACATACTGTAATGATACATCGACACGGAATAATGATATATGTACATACTGTAATGATACATCGACACGGAGTAATGATATATGTACATAATGAAATGATACATCGATACGGAATAATGATATATGTACATAATGAAATGATACATCGATACGGAATAATGATATATGAACATACTATAATGATACATCGATACGGAATAATGATATATGTACATAATGAAATGATACATCGATACGGAATAATGATATATGTACATAATGAAATGATACATCGATACGGAATAATGATATATGAACATACTGTAATGATACATCGACACGGAATAATGATATATGTACATAATGAAATGATACATCGATACGGAATAATGATATATGCACATACTGTAATGATACATCGACCCGGAATAATGATATATGTATATGCACATAACTTAGTGACAACTAATCTTAATGGAATGATACAAGCAAAGGAAGCGACCTTCAGTGAACAAAGAGCATACTCTTGAGGATATCCTGGTATTTAACAATGATTGATTACGTTCGTCAACGTCTTGTCATACCTCAGTGTGTCCAAGAGACGAGGCAACAATGGCGTTCCATATGATTAGTCAAATAGAATCAGTAACAAGCATTTTCATTGCTATAATCCAATCATCGAACATTCGTATGAAGGTAGTTTGACAAGAATGTCACTCTCGAACACGAGATTAGCGATTTTATTTAAGATCGTTATCTTCCAAGAAATGTGTAGGATGAACACTGACATGTATTTTAAGAATTAATGAAATAATGGGACCTATTTCTTAGAAATCCACATCGGATTTCTGTAGCATAAAGGGCATGAATTAGCACATAGGAAATAAACAGTGTAAATAATAGTCATGTATGCATGCTGACATAAAGGGGTTTTGAAAAGTGAATTAGAAATTCAAAGCAACTGATTGATCAATGAGAGGAATTATTTAGTTACTTCCCCATGCATACTCGTTAATGGGGTCATTTCACCGAGAAATCGTCCCGGAAGACTGAGCTGCGATCTCAGAACGTGGCTTGGTCGCCGCATGTCGTTCATAGTCGACGGTTGACCGAGGGTTGGTCACGTCTTGGTCTCCCGTGGTTGCACATGGTTGAGGAATGGTCTCCCCGAAAAATAGATTGTAGCTCGGTTTTTTGATATGTCAAAAATCTGAGCATCGACCTAAACGTCGCACAGAGAGCGTCGAAAGAGCAAGGTCGAGGAACACTTGAGGCTAGAGCGTGGATGAGCGAGGCTCAGTCTTCTCGAGTGAGAACTGATTGCGAGCATGGTCGTACTGCTCGACCCGTCCTCGACACTCGCTCGATCCGTGCGATCTAGCTTCGCTCCTTTGCGATCAAGCCTCGCCACGCCCGACCTGTCCCAGACCTTCCGTAGACCCGTACGACCCATATTCTGTCCATGGTCACGACTGGATTAAGATAAGAGGATTAAGGTGCGACATGTGCACTTAAGCTTCAACCAATAAAGATCGACCCTCGCTTAAGTTGCGACCTACCTTCACCTAATCCGATTAAGCCACGCCTACTGAAAACAGTATAAGGGCACAAAACCAAGCGATCCCCCCTCTGCTCGCCCATATGGTTTACCGGCGGCGAGGGTAAATAAACGGAATCATCATCCCTCTTCTGACCCTAATAAAATTAACAGCCTTTCAGATGGGACGTTAAACTGAGGTCTCGTGTCGGTGCTTTACATCGTGCACGTTAACGAACCAGATGAGACTCTAGAATGGGTCTCTATCTGTATCATTGCACTATCCTCCAAAACTCTAAAATGACTGATCTCTTCAGGAGGCGTCGCTTATATGGACAACCGGTAGCGACAATAAATAAACGTAAAACACTCGATCATAACAGGTTCAGCTCTCGACCACGACACATAGTATCGTTCTCTACAGCCTCGACCAGATACAACCTCTACCCTGATCTACTTTTTGTAATTGTAGTACAGTGATCCAGAACTGGCTTGTTTTCTGATGTGTGCATGCTTACCATCGAGATCTCCAATTGCATGTGGCACACCCACCTTCTCTCAAAGTCATCAGCAATGGCCTTCCACTCTGCAGCTGTGCTTGGACAGGGAATAACGTCATGCTTGTATTCATCCACAATAGCTTGACACATCAGTGGAAGGAAGGTGGCTACCGTATGGCGCGATACCCTGAAGTCATGATAGACTTGGGTAGTCTATGTCGCTTGCAAGGTGTCTCAGGGTGGCAGTCAACTTCACACCAGGTTCTATAGCTCTTCTATTGTTAGTGTCCATCTTGGGGTCCACCCTGGCCACAGTTCATCAAACATCTCCGGGGGCATACGGAGATAGGTCCGGTAGGTAGTTTCATCTCCCAGCCTCAGTTCCTTCATGAGGGAGGTGTACTGACCATAATGTTCCCTCTCGCGTTCACGCAGCCAGGGAGCAACCCAATATTTCTTCTTGGTATACTTCTGTTTCCTCATCTTCAGCATGGTTAGCATAACCAGAGAGTCTTGCTACAGTTTCGGGGCATGGTGCTGTAATAACTTAGCATGGTGCAGAGAGATTGGGTCCATGTTGTCCCTTCGGAGGCTGATCAAAAACTGATGGTCGGCCACCGATCGCCGAGCCTTTTTATACGCGCGCAGTGGGACGCATGCAAATCCGGGCGACCATGGCAGATTTGCGAGTAGCCCGGGTGAGAATCTGTCAACAAAAGATTGAGAATTGAGCGTACAGAGCGAGGCTAGAACGTTTAGATCGCATCTAAATCGTATTGATCGAGGGTACGTTGCAACTCGTACGTAGCTATAGATCGGCCAATATTGAGTCTTGGTCGGCCGAGGTCGCGCGCTTGCGAGGATAGATCGTCGAGAGAACGACGCTATGTCGCAGATTGGTCGAACAGAACGAGCCTTGGTCGTGTTAAGATCGCGCCAGGTCGAGTGGATAGACGCAGGTACAGCGTTTGTAGAGCGTCTATAGAGCGTATAGGACGCAGGTAGAGCGTACGTACATCGAATGTCATACGAGATTGCATCGAACATAGAGTGTTCACAGAAAATAATAGGGTAGGTCGCACGGACTTTGCCCGCGACTATGGGAAAACAGAGCTGCGATCATAGTCGCGCGTTGTCGCATGCGATTTTTCCAAATCGTACTTGGTGAAATGACCGCATTAGGTGGATATGTCTTTTTAATGATTTATCTGTTTTCATCATAGTTCCCTTTAACCAAATGTCGATTACGATTGTGCCCTTAGGCAAGGCATTTAAATTCCACGTTGACTCTTCTCTCTCCCTCGTAGCGATGGATTCCATCAGGAATGAGGTCTCGAGAGTGATTAATATAAGTTGAAATAACTTGTTTCGCAATCGAGCTAAAATAAATTTGTATAAACCAAATGTTATCAATTTTCATCTCGACATATATCGAATGGATACGTTACTGTGAACAAGCATTATAAATTAATTAGCATGATTTTGATAAAATCGCATTTATCATACCTCAATATCATACACTCTGGTTAGGGAACAACAATATTATATATTATTTGGTTTGCTTACAGAGAATATGAGTCCACATCAACCACGTCTTTCCATCTCTGCAAATATGACGTTGTCACAACGTCGAATATTTAACGTTGTAGCAACGTCGTATATATGACATTGTCAACGACGTCGAACATCGGACGTTGCAACAACGTCATATTATGGTTGCCGTAGTCGCAACAATACAACGAATGAACGCCGTTTTTCATAAGCTTTTTGTAAATATGACGTTGTCATAACGTCGAACATTTAACGTTATAGTAACGTGGTAAAGATGACGCCGGATATATGACGTTGCAACTACGTCCAACGTCATATTCTGTATGCCGTAGTCGCGATCAAAATAAAACGAATAAACCACGTTTTTTCCAACGCTGCAAATATGACGTTGTAACAGCGTCGATTATTTAACGTTGTAGTAACGTCTTAAAGATTGCATTGTCAAGGATGTTGGGTGTCTGACGTGGCTACAACGTGATATTCTGGCTGCCATCGTCGCGACCACAATACAACGAATAAACAACGTCTTTCCAAAGGCGAATATGACGTCACAACTTTGAATATTTAACGTTAAAACAATCCAACGATGTAGCAACGTCATATAACGACGTTATCAACGACGTATGCTATCTACCGTTGTAGCGAAGTTGGAACTTGTTACCGACGTCGCAACATAAAACAACTAATAAATAACGTTTTCCGACGTCATGTGTCTGCTGGATTCATGTATTGAACTACGTTATATTGTTATCTCTTCTTGCAACTGATCCAGACATTTACCGGTCTTCGGCATAATATCATCATCATACAATGTCAACCTCTACAAATGGTAGAATCGATTCATTTCAAGCTTGTCTTTAAATTAATGAAATTTAGGATACTACCCGTGATGCATTGTGTAGAACTAATATAAATCAGAGTTGTCGAACATGAATACCGCGTCATAGTCATGACGTAAGATAGTATTCTCTTACATCGACGTTCCAATAGGGAAGGTTAGGAGTGATATATGATATGACTATGGGCTATTGCTTCCGATCTTCCGATCTTCCGGAGAAATAATATTAATATTCAAATTGAAAAAGAATCAATACCAAGTCTTGTACACTGTTTTGGGGTGGTTCAATCATTGCCAGCCATGGCCACAATTAATACCAATTATTCAATATTAAACATAATAACTATATCTTAGTCTTGGTTTGATCTCTTTGGTGACAATTATGTGTATTCCTCCTAATATCAAGTCAACAGAGGACTTGTGTGCTTGTGTGTTAGGGTGTAATTTCATCAAGTGATGATTGACTTTTGTGTGTTTTACGTTTATTTATCGTCGCTACCGGTTGCCCATACGACGACTCCCGAAGAGATTAGTCATTTTAAATTGTTGTAGGATAGCGCAATGATACAGATAGAGTCTCCTCTGGTTCTTTTACGTGCAGTCTCCTCTCGTTCTTTTACGTGCACGGTGTAAAACACCGACATGATACCTTGGCGTTAGAGTCCCATCTGAAAGACTGTTAAATGTATTAGGGTCAGACGGGGTATCGAACCTGCGATCCCTGGATTACCAGTACAGCGTATTACCACTGGACTACATATCCGTCTGAAAGATAGGATGTTACTTCATCGAGTGATCGTCGACATGTGTAGTTCTGTATTAATACACAACCGCACAACCACGTGTGTCAGCGTGAACGTCCGTAATAAGAAATAGTTCCGGTATAATTTTCGAGTTAGTTTCTGTTTGTTGTCAACATTTTTTAAAAAACTACAGACAAATCAAATTAGAATATATTACTTAATAATTAATTGTTCATTTTTGTCAGAAAATAGCTAAAATACAAAAGTACACCCAATCGCGGATGAATACGATACTCAAGTAGTGATGAGACGAGCGAAGGCTCTCCTGTTACAGGTGCATCGTTTCTCGCCTTCCTGACAGGTCGATTGCACTAAAACAAAGCAAATATATCCGTCTATAAAACGTCAAGGATGTAATACCCACTGAGACTATAGTGAGTATACCCACTGAGACTATAGTGAGTATAGCCTGGGTTTCAGTCGGTCGATTTTTCACTAATTTACTTCTGGCAAAAAGCAGTTGATATTATCAGAAACTCAATACGGCCCAATTAATAATCTCGGTATTAAAAATATATTTATATGACTCACCAGGCAAAATATATCAACGCTTGTTCCCAGGCTATAGTGAGCATAATGATGGTCTGACTTATTAAATCCCAAATTCCGCCATTCGTTGATATGATAGCAACAACAACATCAATAACAGGGTTCAATGTGATTGTATTTATTCAATCAATGTTTCGCCTCCTCGTTTGTTTAGGTCTGCCTACAGGTCTGACATTGACACTGATTCTATATATATAATGAAAATATATACATGTATATACATATATAGTCCTAGAAATCTATGTATGAAATATATATAGATCTGACAACATGTTAATTGATATTCTAACACGACCCAGCTAATAACATACATACTTGTAGAGTAAAATCTACCTCGGGTTATTCTGCGATATACCTACCTTGAACTATGCTGCGCGCGCATCGTGTTTTGGCTATTCCATTTATACAATGCGTGTACAGTTTTATGAATGAAAGTCACGTGATGTTTGTAAATACTACCTTGGGAATTCGCGGAAGTGAGCTATTTTTAGAATCAGATAATCTCTTGTCCGTCTTGTTTTTCTGCTTCTAAGTAACGTTTCAGTTACTATTCTGTACAGTTTTATTTGACAAAATAAATAAAATTATTGATCAGTTACAACTTTTGTTCATTTATGCACTAGATTGATATTTTCAATAAAAAATAACGTCATCACCCCTTACGCGGGAGGAAATTTCGAAAGCCAAATGCAGCGGAGTATCACGGCGTTTGAAGAAAATACTCCTTTGATTCTCGTCTAAAATTATTAAAGTAAGTCGTGTTAGAATCGAAATAATAATTATCAACCGAGTTTGAAGTTCTTATGCGTAGAAATATATGACGAAGGCCGAAGCCTGAGTGATATATTTCTACGCATAAGAACGACAAACGAGGGTTATTCTGCGATATACCACCGTTGATAATTATTATTTCTTAAT
Organism: Archivesica marissinica; assembly: GCA_014843695.1. Lineage (NCBI taxonomy): Eukaryota > Metazoa > Mollusca > Bivalvia > Venerida > Vesicomyidae > Archivesica > Archivesica marissinica. Next base: position 56,394,544 of record CM026387.1, read on the forward strand.
TAAACCACGTTTTGGGTAATATGTGTTCCAGTTCTGAATAATGGTAGTATGCTTCGCTTATACAAATTTATTTCAGCTCGATTGCGAAACATAGTTCTTACAACAATATTGATCACTCTCGAGACCTCATTCCTGATGGAATCCATCGCCATGAAGGTGAGAGAAACGGCAATGTTGAATTTAAATGCCTTGCCCAAGGGCACAATAGTACTAACAGCTCCAGCGAGGCTCGAATGTGTGCGGTGTATGTTTCAGAATCGCTATAATGTTTTGTCATGTTATGATGCTAGATAGAAGCGATGTGACTGGAGCAATAGGTCATGGTGACATATAATTATACCCAGATCAGCGTTCATGCCTGATTAGTTCTCCTTTGGGTCCACGTATAAAATAATTATAATTTTCAACATGATATGTTCAGTAAAAATGTATTCACTTTATGCTTTCAATCTATAAAATCTGCTAAACCAATATGTTACATATTGTTTCAGACGTGAAGTTAATAGTAACACACTCCATTTTCACAAGTAAAATCCCTATATATATATATATATGTGTGTGTGTGTGCGTGCGTGTGTGCGTGCTGGAAACAATAGGTAGCTATGCAATATAAGCCCAGACAGGGTGTTACATAACTTAGATTTGAGGTGTTTATGTATTATTTTGACAATAAAGATTAGTCCTTATTCTCTGTGATACAAAGACTGTGCTGAGATATTTGCAACATCTGAATCACATATACTAGTTCATCAAGTTGGGAATTATTTCATGGTGTACATTATGAACCAGTTTAAGCGTACATAATAATTCAAAGGGGTTCCTAATACATACAACAGTAGGGCCTGGAGAAATGCAATTTTTCACATAACCGTGACTTCAGCGACATATGTCGCAAATTCTGTCACCTAGGTTCCATGTGCGCTTGTTAAAATGTGTCGGTTTCCTTCGCAGTACTTATTATGGTGCAATTTTACAGGGAGCTTTCATTCTAATTACTGTTGATAAGAATTACTATGCTTGTTCAGACCTACAACATTGGATTTGATTTATTGAAACTTCACTAGTGATGCCTATTATGGCACAATAAGCCCAATGTGAATGCAGTTAAGCACTGAAAGGTGGTCATTTTACATTGCCTTATATAAAATGAACCCAAAATTGATAAATAATTCATTGTACTGAGTAAATAATGGCATATAGGAACCTTTAAGTACGCTGGTATGTTCAAATTACCTCCCTTTATTATTGTTAATACTTTATAATTGATATCTCTGTTCTTCAGTGTGAGTATGTTATGGTTAAATTTAGAAATAGTGTTGTTTAATTGAAACAAGCTTGCAATTGGTTCCAATAGCTATCAAGGGCCTCACAAAAATAATTTCAGTAAAATATATGGCACACATATGCATAGTCATTGCTTTTGAGTGGTTATATTTCAGACAATTTATTAATATTTGCAACAAACTTCACCTCCCTAAGATGAAATGTCATATTTCAAGTGGCAGTTGTAGTCCTCTTACAGTGCTTGTTGCATCTTGTAATTACTGTTCTGCCATTTCTTACTGTCATGTGACCTACAGTAAGCTGTCTGACCCATTCAGCATTTGTAATGACCATCATTTTCCATGTTTGTTGTCTTCCTGTGTGTCTGTGTGACATTGTTTTTGCTCCATGTAAATACTTATTTCCTTTCAGTAGCTTCCTGATGCAAGATTTAGTTCCATTCTTCAAAAAACATTGTTTTGCAGGGGGTGGGGTAAACTAATTGTCCCCTAATCACCGCAATGTCTCTAATACTATAAATGTTGTATGTATATCTCATGCAGACATTATTTCATATATTCATGAGAAATATTACACTGTTAGTGTATAGATTAATATGTGACGACATTATAAATGTCCTATTTAGAGTTCTATTGCTAAAATGGCCAACAGTCGATGTTAAGCACACTGCATAGTGTCAATTTAAAGGCATGTGCTGTGCAATGGTGATGTGAAAGACATAAGAAAGTCATATTTATATGCAGAAATGTTTACTGTAATGGTATATATCTTTTATATTAAATGAAACGCAAAAATAATCTGTCTTTAGGTCAGACAGTGTTATTGATACAGTGGTCTGGGATTGATTAAAAAGGTGTAGGGAAGCCCTTAAGAGTTATTGATTCAGGAACTGATTGGCTGAGTAGGTATTGTCAGCAATAGTGAAAATGACTTCTAAATATTAAAATACAATATATGAGCTGCATTTTGGAATATGTTAGAATGTGTGCATACTATTTGGTGACAAATAAACACAATATTATAAATGCGGGTGTCAGTGCAACATTCACAACCAAATTACCTTCAGAGTATGGGTGGGTGCCTTTAGTGGGAAATAAAAAACGCAATTGGTCAACCCCATTGAAATTTGACATGTTCTTGTGGCTCAAATGCCAGTCTGTTGAAAACTACTGTCTTTTGTGCCAAAGTATTTTAGGGAAAGTCTAATGGCACTGTGTGTTATAATTGTTGCCTATAAAAATTTCAATAGCGGTGTCTGACCTGTAATGTGTATGTACACAACGACACTAAGTATACACAGACGGATATGTAGTCCAGTGGTAACACGCTGGACTGGTAATCCAGGGATCGCAGGTTCGACCCCCCGTCTGACCCTAATAAAATTAACAGTCTTTCAGATGGGACGTTAAACCGAGGTCTCGTGTCGGTGCTTTACACCGTGCACGTAAAAGAACCAGAGGTGATTCTGGAATGTGTCTCTGTCTGTATCATGCACTATCCTCCAACATCTAAAATAACTAATCTCTTCAGGAGGCGTCGCTCATATGGGCAACCGGTAGCGACGATAAATAAACGTAAAACACACACACTAAGTATACTACTGGTGTGCATTATTATACCAGCAATGATTGGCACGCAAATACAACTGCAACCCAAATAAATCCGAAATGTTGTCACATTTTACGTTGAAGTGATCAGTCTTTCATTTCATTAGATATCGATTCTGTTGTGCCTTGTGTTTTTTCCTCCCGGTGGTGTTTAAAATTTAAAAACACCAGGCCTCGAGGTTATAAAACTTTTTTTCAGTTCTCAAACTCGAACTCAAGAAATGTGATTGGTTGCTTGTGAGTTGTTTCACATTCAGCTGAACCAATCAGAAGCTTGAGACTGAGTTTCACATTCAGCTGAACCAATCAGAAGCTTGAGACTGAGTGTCACACTCAGCTGAACCAATCAGAAGCTTGAGACTGAGTTTCACATTCAGCTGAACCAATCAGAAGCTTGAGACTGAGTGTCACACTCAGCTGAACCAATCAGAAGCTTGAGACTGAGTTTCACATTCAGCTGAACCAGTCAGAAGCTTGAGACTGAGTTTGAGATTGGAGACACGTTTTATAATCTCTAGTCCAAGTCACTTTGAACTGGTCTGAAGGTCAGCATAGTAGAGTACATGCCATATATAGCGGGGGCTTTTTTTTATATTTATTTTTTTATAATTTAATTACGCTACCGGTTGCCCATTTGAGCGACGGACAGTTTACCTAGCAACACCTTTCCTGGGCATACTCTAGTGGTTAACCAGTACGTGGTGTACTAACCTCCATACATCTTGTCTGAGCGGGGTTGTTTTATGAAAATACTAGCTTATAACTGACAGACACAGGGCCAACACACGTACACATATATGACACTTACGAATATCACACTTGTCTCATAAATAATGAGCGCAACTGACAGTTAAATGCACGTAAATGAACCAGAGTAGACTCTGGAATGGGTCCGTCTGTATCATTGTACTATCCTTCAAAGGAAATCTAAAATGACTAATCTCTTCAGGAGGCGTCGCTCATATGGGTATCCGATAGCGACGATAAATAAACGTAAAAACACACACATTTAAATGCAAAAGTTGAAGTCACTGTTGCAATAGTGAAAACAATATTTGCTTCTGTTGAAAATTTTCTAAACAATAGCAATAAAACGTTGTACGATAAGAGAATGTCGAAATTTAATTTAATGATATATGTATTCTTCGTGATATATTTCTACGCATAAGAACTTCAAACTCGGGTTATTCTGCGATATACCACGGTTGATACTTATTATTTCTTAATTATGCATCAACAAATTAGGAATGTTAATTTCCATTAATAATGTTCAAATTATCAAGATTGAAATATTTGCACATTAAGAGCTTGAGCATATTGTAACGGTTGCGGAAGTGTAAATTAAATAATGAAAGCTAATAACCAGATTGTAATACTGAAACATTTACATGATGGTGTTGCAAATTATTTTGTCTCTATATGTCTTATTTCACATTATTATTTGTTATCTTTCTACATGTCTGATTTAATGTATTTACAGTAAGATATATACATATATGTAAACTAAACAAAACCTAGATAGACTGCAGTAGAGAATTGTCGATGTGAAATCAATCGAACAAAGGGATATGAGATCTTCCGCGAACAAAGAAGATAATAAAATAGATTCTAACACTGCAATAAAACCCAAAGTGTGTGTTTTACGTTTATTTATCGTCGCTACCGGTTGCCCATATGTACGACGCATCCTGACGAGATTAGTCATTTTAGATTTCTGGAGGATTGTGCAATGATACAGACAGAGACCCATTCCAGAATATCCTGTGGTTCGTTTACGTGCACGGTGTAAAGCACCGACACGAGATCTCAAAAACTATTAATTTTATTATAGTCAGACGGGGGATCGAACCTGCGATCCTTGTATTAACAGTTCACTGGACTACAGATGCGTCTGTAAACCCACAGTTGTTTGCTATGTATTCTTATATCTCTTTATAAATCTATTTACGTCAGAATTTATTATGTTCTTTGTTCGCGGAAAATCACATTTCCTTTTGTTCGGATTGATTCCACATGAAAAGACCTATTGATAAAAACAACGACAATTCTATACTGCTGTCTATCTACTATTGATAATACAACGACAATTCTATACTGCTGTCTATCTACTATTGATAATACAACGACAATTCTATACTGCTGTCTATCTACTATTGATAATACAACGACAATTCTATACTGCTGTCTATCTACTATTGATAATACAGCGACAATTCTATACTGCTGTCTATCTACTATTGATAACACAACGACAATTCTATACTGCTGTCTATCTACTATTGATAATACAACGACAATTCTATACTGCTTTCTATCTACTATTGATAATACAACGACAATTCTATACTGCTGTCTATCTACTATTAATAATACAACGACAATTCTATACTGCTGTCTATCTACTATTGATAATACAACGACAATTCTATACTGCTGTCTATCTACTATTGATAATACAACGACAATTCTATACTGCTGTCTATCTACTATTGGTAATACAACGACAATTCTATACTGCTGTCTATCTACTATTGATAATACAACGACAATTCTATACTGCTGTCTATCTACTATTGATAATACATCGACAATTCTATACTGCTGTCTATCTACTATTGATAATACAACGACAATTCTATACTGCTGTCTATCAACTATCGATAATACAACGACAAGTCTATACTGCTGTCTATCTACTATTGATAATACATCGACAATTCTATACTGCTGTCTATCTACTATTGATAATACAACGACAATTCTATACTGCTGTCTATCTACTATTGATAATACAACAACAATTCTATACTGCTGTCTATCTACTATTGATAATACAACGACAATTCTATACTGCTGTCTATCTACTATTGATAATACAACGACAATTTTATACTGCTGTCTATCTACTATTGATAATACAACGACAATACTATACTGCTGTCTATTTACTATTGATAATACAACGACAATTCTATACTGCTGTCTATCTACTATTGATAATACAACGACAATTCTATACTGCTCTCTATCTACTATTGATAATACAACGACAATTCTATACTGCTGTCTATCTACTATTGATAATACAACAACAATTCTATACTGCTGTCTATCTACTATTGATAATTCAACGACAATTCTATACTGCTGTCTATCTACTATTGATAATACAACGACAATTCTATACTGCTGTCTATCTACTATTGATAATACAACGACAATTCTATACTGCTGTCTATCTACTATTGATAATACAACGACAAATCTATACTGCTGTCTATTTACTATTGATAATACAACGACAATTATATACTGCTGTCTATCTACTATTGATAATACAACGACAATTCTATACTGCTGTCTATCTACTATTGATAATACAACGACAATTCTATACTGCTGTCTATCTACTATTGATAATACAACGACAATTCTATACTGCTGTCTATCTACTATTGATAATACAACGACCATTCTATACTGCTGTCTATCTACTATTGATAATACAACGACAATTCTATACTGCTGTCTATCTACTATTGATAATACAACGACAATTATATACTGCTGTCTATCTACTATTGATAATACAACGACAATTCTATACTGCTGTCTATCTACTATTGATAATACAACGACAATTCAATACTGCTGTCTATCTACTATTGATAATACAACGACAATTCTATACTGCTGTCTATCTACTATTGATAATACAACGACAATTCTATACTGCTGTCTATCTACTATTGATAATACAACAACAATTCTATACTGCTGTCTATCTACTATTGATAATACAACGACAATTCTATACTGCTGTCTATCTACTATTGATAATACAACGACAATTCTATACTGCTGTCTATCTACTATTGATAATACAACGACAATTCTATACTGCTGTCTATCTACTATTGGTAATACAACGACAATTCTATACTGCTGTCTATCTACTATTGATAATACATCGACAATTCTATACTGTTGTCTATCTACTATTGATAATACAACGACAATTCTATACTGCTATCTATCTACTATTGATAATACAACGACAATTCTATACTGCTGTCTATCTACTATTGATAATACATCGACAATTCTATACTGCTGTCTATCTACTCTTGATAATACAACGACAATTCTATACTGCTGTCTATCTACTATTGATAATACAACGACACTTCTATACTGCTGTCTATCTACTATTGATAATACATCGACAATTCTATACTGCTGTCTATCTACTATTGATAATACAACGACAAATTATATACTGTTGTCTATCTACTATTGATAATACATCGACAATTCTATACTGCTGTCTATCTACTATTGATATTACATCGACAATTCTATACTGCTGTCTATCTACTATTGATAATACAGCTACAATTCTATACTGCTGTATATCTACTATTGGTAATTACAACGACAATTCCATAGTGCTGTCTATCTACTATTGATAATACATCGACAATTCTATACTGCTGTCTATCTACTATTGATAATACATCGACAATTCTATACTGCTGTCTATCTACTATTGATAATACAACGACAATTCTATACTGCTGTCTATCTACTATTGATAATACAACGACAAGTCTATACTGCTGTCTATCTACTATTGATAATACATCGACAATTCTATACTGCTGTCTATCTACTATTAATAATACAACGACAATTCTATACTGCTGTCTATCTACTATTGATAATACAATGACAATTCTATACTGCTGTCTATCTACTATTGATAATACAACGAAAATTCTATACTGCTGTCTATCTACTATTGATAATACAACGACAATTATATACTGCTGTCTATCTACTATTGATAAACAACGACAATTCTATACTGCTGTCTATCTACTATTGATAATACAACGACAATTCTATACTGCTGTCTATCTACTATTGATAATACAACGACAATTCTATACTGCTGCTATCTACTATTGATAATACAACGACAATTCTATACTGCTGTCTATCTACTATTGATAATACAAACGACAATTCTATACTGCTGTCTATCTACTATTGATAATCCAAACGACAATTCTATACTGCTGTCTATCTACTATTGATAATACAACGACAATTCTATACTGCTGTCATCTACTATTGATACAACGACAATTCTATACTGCTGTCTATCTACTATGATAATACAACGACAATTCTATACTGCTGTCTATCTACTATTGATAATACAACGACAATTCTATACTGCTGTCTATCTACTATTGATAATACAACGACAATTCTATACTGCTGTCTATCTACTATTGATAATAAAACGACAATTCTATACTGCTGTCTATCTACTATTGATAATACAACGACAATTATATACTGCTGTCTATCTACTATTGATAATACATCGACAATTCTATACTGCTTTCTATCTACTATTGATAATACAACGACAATTCTATACTGCTGTCTATCTACTATTGATAATACAACGACAATTCTATACTGCTGTCTATCTACTATTGATAATACAACGACAATTCTATACTGCTGTCTATCTACTATTGATAATACAACGACAATTCTATACTGCTGTCTATCTACTATTGATAATACATCCACAATTCTATACTGCTGTCTATCTACTATTGATAATACAACGACAATTCTATACTGCTGTCTATCTACTATTGATAATACAACGACAATTCTATACTGCTGTCTATCTACTATTGATAATACAACGACAATTCAATACTGCTGTCTATCTACTATTGATAATACAACGACAATTCTATACTGCTGTCTATCTACTATTGATAATACAACGACAATTCTATACTGCTGTCTATCTACTATTGATAATACAACGACAATTATATACTGCTGTCTATCTACTATTGATAATACAACGACAATTCTATACTGCTATCTATCTACTATTGATAATACAACGACAATTCTATACTGCTGTCTATCTACTATTGATAATACAACGACAATTATATACTGCTGTCTATCTACTATTGATACTACAACGACAATTCTATACTGCTGTCTATCTACTATTGATAATACAACGACAATTCTATACTGCTGTCTATCTACTATTGATAATACAACGACAATTCTATACTGCTGTCTATCTACTATTGATAATACAACGACAATTCTATACTGCTGTATATCTACTATTGATAATACAACGACAATTCTATACTGCTGTCTATCTACTATTGATAATACATCGACAATTCTATACTGCTGTCTATCTACTATTGATAATACATCGACAATTATATACTGCTGTCTATCTACTATTGATAA
>CM026387.1:56404749-56508010 GCA_014843695.1 Archivesica marissinica
CTTTGCTTAGTTTACATATATGTATATATTTCTGTAAATACAGGATCATTAAATGCACCGCCCTGATAAATGATGTGACAAAGCACATATAAACATTTCATGAACACATGTGTCATAAAACAAAATTTGTTTTAATTAAAGCGACATTACATCGCAAAAAGGAAATAAAATGCATTTTTTCACGTATAAATGCATTGCTACTACACATTCTTCTGAATACATTCGAACATTAGCATTGAATCAATAAACAGTGTTTTTGTGCTATACAAACTTTCAAAAGTGAAAGTAGGATTTCATATAACAGTCATCCGCAGGTTCGATCCCCCGTTTGACCCTAATAAAAATAACAGTCTTTCAGATGGGACGTTAAACCGAGGTCTCGTGTCGGTGCTTTACACCGTGCACGTAAAAGAACCAGTGGAGACTCTGGAACGGGTCTCTGTCTGTATCATTGCACTATCCTCCAAAATCTAAAATTAATAATCTCTTCAGGAGGCGTCGCTCATATACTGGTAGTGACGATAAATAAACGCAAAACACACACACTGAATTGACGTTTGTTTTTGTTTTTGTGCACCAACCTCCGTAAGAAACTGCCAACTTTTTCATATAAATGAGACACGGTCTGAGCGGGGCTCGAACCCGTGACCATCAGTGATGATAGGTTACAGTGGTATACAAGTCAGCGACCGTAACCACTCGACCACGGAGGCGGACTTCATTGGAATCAATACTACAGTTCGTAATGTAGGTCATACGCATTTTTTTACTTTTAAAATAGACTTACCCAGTAACGAGGTAACTCACCTCTATAACTATTCCATTACATAAAACGTGAAGCTGCATGAACTAAAATGCTTCACTCCCTTGTCATTATTTTGATTGGACTAGGCCATGTTTATAAACACGCTTGTTTATAAATCGGACTGTAAACGCGTGATTCTGTCGTCTAGAGATAATTCAACTAAGATTAGTCTACAAATAAATATGCATACATGTGAGATAGCACGGTAAATATGTACCATACCGCGTGTTATTCAGGATGAACGCGTTGTATTACGCATGACTGGCGACCATATTTATTTGTTATGTCAACAAACCGCGTATACGACGTTTGTTTATTTGTTGAAAAACTCAGTTTTTTAGGCAAGGGGGGAGTATACAATATAATAGGAAATTACATTCTGCGTTTTCACCGATGTATTGTCGCTTTAAATATATAACAACATTCATTTCCTTTTAATGTTCATATTGCGTTAATAAGAGAAACGGCATATAACAATTATTATGCGGAGAAAATAAAATCAAGTTGACTTTTATTTAACTTTATAAGTTTATGGTGGAATATGAAATAAATACAAGATATTTTAGGTACAAATAAACAATGTATGTACACCGTCTCCATGGCCTAGTGGTTAAGGCGTCCGTCTACGAAGCGGGGGGTCGAAGGTTCGAATGGCTGGCTATTTTAATAGGTGCGACACTATAATAAACAAACACTTTACTTTACTTTTATACTAATTTACAAGGCCATGTGTTGTTTATTTACCATTTCCCGTCATACCCACTAAAACGTCCCGGCTCAAATTGGTGTTTTGACCTTCTTTTAAACTTTATTTATTTTACAACGATTGCGAATCAAGTCTTAACACCTTATATTAATCACTCTCGTTGGCGCGGATGAAAGCGTAAATGTGGTCATTCGTGAGAGAGAAAACCGGAGTACCCAGAGAAAATCCACTTGTCCGATCTGGCGACCACCGTAACATCTCGCATACTTCCCAGTCCGAGGATCGAATCCGGGTTGCATTGGTGACTGCGCTAATCGAACAACCTTCTTTTGGCGGCCGTTTTGTACCGAAGGTTAAGTAAGCATTATTTGACAGTTGTTTCTATTATTACACTGACGTTATCATCATCTGAAAACGTTTTGTGTAGAAACATTTATTTTCCTACCTACTGCCATAACTTCATAACAAAAGTCAGGGCCGGGGACTGGGAAACAAACATTCATTTAAGTGCGTCCTAGCGAGCGTTAGTACTATTATTGTGTGACTGAAAATGTTTCTATGCTATTTGATTTAACCCATTCAACACCAAGTAACTGACATGGACTGGTTCATGATATTTTTAGACCAATCAAATTAATAAGAAAATTACATTTGGATCAGTTCATTTATCAAAATGGGTAATTTGTTTTATTAAAATAGTAATATTACTTGCAAAAAGTGCAGATCCTTATGAGACGGCTCGTCACGAGCCGGCTCATCTGGATCTACACTTTTTTGTAAGCCTATTTAGAGGTCTGTGGTGTTGAAAGGGTTAATGGTGAGTTTGTTGGGTGCAATTCATTTTGTTGATACGTTGATGTATTGTCGTTCCCTGGATAACGGGCCGACGCTTAGAGAAGTATATTAATTAAGTCAACTTATTTGCTTAGTTTATGCAAATTTATTTTAGCTGGATTTCCAAACAAGTTTTTACAACATCAGTTAAATCGCTCTCTCGAAACGTCATTCCTGATGGAATACATCGCCATGAGGGAAAGAGAAGAGGCAATGTGGACTATAAGTGCCTTGCCTAAGGGCACAATCATGAAGTACACTGCTGGGACCCCACTTATTGGATATGGGGATAGTGCAACATATAGAAGACGCCCCAATTCGAGAAACATCCCTGGATTGTTTACATACCACGTGTATAGAGCACCGATACACGAGACCACGGTGTATAGAGCACCGATACATGAGACCACGGTGTATAGAACACCGATACATGAGACCACGGTGTATAGAGCACCGATACATGAGACCACGGTGCATAGAGCACCGATACATGAACCACGGTGTATAGAGCACCGATACATGAGACCACGGTGTATAGAGCACCGATACATGAGACCACGGTGTATAGAGCACCGATACATGAGACCGCGGTGTATAGAGCACAGATACATGAGACCACGGTGTATAGAGCACAGATACATGAGACCACGGTGTATAGAGCACCGATACATGAGACCACGGTGTATAGTCCCTTCTGAAAGATAATAGTATTATAGTAGGACGGTTGAACGAACCAGCAATGCCTAGATTCGCAGTCGAACATGGTACACACACTGGATCAATGTCCCGTCGGTAGGCTTCAATATGACTTACTATCTATATTTATATGTGTGCTATATAATGCAACGTGTTATATGTGATACCTATATCTGAACTAGAACTTAACACACTGTCTGATGTAATAGTGTGCACAGACGGGTGTGTAGTACAGTGGTTAACACACTGGACTGGTAATCCAGGGATCGCAGGTTCAATGCCCCGTCTGACCCTAATACAATTAATAATTCAGATGGGATTTCTCGTGTCGGGCTTTACACTGTGCACGTAAAAGAACCAGAGGAGACTCTGGAATGGGCCTCTGTCTGTATCATTGCACTATCTTCTACAAATCTAAAATAACTAATCTCTTCAGGAGGCGTCTCTCATATGGGCAACCGTTAGCGACGATAGATAAACGTAAAACACACACAGTAATAGTGTTAACCTATTCCTCATAGCATACACTAGTGTATCGCTATAGATAATTGTTGCACATTACCAACCATGAATGAACTCGACACCCTCAGTGGGATTCGAACCTACAGCGGTGAGGGGCACATTATTCGAAGTAATTAATATACATTACGTGCCGATTTAGTGCATATGCATACCGACGATTTCTGCAGCGATGGCTTCTCTCACAAGCATGCAAGATCGACTGTACCAATCGTTGTTTATACAGTCAACCCTGTGTTAGTGGGCACCTCCATTAAGAAACCCAACCTCTATTAAGCATCCAGTTTCCAGATTCCCAATATGTTGTTTTATTATACATTTGACCTCTATTAAGCAGCCACTTGTCCTAGGCAGCCACTATTAAGCAGCCACATGTGCTAGGCAGCCACGTTCTGTGATTCCATTGGCTGGTTGCTTTAACACAGGTTTGAATGCATTATTATCCCTATGTTCATTATTGCAGTCTAGTATGAAGAACTGCTGCTGAGAACTGATAAAGGGAGAGAAATCGTTCCGAGAAATATTATAGAGGACAATGCATTGTGATCTCCTTCAAGCTCTTCCAGATTTGCTCAATCATCATTTTCTGATAATAACTTGGATGTCAGTCTGTTGTGGGGAAGACAAGCTTCACTTCATCGGCACATTTCTAAACTGTATTTATCCTACACCAATGGAGAGATACGGCTTTACAGCTCATGCAATTGTTTTTAGTCACTCTTTGTTTCGGGCGTATGTTTGGGCATTCACACGGTAAGAATCCGGAGAGTGCCGGGAGATAAAACACCTGTCTGATCTGGCGGAAGCACCGTATCTCACATACTTCCCTATTTGAAGGTCGAATTCAGGTTGCTTTTGTGAGGAGTGAGTGTGTTAACCACTTCGCTAACAGGACTTGCTGGGAATCCAGTACTCAACTCTCCAACTTCGACAAGCGACTGACAACTTTCTCATCACTTATAACATTGCTTTGCCATATGTACATACATCTAATGTGTACTCGGCAAATTCTTGTAACATTCGTATGCATAGTGAGCTGAAATATGCTAAGCAAACTGGAGAGTCGCCCATATGATCCTAAGCTGTTGATTGTGGAATTGTGGAAGTCGTGATAGCGCAGTGGAATCATGTTCGATTCATGTACGTAAAAGGCCCGGAGTTCGAGCCCCGCTGGAGTCGGTACAATTGTGCCCTTTGGCAAGGCATTTAAATTCCACACTGTCTCTTTTTTCTCCTTCATGGCAATGGATTCCACCAGGAATGAGGTCTCGAGAGTGATTAATATAAGTTGAAAGAACTTGTTTCGCAATTGAGCTAAAATAAATTTGTATAGACGAAGCTGTTGATTCAACTTTAAGCCCCAGATAACAACCTTCACTACAAATACACAATCGCGTAATACTAATAAGATAGATAATAATGTCTCCTTAGTTGTTTAAAGCAGCCCAGATATTTGAAAAATTCAAATGTTATGTATATGGGTGCAATGCTGCTACACATTCTTACATTATACTTTGTATAATTATCTTCAATTAGTAAACATGTTTTTTTTTTGCGATAAAACAAACTCGAACCCGAAGGTAGGACTCTCCGAGTCGGTCGGTCATGCACTTGTTTACAATCGGAACGCATCGTCTGCACTTGTTTACATTCGGGATGCATCGTCCTCTTTCGGCAGTGATGAAAACAAACATGGTGTCTTGTCGTGAATATTCCAGCCAGATTTATGTATGAACGATTACGGTAAGTTGAAACGGCCTCAATTATTATTGCTATGTATCGCAAATGATGTAAATGCGATTGGGTTTTAATTGGAAACCGTGCAACATGTTTCATGTGCCGAATACACGGAAATGACCACATACTAAGGTCAAAAACAGTCCCGAGTGGTACAGTGGCCAGCCGCTCAGCAAAAATGGTAATGGCTGGGACTGGACGGTACATAGTATATATCTATCTATCTATCTGTCTGTCTGCTTGCCTGCCTGCCTGCCTGCCTGCCTGCCTGCGCCTGCCTGCGCCTGCCTGCCTGCCTGCCTGCCTATCTTCCTTTAATGTCGAACCCCTTGCGGGGATGTAAACATGTTGCGCATCAAAAACCGCAAAGATGTTAAAAGTATGAATAGTTAAAAGCATAATTTAAGAAAGTAATGAAAATAAGTTGTGGTAAAAGTTTAAAAGCAACTGCGCAGAACAACTAGGAACTGGCATGGTCAATATTGCAAACTGTCGTATTGAATTGCTCTGTGGTAGGGAGATGGACACTGTCAGGAGGGAGATGATTCCAATGGTAGATTGTTCTTGGAAAAAAGGAAAACTTGTAGTAGTCTGTAGTTGCTGTAATTAACCAATAGCTTATGGAATGGCAATGGCGAGCAGGACGGGAGAGGAGAACTAGGTAATTTTCAATGGGAATAGCAATAAGATCATTATGAATGCTATACAGAAGAGATAACCTATTGTCAATACGCCGTTGATCTAGTCTGCGTAGATTTAGGGAATGTAGCATGTCTGTAACACTAGAGGTACGATAGAAGTCAGCCTTTATCCAACGCGGTGTTGTCTCATATACCACTGGACACATTCATATGGTCTATCAATGTTTGGGTATGGGGCAACCAGATATCGGAGCCATATTCAAGCTGGGGTCTCACTAGTGTCTGGTAAGCCATGTACTTAAGGGGTTCGGATTTGACCTGGAGGTTTCTACGTAGGAATCCTAATGTTTGGTTTGCTTTCTTAGTTGACCTTTTTATGTGAGTGTTCCACGGCAGGTTATTTGAGATATCCCAAGGTATTTGGCTGAGGTGACCTACTCAAGTAGGACTCCATGGAGTTCATATTGACTGGGAATAGGATGTTTCCTTCTGGTGACGTGGATAACTTGACATTTGGAGGGGTTAAAGTCCATATCCCTCTCCAACTCCCACTCTTCTAATCTCTTAAGATCGTTTTGGAGTGTGACCGATTCATTTGCAGATGATAGATAGACTGCAGTATCATCTGCAAAGATACGGACTTTGGAACCGATGTTTTGTGGGAGGTCGTTTAGATAGGCTAGGAAAAGCAGTGGTCCAAGTATGGATCCCTGTGGGAGTCCAGAGGAATGGCATCTGAACTAATACCATTAAGGACAACATACTGGAGTCTATTATCTAGAAAACTCATAATCCACCTTAATGTTTGACCTCTGACTTCATAGTCATGCATTTTTAGTAGTACTTTCTCGTGATTGACCTTATCGAAAGCCTTACTGAAGTCTAATAGGATGAGATCTATCTGATGCTTATTGTAGACAGAGGTAACCAAGTCATTGATTAGCATTGCTAATTGGGTCACGCATGACCGGTTTTCTCTAAAGCCATGCTGCAAATGGTACAGAATACTGTTGTTAGTGAAGTGTTTTACTATCGAGGAGGAAACTAAGTATATGTTCTAGAACCTTGCATAGAACACATGTCAGTGAGATAGGCCTATAGTTGGCGGGGTGTGAATTGTCCCCTTTTTTGTAAGTGGGACAAGTCACACCCCGCCAACTATAGGCCTATCTCACTGACATGTGTTCTATGCAAGGTTCTAATACCAGACTTAAGTCAATAACCAGTACTGAGATGCCTCACTCAATGACACTATATGTGCCCCAAACTAATATCAAACCCGGGACCCTTTGAATCCAAATAAGACACTGTACCACTGGATAATGGACGACACACTAAGTAATTCTCTGAACCATATAACCCATATACATTCGTAGGAACAGATATTGCGTCTAACTACTGGTAAATAAAGATTATGTGACACTCGGGTGTGTCATTCCTATACGAGTAATGCATATTTACGTTTGTTTACCTGTTAGTCTCGTTTTGGCGAAAGTAGGTCAAAACGGTGCGCACTATATCATAAGCCAAACCGTGTTTCCGTGTATAGACTGCGCCTGCCAATCATAATCATTACTGATTGTTCGGCAGTATGAAGTTGGAGTTGAAGAATAAGTGTTAAATTAATGTGAAAGAACTTCAGAAGCCTCCATTGGGGCGCACATGGGATATTTTCAACATACATGTATATAGAAACATATCCGTTTCTCATGATTGTTTTGCAGAATTTGAGCATCAAGTATCAGGATAATCTTTATTAATTAATAGCTGGGGCGGGGGGTTTGCTTACATACTCTGATGTTTTATTATTGTGCAGTTTGCCAACGATTTGTCAGGTATTTAGCTAGAAAAAGTTCTTTCCATTTTAATCGCAGGTTCGATCCCCCGTCTGACCCTAATAAAATTAACAGTCTTTCAGATGTGACGTTAAACCGAGGTCTCGTGTCGGTGCTTTACACCGTGCACGTAAAAGAACCAGAGGAGATTCTGGAATGGGTCTCCGTCTGTATCATGCACTATCCTCCAAAATCTAAAATAACTAATCTCTTCAGGAGGCGTCGCTCATATAGGCAACCGATAACGACGATAAATAAACGTAAAACACACACTCCATTTTAGTTAATTCGCCCTCGGTTCCACATTCGCATAATGCAATACAACACCATGTCATTTTGAAATTGTGCACATACAGTCACATCCACCATGGTTTTGGAGAGCAGGGTGGGGTCGAACTGGCACTTATTCAAAACACAGAATAATTTAATACAACTAGAACACTAAGC
Source organism: Archivesica marissinica (assembly GCA_014843695.1). Classification (NCBI taxonomy): domain Eukaryota; kingdom Metazoa; phylum Mollusca; class Bivalvia; order Venerida; family Vesicomyidae; genus Archivesica; species Archivesica marissinica. The sequence continues at coordinate 56,412,970 of CM026387.1, forward strand.
CTTGCCGAACTACAAATTGGCGTGAGGCGTCCGTGGGCCAGCGTCGCATTTGGAATTGAACTGTTATAACCGGTCGAATCGCACTCCAGTCATGATTGTTTAATAGTTGATTAAATGTTCACAAACTGACAACTTGTTGGAAACTTCTACACGTGTGGTATGTATCGCAATACGTGTTTCGTGTATTGCAATATAGCGTGGTACGTTTCAGGCATATCCTGACAGCTCTACTATCTGTTCAGCCTGTTTCCGGCACACATGGAATTCGGTTGCAGCACAATTCTGAGCGTGTGCAGGATATTGGAGGATTGAAGGATTATTCCAAGTATATTTAGTTAAACATATTAAGCAAATTTTATTTCAAGAACAAACATTCAACATAATATAACATACCGGTACACAGCATTCAGATGGGTTGCATTAACAGTTGAGACTTATTCAAAATCCTAGCCAAGATGGCTGATCATTATGTCTGTATACGCAAAGATAAAATGTACCGCTTTTAAATCTGCATTAAACCATGGTTTAGCGTGTGATGTCATTTTACAAGAATTTTTGTGACGTCTAAAAAATAAAGCTAACTATTTTTTATCTTGGTCATGTTAGAATCAAAATAATATTTGTGTTTGCGTTAGTTCTGAGCACCGGAAATAATCATTTAGGCCTAGGGCCTGCTGTAGACATAAACACTGATATGCAAGTTGAATGTGGTACGCCTATAATTGGCGATGTAGATTATTTATTTCATGCTTTACTAGTGTAATATATGTTGATATACATGTTACTAGTGTACTATATGTTGATATGCATGTTACTAGTGTAATATATGTTGATATGCATGTTACTAGTGTAATATATGTTGATATACATGTTGCTAGTGTAATATATGTTGATATGCATGTTACTAGTGTAATATATGTTGATATGCATGTTACTAGTGTAATATATGTTGATATGCATGTTACTAGTGTAATATATGTTGATATACATGTTACTAGTGTAATATATGTTGATATGCATGTTACTAGTGTAATATATGTTGATATGCATGTTACTAGTGTAATATATGTTGATATACATGTTACTAGTGTAATATATGTTGATATACATGTTACTAGTGTAATATATGTTGATATACATGTTACTAGTGTAATATATGTTGATATACATGTTACTAGTGTAATATATGTTGATATACATGTTACTAGTGTAATATATGTTGATATACATGTTACTAGTGTAATATATGTTGATATACATGTTACTAGTGTAATATATGTTGATATACATGTTACTAGTGTAATATATGTTGATATACATGTTACTAGTGTAATATATGTTGATATACATGTTACTAGTGTAATATATGTTGATATACATGTTACTAGTGTACTATATGTTGATATGCATGTTACTAGTGTACTATATGTTGATATACATGTTACTAGTGTAATATATGTTGATATGCATGTTACTAGTGGAATATGTGTTGATATACATGTTATTAGTGTAATATATGTTTGATATACATGTTATTAGTGTAATATATGTTGATATGCATGTTATTAGTGGAATATATGTTGATATACATGTTATTAGTGGAATATATGTTGATATACATGTTACTAGTGTAATATATGTTGATATACATGTACCTACATTAATTTACAATACTAAATCATAAAATCTTCAAACATGACGATTTAAAACCTGCATTGCGTACCTTACATCAACATTGTCCCTTTTCTGCTACATTGCCCTTTTTAAGTGTACAGGTTAAAAATAGCTTATTAAATTTATATGTGTACCGATCGCCCACATGGTTCGCCGGAGGCGAGGGTAAATAAGCTCAATCATCACCATATAGTAAGTAAAGTAAGTAAAGTGTGTTTATTATAGTGTCACCCCTATTTAAAGGGCCAGCCATTTCTGACTTATGAGACACCTCTTTTCATGAACATCAGTACTTCCTGAATCCTATGCGTATATGCCAGTCGCCAGGCTGATAGGCAATCGGTAACCATTATTTAACTAGCTGGCGGTTCATCAACCGGCCATATCAGAACGAACCCCAGACGAGATTCGAACCTTCGACCTCATCAGGGAGTATTGGAGAATTGTATTGGATATTGAAATTGTACAGGTGATCAACATAAGATCAACACGACAATAGAGTACTCATCATGGAGTATTGGACAATTATTGTACAGGTGATCAACATAAGATCAACACGACAATAGAGTACTCATCATGGAGTATTGGACAATTATTGTACAGGTGAACAACATAAGATCAACACGACAATAGAGTACTCATCACGGAGTATTGGACAATTATTGTACAGGTGATCAACATAGTACTCTTGGTAGAGGTAGTTGACAAGAATACAGGCGAAATAAAGGTTTGATGGAGGCAGTCTACACAGTTGCACAGGTGGCAAGCTCAATAGAGAGTTCCCCTCCAAGCTGCCTCGTTTTTATGTCCGTAATTTTAATAAAACATACTAAAAGCAATGCACGCACATTAGTTTAAGTGTTGTTATGATAGGTTACGGAGAAACGAAGAGAGTCGAATGCAATAAGACTATTCTAGTCCACAATAAGATTATATCTTTTTCAGCAATGTACCTCAATATGTGAAAAAGTTTGGATTTCTTTACTGTGAAACTTGTGTAATGCTGGTTTTGTAAGGAATAAAATTGTATGACAATTGGGACAATAATTTTGAACAAGTAATGTTATATGTTACAGTTCGGGTTTTACGCCTGCATCAGCACCATTTTGGGCTATATCGCCGGCGGGCAGCTTACCTAACAACACCTTTCCTGGGCATGCTCCAGCGGTTAACCAGTACTTGGGTGCACCAACCTCCATAAGAAACTGCCAACTTTTTCATATAAATGGACACGGCCTGAGCGGGGCTCGAACCCGTGACCATCAGTGATGATAGGTTACAGTGGTATACAAGTCAGCGACCTTAACCACTCGACCACGGAGACGGACGGTTGAACAAGAAATGACTTTAATAATTATGCATACGTTAATTAAGTTTAGTCACAAATGATATATAATGAGTCTATCAAAAGCACCATATCAGTAACTGTTGATAGAATTCTTACTTTACATCATAGTTTAGCATGTTACCAGCTACTAATACATACTAGTCATAAATGGACTATTTGGTCAGTTTACGTCATATTCTTCTTATAGTAGATCTAATATATGAACTGGATTTTTTCTTCGATTGTTGTCGTTTCCAATGATACTGTTTGGTCATTCGGCTTGTAGTTATAGCAACGGCGAAGCATGTAGTGTTACTGTGTGTATGTGCATGGCCGTTGGTCGTTAGGTCTCAAATATTGAGATAATCTTATTTTACATATGTATTTGCTCCTTGTACATTTGTATATATAAATTTCACATCTTTGGCTTTGGATCTTGTTTGCTGTTGCTAGCGATATTCCCCCAAACCAAGTAATATGCTCTTTAATGAGTTCTAATAGTACGCCATTCTCTAGCTGTTCTTGCGTGAATAATACAGTAAATCAGATATAATAACAAATCATGTGTGTTTTACGTTTATTTATCGTCGCTACCGGTTGCCCATATGATCGACGCCTCCTGAAGAGATTAGTCATTTTAGATGTTGGAGGATAGTGCATGATACAGAGAGAGACCCATTCCAGAGTCTCATCTGGTTCTTTTACGTGCACGGTGTACAGCACATACACGAAACCTCGGTTTAACGTCCTATCTGAAAGACTGTTAATTTTATTAGGGTTAGATGGGGGATCGAACCTGCGATCCCTGGATTACCAGTCCAGGGTGTTACCACTGGACAACAGATCCGTCTGTAAGCAAATCATTATAAGTATTACAGCTATATATATAGTGGTCAAGGACAGTCATCCTTCAAGCAGAGTTGTGTATGCATTTCCTTATCGAAACATGAACTCTTCTGATGACATCTAACTGCGGCGTTTTCAGATATGAGAGTGAATACTCGCATTGAGCACATAATGTCTTTCTTAGCTTATTACCGTTCCTTCGAGATACTAATTATAGTCCTCTTTGCAGTCTAGATGTATACCTGGTGACTCATTCAAACTTACATTTCTGTATAGCACATTGTGTAATTGATGATGGACTTGAGGTTAGAATTGTATTCTTCGATTTAAGTAAGGCGTTTGATAAATTGTGACATAAAGGCCTCCTGGTGAAGGCAAATACATCTGGAATACATGGGAGGATTTTAAGCTTGTTTACTGACAATCTATCTGACCCACGACAGTCTGTAGTATTAACGGGTGTAATATCTGATTGGTCAACGTTTAATGCAGGCGTTGTACAAGGATCCATCCTATGCCATTTGTTATTCATTATATATATACTAATGACATCATCGACGGTATGGATTCATACATACAGCACATTTTTGATGATACACCTATTTATAGATCAGCCCATCCTAACTGCCGAAACTGTTTGTTTGTTTGTGTTTGTTTTTGGTGTTTCTTTGGGGTTTTTTGGGGTTGTATTTGGGGTTAAAATCGAACCAACATATTAGGTCATATTGCGACTCTCCAACTATTATTACTGGATAAAGATCTCAGGTGTCCCTCCTAGCAGTATTTCAGGCACCATGGTAGAACCAACTACCTTCCGCAAGTCAGCTGGAAAGCTTACTCACGTGACATAATTCCACAACCCCAGTGGAATTCCACTCTACAGCGGTGAGGAGCAAGTGAACATCAAACATATACGTTTCCCTTATTGAGCAGACCACTTAACGCATGCGCAGATGTACTGATATGACACTGTGCGCCACTTGAAAAGCTATAATTAGTTACAAATCGAAACGAAGCAGCCCGTGTGATATCTCGTGCTACCAAATTAGTCTTTCTTCATATATTCATAGATAGAGAAATATGTTTGAAGTCGTTTCAGAGAAGAAGACAAAGCTACATATTAATGTTGTCTTTTTAGATGAAACACAGTATATATCCGGAACATCTTTCGTCTCTTGATCCACTCTCTGTATAATTAATTTTATTATTAACATTACACGTATGGCTTACGAAACGCTTCTGGAATCCATACCCACAAGGACATAGCTTGTTTATAATGCCAACTTTATTAAAAATTTTAACTCGATTGCGAAACAAATTCTTACAACTTAATATATTAATCACTCTCGAGATCTCATTCCTAGTGGAATCCATCGCCACGAATAAGAGACTTTATAAAAATCTATTTTAGCTCGATTGCGAAACAAGTTCGTACAACTTATATTAATCACTCTCGAGATCTCATTCCTGGTGGAATCTATCGCCACGAGGGAGAGACAAGAGGCAATGTGGAATTTAAATGACACAATCGTAACGGCTTCAGCGGGGCTCGAATTCCGGACCGTTCGCACCTGAAGCGAACGCGCATCGACTGCGCTATCACGACTTCCACAAAACATAGTTATGTTGACAGTGCTCACCAACATCGGCCTACCTCAAAACTCAACTAAGAAATAACAACTTAAGATGTCCAACATACTTCTACATTGGTGAAAGGAAATGGCAACCATTCGTAGACAACCTCACAGTACACAGTACATGTAGGCCTACAAGCCGGTGTTTTAGTAAAATCGTTATCCCTATATTTATTTACACAAAACAACTAACTAGAATGTTCATTCTCTATTTGGAAATTAGATTACAGTAGCTATACGATAGCTTTATTGATCACTTGTTTATTTATATATAATTATATGTATATATTATGACTATGTACATATGTATACGTCATGAATAAACTTATGTTCTGTTCTGTTCTATTTATAGTTTTCTAAGTCATTACATGCAGCATTACATTTGCTTTTATTCATTATTAATGAATTTCTATTTATAGCTACTCTTAAGTACCAGTCACACAAGAATAGTTTGCAATAATGCATAACAATGCTAATTAATGCTAATAACCGGTAACCGGTAAACAGAATAAAGAATTCGCAAACTATATAGAGAATATGTGTTTGTGTCTGTGTATGAATATGCAAGGCAATATTAAAGCATGTGGCGCAGCCAAGAGTGATACATTAATGTTAGAGTGAAACATCAGACACGTAGCCACACTGGGGCATACCGAGGCAGCTGTATCGGTTAAAATGTCCAAAGCAAAAAATAAATAAATTAAAAAGTAAAAAAGTAAATAAAATGCAAAAATATCCCTTTGCTGTATAAAATGTTGACTGCTAGAGAACTGAAAGGTCAGTACATAATTATACGTCTAAACTCATTAAATCAGAAAACGCAGGAAATAGCTTCTGTGCCCCAACAATGTTAAGGGGGAACATGCCCCGGACCTAGGGATTGTCTAGGTTAAAATTTGCCTCTGACTACGGTACTGAATATAAATCGACCATTCATTAAAACCAAACTATTTTAATGTTTATCTTAAGTCTTTTAAATGGTGTGTGTGTTTTTACCCGAAAACGTTCACGCTGACGTTATTTTAATTGTAGTTGCTGGGAACCGTGTGTCATCCGTGGTCCAGTGGTAGAGCGTCGGATTTGGAATCGATCGATCCCGGGTTCGATACTCGGTCAGGCCACATATGTAGTGTCATTGGGCAAAGCACCTAACACACACACACCTAGCTTAGTACTGGTTAACCACTTAGGTCGGCTAAGCTTGTCCAGGAAAACATGTCTACGTCTCCGCAAGGGGTTTGACATTAACTGGAACATACAACATGCATACAACCGTAAGTATGCGTAATACAGTATCATTAACCCCAACGTTAGAAGTGATTCGATTGTGGGAGCAATCGGTCAAGGTATGGTCAGTGACGTCAATGAAGTGTCCATTCCAATTGACGTCTATGGTAAACTATGCATGCTCGAAAACGAAACATGCTAGGCATATATATTTAATATAACACCTAGGATATCTCATAATCATGACCTTTTCAAATAGGTCATACCCCGTGACCGATGAAATACCAGTGCGGGTTTTCATCTCGCAGGTTCGATCCCCCGTCTGACCCTAATAAAATTAACAGTCTTTCAGATGGGACGTTAAACCGAGGTCTCGTGTCGGTGCTTTACACCGTGCACGTAAAAGAACCAGAGGAGACTCTGGAATGGGTCTCTCTCTGTATCATTGCACTATCCTCCAAAAATCTAAAATAACTAATCTCGTCAGGAGGCGTCGCTCATATGGGCAACCGGTAGCGACGATAAATAAACGTAAAACACCAACACCATCTCTCTAGGTTATTATTGCACTGCGTCCGAACAGTAAACTATAATATTAATTTAATTAAAAACATCTATAATTATTTTAAACTTTTAAACTTTATTTATTTCACAACGATTGGGAAGCAAGTTTTAACAACTTATATTAATCACTCTCGTTGGCGCTGATGAAAGCGTATATGTGATCATTCGTGTGTGAGGCTACCGGAGTACCCGGAGAAAACCCACCTGTCCGATCTGGCGACCACCGTACCATCTCACATTCTTCCCGGTCCGAGGATCGAACCCGGGTTGCATCGGTGAGAAGCGATAATAATCCATAATTATAGACTACTATCACGTGAGTTGTGTTGCTGCGTGTTCTTTGTCAGGTACTAGATGTTTGAACAAACTTTAGAGCATGGTTCATTTGAATCTATTTTGATTATCCGCCAGAAATTTTAGAGCAAAAGATAGAAAATAGCCAAGTGGTATACTTAGACACAGATGGTTTCCATTCATTAAACAGGCTAGCCTCAGGCTAAGTGAGCAGGAATGTGCACTCGATCGCTTTACTTGTATTGTACCCGCTGTTCAGAGCAGTCAGAGGGTTTTAATTAGTTGGTTGCGGCAAACATTTAGTATTGTATATTTCTTCAATTCGTAACTAACATAATGAAAATGTACACTGTCTTATTTCATTTGTCAGAGTTATTGGTCATTATTATTAGTGGTAGTTGTAGTGTTGGTGGTAGTGGTAGTGGTGGTGGTAGTGGTAGTAGTAGTGGTAGTGGTAGTGGAAGTGAGTGGTAGTGGTAGTGATAGTGGTAGTGGTAGTAGCAGTAGTAGTGGTAGTGGTAGTGGTAGTTATAGTGGTAGTGGTAGTTGTAGTGGTAGTTGTAGTGGTAGTGGTAGTTGTAGTGGTAGTGGTAGGGGTAGTGGTAGTGGTAGTTGTAGTGGTAGTTGTAGTGGTAGTGGTAGTGGTAGTTGTAGTGGTAGTGGTAGTGGTAGTTGTAGTGGTAGTTGTAGTGGTAGTGGTAGTGGTAGTTGTGGTGGTAGTGGTAGTGGTAGTGGTAGTGGTAGTTGTAGTGGTAGTGGTAGTGGTAGTGGTAGTGGTAGTGGTAGTGGTAGTTGTAGTGGTAGTGGTAGTGGTAGTTGTAGTGGTAGTGGTAGTGGTAGTAGTGGTAGTGGTAGTGGTAGTGGTAGTGGTAGTAGTGGTGGTAGTGGTAGTAGTGGTGGTAGTGGTAGTGGTAGTGGTAGTGGTAGTGGTAGTGGTAGTGGTGGTGGTGGTAGTGGTAGTGGTAGTGGTAGTGGTGGTGGTAGTGGTAGTGGTAGTGGTAGTGGTAGTAGTAGTAGTAGTAGTAGTAGTAGTAGTAGTAGTAGTAGTAGTAGTAGTAGTAGTAGTAGTAGTAGTAGTAGTAGTAGTAGTAGTAGTAGTAGTAGTAGTAGTAGTAGTAGTAGTAGTAGTAGTAGTAGTAGTAGTAGTAGTAGTAGTAGTAGTAGTAGTAGTAGTAGTAGTAGTAGTAGTAGTAGTAGTAGTAGTAGTAGTAGTAGTAGTAGTAGTAGTAGTAGTAGTAGCAGCAGTAGTAGTAGTAGTAGTAGTAGTAATAGTAGTAATAGTAGTAGTAGTAGTAGTAGCAGTAGTAGTAGTAGTAGTAGTAGTAGTAGTAGTAGTAGTAGCAGCAGTAGTAGTAGTAGTAGTAGTAGTAATAGTAGTAATAGTAGTAGTAGTAGTAGTAGCAGTAGTAGTAGTAGTAGTAGTAGTAGTAGTAGTAGTAGTAGTAGTAGTAGTAGTAGTAGTAGCAGATATATTTATGTAGCGTATACAATTACTTGTAACCTTTCAGTTTTCTAACTTATACACATTTTAAATTACACATGATACGCAATAGCCTGTTTTTATTTTAAAATAAACATTCTAGTTGTAGAGAGTGTCAGGAAAATAATTCAACAAATTTGTATGTGTATGTAACTTATCATTAAATTCCTTCACATCTCTAAAACAGTACAGAAAGATGTGGATGTCTTGCATAATATTAACTTATAGTACATGACCAGTATACTAATACTATTGCATCAATGGCGAGCAGATGGTAACAACTGTAATAGAACAGAGAATGGCACAAAACAATAACATGTAATGTGGGGGGATTTGCGGTTATTGTTTTATGTTTTGTTTCTTTGTTTAATCATATTCTATAATCAATAGTAAATAAGTCATGCAGAAAAATATACAGTACATAGTATGAAAATGCAAAGGGTTGGGAGGGGTCAAAAAAGTGGCGAACAAATTATTTTCTCCTGTGGAAACTCTGGACAATAGCATGAGACACAGTGTGTATACTAAACGTCTGTATATATGATATATATCGACATAGACTCTGTATGTGTTTTAAGTATATTTATCGTCGTTATTTGTCGTTACGTATGAGCGAAGCCTCCTGAAGAGATTAGTAATTTTAGATTGTTGGAGGATAGTGCAATGATACAGTCATAGGCCCATTCCAGAGTCTCCTCTGTTTCTTTTACGTGCACGGTGTACAGCACCGACACGAGACCTCGGTTTAATGTCCCATCTTAAAGACTGTTAATTTTATTAGGGTCAGACGGCGGATCGAACCTGTGATCCCTGGATTACCAGTCCAGCGTGTTACCACTGGACTACAGATCCGTCTGTGACATAGACTCTTTAATTATATATGATGTATGCATGTGTGTATATCTGTGTCAGTGGTAGCCGTAGCAACAGCATGATATTAAATGTTCATTGGGAGCGCAGAAAGAAGGTTGTGGTTTACGAAATAGATCATAATGTGAACATCTCCAGCTGATCAGCGGATGTATACTACCGGTAGCAATCTGTGTGCCAACAGTCAGAAACACGCACATTGGTGTGCTGAGAAAATACAAATAATTAGAAATAACAGAGCTAACTATTATACAAGGATCAAAACAGTGTAACAAGAGATAACAGCTCGTGTGTGTTTAACGTTTATTTATCGTCGCTACCGGTTGCCCATATGAGCGACGCCTCATGAAGAGATTAGTCATTTTAGAGTTTTGGAGGATAGTGCAATGATACAGACAGAGACCCATTCCAGAATCTCCTCTGGTTCTTTTACGTGCACAGTGTCCCACTGTAACCTATCATCACTGATGGTCACGGGTTCGAGCCCCGCTCAGGCTGTGTCTATTTATATGAAACAGTTGGCAGTTTCTTACGGAGGGTGGTACACCAAGTACTAGTTAACCGCTGAGCCTGTCCAGGATAGGTGTTCTTAGGTAAACTGCCCGCCATCGATATACCCCAAAATGGTGCTGAAGAAGGCGTAAAACCCGAACAAACAACAACAACAACTGTATGATACAAACAAACTATACTGTACGATGATTGTATATGATCATTCCGTATGCTCATTACAATAATATATACGATATATATATATATATATACCTATGTATATTAACCTACTGTATTCTGAACAGGAACAAATAAAAACAATCACAATATATGTTCTGGCTATTTTGTCCAGATAGTGATAGCTGTATCGCAACCCCTTATTTTGAATATGCTAAGTGCCGCATTGCATGTACGCCCTGTTTGGTTCATATTGATCAGATCGATTAAGTGAATGTTTACTTATTCCAGGCAACATCAGTACTCTTAGGCAATTGCCTGGAAACATGACAAAGAATTAAGGCTGGACACTACAATGGCGTATTGGTTTTCGAGCAATCGATGCTATTAACATCACTTCCGATTTTTCTAATGTCCCTAAGGATGTTCAGTGTCCGCTGATCTAAATGCGTATATTTCTACTCTGGAATATGTCGGTATACACGACAGTCACATGACTATTAACAAGAATGTACGTCACGGAATTATTGAAAAAGAACCCACGCTCGCGCTCTGTTACTGTGCATAATTTATTCCAAGGAAAAATCTATACGTCTGCTGATCATGCGGAGAGACTTAAATGTATGAAACATGGCGGATGTACGAGAAGAACTGGCATATGTTTTGTTGTGTGACTACGTAGCTTAGTTCCAGGGCTCGTCTAATATAATATTTCGAGGAAATGTGGACATTACCAATCCAAGTATAACAAACGGACGACAATAGATACCACCTGCAACTATGATGCAGATACAGAGGCCGATACGGACGGAACTAACGCTGAGGTAATACTATAAATATAATGCGTCTTACATTACGTAATGCCCATTGTTCAAAACTAACATTATTTATTATACGAATACGTCATGTATTTTCGCTACCGTTACGTGAACCATGCCGATTGGGTTATTTGATTGATACCAAGTTATTGAGGGACCTAATCGACCGAGTGGTTCAGGTCGTTGAAAGTTGCCTCTCATCTTTGTAGGTTCGAATCCCATTGGGGTTCCGAATTAGTGCAAGGGAGAAAGCCGTATAGAGTTGAATAGCGGTAGGTCAGTGGTTCTACCGCTGTGAGCGCCAGTGCCTGGAATACTGCTCGGAGGGGCACCCGCGGTCTTCATCCACAAACAATAGCTGTGGAGATTCGCCATACGTGTGCCGTCCGTGGTCCAGTGGTAGAGCGTCGGATTTGGCATCAAACTGTCCCGGGTTCGATACTCGGTCGGGCCACGTATGTAGTGTCAGTGAGCAAGGCATCTCACATACATTGCTTAGTACTGGTTAACCACTTAGGTCGGCTATGCCTGTCCAGGAAAACGTGTCTAGGTCCCCGCAAGGGGTTTGACATTAAAATGGAACATACATACCACCTACGTTCTTGTTACGACTTAAAACAACAACAACAAAAACACACAAAGAAACTAGTTCATTCGTTCAATCATTATAAATGTTGAAAAGACATAGCGATTGAAACATAACACTATGATTCATAAACAACAGTTATTTCCATAATGTAAATACCTCCATAGCTTCCTATAAGAGCAGCAAGTGATGCTACATGCTCGTGATTGAAGTGGAATTTCCATAGTTTAATGGAATATGGCTTCTAAGATGTTGGTTCACGACTAGGTCAATATTATGTTTATGTTGGTTCACGACTTGGTCAGTATTATGTTTTATGTTGATTCACGACTTGGTCAGTATTATGTTTATGTTGGTTCACGACTTGGTCAGTATTATGTTTTATGTTGGTTCACGACTTGGTCAGTATTATGTTTTATGTTGGTTCACGACTTGGTCAGTATTATGTTTTATGTTGGTTCACGACTTGGTCAGTATTATGTTTTATGTTGGTTCACGACTTGGTCAGTATTATGTTTTATGTTGGTTCACGACTTGGTCAGTATATGTTTTATGTTGGTTCACGACTTGGTCAGTATTATGATTTATGTTGGTTCATGACTTGGTCAGTATTATGTTTATGTTGGTTCACGACTTGGTCAATATTATGTTTTATGTTGGTTCACGACTTGGTCACTATTATGTTTTATGTTGGCTAACGACTTGGTCAATATTATGTTTTATGTTGGTTCATGACTTGGTCAGTATTATGTTTTATGTTGGCTCACGACTGTATCTGTATTATGTTTTATGTTGGTTCACGACTTTGTCAGTACTATGTTTATGTTGGTTCACGACTTGGTCAGTATTATGTTTTATGTTGGTTCACGACTTGGTCAGTATTATGTTTTATGTTGGTTCACGACTTTATCTGTATTATGTTTTATGTTGGTTCACGACTTGGTCAATATTATGTTTATGTTGGTTCACGACTTGGTCAATATTATGTTTTATGTTGGTTCACGACTTGGTCAATATTATGTTTATGTTGGTTCACGACTTGGTCAATATTATGCTTTATGTTGGTTCACGACTTTGTCAGTATTATGTTTATGTTGGTTCACGACTTTGTCAGTACTATGTTTATGTTGGTTCACGACTTGGTCAGTATTATGTTTTATGTTGGTTCACGACTTGGTCAGTATTATGTTTTATGTTGGTTCACGACTTGGTCAGTATTATGTTTTATGTTGGTTCACGACTTGGTCAGTATTATGTTATTGTTGGTTCACGACTTGGTCTGTATTAAATTCAACAGTGATTCATGACTTGATCTGTATTTTAGACTGGTACACGACTTAAGTCCAGATTCCTACGAATCCACGGACGACGACGATGATGAATCCCTGGCTATTCAACGAGAACGGTTTCTCATTAGCTGCTTGACACAGTCTACGATCAACAACAACAACAGTATTACTCGCGTGACACAGAACACGTGCGATAGATTCTGTGATAAAGCTGAAACAATCACAGAGACATATGCCAAACTTGAATGGCAACAAAATCATCTAGAGCGAATCAACAATCATATAAATGAACAGCATCTAACCAAAGTGTTAGATAGTCCGTATCAAAATATCAATCTGATCAACAACAATTTTCTTCAGGTAAGATAAACATTATTTATATGAAAATTAGGATTATTATTTATAATTTTTCAAAACGTTCAACTCTCAGAAGAGCTGAAACATGAATCATATGCGTGTATTCCGTGCAAGGTTATAAATTGCACATTTAATATTGGGTTTCCTCGAATATGCACGGTTATAAATGGCACATTTAGTATTGGGTTTCCCCGAGATGCAAGGTTATAAATGGCACATTTAGCATTGGGTTTCCCCGAGATGCAAGGTTATAAATGGCACATTTAGTATTGGGTTTCCCCGAGATGCAAGGTTATAAATGGCACATTTAGCATTGGGTATCCCCGAGATGCAAGGTTATAAATGGCACATTTAGCATTGGGTATCCCCGAGATGCAAGGCTATAAATGGCACCTTTAGCATTGGGTTTCCCCGAGATGCAAGGCTATAAATGGCACCTTTAGCATTGGGTATCCCCGAGATGCAAGGCTATAAATGGCACCTTTAGCATTGGGTATCCCCGAGATGCAAGGCTATAAATGGCACCTTTAGCATTGGGTTTCCCCGAGATGCAAGGTTATAAATGGCACATTTAGCATTGGGTTTCCCCGAGATGCAAGGTTATAAATGGCACCTTTAGCATTGGGTATCCCCGAGATGCAAGGTTGTAAATGGCACATTTAGCATTGGGTATCCCCGAGATGCAAGGCTATAAATGGCACCTTTAGCATTGGGTTTCCCCGAGATGCAAGGCTATAAATGGCACCTTTAGCATTGGGTATCCCCGAGATGCAAGGCTATAAATGGCACCTTTAGCATTGGGTATCCCCGAGATGCAAGGCTATAAATGGCACCTTTAGCATTGGGTTTCCCCGAGATGCAAGGCTATAAATGGCACCTTTAGCATTGGGTATCCCCAAGATGCAAGGCTATAAATGGCACCTTTAGCATTGGGTATCCCCAAGATGCAAGGCTATAAATGGCACCTTTAGCATTGGGTATCCCCGAGATGCAAGGCTATAAATGGCACCTTTAGCATTGGGTATCCCCAAGATGCAAGGTTATAAATGGCACCTTTAATATTGGGTATCCCCAAGATGCAAGGCTATAAATGGCACCTTTAGCATTGGGTATCCCCAAGATGCAAGGCTATAAATGGAACCTTTAGCATTGGGTATCCCCAAGATGCAAGACTATAAATGGCACCTTTAGCATTGGGTATCCCCAAGATGCAAGGTTATAAATGGCACCTTTAGCATTGGGTATCCCCGAGATGCAAGGCTATAAATGGCACCTTTAGCATTGGGTTTCCCCGAGATGCAAGGTTATAAATGGCACATTTAGCATTGGGTTTCCCCGAGATGCAAGGTTATAAATGGCACCTTTAGCATTGGGTATCCCCGAGTGCAAGGTTGTAAATGGCACTTTAGCATTGGGTTCCCCGAGATGCAAGGCTATAAATGGCACCTTTAGCATTGGGTTTCCCCGAGATGCAAGGCTATAAATGGCACCTTTAGCATTGGGTATCCCCGAGATGCAAGGCTATAAATGGCACCTTTAGCATTGGGTATCCCCGAGATGCAAGGCTATAAATGGCACCTTTAGCATTGGGTTTCCCCGAGATGCAAGGCTATAAATGGCACCTTTAGCATTGGGTATCCCCAAGATGCAAGGCTATAAATGGCACCTTTAGCATTGGGTATCCCCAAGATGCAAGGCTATAAATGGCACCTTTAGCAGTGGGTATCCCCAAGATGCAAGGCTATAAATGGCACCTTTAGCATTGGGTATCCCCAAGATGCAAGGTTATAAATGGCACCTTTAATATTGGGTATCCCCAAGATGCAAGGCTATAAATGGCACCTTTAGCATTGGGTATCCCCAAGATGCAAGACTATAAATGGCACCTTTAGCATTGGGTATCCCCAAGATGCAAGGTTATAAATGGCACCTTTAGCATTGGGTTTCCCCGAAATGCAAGGCTATAAATGGCACTTTTAGCATTGGGTATCCCCAAGATGCAAGGTTATAAATGGCACATTTAGTATTGGGTTTCCCCGTATATGCAAAGTTATAAATTGTACATTTAGTATTGGGTATCCCCAATATGCAAGGTTATAAATGGCACATTTAATATTGGGTTTCCCGATATGCAAGTTATAAATGACTTTAGTATTGGGTTCCCAATGCAAGGTTATAAATGGCACTTTAATATTGGGTTTCCCCGTATATGCAAGGTTATAAATGGCACCTTTAGCATTGGGTTTCCCCGAATATGCAAGGTTATAAATGGCACCTTTAGAATTGGGTATCACCGAGATGCAAGGTTATAAATGGCACCTTTAGTATTGGGTTTCCATGAATATGCAGGGTTATAAATGGCACATTTAGTATTGGGTATCCCCGAATATGCAAGGTTATAAATGGCACCTTTAGTATTGGGTTTCCCCGAGATACAAGGTTATAAATGGTACATTTAGCACTGGGTATCCCCAATATGCAAGGTTATAAATGGCACCTTTAGTATTGGATATCCCTGAATATGCAAGGTTATATATGGCACATTTAGTATTGGGTTTCCCCGAATATGCAAGGTTATAAATGGCACCTTTAGTATTGGGTATCCCCGAGATGCAAGGTTATAAATGGCACATTTAATATTGGGTTTCCCCGTATATGCAAGGTTATAAATTGTACATTTAGTATTGGGTATCCCCAAGATGCAAGGTTATAAATAGTACATTTAGCACTGGGTATCACCGAGATGCAAGGTTATAAATGGCACATTTAATATTGGGTTTCCCCAAGATGCAAGGTTATAAATGGTACATTTAGCACTGGGTATCACCGAGATGCAAGGTTATAAATAGCACATTTAATAGTGGGTATCCCCAAGATTCAATGTTATAAATGGCACATTTAATATTGGGTTTCCCCGAGATGCAAGGTTATAAATGGCACCTTTAGCATTGGGTATCCCCGAGATGCAAGGTTATAAATGGCACATTTAGCATTGGGTATCCCCGAGATGCAAGGCTATAAATGGCACCTTTAGCATTGGGTTTCCCCGAGATGCAAGGCTATAAATGGCACCTTTAGCATTGGGTATCCCCGAGATGCAAGGCTATAAATGGCACCTTTAGCATTGGGTATCCCCGAGATGCAAGGCTATAAATGGCACCTTTAGCATTGGGTTTCCCCGAGATGCAAGGTTATAAATGGCACATTTAGCATTGGGTTTCCCCGAGATGCAAGGTTATAAATGGCACCTTTAGCATTGGGTATCCCCGAGATGCAAGGTTGTAAATGGCACATTTAGCATTGGGTATCCCCGAGATGCAAGGCTATAAATGGCACCTTTAGCATTGGGTTTCCCCGAGATGCAAGGCTATAAATGGCACCTTTAGCATTGGGTATCCCCGAGATGCAAGGCTATAAATGGCACCTTTAGCATTGGGTATCCCCGAGATGCAAGGCTATAAATGGCACCTTTAGCATTGGGTTTCCCCGAGATGCAAGGCTATAAATGGCACCTTTAGCATTGGGTATCCCCAAGATGCAAGGCTATAAATGGCACCTTTAGCATTGGGTATCCCCAAGATGCAAGGCTATAAATGGCACCTTTAGCAGTGGGTATCCCCAAGATGCAAGGCTATAAATGGCACCTTTAGCATTGGGTATCCCCAAGATGCAAGGTTATAAATGGCACCTTTAATATTGGGTATCCCCAAGATGCAAGGCTATAAATGGCACCTTTAGCATTGGGTATCCCCAAGATGCAAGGCTATAAATGGCACCTTTAGCATTGGGTATCCCCAAGATGCAAGACTATAAATGGCACCTTTAGCATTGGGTATCCCCAAGATGCAAGGTTATAAATGGCACCTTTAGCATTGGGTATCCCCGAGATGCAAGGCTATAAATGGCACCTTTAGCATTGGGTTTCCCCGAGATGCAAGGTTATAAATGGCACATTTAGCATTGGGTTTCCCCGAGATGCAAGGTTATAAATGGCACCTTTAGCATTGGGTATCCCCGAGATGCAAGGTTGTAAATGGCACATTTAGCATTGGGTATCCCCGAGATGCAAGGCTATAAATGGCACCTTTAGCATTGGGTTTCCCCGAGATGCAAGGCTATAAATGGCACCTTTAGCATTGGGTATCCCCGAGATGCAAGGCTATAAATGGCACCTTTAGCATTGGGTATCCCCGAGATGCAAGGCTATAAATGGCACCTTTAGCATTGGGTTTCCCCGAGATGCAAGGCTATAAATGGCACCTTTAGCATTGGGTATCCCCAAGATGCAAGGCTATAAATGGCACCTTTAGCATTGGGTATCCCCAAGATGCAAGGCTATAAATGGCACCTTTAGCAGTGGGTATCCCCAAGATGCAAGGCTATAAATGGCACCTTTAGCATTGGGTATCCCCAAGATGCAAGGTTATAAATGGCACCTTTAATATTGGGTATCCCCAAGATGCAAGGCTATAAATGGCACCTTTAGCATTGGGTATCCCCAAGATGCAAGGCTATAAATGGCACCTTTAGCATTGGGTATCCCCAAGATGCAAGACTATAAATGGCACCTTTAGCATTGGGTATCCCCAAGATGCAAGGTTATAAATGGCACCTTTAGCATTGGGTTTCCCCGAGATGCAAGGCTATAAATGGCACCTTTAGCATTGGGTATCCCCAAGATGCAAGGTTATAAATGGCACATTTAGTATTGGGTTTCCCCGTATATGCAAAGTTATAAATTGTACATTTAGTATTGGGTATCCCCAATATGCAAGGTTATAAATGGCACATTTAATATTGGGTTTCCCCGAATATGCAAGGTTATAAATGGCACCTTTAGTATTGGGTATCACCGAGATGCAAGGTTATAAATGGCACATTTAATATTGGGTTTCCCCGTATATGCAAGGTTATAAATGGCACCTTTAGCATTGGGTTTCCCCGAATATGCAAGGTTATAAATGGCACCTTTAGAATTGGGTATCACCGAGATGCAAGGTTATAAATGGCACCTTTAGTATTGGGTTTCCATGAATATGCAAGGTTATAAATGGCACATTTAGTATTGGGTATCCTCGAATATGCAAGGTTATAAATGGCACCTTTAGTATTGGGTTTCCCCGAGATACAAGGTTATAAATGGTACATTTAGCACTGGGTATCCCCAATATGCAAGGTTATAAATGGCACCTTTAGTATTGGATATCCCTGAATATGCAAGGTTATATATGGCACATTTAGTATTGGGTTTCCCCGAATATGCAACGTTATAAATGGCACCTTTAGTATTGGGTATCCCCAAGATGCAAAGTTATAAATAGTACATTTAGCACTGGGTATCACCGAGATGCAAGGTTATAAATGGCACATTTAATATTGGGTTTCCCCAAGATGCAAGGTTATAAATGGTACATTTAGCACTGGGTATCACCGAGATGCAAGGTTATAAATAGCACATTTAATAGTGGGTATCCCCAAGATGCAATGTTATAAATGGCACATTTAATATTGAGTTTCCCCAAGATGCAAGGTTATAAATGGTACATTTAGCACTGGGTATCACCGAGATGCAAGGTTATAAATGGCACATTTAATATTGGGTTTCCCCAAGATGCAAGGTTATAAATGGTACATTTAGCACTGGGTATCACCGAGATGCAAGGTTATAAATAGCACATTTAATAGTGGGTATCCCCAAGATGCAATGTTATAAATGGCACATTTAATATTGAGTTTCCCCAAGATGCAAGGTTATAAATGGTACATTTAGCACTGGGTATCACCGAGATGCAAGGTTATAAATGGCACATTTAATATTGGGTTTCCCCAAGATGCAAGGTTATAAATGGTACATTTAGCACTGGGTATCACCGAGATGCAAGGTTATAAATGGCACCTTTAGTATTGGGTTTCTCCGAGATGCAAGGTTATAAATGGCATTATTTACTATTGGGTTTCCCAGGGGATGCAATGTGATAAACCAAAAACGACACGTTTAGTATTGGGTTTCCAAGGGATGCAATGTTATAAACGACACGTTTAGTATTGGGTTTCCAAGGGATGCAATGTTATAAACGACACGTTTAGTATTGGGTTTCCAAGGGATGCAATGTTATAAACGACACGTTTAGTATTGGGTTTCCAAGGGATGCAATGTTATAAACGACACGTTTAGTATTGGGTTTCCAAGGGATGCAATGTTATAAACGACACGTTTAGTATTGGGTTTCCAAGGGATGCAATGTTATAGACGGCACATTTAGTATTGGGTTTCCAAGGGATGCAATGTTATAAACGACACGTTTAGTATTGGGTTTCCAAGGGATGCAATGTTATAAACGACACGTTTAGTATTGGGTTTCCAAGGGATGCAATGCTATAAACGACACGTTTAGTATTAGGTTTCCAAGGGATGCAATGTTATAAACGACACGTTTAGTATTGGGTTTCCAAGGGATGCAATGCTATAAACGACACGTTTAGTATTAGGTTTCCAAGGGATGCAATGTTATAAACGACACGTTTAGTATTGGGTTTCCAAGGGATGCAATGCTATAAACGACACGTTTAGTATTAGGTTTCCAAGGGATGCAATGTTATAAACGACACGTTTAGTATTGGGTTTCCAAGGGATGCAATGCTATAAACGACACGTTTAGTATTAGGTTTCCAAGGGATGCAATGTTATAAACGACACGTTTAGTATTGGGTTTCCAAGGGATGCAATGCTATAAACGACACGTTTAGTATTAGGTTTCCAAGGGATGCAATGTTATAAACGACACGTTTAGTATTGGTTTTCCCGTGATATGCAATATTATAGACGCACATTTAATATTGGGTATCCCATGAGACACCGCAGTTCGATACATATTGTGTACCTCTTCCTCTGCTATACCGTGTTTTATTGATCACTATATATTCGTATTTGAATTTCAAAATTCACAATGTGCGATGTTGCAACATCCATCTTACTAGTATGTCTGTTATGATCCCTAGATTCGTCTATTTTGTTTCGATTAGGGCTTTTTTCTGGCAGGTTGCAGAATATTAAACCATACTTCGGAGTACGTCAGTGAAAATATAGGGATATATATACATTGGATACAATCTCCAATTACATTACAGACGGAGCTGTAGTCCAGTAGTTGGACTGGTAATCCTGGGATCGCAAGTTCGATCCCCCGTCTGACCCTAATAAAATTAACAGTCTTTTAGATGGGACTTTAAACCGAGGTCTCGTGTCGGTGCTTTACACCGTGCACGTAAAAGAGGAGACTCTGGGATGGGTCTGTCTGTATCATTGCACTATCGTCCAAATATCTAAAATGACTAATCTCTTCTGAAGGCGTCGCTCTTGTTGACAACCGGTAGCGACGATAAATAAACGTAGAACAAACATCAATTACATCAATTGTACCTTTTATGTTAATAAATGTGTAATTAATTATTGGTTAATTCATTTACGTATATTATATGTATATCATTTTTGGTTTTTGCTCTACTGTGAGTTTGTGTTGCTCTCCAGTCAATGGAGGTAGTATATATATATACCTTGTATTTTTATTCAGTCTCCGGAATGCGACAGTGATTCCAGTGACAAGGAGAATGTTCAGGCAAACTCACCCGCTCACAGAAGCGCGCCGCTTGGGACAAAATCTAGCAGACGACCGCGAAAACTTCCTGATATACCGAAGAAAACACAAGGTACATACGTGATGCATAGTCTAGCTAAGTTGTTCAGATGAGAAACATAATTATGCTGCATAGAAAACAAAACGTGAACTTGAGAACGCTTGAAATTATTATAATTCGAAGCATAAACAAACAAAGAATACATAAAACATATGGAAAGTGCGGTGTATTTCGCCGCTGATAGCACGGCAGCCCGACTAGCTTTGTTCGCCGCGGATGTCACGGCGGACCGACTAGCTTTATTCGCCGCGGATAGCATGGCGGCCCGACTAACTGTGTTAGAGAGAAAATAAGGGAAATGAGGAGATGTGAAAAGAAGTTAGCTATGTTGATAGAGTTACCTGTCTAGAACCGGTTGGTCGTGGGTTCGTGAGTTCGTGGGTTCCTATCGTCATATCACTAACTTTGAAAAATCAACACGCCGCCATGATCTAACATTTCAATCACGGAAAGCAACTGTCAAACAGTCAATGATATTACTGTTGTTAGTTTAAACTTTATTTATTTTACAACGATTGTGAAGCAAGTTTTAACAACTTATATTAATCACTCTCGTTGACGCGGATGAAAGTGTAAATGTTGTCATTCGTATGGGAGGAAACCGGAGTACCCGGAGAAAACACACCTGTCCGATCTGGCGACCATCGTACCATCACATATACTTCCCGGTCCTAGGATCGAACCAGGGTTACATTAGTGAGAAACAAGCGCGCTAATCACTGCGCTAATCGGACAGCCATTAGTTATTACTTACTATACACGTGTTGCACTATATATTTAGGAAGGGCGTTTTTGATATTCGAGTTTATGAAGGTCTGCCCGCACGAAGGCACTGTGGGTGAGCGTACAAAGTACACACACCCGTTGGGGATTTACCCCCGACGTGTATCCTTCACGTCTTAAGATATAGTTTTGAATTCCAAAATTTGGCCTGTGTAGTTAATGCCTATATTTAATATAATTTTGATCTCAAAACATGACGGATGCACTGTTGGTTAATGAAACCAGTTTACATGTGCTTTAGTTGGTCATATCTTTGTTTCATTATGTGTGTGCACGTTTCTATTGGGTCTTGATCGCATTAATGGTCTCCATAGCCCGAGATTGATTCACGTTTGTTAATTTTATAGTTTGGGGTGAGGGTTTTCAATATGCATATAGCACAATGTTTATGCTGGGCCCGCTGGAGCCGCTACGATTGTGCCCTTAGGCAAGGCATTTCAATTCCACATTGCCTCTTCGCTCTCCTTCATGGCGATGGATTCCATCAGGAATGAGGTCTCGAGAGTGATTAATATAAGTTGAAAGAACTTGTTTCGCAATCGAGCTCAAATAAATTTGTATAATGTTAATGCGTTGTGCATTGAACAATAGATTGACATTATAAAGTGCTGATGGTTCCGGTATAACTGATATAGGCGGTTACAGGTAGAATGTTATCAATCACCAGACATTTATCGTCAGGGAATACTTAGCCTAGTGAATTCTGATTGGTTTCCAAATGATTATTGTGTAACAATCTGAATAACATGATGAATTTATTTGCTAATTTACTCTTTACGAGAATTTGCCAGTTTTTTGTTCTTAGGAGGGGTACAGTCAAGTGTGTGTTAGTGATCATCTCTATTAAGCAGCTAACCTGTATTAAGCAGCCGGGTTTCATATTTATATATGCTGTTTTGTGTGTGTGTGTTTTTACGTTTATTTATCGTCGCAACCGGTTGCCCATATGAGTAATGCCTCCTGAAGAGATTAGTCAATTTAGATTGTTTAGAGGATAGTGCAATGATACAGACAGAGACTCATTTCAGAGTATACCCTGGTTCGTTTACGTGCACGGTGTAAAGCACTGACACGAGACCTCGGTTTAAAGTCCCATCTGAAAGACTGTTAATTTTATTAGGGTCAGACGGGGGGTCGAACCTGCGATCCCCGGATAACCAGTCCAACGTGTTACCACTGAACTACAGATTCGTCTATCCGCTGTTTTGTTATACATTCGCCATCTATTAAGCAGCAATCTTTCTAAGCAGCCACTTTCTGTGATTCCCTTAGATGGCTGCTTAAGACAGGTTGTACTGTATTCACATCCTCTTTGTAGTGACGTGTGTTCACCGTTAAAATGGTGCAGACCCGGTGCATATCGGTATATTTAAATGACGTTTAGTTCGGCATATTTAAATGACGTTTAGTTCGGCATATTTAAATGACGTTTAGTTCGGTATATTTAAATGACGTTTAGTTCGGTATATTTAAATGACGTTTAGTTCGGTATATTTAAATGACGTTTAGTTCGGTATATTTAAATGACGTTTAGTTCGGCATATTTAAATGACGTTTAGTTCGGTATATTTAAATGACGTTTAGTTCGGTATATTTAAATGACGTTTAGTTCGGTATATTTAAATGACGTTTAGTTCGGCATATTTAAATGACGTTTAGTTCGGTATATTTAAATGACGTTTAGCTCGGTATATTTAAATGACGTTTAGTTCGGTATATTTAAATGACGTTTAGTTCGGCATATTTAAATGACGTTTAGTTCGGCATATTTAAATGACGTTTAGTTCGTACTTCTTATTGTGTGTGGACTCCCCACTATCTATCAAGGACAAAGAACCAATGAATATAGGACCACACCCCTTTAGTCGCTACGTTACACAAGCACATGCGCACAGCGATTATATTCTAGTTTTCAATTTAACTGTTACTAACCGATAAAGTTATAATTGATGTCTTAACACGTCTATAATAATATTAATAAAGACTTTATTTAACGAGAGAACTCATTTGAACAATTAAGTCAATCTACCTGTGTCATTATAGTTTTAAATGGGGCGGATATTCTATTTTCAACACCATATTACAGAGGTATATAAACAAATCAATGTCAATTATGTTCTTAGAAAAGGTTACTCAACGGTACAATATCTGGTGTTATAATATGATAAGGATGAGCGTTATCTTATTAATCAATATAGATTGCACGTGCGTTATTTACGTATCAATTGTTTGTTTAATCATATTTTATTGCAAATAAATAGTAAATAGTTTTCATCTTTATTTTAGTCTCATCTATGTACATTACAGCAAACATAAAACACATCAAATTAACACCGTACATAACAATAAATAAATAAACAAGAATTACATAGAATTACAAGAGACGTTTATCACAGATACCGACATCATTACATGCAGTCAAAGCATTATATACATGGTCAAACTGAGGAGCAGCCGCTAATCGAAAGCTAAAAATAACATAATAACATAATAACATAATATTTATTCAGCATAAAATAGCATGTGCATATTTATAGCTAATACAAAACAAAGTTAGAAGAAATTCGAAAAGACAAAAACATGAACCGTGCAAAGTCATATAATATGGTGTTTTCAAAGGAAAGCTAAGTATATTAAAGTGGATTAGTCATCAGTTCTCATTTTAAATGCAAAGTATATGAATTTTGATATGTTGTTTAAAATTACAGTAGATTTGGTTGTCATTAAATTGGTAAACTTATTCATACTTGGCCAACTACAATAGTAAGGTCGCATGTATTGTTTACGTAGCTGTCTAATGAAGTACGATACATAGTGCTAAGAAACTGAAGGAAATATGGGTACTAATGCGCAATTAAGAAATGGTCTTAGAAAAAACAATGATCATGCTCAATCAGATTGAGGGTGACCTAATTAGCAGCTGCTTCTCAGAATAAAAAAAACATGGACATGATATAAGATAATTCATAACATAAACTATTTACCCATAAAAAGAATACGCCTTCGTAAAATATTGAAACAGGTTTTGGCACAAATACGAATCAAAGATGGGTGAGTAAATAGAAATACTAATTTAGCATCATGCGGCATTTTTATAAAGTGTGTGTCTACTTTACAAGCTATCGCAAACATATCATATCTGAAGTATTCATACAAGTGACAGTCTAATTTAACATGGCGTTCATCTTCAAGTACACTACAAAGGGGACATAAATGATCGTCTAATCTTAAGTTCTCATAACGACCAGTTTCTATTCTTATTTGAGCGACACAGCATCGAAACGTATGCTGCTCTCGCACTGTGGCGAATATGCTAGCGAATGTGCTTACGAATGGAAATATTTGACGATCGCTCAAACTTCGCAACATTCGCAGTGTCTTCGTAAGCGTTGGTAACAAATTCGGAACGTTCACAAGTCATTCTCCACCTCCTTACGAAGATCTGTCAATTTAGGAAGCGCTTCCTAAATTTCAGCTAATGTTGTGAAGACGGTCATTCGCTGTCGATTTTCGTAAGCATGTGTAAGCCTAGCAGTCGCTAGCATATTCGCTAGAGCAGCATACTTACTAAAGGCAGATCGATAATGCAATGGCAATATCAGTTTACAATATGCTTCTGCATATAATTCAGTTAGGTAGTATATTTCGACCATGGCAAGAAACACTTCAAATCGATTAATCAATGCAGACAATCTGGGCAGGCGATAACAAACATTGCCATGCGTTTCTGCACTACAGTTTCAACAAATGAATGTGTAGGAATAGAGATATTAAAGTTACAAAATGCATTCATATCAAACATATATATCTGATTCTAAACAGTATACAGTCAAACCTGTCTTAAGCAGTCAGCCAAGGGAATCACAGAAAGTGGCTGCTTAGCACAGGTGGCTGCTTAATAGAGGTGAACTGTATAGTAAAACAACACATTGGGAATATGTTAACTGGCTGCTTAATACAGGTTGGCTGCCTAATAGAGGTGACCACTAACGCAGGTTTGACTGTACATCCACTGTTTTACATGAAGCACTAGCTTTTGTAGACGCCCAGAGTGCAATACGTTTATTTACCCTAGCGTCGATCATATTAAATATGTCATACACAAAAAAGTGCACTACTAGCATGAAAATACAAATGGTTTGGGCCACAAGTTTTAACAACATTAGACACCGGTCCGCACCATAGGCAACTGCCCGCACTAGTCAATTGCATCGTTATGTTTGGATTTATATTGTTCATACATGAGTAAATCCATCAAATAATCGATTATATTGACAGAGCTACATAACTAAGCAGGTTGCAGGTCATAAATTGAAAACAATCTTTGTAGAAAAGCATATTCCTGTCGGTAACACGTTCTAAATAAGTTCCTATCATACAGTTATATTCGTTACAAAACAAGTATTAGTACACACGTGTTGCAGTAAATATATCCATCGTTTACAACATCTATAATTTACTTGAACTTTGTTGAAAAATAGATAATATTATTTTAACTAGGGTATAATGTTTTTACATTCGGCTCTCATCATAGCTCCGTTTCTCCGTTACACGTCATAATAGCAATCAAGTTAAATGTACATCATTTTTAGCATGTTTTATGAAATTCACTAACATAAAAAAACAGATACAGCGCAATTTCTTCTCCTTTTAAACAGAAATATGAATTTAAAAATTGGATCCACAATAATAGATCTTTACACATACAAACTATATAATAATGATACTATATCAGGCCATTGGCGTAGCTTCCTATAGCCGTGTAGGCCGTGGCCTACCCTTTTCCGCGAAAATCGAAAAAACAAAAATCGGGAGGACAGGATTAAATTATATACGCTATTAATAGTTTTCCTGGGGACGACCCCCGGACCCCCCTCCCGTCTTAAGTTGGCCTACACATCGATTCCAGCCAAGCTATGCCCCTGGCTGCATTGAAATGGTATGGTACGAACATGTACACTCCTGTTAAGCAGATCTCTTCGTTTTTACCATATATGCTGCATGCATATATGCAAGTCATTGTAGACCAACATCACTGCTATATCGATGTAAATTGCAGCTGCACACTCTGCACATTGATTTTAAGTAATTCGTGCTTAGACTGATCAATTGCTGCGGCTCGTGTTCTATTAAGTTATCTTTTATAAATGTTGGTAAAGCATGCCTGATTAACGAAGTAGATGAGTGGACATGGACAAGTGATTTCAGACGAATTAGTGAGGTTGTTATATAGGTGAAGCGAAGGGGAAAATGAGGGAGAAATTGGCAACATTGTGAGTTTGTTTTATTATTGTGGGGAATGTATATGTCTTGATGAGTGAGCGAGAATAACCTCGTCTGTATCCGCAGGAAACAATCCTCAACGGGGATCAATTTTAATAAAAATGTATGTAGAATGATGGGTGAAGGTCGATGCAGGTGGTCAATGTAAACACACTGCGCTGGTGTGTAAAGATCAAATTAGTTTCGAATAATACAATCATCGATGGTGAAATGGATGCTGTGTCCGCCTTGACACTGGGCTCGAATCAATGAGTTGTGAGTTTGAGCCCAGTCGGAACCACAGTGGCTGTGTCCTTAGGCAAGGCAAGACACTAACGATCGCATTGCCTGTTCTATCTCCCTCGTGGCGATGGATTGCACCAGGAAAGCCGTCACGAAAGCTATTAAACTAATGTTAGATCTTGCTTCGCAATCGCGATAAACGAAATGTACATAAGTAATAATATATTATGTGCACTTGCCTTAGAAGTAAAATTGATGTCCTTTTAGAAAAATATATAGGCAAATGTAAATGTCTACGCTCTGAACTATTGGGTAAATTGGTGCAATGTGTGAAGGGTTATTTTCTTCACTCATGATAGTAGTATCCATAATTCTAAAATGTGTAACGAAAACATAACGTTCAATATAAAGGTGCACAGTTTTTTATGGTGTCAATATATGTATTGCAACGAGTCAGTGCCGGTTTCATGGGGAGTGGCGCCGGAGTTCTCGCCCAAGGATATGTCAGGCATAGATTCCATGCGGGCTACGACCCAATATCTGGACATATATTATGTTAGAATTTGTACACGCTTTCTCGCTCACTCGTTACACAACCATTCGGAATTTTCTAACTTAATTACATTATATATTTCAGTTTCTGCTCCACCACAGCCTAAGGTTATTAGCAATGATAGATGTCTGGCTGATGAGCTCCAAGACGCCCTTGTCAAACATGACCACAACGTTGACAGTGACAATGATGATGTGTTTCTTCCAAATTCCGGAAAACAGCTTCCAAAAGTCTATCCTAAATATAGTTGTAAATTCTTAGAGGAACTTAAAACAGTGAAATTTAATTCTGTGTCAAAAAATACCCGGGCCTTTTTAAACTCGGACAACATGTATCTGAAAGAGGATTCAACAGATAATTCTGACAGCCGATCATCGCATGACGACAAGTTACATGACACATCACGCGAGAAACCACGTGAGGTCATTACTTCTTCCAGTGGGCAAGGAAACAATGAAAGAGATGGAGGTTAGATGAAATAAATTTATTAATGAATAATTGAGTCCAGTGAAGAATAGGTTTATAATTAAATCGAATAAAAATGGTACTGATGTATCGGCTCATTTGGAGTTAACAAAGAGACCATGCATTATTACGTTAATAAGTACTATCGTTCTTACATAGCATCAGTCGAGCAGCTTATTATGGCAGCTATTAAAATAATTTCAATTATTCTTGTTCATTTTTAGTATTCTCTTAATCGTATCCCGTCATTTTCTTATTCAATTCAAACAATACATTTTTGTGAAAGACTGACTTATATTAGTACTACATACATGATAGCAAATTTGACCTTTTGGAAAGGGCTGTTGCTAATGTTTTCAAACGTGTAGCCCAATCATTTTGCACTTTGAAAATGTCATCTATACGTATAATATGGATATTATCAGGTTTTATGCATGTTATTAATGTGACAGTAATAGTACATGTATTATGATTTCTAAATTGTATTCATCATTATGGAAAAAGTTGCAATAAAATATTATTAAAGACGATTTCTATAGTTTTCTAAAAAAAAATCCTTTAATAGAAATTTTTTCATATTGTAGTATTTTCTAGCAATTTACTTCCGCGTGCCGCAAATTGATTTTCTATCTTCTCGGTGAAGAGTTCATTATCTTAGTTGGGTACGCACAGTGGCTGTGCGTAGAAAACTACCGAAATCGTCTTTAAATTAAATATCATCTGTGGTCGAGTTGTCTAGCACGCTGTTGTTAGAACAAAAACCAACTCAATTCAGTTTTTACAAGCTCAGTTATCACCGCTATCACCATGGCCCCAGGTTCGCTCCCTATCTCGCTCCCTATCAGGGAAATGTGATAAAATTATAATAGTTTTGTGTGAGAAAGTTGCCAGTCGCTTACGAAGGTTGGAGAATTGAGTCGGACTCGATGTTATAAAACCTTTCTCAGAACTCAAACTCGAGCTCAAGTGAGTTCATTGGTTGAGTCTGAGATATACGCTAAGCTCAACCAATCAGAAGCTTGATACAGAGTTTGAGATTGGAGAAAAAGTGTTATAACCTCCAGGCCTGGTTTCTACCCAGGACATGTGGATGTTCTACTCTACCACAACAGACTGACTTTGTACGAATGGATCCTGTACAAATATAACTTTCTCACATTTATCACTTGTACAATATATGGAGGGAACTCACGGGCTTTGTGATTGTGGTGAAAGGCGAGTTGTAACGGCGTGCTAGACCACTCGACAAGGGAGATTTTAGTTTGTATGGTAGGTACGATTAATAATGATATCTTCGTAATCTATACCAATCCATGTCAAATACCTGTATTGTTCCTTTATAGATTCTCGTAAGTACAGCTCGTGTTTCCCCGCAACACACTATAACGATTTAGTGGTCACACACCGGGGAATGCATCGCTTCATACCCAAACACAAAGATGAATTAAGTATAGAAATAGGTGATCCTATCCACGTTACGAAAACAGATGATGACTTGTGGTGTGAAGGTAACACATATTTATTATTGTCATGGTGATCCTATTATCGTGGTGATCATACTGTCATGGTGATCATACTGTCATGGTGATCATATTGTCATGGTGCTCATACTGTCATGGTGATCATACTGTCATGGTGATCCTATTATCATGGTGATCATACTGTCATGGTGATCATACTGTCATGGTGATCATATTGTCGTGGTGATCATACTGTCATGGTGATCCTATTATCGTGGTGATCATACTGTCATAGTGATCCTATTGTCGTGGTGATCATATTATCATGGTGATCATATTGTCGTGGTGATCATATTGTCGTGGTGATCATATTGTCGTGGTGATCATATTGTCGTGGTGATCATATTGTCGTGGTGATCCTATTATCGTGGTGATCATACTGTCATGGTGATTCTATTATCGTGGTGATCATACTGTCATGGTGATCATACTGTCATGGTGATCATATGAAGTGATCATATTGTCATGGTGATCATATTGTCATGGTGATCATGGTGATCATATTGTCATGGTGATCATATTGGCATGGTGATCATATTGTCATGGTGATCATATTGTCATGGTGATCATATGAAGTGATCATATTGTCATGGTGATCATATTGTCATGGTGATCATATTGTCATGGTGATCATATTGGCATGGTGATCATATTGTCATGGTGATCATATTGTCATGGTGATCATATTGGCATGGTGATCATATTGTCATGGTGATCATATTGTCATGGTGATCATATTGTCGTGGTGATCATATTGTCATGGTGATCATACTGTCATGGTGATCATATGAAGTGATCATATTGTCAAGGTGATCATATTGTCATGGTGATCATATTGTCATGGTGATCATATGAAGTGATCATATTGTCATGGTGATCATATTGGCATGGTGATCATATTGTCATGGTGATCATATTGTCATGGTGATCATATGAAGTGATCATATTGTCATGGTGATCATATTGTCATGGTGATCATGGTGATCATATTGTCATGGTGATCATATTGGCATGGTGATCATATTGTCATGGTGATCATATTGTCATGGTGATCATATTGGCATGGTGATCATATTGTCATGGTGATCATATTGTCATGGTGATCATATGAAGTGATCATATTGTCATGGTGATCATATTGTCATGGTGATCATGGTGATCATATTGTCATGGTGATCATATTGGCATGGTGATCATATTGTCATGGTGATCATATTGTCATGGTGATCATATTGGCATGGTGATCATATTGTCATGGTGATCATATTGTCATGGTGATCATATTGTCGTGGTGATCATATTGTCATGGTGATCATACTGTCATGGTGATCATATGAAGTGATCATATTGTCAAGGTGATCATATTGTCATGGTGATCATATTGTCATGGTGATCATATTGTCGTGGTGATCATATTGTCATGGTGATCATATTGTCATGGTGATCATATGTGGTGATCATATTATCATGGTGATCATATTGTCATGGTGATCATATTGTCATGGTGATCATATTGTCATGGTGATCATATGTGGTGATCATATTGTCATGGTGATCATATTGTCAAGGTGATCATATTGTCATGGTGATCATATGTGGTGATCATATTGTCATGGTGCTCATATGTGGTGATCATATTGTCATGGTGATCATATTGTCATGGTGATCATATTGTTATGGTGAACATATGTGGTGATCATATTGTCATGGTGATCATATTGTCATGGTGATCATATTGTTATGGTGATCATGTTTTCTGTTGCCATGGTGATCATATTTCCATGTTGATTGCAATCATCGGTTTGTCAATGCATGTACTTCAACTATTCCGTTCACACTTATTTTTAAAAGGTTGTTATTTAACTGCACTTAATACTCATGAGAATGTGTATTAAAATGTATTCGTTACAAAACCAGAATGCAAATGTTTCGGGAAAGAAATTCGACCTAAATTAGTTTTAATTTACCTGAAAAGTCAAGGTTTATCATGGACTAGCTTAGTCTTTTTAGGGGTATGTTTCTCCATAGCAACATAGCAATGAAAGATATTAAAATAGAATTCTAACATGACTTGATATTTGTTCCTATAAACAAAGAACAAATCTACCATTGTTAAATCTGCAATAAACCATGGCTATGGCTGTTGTATTTTGCTCCCCCTGTAAAAATATTAGTTATGAATGAAAATCAAGTGACGTAAATAAGTGGTAGTAAAATATCTGGAATTGAATACAGCGATTGGACTGGATTTGTAGTGTTACTAACCAGCCATACAGGACATAATTATAGTGTTGATAGCTGGAGGATTATGGTCAATGCCACTTGAATACAGAAGGTATTTTACAGGGAGGTATTTTGCAAAGCCATCAGCCAAATAACAGACAACACAATTATTTTGTTTTATTCACCGATAAACAACAGCAAGACACATATTTATTTCTTTATAGCATTATATTGGGTCATGCTAGAATGGAAATAATATGTGTCTTGCTGTTATTTATCGGTGAATAAAACACTGTGTGTCGTTCTGATGCATAAGAATGAACCACAGGCATACTATTCGCCCTGTATTGTTAATCCCTACACAGCAGAGCTCCAAACCGTGGGTTAATCGCCGATATTCAATGGAAAGTAAAACAGTATTACCTAGATCACTATTAACATGTTTTATTAAACGTGAACTATTAACCTGTTTTATTAAACGTGAACTATTAACATGTTTTATTAAACGTGAACTATTAACCTGTTTCATTAAACGTGAACTACATGTATTAATAAAACGGGACACTCGCATACAGTGCTAGTTCGCGTTTCTGAACAAGAATGTGCCTTTAATAAGACAAAAATATGAATATATATAATACATCTTTAATACGATTTTAATACAATTTTAATATGACTTTAATACGACTGTCAATAATAATTATTATCCAAAGGGATTCCATCTCGGACGTATATATCCTTTGTCTATCGTTTATCTATCGTTTATCTTTATATTTATATTAGGTGTAAATCTGCACACTAACCAGCGAGGTATATTTCCGTGTATGTACGCTACAGATCTGGAATTCTTGGAAGACGAGGAAGGTAAGCATTAAATACATACAATGACTGGGTCACAATTGTCCCCTGTCCCAGTATCTTATTTCAAAATGAGATTTAGTGTTGCTATACATTTGGTGTATGCCGATTTAATTGATATTTATTTTGATAACTATATTTTTTATTTATTGATTATTATTTTCATCACATATCGTGACAATCTTCCCCAGTTATTGGCCTCGAATAATGGCGATGAGAAATGTTCGTCAATATACAGTAATGGTTGAATGGAATTCCATGACACTTAAACTGATGTACATTACCATAATGTTATGATTACCAGTGAGCTTCATCAAGATCAGCTCAGTATATAGTTCTGGAGTAGAGGGCCATAAGGAGGATTAGTTCAGAACTAATTAGATCACCCTCTATAAATAAAGACATCAACCTATCTAGTCATTGCCCTTGAATTGATGACATGCCACAACGATGTCGGTATCAGTGATCATATCTTAATAATGGATAAATGGAGCTTAATTATGCTTTAAGTGTGTGTTTTACGTTTATTTATCGTCGCTACCGGTTGCCCATATGAGCGACGCCTCCTGAAGAGATTAGTCATTTTAGATTTTGGAGGATTGTGCAATGATACAGAAAGAGACCCATTACAGAGTCTCCTCTGGTTCTTTTACGTGCACGGTGTAAAGCACCGACACGAGACCTCGGTTTAACGTCCCATCTGAAAGACTATTAATTTTATTAGGGTCAGACAGGGGATCGAACCTGCGATCCCTGGATTACCAGTCCAGCGTGTTAACCACTGGACTACAGATCCGTCTGTAATTATGCTTTAAATTAGTATGTATCACTATAGTGCAATCAATCAGGAAACATGCATCTGGTAGGCCCAATAATACTGGAGTTAATGCCCCTGGATTGATCAAATAAAAAGTTCATACATAAGAGACCAAAATAAATATTTTTACGGCATTAAATGAATGGTACAAAACACATATATAGCCAGCCAAATAAACGTATGTAATGTGCAAAGACATGGCACATTTCACATCATAATATAGATCTACAAGTAAGCAATCTACATAGAAAATGGAATCATATTTTTCACCACGATTTCTATTATTAATTATTCTAACACGACCCAGCTAATAACATACATACGTGTAGAGTAAAATCTACCTCGGGTTATTCTGCGATATACCTACCTTGTACTATGCTGCGCGCGCATCGTGTTTTGGCTATTCCATTTATACAATGCGTGTAAAGTGTTATGAATGAAAGTCACGTGATGTTTGTGAATACTATCGTGGGAATTCGCGGAAGTGAGCTATTTTTAGAATCAGATAATCTCTTGTCCGTCTTGTTTTTCTGTTAAGAAACGTTTCAGTTACTATTCTGTACAGTTTTATTTGACAAAATAAATACAATTATTGATCAGTTACAACTTTTGTTCATTTATGCACTAGATTGATATTTTCCATAACAAATAACGTCATCACCCCTTACGCAGGAGGAAATTTCGAAAGCCAAATGCAGCGGAGTACAACGGCGTTTGAAGAAAATACTCCTTCGATTCTTAAAATTATTAGAAGTATGTCGTGTTAGAATCGAAATAATAAGTATCAACCGTGGTATATCGCAGAATAACCCGAGTTTGAAGTTCTTATGCGTAGAAATATATCACGAAGGCCGAAGGTTGATACTTATTATTTCTTAAATAGTACAGTATTGTTCTTTAAAATGTAAATATGCCAACTCGCACACTTTCCCCCATAGCGACACATCCTGAAACCGAACAAGGAATTAAAGTGACATGAATGTAGACTTAGAAATGTGATATGTACGGTGTATGCCTTATTTAATGCTATTAGGTTGTAAAACAACAAATACATTGCCTATTAAATACATAGTAAAACGTAAAAACATATACAGTCTGTTCATTTATATTTCCAATCTTTCATTTCTTCTGATACCACATCCACTCCACTGTGAAGAGGTATTCAAATCAGCCTGAAACACATCAAGAATATCAAAACTATAATATTAGTGATCACCTGTGAAAAACGGCACTGTGTTTACACACTGTATTCCTCCGCCAAGTATACCAACCTTCAGTTTGCAATGGCCTGAATTGTTATACCACATCTTTTCTACACATCAACTACTCTGAAGTCTTCTCAAGTTACATAATTTCTCAAAAACAACAAAAACTATAAACTGCCTGTCATGAAAATGCATTTTTACCAAAAAGAAAAATGAACTATATTAGTTATTGGGACTACATTCGATGCACGGATGTACTTCTGCCTATTTACGTATATATAACCTATAATTGATCAGGTGTGTTGACGTTATTTAACTCAACTCTCATTAATCACCATTAGCCACACCTTAAAACATTTAATAGAACTCCTCGAGGAAGAAGGAACGGCACACTTCCTGTATAATATTCCAGTTGACATGAAGGTTATATAATAACTGTATAAAGGATGGTTCTGTTTATTAGTCTAAGATAGGATTTCTTTTCATCGAGTGATCACGAGTGTCCTTACAAATCTTCTTTTTCTTTTATGATTTCCAATGATGTTGGCTACTATAATATTTGTTATCAAGATTATTTCATTTTAGCTTCCCCTGTCGGGAGCCTCATTTCACTACAATACACAACCGCACAACCATTTAGTTAGTGCCAACGTCCATAATAAGAAATAGTTCCTGCATAATTTTCAAGTTAGCTGATGTTTGCTGTCAAAATTAAAATATACAGACAACACAGATGCATTAGAATATATTACTTTATAATTAACTATTC
The DNA here is from genome assembly GCA_014843695.1 of Archivesica marissinica. Lineage (NCBI taxonomy): Eukaryota > Metazoa > Mollusca > Bivalvia > Venerida > Vesicomyidae > Archivesica > Archivesica marissinica. The sequence continues at coordinate 56,448,998 of CM026387.1, forward strand.
ATGATTGTTCGAAAATAGATACAAAAGTACATCCAACCAACGCAATTCAAGCAGTGACAGAAAATGCCATATTCCACTGTTTAAAAACAGTGAAATGAAACATAGCAATTTATTTCACGGAAAAAACTCAAAAGCATTCATTGGAGCATAGCAGAAATATGAATCCTTCTTTATACTATATAAATTCAGGAACCTCGATATATGTCAATCAAATAGAACCTGACAAAATGAACAAGCTTGGAAGAGTTATCACACATATCCTGACCTATTTTGAATGAAGGTTACCTATACTATACTCCTACATGTAGCTCTTATAGAAGCTTTTCAACTCAAAATAAATATATATGGGCCATGTATCTTCTAAGAGATATGTGTGTGTTTACTTCCTACTGCCTAATATCACACCTATATAACAAGCAACAAAATACAGTCTTTCAGATGGGACGTTAAACCGAGGTCTCGTGTCGGTGCTGTACACCGTGCACGTAAAAGAACCAGAGGAGATTCTGGAATGGGTCTCTGTCTGTATGTATCATTGCACTCGCCTCCAAAAATCTAAAATGACTAATCTCTTCAGGAGGCTCATATGGGCAACCGGTAGCGACGATAAATAAACGTAAAACACACAAGGGTAGGAATACAATGTGTGTAAATCAATGGCAATTATATTTTAGAAGCAATTGTCCGTATGTAAATGCTTCCAAAATACCATTAGCAGAACCAGGAACCTAGATTGTTAATCTAAAATATCCTGGCAGAATACACAATATAATCAAAACACAAATTGAGCACATAAAATGCTCAACTTGCCAGTTTTGGCAAAAGAATGTCGGATTCTTACTTACACCATTGGAATTTCGTATCTCATACGAGTTAAACAATGTTATTGTATTGATGACATTAATATCGTATTGCGAGATTCTTGTCTCTGGGGAACGTGATGTAAATCGAGTAGGCATCATTTGGTTAATAACAAGTGGCCATCGGTGATAGGAGCGGCTGAATAACTAATGTTCAGAGCTGCCGTGTCTAAACTTAATTTATTTCTAAGACACGTTAATGGCGTAGGTTGCGTTTTATATAGTATGTGTTAGCATCAAATTGATAAAAGACATTTTGAAAGTCTGTATCGCCGTAGCTGCATGATGAGGCATTTTAATTCCTGCTTTTACGAGAAATAATGAATATATGTGTGCAGTTCTGAAAATCAATTATTTTTTCAATTAAAAATTAATGAAATATCGACTTATTTTCATATTCAGTATGCTCATTGCACATCATACACCTCCACCCGTACCCGTCATTGCGCATCATACACCTCCACCCGCACCCGTCATTGCGCATCATACACCTCCACCCGTACCCGTCATTGCGCATCATATACCTCCACCCGTACCCGTCATTGCGCATCATACACCTACACCCGTACCCGTCATTGCGCATCATATACCTCCACCCGTACCCGTCATTGTACATCATACACCTCCACCCGTACCCGTAATTTCGCATCATACACCTCCACCCGTACCCGTCATTGCGCATCATACACCTCCACCCGTACTCGTCATTTCGCATCATACACCTCCACCCGTACCCGTCATTGCACATCATACACCTCCACCCGTACCCGTCATTGCGCACCATACACCTCCACCCGTACCCGTCATTGCGCACCATTCACCTCCACCCGTACCCGTCATTGCGCATCATACACCTCCACCCGTACCCGTCATTGCGCACCATACACCTTCACCCGTACCCGTCATTGCGCACCATTCACCTCCACCCGTACCCGTCATTGCGCACCATACATCTCCACCCGTACCCGTCATTGCGCACCATTCACCTCCACCCGTACCCGTCATTGCGCATCATACACCTCCACCCGTACCCGTCATTGCGCATCATACACCTCCACCCGTACCCGTCATTGCGCATCATACACCTCCACCCGTACCCGTCATTGCGCATCATACACCTCCACCCGTACCCGTCATTTCGCATCATACACCTCCACCCGTACCCGTCATTTCTATTGCACCGTTTGCATTTTCAGAAGAAAATGTGTAGACACTCTATAGGAATCTACTCCGCTGCACTGCACATCATTGAAATGTACTTGTCATGGCTATTGTCAATACTGAGCATGTACAGACGGATCTGTAGTCCAGTGGTAACACGCTGGACTGGTAATCCAGGGATCGCAGATTCGATCCCCCGTCTGACCCTAATAAAATTAACAGTATTTCAGATGGGACGTTAAACCGAGGTCTCGTGTCGGTGCTTTACACCGCCGTGCACGTAAAAGAACCAGAGGAGACTCTGGAATGGGTCTCTATCTGTATCATTGCACTATCCTCCAAAACTCTAAAATGACTAATCACTACAGGAGGCGTCGCTCATATGGGCAACCGATAGCGACGATAAATAAACGTAAAACACACAATAAAATAGCATAAAATAGTAAAACTGTATAGAATATATAACAAATATGCAGATACAGGTTTGCACGGTATTTACCCGCGGAATGATCTGTCCTGAGTCTTGGACATTCAATATATATATATATATGATATGGTTCTTGTTGCAGAGGAGAATGGCTGCTCCAAGTTCTTCCTGCGTTTCCTGGGATCTGTAGAGGTGAATTATCATAAAGGCGATGAGATCCTGTGCCAGGCTATAAATAAGGTATTGTACTTGGGTAGCATTGACCTAACGGCATCCTATGTCTGACCTGATCACAATAATAGTAACAGTATTTCAGATGGGACGATACCCATATAAGTCGTATCTGCACATTGCCATTACTATGTCTGTCCTGACCAGAATAATAATAACAGTAGTTCAGATGGGAAGATACCCCTATAAGTCATATCTGCACATTGCCATTACTATGTCTGTCCTGACCAGCATATTATTAACAGTAGTTCAGATGGGACGATACCCCTATAAGTCATATCTGCACATTGTTATATAGATTTATTGTCATTACTATGTCTGTCCTGACCAGAATTCAGATGGGAAGATACCCGTATAAGTCATATCTGCACATTGTTATATAGATTTATTATCATTAATTGTTTCATTCTCCTTTTCTACTCTACTAGCCAGTTCCATATATCATCATATTCCATAATATATTATATGTACTTTTCAGCTTTAACATTACTATATAATTCCAATGTGCAATGTTCACTTATAGTCCTATCATTTGATCTGTATAATTGTTGAGGGCCTCTTGGTAGATTAACTTTTGCTAAATGAGTTCTCTCGTATAACGTCTTTACATATTAGTATTACTATGATCCGCGGTATGATGTATCGGTGCTATGCATCAGGCATGTAAAAGAGTCATGGGTAGTTCTGCATATTGCACTATCTTCCAACCCGTTAAATGACTAGCATATTGCACTATCTTCCAACCCTTTAAATCACTAATATGCTTCTGGAGTCGTCGCCCGATTGACCAGTGCAGTGGGCGACGACATAGCACAATATAATACTCCTACTACGCATCCTATCCCGGATATTGGAAGTCGTGATAGCGCAGTGGATGCAGGTTCGCTTCAGGTGCGAAAGGTTCGGAGTTCGAGCCCCGCTGGAGCCGTTACGATTGTGCCCTTAGGCAAGGCATTTAAATTCCACGTTGCCTCTTCTCTCTCCCTCGTGGCGATGGATTCCACCAGGAATGAGGTCTCGAGAGTGATTAATATAAGTTGCAAGAACTTGTTTCGCAATGGAGCTAAAATAAATGTGTATAAACGCATCCTATCTCGTCATATATACACATCCTATCTCGTCATATATACACATCCTATCTCGTCATATATACACATCCTATCTCGTCATATATACACATCCTATCTCGTCATATATACACATCCTATCTCGTCATATATACACATCCTATCTCGTCATATATACACATCCTATCTCGTCATATATACACATCCTATCTCGTCATATATACACATCCTATCTCGTCATATATACACATCCTATCTCGTCATATATACACATCCTATCTCGTCATATATACACATCCTATCTCGTCATATATACACATCCTATCTCGTCATATATACACATCCTATCTCGTCATATATACACATCCTATCTCGTCATATATACACATCCTATCTCGTCATATATACACATCCTATCTCGTCATATATACACATCCTATCTCGTCATATATACACATCCTATCTCGTCATATATACACATCCTATCTCGTCATATATACACATCCTATCTCGTCATATATACACATCCTATCTCGTCATATATACACATCCTATCTCGTCATATATACACATCCTATCTCGTCATATATACACATCCTATCTCGTCATATATACACATCCTATCTCGTCATATATACACATCCTATCTCGTCATATATACACATCCTATCTCGTCATATATACACATCCTATCTCGTCATATATACACATCCTATCTCGTCATATATACACATCCTATCTCGTCATATATACACATCCTATCTCGTCATATATACACATCCTATCTCGTCATATATACACATCCTATCTCGTCATATATACACATCCTATCTCGTCATATATACACATCCTATCTCGTCATATATACACATCCTATCTCGTCATATATACCATCCTATCTCGTCATATATACACATCCTATCTCGTCATATATACACATCCTATCTCGTCATATATACACATCCTATCTCGTCATATATACGCATCCTATCTCGTCATATATACGCATCCTATCTCGTCATATATACGCATCCTATCTCGTCATATATACGCATCCTATCTCGTCATATATACGCATCCTATCTCGTCATATATACGCATCCTATCTCGTCATATATACGCATCCTATCTCGTCATATATACGCATCCTATCTCGTCATATAGCATCCTATCTCGTCATATATACGCATCCTATCTCGTCATATATACGCATCCTATCTCGTCATATATACGCATCCTATCTCGTCATATATACGCATCCTATCTCGTCATATATACGCATCCTATCTCGTCATATATACACATCCTATCTCGTCATATATACACATCCTATCTCGTCATATATACACATCCTATCTCGTCATATATACACATCCTATCTCGTCATATATACACATCCTATCTCGTCATATATACACATCCTATCTCGTCATATATACACCCTATCTCGTCATATATACACATCCTATCTCGTCATATATACACATCCTATCTCGTCATATATACACATCCTATCTCGTCATATATACACATCCTATCTCGTCATATATACACATCCTATCTCGTCATATATACACATCCTATCTCGTCATATATACACATCCTATCTCGTCATATATACACATCCTATCTCGTCATATATACGCATCCTATCTCGTCATATATACGCATCCTATCTCGTCATATATACGCATCCTATCTCGTCATATATACGCATCCTATCTCGTCATATATACACATCCTATCTCGTCATATATACACATCCTATCTCGTCATATATACACATCCTATCTCGTCATATATACACATCCTATCTCGTCATATATACACATCCTATCTCGTCATATATACACATCCTATCTCGTCATATATACGCATCCTATCTCGTCATATATACGCATCCTATCTCGTCATATATACGCATCCTATCTCGTCATATATACGCATCCTATCTCGTCATATATACGCATCCTATCTCGTCATATATACGCATCCTATCTCGTCATATATACGCATCCTATCTCGTCATATATACACATCCTATCTCGTCATATATACACATCCTATCTCGTCATATATACACATCCTATCTCGTCATATATACGCATCCTATCTCGTCATATATACACATCCTATCTCGTCATATATACACATCCTATCTCGTCATATATACACATCCTATCTCGTCATATATACACATCCTATCTCGTCATTTATACACATCCTATCTCGTCATTTATACACATCCTATCTCGTCATATATACGCATCCTATCTCGTCATATATACGCATCCTATCTCGTCATATATACACGCGTTTGAAGTTTCATAAAACTAGAAAAGAAAGAAATTTTATTTTAAAAATCTAGCTAAAAATACTTGGTGGGGAGAAACAAGTACATAATTGGGTTACACACAAACATCTATGGTTCTGGAGATTTATTAATTAACCATACATTTATATACTCAAATTTACATTTTTAAGCATCGTATCTGGGCCAATAGTTCATTTAATAAAACGATGAAATATTTGCTTTTGGTCAATATCTAGCACATTCCAAAAGTTGTGTCCCCTTAATGCTTGCGATATACCGGTGTTCATACCCGGGTTCCAGTCCGTGCCTGCACTAGTGCTAGAAGTGGAAACTGGCGTTATCCTCCGCCAAGAATAAATGGAGAGTCGCTGTATGATTCAACTTTAGTGTGTGTTTTACGTTTATTTATCGTCGCTACCGTTTGCCCATATGAGCGACGCCTCCTGAAGAGATTAGTCATTTTAGATTGTTGGAGGATAGTGCAATGATACAGAGAGAGACCCATTCCAGAGTCTCCTCTGGTTCTTTTATGTGCACGGTGTAAAGCACCGACACGAGACCTCGGTTTAACGTCCCATCTGAAAGACTGTTAATTTTATTAGGGTCAGACGGGGGATCGAACCTGCGATCCCTGGATTACCAGTCCAGCGTGTTACCACTGGACTGATTCAACTTTAAACCCCAAAAGTCAAATAAATAAGCCCCATTAACCACACCTTTTCAGACATGAAGTGTATATTTATGAACACCGTATTTGGATGAATGGTTAATGTAATATTAAAACACCTTGGTTACAATGTTTGTGCTACTTTACCTGATGTACAATACCTGATGTACAATACAATACCTGATGTACAATACCTGATGTACAATACAATACCTGATGTACAATACCTGATGTACAATAAAATACCTGATGTACAATACCTGATGTACAATACAATACCTGATGTACAATACCTGATGTACAACAATACCTGATGTACACTACCTGATGTACAATACCTGATGTACAATACAATACCTGATGTACAATACCTGATGTACAATACAATACCTGATGTACACTACCTGATGCACAATAAAATACCTGATGTACACTACCTGATGTACAATACAATACCTGATGTATACCTGATGTACAATACCTGATGTATACCTGATGTACAATACCTGATGTATACCTGATGTACAATACCTGATGTATACCTGATGTACAATACCTGATGTACAACACTACCTGATGTACAATACAATACCTGATGTACAATACCTGATGTACAATACCTGATGTACAATAACTGATGTACAATACCTGACGTACAATACCTGATGTACAATACCTGATGTACAATACCTGATGTACAATACCTGACGTACAATACCTGATGTACAATAACTGATGTACAATACCTGATGTACAATACCTGATGTATACCTGATGTACAATACCTGATGTACAATAACTGATGTACAATAACTGATGTACAATACCTGATGTACAATAACTGATGTACAATAACTGATGTACAATACCTGATGTACAATAACTGATGTACAATAACTGATGTACAATACCTGATGTACAATAACTGATGTATACATGATGTACAATACCTGATGTACAATACCTGATGTACAATAACTGATGTACAATAACTGATGTACAATAACTGATGTATACCTGATGTACAATACCTGATGTACAATAACTGATGTACAATAACTGATGTATACCTGATGTACAATACCTGATGTACAATAACTGATGTATACCTGATGTACAATACCTGATGTACAATAACTGATGTATACCTGATGTACAATACCTGATGTACAATACCTGATGTACAATACCTGAAGTACAATACCTGATGTACAATACCTGATGTACAATACCTGATGTACAATAACTGATGTATACCTGATGTACAATACCTGATGTACAATAACTGATGTATACCTGATGTACAATACCTGATGTACAATAACTGATGTATACCTGATGTACAATACCTGATGTACAATAACTGATGTACAATACCTGATGTACAATAACTGATGTACAATACCTGATGTACAATAACTGATGTACAATACCTGATGTACAATAACTGATGTACAATAACTGATGTACAATAACTGATGTACAATAACTGATGTACAATAACTGATGTACAATAACTGATGTACAATAACTGATGTACAATAACTGATGTACAATACCTGATGTACAATACCTGATGTACAATACCTGATGTACAATAACTGATGTACAATACCTGATGTACAATAACTGATGTACAATACCTGATGTACAATAACTGATGTACAATAACTGATGTACAATAACTGATGTACAATAACTGATGTACAATACCTGATGTATACATGATGTACAATAACTGATGTACAATACCTGATGTACAATAACTGATGTACAATACCTGATGTACAATAACTGATGTACAATACCTGATGTACAATAACTGATGTACAATAACTGATGTACAATAACTGATGTACAATAACTGATGTACAATACCTGATGTATACATGATGTACAATAACTGATGTACAATACCTGATGTACAATAACTGATGTACAATACCTGATGTACAATAACTGATGTACAATACCTGATGTACAATAACTGATGTACAATAACTGATGTACAATAACTGATGTACAATAACTGATGTACAATACCTGATGTACAATAACTGATGTACAATAACTGATGTACAATATCTGATGTACAATACCTGATGTACAATAACTGATGTATACCTGATGTACAATAACTGATGTACAATACCTGATGTACAATAACTGATGTACAATAACTGATGTACAATAACTGATGTACAATACCTGATGTACAATAACTGATGTACAATAACTGATGTACAATAACTGATGTACAATACCTGATGTACAATAACTGATGTACGATAACTGATGTACGATAACTGATGTACAATAACTGATGTACAATACCTGATGTACAATAACTGATGTACAATAACTGATGTACAATAACTGATGTACAATACCTGATATACAATAACTGATGTACAATACCTGATGTACAATAACTGATGTACAATAACTGATGTACACTACCTGATGTACAAGTATTTATATTGGGATAATATATAGCACAACATGGAATCCATACCAAGAGTCCATATCATTTGATTGTGTTTGTTTTGTTGTGGGAGAGAGTTGTGTGTGTGTGGGGGGGGGGGTGGGGGCCAACCGACATCTTAGGTCATATGCGATTGTTGTCGGAGGGGTTGTGGGGGGGGTGGTCGCACCGACAGCATAGGTCCTATACGACTCTCCAGCTGCAATTGGGCAAGAACGATCACGGGTGTCCTCCGATCAGTATGTCAGGGACGGACGAACACCCTGGTAGAACCACAGCCCTCCCATAAGCCAGCTGGTATACTATCTCACTTGAAATAATCTCAACTCTCCCAGTGGGATTTGACACTAACAGCTGTGATGGACAAGTGCCTAAGCACTCGGCTAACGGTGGTCCATTTTAGAGTTTGAAGAGTTTCTTATCGAAACAATATTAAGTAACTAATCCAATAACTTTATGTGTCACCTATTGTATAATAGTTGCCACATTGTCACTGTAAACGTGACGAAACTAGATAATGATCGCACTTGGGTGTATTATTGTATTGATCTCACTGTCTGGCATCGATCTGCCTACGTCGTGTTTCTTTATGCTACATGTATACAAGCACCTATTCTGTACTACATCACCAGGCGCAATGCATTGATTCATTCATTCAAAGGAACCAATCTTCTCAAAGTTTATAATGGTCCCATGATACACATGTAAGATCATACACGGTGCCAGGAAACCAAACTGGCTGTTTGTATTTGTTTGTGAGTGAGGTTTCAGTTATGCTTTGTTTGTGAGTGAGGTTTCAGTTCTGGTTGTTTGTGAGTGAGGTTTCAGTTCTGGTTGTTTGTGAGTGCGGTTTCAGTTCTGGTTGTTTGTGAGTGCGGTTTCAGTTCTGGTTGTTTGTGAGTGAGGTTTCAGTTCTGGTTGTTTGTGAGTGAGGTTTCAGTTCTGGTTGTTTGTGAGTGCGGTTTCAGTTCTGGTTGTTTGTGAGTGCGGTTTCAGTTCTGGTTGTTTGTGAGTGCGGTTTCAGTTCTGGTTGTTTGTGAGTGCGGTTTCAGTTCTGGTTGTTTGTGAGTGCGGTTTCAGTTCCGGCTGGTTTATGTGTTGATGATTTTCAGACTGGCCAACAGTAGGCAAAAACATTGGAAAGTCGTATACACATATGGTTGGAGAAATTAATACCATATAATCTCACCAGGATGTCAGTATTTGTGAAATGTTAGAAGTGTATCACAGCCATTGTACATCATCAGTATTATATTCTCTCAACAAAATGCAACAAACAGCAATACCAGTGTACACATAGACGCTTGGGGTCTGAACAAATGTTTCGGATTCATAACCAAACAAATGTGTACATATGTGTTTTAAGAACATTATCATGAACCATAAGCGTGACACCTTACATGCACATGTATAGGGTTATTATTTTGTACAGCCTATGGTGTATCATTATGTTCTTTAAAAAATCAATAATTTGAGTTGGTTTTGAACCGGAAAGCATTTGTCCAGACCCCAAGCGTCTGTGATTTAGTTTTGCTCGATTGCGAAACAAGTTCTTACAACTTATATTAATCACTCTTGAGACCTCGTTCCTGATGGAATCCATCGCCATGAAGGAGAGAGAAGAGGCAACGTGGACTTTAAATGCCTTGCCTAAGGGCACACTCGTAAAGGCTCCAGCGGGGCTCGAACTCCGGACCTTTCGCACCTGAAGTGAACGCGCATCCACTGCGCTATCACGACTTCCACTTCCACGTCTGTGATATACATACATTAAATAATAAGGTCTAACATCTAATGGTGTGAGGCTTGTGTAACATGATATGTTGTAAACATTACATGTATAATATCATACAGTTTGTGTAACATGATATGTTGTAAACATTACATGTATAATATCATACAGTTTGTGTAACATGATATGTTGTTAACATTACATGTATAATATCATACAGTTTGTGTAACATGATATGTTGTAAACATTACATGTATAATATCATACAGTTTGTGTAACATGATATGTTGTAAACATTACATGTATAATATCATACAGCTTGTGTAACATGATATGTTGTAAACATTACATGTATAATATCATACAGTTTGTGTAACATGATATGTTGTTAACATTACATGTATAATATCATACAGCTTGTGTAACATGATATGTTGTAAACATTACATGTATAATATCATACAGTTTGTGTAACATGATATGTTGTTAACATTACATGTATAATATCATACAGCTTGTGTAACATGATATGTTGTAAACATTACATGTATAATATCATACAGCTTGTGTAACATGATATGTTGTAAACATTACATGCATAATATCATACAGTTTGTGTAACATGATATGTTGTTAACATTACATGTATAATATCATACAGTTTGTGTATAATAGATATGTTGTAAACATTACATGTATAATATCATACAGCTTGTGTAACATGATATGTTGTAAACATTACATGTATAATATCATACAGTTTGTGTAACATGATATGTTGTAAACATTACATGTATAATATCATACAGTTTGTGTAACATGATATGTTGTAAACATTACATGTATAATATCATACAGTTTGTGTAACACGATATGTTGTAAACATTACATGTATAATATCATACAGTTTGTGTAACACGATATGTTGTTAACATTACATGTATAATATCATACAGTTTGTGTAACATGATATGTTGTTAACATTACATGTATAATATCATACAGTTTGTGTAACACGATATGTTGTAAACATTACATGTATAATATCATACAGCTTGTGTAACATGATATGTTGTAAACATTACATGTATAATATCATACAGCTTGTGTAACATGATATGTTGTAAACATTACATGTATAATATCATACAGCTTGTGTAACATGATATGTTGTAAACATTACATGTATAATATCATACAGCTTGTGTAACATGATATGTTGTAAACATTACATGTATAATATCATACAGCTTGTGTAACATGATATGTTGTAAACATTACATGTATAATATCATACAGTTTGTGTAACATGATATGTTGTTAACATTACATGTATAATATCATACAGCTTGTGTAACACGATATGTTGTAAACATTACATGTATAATATCATACAGTTTGTGTAACACGATATGTTGTAAACATTACATGTATAATATCATACAGTTTGTGTAACATGATATGTTGTAAACATTACATGTATAATATCATACAGCTTGTGTAACATGATATGTTGTAAACATTACATGTATAATATCATACAGTTTGTGTAACACGATATGTTGTAAACATTACATGTATAATATCATACAGTTTGTGTAACATGATATGTTGTAAACATTACATGTATAATATCATACAGTTTGTGTAACATGATATGTTGTAAACATTACATGTATAATATCATACAGTTTGTGTAACATGATATGTTGTAAACATTACATGTATAATATCATACAGTTTGTGTAACATGATATGTTGTAAACATTACATGTATAATATCATACAGTTTGTGTAACATGATATGTTGTAAACATTACATGTATAATATCATACAGTTTGTGTAACATGATATGTTGTAAACATTACATGTATAATATCATACAGTTTGTGTAACATGATATGTTGTAAACATTACATGTATAATATCATACAGTTTGTGTAACATGATATGTTGTAAACATTACATGTATAATATCATACAGTTTGTGTAACATGATATGTTGTAAACATTACATGTATAATATCATACAGTTTGTGTAACATGATATGTTGTAAACATTACATGTATAATATCATACAGTTTGTGTAACATGATATGTTGTAAACATTACATGTATAATATCATACAGTTTGTGTAACATGATATGTTGTAAACATTACATGTATAATATCATACAGTTTGTGTAACATGATATGTTGTAAACATTACATGTATAATATCATACAGTTTGTGTAACATGATATGTTGTAAACATTACATGTATAATATCATACAGTTTGTGTAACATGATATGTTGTAAACATTACATGTATAATATCATACAGTTTGTGTAACATGATATGTTGTAAACATTACATGTATAATATCATACAGTTTGTGTAACATGATATGTTGTTAACATTACATGTATAATATCATACAGTTTGTGTAACATGATATGTTGTAAACATTACATGTATAATATCATACAGTTTGTGTAACATGATATGTTGTAAACATTACATGTATAATATCATACAGTTTGTGTAACATGATATGTTGTAAACATTACATGTATAATATCATACAGTTTGTGTAACATGATATGTTGTTAACATTACATGTATAATATCATACAGTTTGTGTAACATGATATGTTGTTAACATTACATGTATAATATCATACAGTTTGTGTAACATGATATGTTGTAAACATTACATGTATAATATCATACAGTTTGTGTAACATGATATGTTGTAAACATTACATGTATAATATCATACAGTTTGTGTATAATAGATATGTTGTAAACATTACATGTATAATATCATACAGTTTGTGTATAATAGATATGTTGTAAACATTACATGTATAATATCATACAGTTTGTGTATAATAGATATGTTGTAAACATTACATGTATAATATCATACAGTTTGTGTATAATAGATATGTTGTAAACATTACATGTATAATATCATACAGTTTGTGTATAATAGATATGTTGTAAACATTACATGTATAATATCATACAGTTTGTGTATAATAGATATGTTGTAAACATTACATGTATAATATCATACAGTTTGTGTATAATAGATATGTTGTAAACATTACATGTATAATATCATACAGTTTGTGTATAATAGATATGTTGTAAACATTACATGTATAATATCATACAGTTTGTGTATAATAGATATGTTGTAAACATTACATGTATAATATCATACAGTTTGTGTATAATAGATATGTTGTAAACATTACATGTATAATATCATACAGTTTGTGTATAATAGATATGTTGTAAACATTACATGTATAATATCATACAGTTTGTGTATAATAGATATGTTGTAAACATTACATGTATAATATCATACAGTTTGTGTATAATAGATATGTTGTAAACATTACATGTATAATATCATACAGTTTGTGTATAATAGATATGTTGTAAACATTACATGTATAATATCATACAGTTTGTGTATAATAGATATGTTGTAAACATTACATGTATAATATCATACAGTTTGTGTATAATAGATATGTTGTATTATTTACTCTACAATGTCTGTCTGTCTGTCTGTCTGTCTGTCTGTCTGTCTGTCTGTCTGTCTGTCTGTCTGTCTGTCTGTCTGTCTGTCTGTCTGTCTGTCTGTCTGTCTGTCTGTCTGTCTGTCTGTCTGTCTGTCTGTCTGTCTGTCTGTCTGTCTGTCTGTCTGTCTGTCTGTCTGTCTGTCTGTCTGTCTGTCTGTCTGTCTGTCTGTCTGTCTGTCTGTCTGTCTGTCTGTCTGTCTGTCTGTCTGTCTGTCTGTCTGTCTGTCTGTCTTTTAATATGTACAGCCTAGAATTCACCGGTACCAATAACACTAATTGAATGGTCGAGGATTTTGCGAAACCTGTTACACTTTAGGCAACCGCATGTATTATTCAGTACCTACAGTTCGCATGTTCTTTTTCATTATATTCTGTATATATATAATGATATATATATCCCACAGCTACAAGTCCATGTTGCAGATCCATTTATAAAACGTACTCTGACGTATTATATCGCATTAAGAACGACAGTGCCAATCCCTCGAGTGTGGATGTAGCATAAACTTATCAAAATAACCTACTGATAACTCAGATTCGCCTTATCATATACAGCCATGATTTACAGCAAGTATTAACACTCATACAACACACTAGAACTGTCACTCGAGGCGACTGTTGCATTAAGCCTTTTGAAAGGTTTTGTGTGCGATACATCGTCTAAACTGTATATTACGAATGTAGCTCATAAAGTTGAAACATCAGAACAATACAGTAATGTGCAGCTTATTCATAATGTGGCCTTTAAAGGCAATGACAATGACGACGACGACGACAATGACGACAATGACGACGGCGGCGACGACGACGATGATGATGATGATGATGATGATGATGATGGTGATGATGATAATAATGATGGTGATGATGATGATGATGATGATGTGTTGATGATGATGATGTGATGATGATGATGGTGGTGGTGGTGATGGTGATGATGATGATGATGATTAAATTAAAAGTAATGCAGTTAATTTAAAAGTAGACGTCAAGTAAATAAATAAAATTAGATCAATGAATTGAAACGGATATCCGATCAACTATAATAAACAACATTATCAAATAAATATACGTGATGCGCAGGCTCTCCTTTCGTGAGCAGGGGCGTAGCCGGTCGTGAGTTCAGGTAAAGACCCACAGGGTATGTCGAGATGCAATCAGTGAAGAGTAGCCAAAATGAAACAAGAACATGAACAGACATGAACAGTGAAAAGCGGAAATGAGATTACACATACAACGATGTCAAGTTGTAATATGAAGAAAATGGTGATACCTTCCACAATGTGTACGCATGCATGATACATGTGTATATTCCTACATATACATTGGTGGATAATCTCCTAGAAATAAACTTTCATATATCTGGTGATTCTTACACTTGTAGATACCTAAATGTTCTATTAAACACATTTATATCTTCCGAACCTTTAGTAATATATAATGGAAGTAAATATTGTCTACGTTGTGTGGTACATATCTAGGTATTGGATTGGGTGCGTTACGTCGTCTATGTTGTGTGGTATACATCTAGGTATTGGATTGGGTGCGATACGTCGTCTACGTTGTGTGGTATGCATCTAGGTATTGGATTGGGTGCGATACGTCGTCTACGTTGTGTGGTATGCATCTAGGTATTGGATTGGGTGCGATACGTCGTCTACGTTGTGTCGTATGCATCTAGGTAATGGATTGGGTGCGATACGTCGTCTATGTTGTGTGGTATACATCTATGTAATGGATTGGGTGCGATACATCATCTATGTTGTGTGGTACGCATCTATGTATTGGATTGGGTGCGATACATCATCTATGTTGTGTGGTACGCATCTAGGTATTGGATTGGGTGCGATACATCGTCTATGTTGTGTGGTACGCATCTATGTATTGGATTGGGTGCGTTACGTCGTCTACGTTGTGTGGTATGCATCTAGGTATTGGATTGGGTGCGATACGTCGTCTACGTTGTGTGGTATACATCTAGGTATTGGATTGGGTGCGATACGTCGTCTACGTTGTGAGGTATGCATCTAGGTATTGGATTGGGTGCGATACGTCGTCTACGTTGTGTGGTATACATCTATGTATTGGATTGGGTGCGATACATCGTCTATGTTGTGCGGTATACATCTATGTAATGGATTGGGTGCGATACGTCGTCTACGTTGTGCGGTATACATCTATGTATTGGATTGGGTGCGTTACGTCGTCTATGTTGTGTGGTATACATCTAGGTATTGGATTGGGTGCGATACGTCGTCTACGTTGTGCGGTATACATCTATGTATTGGATTGGGTGCGATACGTCGTCTACGTTGTGCGGTATACATCTATGTATTGGATTGGGTGCGATACGTCGTCTACGTTGTGCGGTATACATCTATGTAATTGATTGGGTGCAATATATCGTCTATGTTGTGTGGTACACAGATATGTAATGGATTGGGTGCGATACATCGTCTATGTTGTGCGGTACACAGATATGTAATGGATTGGGTGCGATACATCGTCTATGTTGTGTGGTACACAGATATGTATTGGATTGGGTGCGTTACATCGTCTATGTTGTGTGGTACACAGATATGTATTGGATTGGGTGCGATACATCGTCTATGTTGTGCGGTATACATCTAGGTATTGGATTGGGTGCGATACATCGTCTATGTTGTGTTGCGGTATACATCTATGTATTGGATTGGGTGCGATACATCGTCTACGTTGTGCGGTATACATCTATGTATTGGATTGGGTGCGATACATCGTCTACGTTGTGCGGTATACATCTATGTATTGGATTGGGTGCGATACATCGTCTATGTTGTGCGGTATACATCTATGTATTGGATTGGGTGCGATACATCGTCTACGTTGTGCGGTATACATATATGTATTGGATTGGGTGCGATACATCGTCTACGTTGTGCGGTATACATCTATGTATTGGATTGGGTGCGATACATCGTCTACGTTGTGCGGTATACATCTAGGTATTGGATTGGGTGCGTTACGTCGTCTATGTTGTGTGGTATACATCTATGTAATGGATTGGGTGCGTTACGTCGTCTATGTTGTGTGGTATACATCTATGTAATGGATTGGGTGCGTTACATCGTCTATGTTGTGTGGTACGCATCTATGTATTGGATTGGGTGCGATACATCGTCTATGTTGTGTGGTACGCATCTATGTATTGGATTGGGTGCGTTACGTCGTCTATGTTGTGTGGTATACATCTAGGTATTGGATTGGGTGCGATACGTCGTCTACGTTGTGTGGTATGCATCTAGGTATTGGATTGGGTGCGATACGTCGTCTACGTTGTGTGGTATACATCTAGGTATTGGATTGGGTGCGATACGTCGTCTACGTTGTGTGGTATGCATCTAGGTATTGGATTGGGTGCGATACGTCGTCTACGTTGTGTGGTATACATCTATGTATTGGATTGGGTGCGATACATCGTCTATGTTGTGCGGTATACATCTATGTAATGGATTGGGTGCGATACGTCGTCTACGTTGTGTGGTATACATCTATGTATTGGATTGGGTGCGATACATCGTCTACGTTGTGTGGTATACATCTATGTAATGGATTGGGTGCGTTACGTCGTCTATGTTGTGTGGTATACATATAGGTATTGGATTGGGTGCGATACGTCGTCTACGTTGTGCGGTATACATCTATGTATTGGATTGGGTGCGATACGTCGTCTACGTTGTGCGGTATACATCTATATATTGGATTGGGTGCGATATATCGTCTATGTTGTGTGGTACACAGATATGTAATGGATTGGGTGCGATACATCGACTATGTTGTGCGGTATACATCTATGTATTGGATTGGGTGCGATACATCGTCTACGTTGTGCGGTATACATATATGTAATGGATTGGGTGCGATACATCGTCTACGTTGTGCGGTATACATATATGTAATGGATTGGGTGCGTTACGTCGTCTATGTTGTGTGGTATACATCTATGTAATGGATTGGGTGCGTTACATCGTCTATGTTGTGTGGTACGCATCTATGTATTGGATTGGGTGCGATACATCGTCTATGTTGTGTGGTACGCATCTATGTATTGGATTGGGTGCGATACGTCGTCTACGTTGTGTGATATACATCTATGTATTGGATTGGGTGCGATACATCGTCTATGTTGTGTGATATACATCTATGTATTGGATTGGGTGCGATACGTCGTCTACGTTGTGTGGTACACAGATATGTATTGGATTGGGTGCGATATATCGTCTATGTTGTGTGGTACGCATCTATGTATTGGATTGGGTGCGATATATCGTCTATGTTATGTGGTACACAGATATGTATTGGATTGGGTGCGATACATCATCTATGTTGTGTGGTACGCATCTATGTATTGGATTGGGTGCGATACATCGTCTATGTTGTGTGGTACACAGATATGTATTGGATTGGGTGCGATATATCGTCTATGTTGTGTGATATACATCTATGTATTGGATTGGGTGCGATACATCGTCTATGTTGTGCGGTATACATCTATGTAATGGATTGGGTGCGATACGTCGTCTACGTTGTGTGGTACGCATCTATGTATTGGATTGGGTGCGATACATCGTCTATGTTGTGTGGTACACATATATGTATTGGATTGGGTGCGTTACGTCGTCTATGTTGTGTGGTACACAGATATGTATTGGATTGGGTGCGATATATCGTCTATGTTGTGTGGTACGCATCTATGTATTGGATTGGGTGCGATATATCGTCTATGTTATGTGGTACACAGATATGTATTGGATTGGGTGCGATACATCATCTATGTTGTGTGGTACGCATCTATGTATTGGATTGGGTGCGATACATCGTCTATGTTGTGTGGTACACAGATATGTATTGGATTGGGTGCGATATATCGTCTATGTTGTGTGATATACATCTATGTATTGGATTGGGTGCGATACATCGTCTATGTTGTGCGGTATACATCTATGTAATGGATTGGGTGCGATACGTCGTCTACGTTGTGTGGTACGCATCTATGTATTGGATTGGGTGCGATACATCGTCTATGTTGTGTGGTACACATATATGTATTGGATTGGGTGCGATATATCGTCTATGTTGTGTGGTACACATATATGTATTGGATTGGGTGCGATACATCGTCTATGTTGTGTGGTACACATATATGTATTGGATTGGGTGCGATATATCGTCTATGTTGTGTGGTATACATCTATGTAATGGATTGGGTGCGATACATCGTCTACGTTGTGCGGTATACATCTATGTATTGGATTGGGTGCGATACATCGTCTATGTTGTGCGGTATACATCTATGTATTGGATTGGGTGCGATACATCGTCTACGTTGTGCGGTATACATATATGTATTGGATTGGGTGCGATACATCGTCTACGTTGTGCGGTATACATCTATGTATTGGATTGGGTGCGATACATCGTCTACGTTGTGCGGTATACATCTAGGTATTGGATTGGGTGCGTTACGTCGTCTATGTTGTGTGGTATACATCTATGTAATGGATTGGGTGCGTTACGTCGTCTATGTTGTGTGGTATACATCTATGTAATGGATTGGGTGCGTTACATCGTCTATGTTGTGTGGTACGCATCTATGTATTGGATTGGGTGCGATACATCGTCTATGTTGTGTGGTACGCATCTATGTATTGGATTGGGTGCGTTACGTCGTCTATGTTGTGTGGTATACATCTAGGTATTGGATTGGGTGCGATACGTCGTCTACGTTGTGTGGTATGCATCTAGGTATTGGATTGGGTGCGATACGTCGTCTACGTTGTGTGGTATACATCTAGGTATTGGATTGGGTGCGATACGTCGTCTACGTTGTGTGGTATGCATCTAGGTATTGGATTGGGTGCGATACGTCGTCTACGTTGTGTGGTATACATCTATGTATTGGATTGGGTGCGATACATCGTCTATGTTGTGCGGTATACATCTATGTAATGGATTGGGTGCGATACGTCGTCTACGTTGTGTGGTATACATCTATGTATTGGATTGGGTGCGATACATCGTCTACGTTGTGTGGTATACATCTATGTAATGGATTGGGTGCGTTACGTCGTCTATGTTGTGTGGTATACATATAGGTATTGGATTGGGTGCGATACGTCGTCTACGTTGTGCGGTATACATCTATGTATTGGATTGGGTGCGATACGTCGTCTACGTTGTGCGGTATACATCTATGTATTGGATTGGGTGCGATATATCGTCTATGTTGTGTGGTACACAGATATGTAATGGATTGGGTGCGATACATCGTCTATGTTGTGCGGTATACATCTATGTATTGGATTGGGTGCGATACATCGTCTACGTTGTGCGGTATACATATATGTAATGGATTGGGTGCGATACATCGTCTACGTTGTGCGGTATACATATATGTAATGGATTGGGTGCGTTACGTCGTCTATGTTGTGTGGTATACATCTATGTAATGGATTGGGTGCGTTACGTCGTCTATGTTGTGTGGTATACATCTATGTAATGGATTGGGTGCGTTACATCGTCTATGTTGTGTGGTACGCATCTATGTATTGGATTGGGTGCGATACATCGTCTATGTTGTGTGGTACGCATCTATGTATTGGATTGGGTGCGATACGTCGTCTACGTTGTGTGATATACATCTATGTATTGGATTGGGTGCGATACATCGTCTATGTTGTGTGATATACATCTATGTATTGGATTGGGTGCGATACGTCGTCTACGTTGTGTGGTACACAGATATGTATTGGATTGGGTGCGATATATCGTCTATGTTGTGTGGTACGCATCTATGTATTGGATTGGGTGCGATATATCGTCTATGTTATGTGGTACACAGATATGTATTGGATTGGGTGCGATACATCATCTATGTTGTGTGGTACGCATCTATGTATTGGATTGGGTGCGATACATCGTCTATGTTGTGTGGTACACAGATATGTATTGGATTGGGTGCGATATATCGTCTATGTTGTGTGATATACATCTATGTATTGGATTGGGTGCGATACATCGTCTATGTTGTGCGGTATACATCTATGTAATGGATTGGGTGCGATACGTCGTCTACGTTGTGTGGTACGCATCTATGTATTGGATTGGGTGCGATACATCGTCTATGTTGTGTGGTACACATATATGTATTGGATTGGGTGCGTTACGTCGTCTATGTTGTGTGGTACACAGATATGTATTGGATTGGGTGCGATATATCGTCTATGTTGTGTGGTACGCATCTATGTATTGGATTGGGTGCGATATATCGTCTATGTTATGTGGTACACAGATATGTATTGGATTGGGTGCGATACATCATCTATGTTGTGTGGTACGCATCTATGTATTGGATTGGGTGCGATACATCGTCTATGTTGTGTGGTACACAGATATGTATTGGATTGGGTGCGATATATCGTCTATGTTGTGTGATATACATCTATGTATTGGATTGGGTGCGATACATCGTCTATGTTGTGCGGTATACATCTATGTAATGGATTGGGTGCGATACGTCGTCTACGTTGTGTGGTACGCATCTATGTATTGGATTGGGTGCGATACATCGTCTATGTTGTGTGGTACACATATATGTATTGGATTGGGTGCGATATATCGTCTATGTTGTGTGGTACACATATATGTATTGGATTGGGTGCGATACATCGTCTATGTTGTGTGGTACACATATATGTATTGGATTGGGTGCGATATATCGTCTATGTTGTGTGGTATACATCTATGTAATGGATTGGGTGCGATACATCGTCTATGTTGTGTGGTACGCATCTATGTATTGGATTGGGTGCGATACATCGTCTGGACTTGATGAACACATCAAACATACAAAACTGGAAACCATGCTCAGAAGACACACAAAAGTCTTAAAGAGAACTTAATGTAGATAAATATCCAACAACAACCATATCCTGAATGTCATCATTGCTCTTTCGTATCTGCCTAGTAGTTGTGTGTCGTCCGTGGTCCAGTGGTAGAGCGTCGGATTTGGAATCGAACGGTTCGGGTTCGATACTCAGTCAGGCCACGTATGTAGTGTCATTGAGCAAGGCACCTCACACACATTGCTTAGTACTGGTTAACCGCTATGGTCAGCTTAGCATGCCCAGGAAAACATGTCTAGGTCCCCGCAAGGGGTTTGACATTAATGGAACATACACTATGCTAGTATAACATAAGTATATTCGACATGTAACATCAGCAACAGTAAATTGTTATTAAGATTAGATTATATGATACACGCTTGCGTGCGTGTGGGCATGCATGCAGGCAGACAAAATGGCTTTGATGGTGACGGGTGTTATATTTTTAGCATGCTCTGATATCGACTAAATGTGTTGTGTTTGTAGTGTCGGGTGTATAGTGTACCATAACGCCACTAATAGAATGGACGAACTAGTTTGCTACCAGGAACGCTCGCCTGACAACTGGAAGTCATGACGTGCCCTGATCCATAGCGTATGTAGAAGTGATACAAAAGCTTCCAACTACGGATGTACCATGAAACACGTGTTTAGTGTGACATAACTTATTTTGCAGGTTGCGCTATCACGTCGAGCAGTTAAAACATCATTACCTCCACCTATTTGTACATTGGAAGTGAGCCAGTACGGGATACGTATGTTTGACAAGAGTAAATCGGGGGTAAGTCGGACTTAATGTACTACAGTATGCTTGACATGAGTAAATCGGGGGTAAGTCGGACTTAACCCTTTCAACACCACAGACCTCTAAATAGGCTTACAAAAAGTGTAGATCCAAATGAGCCGGCTCGTGACGAGCCGTCTCATCAGGATCTGCACTTTTTGCCAGTGATATGACTATTTTTAGACATAATTACCCATTTTGATAAATGAAGTTGTCCAAATGTGATTTTCTGATTCATTTATTGGTTTATGAATATCATGGACCAGTCCATGTGAGTTACTTGGTGTTGAATGGGTTAATGTACTACAGTATGTTTGACAAGAGTAAATCGGGGGTAAGTCGGACTTGATGTAGGCTACTACAGTATGTTTGACAAGAGTAAATCGGGGGTAAGTCGAACTTGATGTACTACAGTATGTTTGACAAGAGTAAATCGGGGGTAAGTCGGACTTGATGTAGGCTACTACAGTATGTTTGACAAGAGTAAATCGGGGGTAAGTCGAACTTGATGTACTACAGTATGTTTGACAAGAGTAAATCGGGGGTAAGTCGGACTTGATGTAGGCTACTACAGTATGTTTGACAAGAGTAAATCGGGGGTAAGTCGAACTTGATGTACTACAGTATGTTTGACAAGAGTAAATCGGGGGTAAGTCGGACTTGATGTAGGCTACTACAGTATGTTTGACAAGAGTAAATCGGGGGTAAGTCGAACTTGATGTACTACAGTATGTTTGACAAGAGTAAATCGGGGGTAAGTCGAACTTGATGTACTACAGTATGTTTGACAAGAGTAAATCGGGGGTAAGTCGAACTTGATGTACTACAGTATGTTTGACAAGAGTAAATCGGGGGTAAGTCGACTGATGTACTACAGTATTTTGACGTTGTTTGGGTTGGGGGTGTGTTGTGTTGTTGTTTGGGTTGGGGGTGTGGTGTGTACTACAGTATGTTTGACAAGAGTAAATCGGGGGTAAGTCGACTTGATGTACTACAGTATGTTTGACAAGAGTAAATCGGGGGTAAGTCGAACTTGATGTATACAGTATGTTTGACAAGAGTAAATCGGGGGTAAGTCGAACTTGATGTACTACAGTATGTTTGACAAGAGTAAATCGGGGGTAAGTCGGACGTGATGTACTACAGTATGTTTGACAAGAGTAAATCGGGGTAAGTCGGACTTAATGTACTACAGTATGTTTGACAAGAGTAAATCGGGGTAAGTCGGACTTGATGTACTACAGTATGTTTGACAAGAGTAAATCGGGGTAAGTCGGACTTAATGTACTACAGTATGTTTGACAAGAGGAAATCGGGGTAAGTCGGACTTGATGTACTACAGTATGTTTGACAAGAGGAAATCGGGGTAAGTCGAAATTAATGTAAGCTACTACAGTATGTTTGACAAGAGGAAATCGGGGGTAAGTCGGACTTGATGTACTACAGTATGTTTGACAAGAGAAAATCGGGGGTAAGTAGGACTTGGTGTACTACAGTATGTTTGACAAGAGTAAATCGGGGTAAGTCGAAATTAATGTAAGCTACTACAGTATGTTTGACAAGAGTAAATCGGGGGTAAGTCGGACTTGATGTACTACAGTATGTTTGACAAGAGTAAATCGGGGGTAAGTCGAACTTGATGTAGGCTACTACAGTATGTTTGACAAGAGTAAATCGGGGGTAAGTCGGACTTGATGTACTACAGTATGTTTGACAAGAGTAAATCGGGGGTAAGTCGAACTTGATGTACTACAGTATGTTTGACAAGAGTAAATCGGGGGTAAGTCGAACGTGATGTACTACAGTATGTTTGACAAGAGTAAATCGGGGGTAAGTCGGACTTGATGTACTACAGTATATTTGACTGAATTTTAGCCTATTTCTTTGCTGTTATGAGGCTACCAAAATACTGTCTAACACCCAGGTTGATACGCTGTGTTTTCGAGTATGATAGTCTTACTTTATACAAATTTATTTTAGCTCGATTGCGAAACAAGTTCTATCAACTTATATTAATCACTCTCGAGACCTCATTCCTGATGGAATCCATCGCCATGAAGGAGAGTGAAGAGACAATGTGGAATGTAAATGCCTTGCCTAAGGGCACAATCGTAACGGCTCCAGCGGGGTTCGAACTCCGGACCTTTCACACCTGAAGCGAACGTGCATCCACTGCGCTACCACAACTTTGAGTATGATATCACGTTTACTGCTTTGATAACACGTTTTCTGGTTTGAAACCCGTGCCCGTATTAACCATCTCCGGCGAAAATAACGCATACTCACTCAGTGCTAGTTTATTACTTCTTGTAGCGTCTGTGTGTGTGTCAAATTTGACAGATAACATATGTTTGTAGTTTCTGGGTAATATTTCAATCGATTGCGTGTATCTAACTCACACCAAAGTAAGAGAGACGTTATTACGTGGCTATAGCTTCATATCAGCCTAGGTATCGACCATTGGTAACTTAATGTCAGCATTCGACCTTCGATCTCAGGCTGATATCAAGTTACCTCGGGTCGATACCTATGCTGATATCAAGTTACCTCGGGTCGATACCTATGCTGATATCAAGTTACCTCGGTCGATACCTATGCTGATATCAAGTTACCTCGGGTCGATACCTATGCTGATATGAAACTGTCCACGTACTAACCTCTAAATATAGCGTCAAATAAATATTTTCGAACCCAATTTGTCAGTGACATCATGTCGATGGCGTTAGTTCATCTGTTATAAAATCACAGTTCAAGGCCAATCAAGGTGATATACAATACACGTGTGTTGTTTATTTGAATTGCACATTGTACATTGAGGCCGAAGGCCAAACACAGGTCCATTTTGCTTCTTATGTTTATGCCACATTATGTTTTAGACTTCAACACACTTTTAATAGTTTTACTGATTAACGGATACAATGACACGTGGGTTCCATGTTCCCGTTGTGCAGCCCTTGTCCAGTGGTCAACACGTTGGACTGGTAATCCAGGGATCGCAGGTTCGATCCCCTGCCTGACCCTAATAAAATTAACAGTATTTCAGATGGGACGTTAAACCGAGGTCTCGTGTAGGTGCTGTACACCGTGCACGTAAAAGAACCAGAGGAGACTCTGGAATGGATCTCTGTCTGTATCATTGCACTATCCTCCACAAATCTAAAATGACTAATCTCTTCAGGAGGCGTCGCTCATATGGGCAACCGGTAGCGACGATAAATAAACGTAAATCACAACACAGATCGAGTATAGATTTAACATTAGCCACTAAGCAGTGGTGTAAATAGTGTTGATGAAAATGACTGAATTATTTCATTCATAAACATTGAAAGCAAACAGTATCGCTACTCGCGATTGATGTTAGTTAATATAACTCCAGTTTACTGTTTCAATATTGTAACATAGCATATGTTAGCAACCACCACGCATCTTTACTGCGCATTATTAAACTGACCCCAAAATATGTCCTGTGTATTACGGTCTTGTATGAACAGAGCAAAGGCTTTCCGATTGAAATATTTGCATAAGTGGGAGGAGATATGACCAAATATGGCGTATATGCCCATTTGGCTGTTACGCAGTATATATTTACAGTTCAAAACCGAAAGTGAAAATTTCAAATATCATAAATTTGTCCAAAACGGCCATATACGCTAATGAAATTGGTATTTTATGATAGATATAACAGTATTCTTTTCATTCTGGGCACTTCCAAGAATGTAATTTGACGTATATCCTGTGTATTTGGCTCGCATCCGAGTGACATGACAAGTCTCACCTGACAAGGGAAGTAATCAAACTTAACTATTACCAATATTCCACTTCCGCCGTCGTAATCGTAATTCATGCAGAGTAAAAAAAACATTAAAATATTGCAAAATGTGTCCTTCTCTCAAGCTCGATTGAGGTATAAATAGATACGGTATTGTGGTTTGAATAAATGCAAATATGCATTTGCGCTCACTGAAGATTAATTAGCTTGTATTTGCAATTTTCTAAAATCAAAATGGCTGTTCGTACACAGTTCATTCGTACTCGGTTACCGTACACCGTTCATTCGTACTCGGTTACGAGTCGGTATATTAAAACTATATTAATTTATAAGTGTGTTGTATGTACTGTGTGCATAAAATTGTTACAGAACAGGTGAGAAATGTTTATAGAAGAACATAACACTGACTACTATGTAGAATACCGTTTCATGATCAAGTAATAAGTTGGGGTCAACTTTTTTAAGAAATTGAAAATCAAGCCTTTTCTGACTGCAATTTTTCATCATTTACAAGTCCATTAATTTCAAAATTTGTGGTGTAACAAAGTTAATCTATACATTTTTGCAAATGGTTTGATGAGATCTACCAGAAAATGTATAGTTTTACATGTATTATAGCTGTTAGTAAAATCATTGAATGTTGCTACATATGTTAATGTTTGTATCCGCTATTTTTCAGCATGAAAATCTGGACACATTTGCACACTTCTTTGCTTTGAAAAATATAACTTTCTGTGGTCATCATCCGAGAAATGAACGGTAAGATATCGACATATAATACATGCGTCGTGATATATATGAAGCATATGTCTAAATCACAGGGATGCTGGGTTTTGTGGTTACCATAGGAAAAAATAGATTTTAAGTACATTCATTCTATTTGGTTGGGTGTCCATCTCAAACAGTTCTAAGCAAATATGGCCAAGCTTTTATACTCTCCTTCAAAGAAAACACAACTTTAAACAACATGCATATATATATAACAGTTGCACTAAACTACATCATGCCATAAATACATGGGTTATTTCACACACAAAACCATAACGCTGATGATGATTGGGCTTATTTACCTTCGCCTCCGACGAACCATATGGGCGAGCAAAAAAACCATAACTTAAGACCGGTGCGCTTAATTAGTGTAAATCAACAATAAACAATGTGGGTGCTTCGGTTTATTGAGCAAACAACTACGCCAAAGCAGAGATCAATAAAAAAAAATCAAATTTTTCATTTTGTTTTCGCAAGCATCATGACGTCGTTGTTCGTCGTTGTTCTATTGTATATAACCCAGTTTTGAAACTAGCAATATTCAATTCAATTATTGTTGAGAGAGAGAGAGAGAGAGAGAGAGAGAGAGAGAGGAGAGGAGAGAATTAATTATTTGAGAAGAGGAGCAAATATTTCTGAAGATTTGACGTTTTCGAACCCCACTGAGGGTGTCGAATTATTTCATTTGAGGATGCTATACATCTGGCTTGTGTTAGGTTGGTGGTTCTCGCCCTGTTTTTGTTTTGTAACTTTATTTATTTTACAACGATTGCGAAGCAAGTTTTAACAACTTATAGTAATCACTCCCGTTGTCTCGGATGAAAGCGTATATGTGGTCATTCGTATGGGAGGAAACCGGAATACCCGGAGAAAACCCACCTGTCCGATCTGGCGACCATCCCTGTTCCCGCCCTAGTCGTAAATTCTGCTTGATTCTGGCACCTAGGGTCTTCGTCCACTAATAATATATGACAATTCGCCATATGACATACGCTGTTGGTGAGACGTTAGACCCAAACACCTAAATAACAAACTAGAGATGACGCTTCATAATTGCGATGTATATATACTATGTAAGCTGTTAGGAACTCCATCGGCAACTTGGTGGATATCAAACTATATCGTCGGTCTGTACTTTGTAATAGTATAAACTTTATTTATTATACAACGATTGCGAAACAAGATTTATATTAATCACTCTCGTTGGCGGGGATGAAAGCGTATATATATGTGTGGTCATTTGCGTGAAAGGAAACCGGAGTACCCTAAAACCCACCACACCGATCTGGCAACCACCGTACCATATCACATACTTCCAGGTCAGAGAATCGAACCCGTGTTACATTGGTGAGAAGCGAGCGTGCTATAACCACTGCGCTAATCGGACAGCCAATATTAAATAATTGGTAATGATATTATGATATAGATAGATTTCTTTATTTATAGAGGGTGACCTAATTAGTTCTGAACTAATCTTCCTTAGGGCCCTCTAATATGCTGCTATTGTTTGTCGAATTAAAGCATTATTATATTTTACAGATATTGTGCTTTTATAACGAAGCATCCAAACCAGTATAGATATGCCTGCCACGTGTTTCTTGGTGAGAAATCCACGCGCTCTGTCACGGACGCCGTTGGGTAATATTTAGAAATTACAACTAATGAATTAAAGTTGCTTGTTATTAAGTAATACATACCAAGTCGTGATTAATTAAAACGAAAGTAATATTTTCTAGTTGTATAGATTTATAAGTATATTTAAGAAAGTTTAAACTATTCCGTGGTTAACTCGTTGGGACTGGTAATCCAGGGATCGCAGGTTCGATCCCCCGTCTGACCATAATAAAATTAGCTTTCAGATGGGACTTTAAATCGAGGTCTCGTGTCGGTGTTTTACACCGTGCACGTAAAAGAACCAGAGGAGACTCTGGAATGGGTCTCTGTCTGTATCATTGCACTATCCTCCAAAAATCTAAAATGACTAATCTCTTCAGGAGGCGTCGCTCATAATTATGGGCAACCAGTAGCGACGGTAAATAAACGTAAAACACACGCAAACACAGTTTAAACGATTGGGCTATATGTTGTATACAATGCATTATTATTTAATAAATTTACATTGTATATTTAAAAATGAATTTATATTAAAAGAACATCATATTGATAAGAACGGAAATGGTTCACGTGCTTAATATTATGAAATTGAACTTGGTAGATACAATGATATAGAAACAGAAAATCGATTATGTAAACTATGTAACCAAAAGTCGGTTGAATCGGAGTATCACTTTTTGCTATGTTGTACCAGATACAGAAGTTTAAGAACTAAATACCTTGATAATATATCTTGGCATTGTGTACAGAATGCTAGCATGCTACATAAGAATACAATACAATTGTTAAATGCAACTTAAGTATATAAGGAATCTATGTTACTAAGAATAAATACCCTAAATAATGTCGCTGTTTCTTAAAATATGTACAGTATGTATGTTTAAGCTTTATTTATTTTACAACGATTGCGAAGCAGGTTTTAATAACTTATATTAATCACTCTGGCGCGGATGAAAACGTATAAAATTATGTGGTCATTCGTGTGGGAGGAAAGCAGAGGACCCGGAGAAAACCAACCTGTCCGATCTGGCAACCATCGTACCATCTCGAATACTTCCCGGTTCGAAGATCGAACCCTGGTTGCATTGGTGAAAAGCGATAGTATGTATGTCTTTGCCACAATTTTCAATGGCAATGTATTGTTTATACCTATAAACTTCAAACTGAATATCTCATTTAATTTCAGACAAGCTTTCAAAAGATTCTACCAAGAGTACATGGCATTTACACATCCGACAGAAGACATTTATATGGAATAATATGAATTTCACCAGATAGAAGACATTGACATGGAATAATATGAATCTCGTCCGATAGAAGACATTGCCATGGAATAATATGAATCTCGTCAGATAGAAGACATTGACAGGGAATAATATGAATCTCACCAGATAGAAGACATTGCCATGGAATAATATGAATCTCACCAGATAGAAGACATTGCCATGGAATAATATGAATCTCGTCAGATAGAAGACATTGACAGGGAATAATATGAATCTCACCAGACAGAAGACATTGCCATGGAATAATATGAATCTCACAAGATAGAAGACATTGCCATGGAATAATATGAATCTCACAAGATAGAAGACATTGACATGGGATAATATGAATCTCGTCAGATAGAAGACATTGACAGGGAATAATATGAATCTCACAAGATAGAAGACATTGACAGGGAATAATATGAATCTCGTCAGATAGAAGACATTGCCATGGAATAATATGAATCTCACCAGATAGAAGACATTGCCATGGAATAATATGAATCTCACAAGATAGAAGACATTGCCATGGAATAATATGAATTTCACCAGATAGAAGACATTGACATGGAATAATATGAATCTCACAAGATAGAAGACATTGCCATGGAATAATATGAATTTCACCAGATAGAAGACATTGACATGGAATAATATGAATCTCACAAGATAGAAGACATTGACATGGAATAATATGAATCTCGTCAGATAGAAGACATTGCCATGGAATAATATGAATCTCACCAGATAGAAGACATTGACATGGAATAATATGAATCTCACAAGATAGAAGACATTGACATGGAATAATATGAATCTCGTCAGATAGAAGACATTGCCATGGAATAATATGAATCTCACCAGATAGAAGACATTGCCATGGAATAATATGAATCTCACCAGATAGAAGACATTGCCATGGAATAATATGAATCTCACAAGATAGAAGACATTGCCATGGAATAATATGAATCTCACAAGATAGAAGACATTGACAGGGAATAATATGAATCTCGTCAGATAGAAGACATTGACATGGAATAATATGAATCTCACAAGATAGAAGACATTGACAGGGAATAATATGAATCTCACAAGATAGAAGACATTGACAGGGAATAATATGAATCTCACAAGATAGAAGACATTGACAGGGAATAATATGAATCTCGTCAGATAGAAGACATTGACAGGGAATAATATGAATCTCACAAGATAGAAGACATTGACATGGGATAATATGAATCTCGTCAGATAGAAGACATTGACAGGGAATAATATGAATCTCGTCAGATAGAAGACATTGCCATGGAATAATATGAATCTCACCAGATAGAAGACATTGCCATGGAATAATATGAATCTCACCAGATAGAAGACATTGCCATGGAATAATATGAATCTCACAAGATAGAAGACATTTACATGGAATAATATGAATCTCACCAGATAGAAGATATTTACGTGGAATAATATGAATCTCGTCAGATAGAAGACATTGACATGGAATAATATGAATCTCACAAGATAGAAGACATTTACGTGGAATAATATGAATCTCGTCAGATAGAAGACATTGACATGGAATAATATGAATCTCACCAGATAGAAGACATTTACGTGGAATAATATGAATCTCACAAGATAGAAGACATTGACATGGAATAATATGAATCTCACAAGATAGAAGACATTGACATGGAATAATATGAATCTCGTCAGATAGAAGACATTGACATGGAATAATATGACTCATCCAATAGAATACATTTACATGGAATAAGCTAACCCTAAAAGATACTATATATTGACATTGAAATATATGACGCTCATTAGACAAAATATATTTCCATTGAATTAAACAACTATTCTCAGCATGTGTAGAGGTCTACTTGAATCACGGCGACTCTCCAGCTGTTGTCGGTGGTGGAAGGCCTCTGGTGCCTCCAAGCATTATTTCAGACATGGACGGGCACCTGGGTTGAACCACTGACCTTTCGCAAGCGAGTTGGATAGCTTCCTTGCATCATAGAATGCAACACCCCCAGTGGGATTCGAACATACATATGTGAGGATTATACGATTTGAAATCAACAAACGTAATCCATCGTCCACGGTGGCCCATTTCATGTCGTACAAATATTAAGTTTACAAATAAAGTCAACATGCAACTTTCATCTGATTGTTCCTAGCTGTTTTCTGATTGTTCCTAATTTGTCATCTGATGTTGCTCCGAACTGTCATCTAGCTTTCATATTAGTGTCCTGAACCGCCCTACGATTATTCCTAGCTGTCATCTTATTGTAACTAACAGTCATCAGATTGTTACGCACTGTCATCTAATTGTTCCTGATCATCACCCGATTGTCCCCAACTGTCATCTGACTGATCCTAGCTAGTATCTGATTGGTACTAGATATTATCTGATTCTTCCTAGCTGTCATCTGATTGTTCCAAACTGTCATCTGATTGTTCCTAACTGTCATCTGATTGTTCCAAACTGTCATGTGATTGTTCCTAACTGTCATCTGATTGTTCCAAACTGTCATCTGATTGTTCCTAACTGTCATCTGATTGTTCCAAACTGTCATCTGATTGTTCCAAACTGTCATCTGATTGTTCCTAGCTGTCATGATTGTTCCTAACTGTCATCTGATTGTTCCAAACTGTCATCTGATTGTTCCAAACTGTCATCTGATTGTTCCAAACTGTCATCTGATTGTTCTTAACTGCCATGATTGTTCCAAACTGTCATCTGATTGTTCCAAACTGTCATGATTGTTCCAAACTGTCATCTGATTGTTCCAAACTGTCATCTGATTGTTCCTAACTGTCATCTGATTGTTCCTAACTGTCATGATTGTTCCTGCCCACGTGTACATTTAAAGTCTCTTTACGCATTGTTTTCTTCAAACAGGAAAATAAAACAATAATTCATATGCAAAATTAGTCTTGTGTTTTCATTAACAAACAACCATTTACAACGTGATTGGTGTTTACGCGGGAACTAATATTAGATCTCAAACAATTATTATTGGGAAGTGGAAATGTAACTCTGTCATCACTATTTATAACATGTCACTGCTGCCAGACGCATCACACTTACAACAGATAAATACAAACCAACACATTAATGAGTGCATGTTGCACTCATATCATATCACGTACACTCAAAATCGGCTATTTACTCACCAAAGTGGACATTTATGTCCCACATTCACTTAAATTTGGACACACTGAGACCAATTGTAATATTGGTAAGGTGTGCCACCTGTGTGTTGGCACCGTCATTCTCACAAGGACGACGAGTGTCGATAGCCAATATCCTGTGTGAATTGCAGTGAGCCTCATTCATCCAAGTCTCGCAACTGCGAGACTTGGCAAATAGAGTGTGGTGTACTCCAGATTCACACAGAATATTGCATTCCCAGACGTTAAAATTGTCAATTGCAGATACACTACACCAGCAGCAACATATTCCTCAATCACAAAATCACACGCAAACAAATCAACCCAGTGCATTGATGCGTCTACGCAAACGTTTGATTCCGACTGCGAGTCTACCATTCCAAAAGACCTACCCGTGAAAAACAACATACATCGTCAGCGCAGTAATGAATGAATGAATGAATGGTGTTTTACGGCGCATCGACATCTAAGGTCATGTAGCGCGCATTAAAGTTATGTTTATTGTCGAGTGTATGAAATAAAATTCTATATAAGTATATGCATTACGTAAAAATTAATACTAAGAAGTTAAATGAATGAATGAATGAATGGTGTTTTACGGCACATCGACATCTAAGGTCATGTAGCGCGCATTAAAGTTATGTTTATTGTCGAGTGTATGACATAAAATTCTATATAAGTATATGCATTACGTAAAAATTAATACTAAGAAGTTATAAAGACGTAAGATTAATTACAGGTAATATATGAATGAATGATTACTACAAAGGCATGATTAACAATTGATATCACAGCTTATTATAAATTCCTATCGTCAGCGCAGTATTTAAAAACCATCAACATTGTCGGGTATTTCTAAACCCGCTTTAATAACTTCGGGTAATTCTAAACACGCTCTGGTAGATCAAACACCAAGAAACAAAGTAACATTAAATCAATTAACCCATTCAACCCCAAGTAACTGACATGGACTGGTGCGTGATATTTTCAGACCAATAAATTAATAAGAAAATTACCTTTGGACCAGTTCATTTATCAAAATGGGTAATTTTATCTAAAAATAGTAATAATTATTACTGGCAAAAAGTGCAGATCCTGATGAGACGGCTCGTCATGAGCCGGCTCATCTGGATCTACACTTTTCATAAGCCTATTTAGAGGCCTGTGGGGTTGAAAGGACCAATAGGCGGAGGTTATGATGATCCCCCTGCTCAGCCTAAATCAGTATAGCACTCTCCTAGAGCGACATGGATGATGAGGATCATACCAAATCACAATCTCTCCTGACACAATCACGAGGCTAGATTCTGTAAATCTCATGCAACATTAATAAGTATATTTTATTAATTAATTGTATACTTCGGTCCATATTTTTTACATAAATCAACTGAATAATAAACCAGATATTATTCAGTGGAATTGGCGTGGTTTAATGTAATTAGTCTGTTGTTGAATCAAGGAACTTCTATACTATGTCTTCAGGAAACCTTTTTAAAAGCCCAAACTTTCACAATTATTCTATCTACATGCATAGTTATACCGTTCCAGATGCAGAACGAGCATGTGCTGGTTCATCCATCAGTGTCAGTACTAAAACGCTTCAACGATCTATCAAACTAAATACTAACGTTCAAGCTGTTGACAAATTGCAAAATTATACCTTCATCCTGCAACTGGAAATTATAGATCACTGGATTTAACAGTGCCACTATCATTCGAGATTGTTGATGGAAACTAGGCGACGACCTTTGTGGAATTGATCACTTTCCAAATTTTCTCAATGATTTATAACCAATAGCGACCGATAATATTCAACGTTGCAAATTAAATAAAGCTCATTGTCACGCATTTGACGAATTGTGCGAAGATCAATTATCTACTGACAATTTAATTCAAACTGAAATTTCAGAAATTCTCTAAAAGGAATAAACAGTTATGTGTCTAAACTTTACTCTAGGACCTCAATTAAAAAGGTCTGGGATATGGTGAGAAAATTCAGTGGAAAATCCAAATCAACCACTAGGACATTTAAATATATCGAATAAAAACATCACCTCAAAGGAAGATATTGTAAATACTTTAATTGTTCTTCCAAAGAGTAATATGAACGAGTTCAAAAGATTAAACCAAAACGACGAAAAGAGAACGCTAACTTTTTTTATAATCAGATAGTTTCTATTGATGAACTCACTGATGCAATAAACAAATCACACGATACCGGTGTTGAACTTGATGAAATACAACTATCAATTCTTGAATGAATCATTTGCCCACATATTCACATATTCATTATTTGCACTACTAACGTGATTGGAAATGTTTATTCGTGATGCTTTTATCAAGAAAGACCTTGTAGTTAATATATTTTTCGATCTTGAAAAAGCTTACGATAAACCATGGAAACATGGTTTTATGATAAGACATGATTTAGGATTTAAACGACATATGCCACATTTTATATCCGACTTTCTCCTAGATAGGCAATTTATGTAATGAGTGTGTTCCACCCTCACTAGCAATCACGAACAAGAATTGGGTGTCCCGCAAGTCAGTATTGTATCTGTTACACGTTTTAATATTAATTGTATCTATGGCAACCTACCTCTGTTGGATTAATGTTTCTCTAGCGACCTACCATTGTTGTATTACTGTTTCTGGGGCAACTAACCCCTGTTATATATATATAACCAATGCTGGTGACAACCAACCCTTCTTGCCAACATAAATCTATGGCATTTCAATGTGTGTTTATGGCAAGCTGAGCAAGTTAGAATTACAGCTTTATGACAACAAATGTATTGGACCAATGTTTGTCCATCGTAACCTACACATTGTTGTTTGAAATATCTATGTCAACCAACCCTGGAATGTTAGTTCAATGCTTAAATCAACCCTGGTATGTTAGTTCAATGTTTAAATCAATCCTGGTATGTTAGTTCAATG
Source organism: Archivesica marissinica (assembly GCA_014843695.1). Taxonomy (NCBI): domain Eukaryota; kingdom Metazoa; phylum Mollusca; class Bivalvia; order Venerida; family Vesicomyidae; genus Archivesica; species Archivesica marissinica. The sequence goes on from CM026387.1 coordinate 56,485,786, forward strand.
TTTAAATCAATCCTGGTATGTTAGTTCAATGTTTAAATCAATCCTGGTATGTTAGTTCAATGTTTATCTACGTCAACCAACCCTGGTATGTTTTGGATAATAATATCTATGGCAACTAACCCATGGACCCTGCAATTCCAAATCCAACATTCTACCATGGGGCCACGGACAGCACACTAAATGGTAAACAGACTATGTTGTTTTTGAACAAAAATAAATTAGCGGCATGTCATCAACAGATCAAAAGGAAAAGCCGTCGTTGTAACCGATGTGTCCTTCACAATCACATAATGTATATAGTAGTGAAAATAATATTTCATGTATTTGTACTTCTATTCTTTAATGCCTTCATAACAAGAAGAAAGATACATAGTAGATATATTTACCTCAACTACTTTAGCAATGCTCAGTAAGTTATTAGTACTAGTGAGTCATCTATATCCGTCATGTCTGTTCATACAGGATTGATTACAGTACAAACCTAGCATAAAATGTATTGTCTTGAAAATGGCACCGCCTCTGGCACAACAATTCGCTCACATGCTCTTGTGACATTGCATACATCATCAACATCAAGTATAAAGGCACATTTTGTTAGGGCACCTGTTGTTAGGACAGGATACATGTTGTTAGGGCACATGTTGTTAGGACATGTGTTGTTAGGACACGTGTTGTTAGGACACATGTTGTTAGGGCACACGTTGTTAGGACAGGACACATGTTGTTAGGACACATGTTGTTAGGACAGGACACATGTTGTTAGGGCACATGTTGTTAGGACATGTGTTGTTAGGACACGTGTTGTTAGGACACATGTTGTTAGGGCACACGTTGTTAGGACAGGACACATGTTGTTAGGACAGGACACATGTTGTTAGGGGCACATATTGTTAGGACACGTGTTGTTAGGACATGTGTTGTTAGGGCACATGTTGTTAGGACACGTGCTGTTAGGATACATGTTGTTAGGGCACATGTTGTTAGGACACCTGTTGTTAGGACATGGCACATGTTGTTAGGACACCTGTTGTTAGGGCACATGTTGTTAGGGCACATATTGTTAGGACACGTGTTGTTAGGACATGTGTTGTTAGGGCACATGTTGTTAGGACACGTGCTGTTAGGATACATGTTGTTAGGGCACATGTTGTTAGGACACCTGTTGTTAGGACATGGCACATGTTGTTAGGACACCTGTTGTTAGGGCACATGTTGTTAGGGCACTTGTTGTTAGGACACATGTTGTTAGGACACATGTTGTTAGGACACATATTGTTAGGACAGGACACATGTTGTTAGGACACATGTTGTTAGGGCACATGTTGTTAGGGTACCTGTTGTTAGGACACATGTTGTTAGGACACATGTTGTTAGGGCACATGTTGTTAGGGCACCTGTTGTTAGGACATATGTTGTTAGGGCACATGTTGTTAGGGCACATGTTGTTAGGGCACATGTTGTTAGGACACATGTTGTTAGGGCACATGTTGTTAGGACACATGTTGTTAGGACACATGTTGTTAGGGCACATGTTGTTAGGGCACCATGTTGTTAGGGCACATGTTGTTAGGACACATGTTGTTAGGGCACATGTTGTTAGGGCACATGTTGTTAGGACATTTTCATCAGATTTGTACCACTAGCCAGTAAAACTTCAACGCAATTGTTTTTAATTTCTAATATAACTTTAACAGTAGCATAATATAGCCATATGCTTTTGGATAGGCAATGGGTTAATGGAAGAGGGCTTCAGCTAGAGGGCGATTTGGGAGAAATGTCTCCTTCAGGTGCCTCACAAATTCATTATAACTGATTATTATGCATGCTCAATACTTTAAAACACACCTTGCACCAAGTTGGGCTAAAGTTGGATAATAAATATTGAAGCTTTCAGGCATATACTGCCTAACGGTATATCGTATTCATGTTTTATTTCAGTCAACAGGTAGTCTACATTCATTTCAGTTATTTCTGTTCTATCTTTAATACATTCAACTGTCATTATGTCCTGAACAACATCATTCTCTTTACTTAATCTGCATTGTTATGTGTTATCTTCGTCTTTAGACTCACTATTTGAACTTTCAGCTGCATTTTCCGCTTCAGTTTCAGCATTTGAAGCTAAATTAGGATGATCAGTATCTATATTATCTACAGGATCTGAGCCAGGAACTTCATTGAGGTTGTTACTATCACCTCTTTCTCTTGCTGCCATTTTACTTCCTTCAGGTTCAATATCTGAATCAACAGTAGCACTATCATCCTCCATATTTACAACAGTATCTGAGACATCTGTTTCATTAATGCTACTACTATTCACACTCCCAGCTGCATCTACAGTTCCACTGGAATCTGCAGATTTATCTTCCAATTCTTCGCCAGTTTTAACTTCACTAGTGGATATACTACTACCATTACTAGGACCAGGATCAGCTCCATTACTAAAACTGGCTGCTGTGCCTTCTGTCTTTTCTCCCGTCTCGAGAAAATTCTTCCAATTTTTCAGTCGGGCTTCCCTCTCTGTCTCCGATTCCTCAACCTTTAATGAAAACAAAAAATCAAGAACAAAATGAGCAAAGCAACTTTTCTGAAAGACATGTACAAAATGTGTAGCTATTTAGTTTAATCATATTTTATTGAATTCATCATGATATAGTATACAACACAAGGTTACAAAAAGATAGCATGATAATACAAATGGTTTGGGCCACTAGTTTTAACATTAGAAAACGGCCTGCACCAGAACGTCACATTTATGCAGAATTAAACAAAATGACTGATTTTGGCAAGAATAAATGAAAAAACTCCAAAGTCATAAATGAAACGAAAGCACTAAATATAAATGCAGCCCACGTTTCCACCCGCTGTTCCATCCCACAACGCTATGACCAGAACACAAGACCCAGATACCACCAACAAAGTGATGTACTATTAATATAAGGTGACAATGCTACAAAAACCGACCAGTACTCTTTATATATGTTGGTACTTGTAAGAATAAAGCGGTGTTCTCCTCGTCAGATAATGCCTCGATGCCATGAAGTAATTTATGTGAACTAAGTAGATGGAATAGATGTAAGTTTGCTAATCACCAAAACTGACAAGGAATGATATTCAAGTTAACTACACAGTAACATATTCGAGGAGAAGAATTATATAAAACTTCTTCTGTATTTTGATATGAAGAAGAAGAGGAAGAAGAATCGTTTATTAAGACACAAACATAAACAGTTTATGGTCTACAAACAAATGAATATAATAATACTAAATACTAACCAATCAATCTTGTATTGCATGTGTAAATCTCTGACATACATTACCCATTTATATATACATATAAGGTATTATTATAAGTGTGCTTACTAATTGGAGCTTTTAAATGTTTAATATATTAATAATGTTGATTATATTGGAGGATAATCTCAAAACATCCTAAAAGTATAATTCAAGGGATTAGTGCAAAACTACCGCAACCCCTTCACTGTATCCATGTGGTTACACTAGTTTTGCACCAAGCACTCGATTTGACTTAAATTGAAATGTATGCAGTTAATTGAAGGTTCGTTTTAGCTCAAATGTGTAACACAGTATATATTTTCTTAAAATGTGTTAAATTTCTAAACATGCTTTAGGTAATAAGTAAATATCGGTTGAAGAAAAGTTTATATTCTTACATACTATATGCTTTCATATGTAATGTATGCATTGTTCATTATGTATTAGGGAGAAGAACTATATAAGTTTTCTCTCGTTCTAATCCCTTTCAGTCTATTGCTGTTAATTTATATGTAAAATGTTAATTTTGTTATGTACATGTAAAATACTGAAATAAATAATGTTTAAACTAAAATGTATTAGATTGGGAAATAAAATATGCTTAAATTAAGGTAACAAACAGACTGGTTATCAGGAAACCGTATTTCACCAGAAGGCACAAAATACAAAACAGTCAAATGATATTAATCTCTAACACAGACCTCGTATTTGGTATTGCCATCCCAGGGGGCTGCTAGTAACCGTCGCTTGGCAAAGTAGCGTTGATGTAGGTATTCTATACACTTGTCCGCTTCTTCTGCTTCCTTAAAGTGAATCGTTACCACGCCGTCCAGGTGTCTCTGTATGAAGTATAAATACATTTATATAAACCCTGTCCAGGTGTCTCTGTATGGTGTATAAATACAATTATATAAACACCGTCCAGGTGTCTCTGTATGAAGTATAAATACATTTATATAAACCCAGTCCAGGTGTCTCTGTATGAAGTATAAATACAATTATATAAACCCAGTCCAGGTGTCTCTGTATGGTGTATAAATACATTTATATAAACCCTGTCCAGGTGTATCTGTATGAAGTATAAATACAATTATATAACCCCGTCCAGGTGTCTCTGTATGAAGTATAAATACAATTATATAAACCCAGTCCAGGTGTCTCTGTATGGTGTATAAATACAATTATATAAACCCAGTCCAGGTGTCTCTGTATGGTGTATAAATACAATTATATAAACCCAGTCCAGGTGTCTCTGTATGGTGAATAAATACAATTATATAAACCCTGTCCAGGTGTCTCTGTATGGTGTATAAATACAATTATATAAACCCAGTCCAGGTGTCTCTGTATGAAGTATAAATACAATTATATAAACCCTGTCCAGGTGTCTCTGTATGAAGTATAAATACAATTATATAAACCCTGTCCAGGTGTCTCTGTATGGTGTATAAATACAATTATATAAACCCAGTCCAGGTGTCTCTGTATGAAGTATAAATACAATTATATAAACCCTGTCCAGGTGTCTCTGTATGAAGTATAAATACAATTATATAAACCCTGTCCAGGTGTCTCTGTATGAAGTATAAATACAATTATATAAACCCTGTCCAGGTGTCTCTGTATGAAGTATAAATACAATTATATAAACCCCATCCAGGTGTCTCTGTACAAAGTATAAATACAATTATATAAACCCTGTCCAGGTGTCTCTGTATGAAGTATAAATACAATTATATAAACCCTGTCCAGGTGTCTCTGTATGAAGTATAAATACAATTATATAAACCCAGTCCAGGTGTCTCTGTACAAAGTATAAATACAATTATATAAACCCTGTCCAGGTGTCTCTGTATGAAGTATAAATACAATTATATAAACCCAGTCCAGGTGTCTCTGTATGAAGTATAAATACAATTATATAAACCCTGTCCAGGTGTCTCTGTACAGTATAAATACAATTATATAACCCTGTCAGGTGTCTCTGTATGAAGTATAAATACAATTATATAAACCCAGTCCAGGTGTCTCTGTACAAAGTATAAATACAATTATATAAACCCTGTCCAGGTGTCTCTGTATGAAGTATAAATACAATTATATAAACCCCATCCAGGTGTCTCTGTACAAAGTATAAATACAATTATATAAACCCTGTCCAGGTGTCTCTGTATGAAGTATAAATACAATTATATAAACCCTGTCCAGGTGTCTCTGTATGAAGTATAAATACAATTATATAAAATATTATAAACACTTAGAAGGTGAAGATTTAACACAGTTGCGACAATGGTCACTGGTGTTTCCAACATGCATGTGGGGGACACAATCTTCAATAATGTCACGAATTGAAGGAACACACATATATATATATTGGATCCATTTTACATGTGTCCATCTTGTCAGGCAAAAGTAGCGGACCAGTCTTACAAGTTATACTTCTTACACAAATATATGTGATCCACAGTACAAGGCAATATCAGATTCAACTCAATCTGTAACAACTAGCTAGTTAGCAGCTAACATATCAGAATGCACTCCTGCCAAGACTCAAACCTTCAACCTCCATCTCCAAAGGGAAATAACTAAGTACTCCTGCAAAGGCTCAAACCTTCTACCTCCATCTCCAAAGGGAAATAACTAAGCACTCCTGCCAAGGCTCAAACCTTCGACCTCCATCTCCAAAGGGAAATAACTAAGCACTCCTGCAAAGTCTCAAACCTTCGACCTCCATCGCCAAAGGGAAATAACTAAGCACTCCTGCCAAGGCTCAAACCTTCGACCTCCATCTCCAAAGGGAAATAACTAAGCACTCCTGCCAAGGCTCAAACCTTCGACCTCCATCTCCAAAGGGAAATAACTAAGCACTCCTGCAAAGGCTCAAACCTTCGACCTCCATCTCCAAAGGGAAATAACTAAGCACTCCTGCAAAGGCTCAAACCTTCGACCTCCATCTCCAAAGGGAAATAACGAAGCATTCCTGCCAAGGCTCAAACCTTCGACCTCCATCTCCAAAGGGAAATAACTAAGCACTCCTGCCAAGACTCAAACCTTCGACCTCCATCGCCAAAGGGAAATAACTAAGCACTCCTGCCAAGACTCAAACCTTCGACCTCCATCTCCAAAGGGAAATAACTAAGCACTCCTGCCAAGACTCAAACCTTCGACCTCCATCGCCAAAGGGAAATAACTAAGCACTCCTGCCAAGGCTCAAACCTTCGACCTCCATCGCCAAAGGGAAATAACTAAGCACTCCTGCCAATGCTCAAACCTTCGACCTCCATCGCCAAAGGGAAATAACTAAGCACTCCTGCCAATGCTCAAACCTTCGACCTCCAAAGGGAAATAACTAAGCACACCTGCCAAGACTCAAACCTTCGACCTCCATCTCCAAAGGGAAATAACTGAGCACCCCTGCCAAGACTCAAACCTTCGACCTCCATCTCCAAAGGGAACTAACTAAGCACTCCTGCCAAGACTCAACCTTCGACCTCCATCTCCATGGGGAATAACTAAGCACTCCTGCCAAGACTCAAACCTTCGACCTCCATCTCCAAAGGGAAATAACTAAGCACGCCTGCCAAGACTCAAACCTTCGACCTCCATCTCCAAAGGGAAATAACTAAGCACTCCTGCCAAGACTCAAACCTTCGACCTCCATCTCCAAAGGGAAATAACTAAGCACTCCTGCCAAGGCTCAAACCTTCGACCTCCATCGCCAAAGGGAAATAACCAAGCACTCCTGCCAAGACTCAAACCTTCGACCTCCATCTCCAAAGGGATATAACTAAGCACTCCTGCCAAGACTCAAACCTTCGACCTCCATCGCCAAAGGGAAATAACTAAGCACTCCTGCCAAGACTCAAACCTTCGACCTCCATCTCCAAAGGGAAATAACTAAGCACCCCTGCCAAGGCTCAAACCTTCGACCTCCATCTCCAAAGGGAAACGACTTAACAACTAAACAAGGGAGATGGTAGAGTAAAATTATGTAAAATTATCCCCACATTGTGGACAGCTATGCGTAATTACAAATCAACACGGCTGGAATAATCACGGTAGAGACTCAACGATGAAACATCCTTAGATATAGATGTGTTTTCTATATAGAATAAAATCTAATGCTTGGGTTAATGTACTTACATCATAAACGACCACTTTCTTCACCTCTCCGTATTTGGTACACTCTGTTCTAATGTCATCCGTCAGTCTATTTATCTGCACTGGATCATCCTATAGGTGGTTTAAACAAATTTATTTTTAGCTTGATTACAAAACAACTGTTTACAACATTAGATAAATTGCTTTCGAGACTATGGAATCAGTTGGCCTTGCGGGAGAGAAGAGGCAATTGTGGATATAAGTGTCTTGCCGCCCTGTCCTATTTAACCCCGCCCTCTTGCCCATTAGCTCTGCCCTCTTGCCCATTAGCTCCGCCCCTCTTGCCCATTAGCACCGCCCTCTTGCCCATTAGCACCACCCTCTTGCCCAATAGCTCCGCCCTCTTGCCCATTAGCTCCGCCCTCTTGCAATTCTATAAGCCTCAACAGGTGCCTTCTGACGGGCAGACATATATAACATAGCACTCCTCCACCCTGTTCACCAATATGTACTGCCTTACTGCATCTTTCATCAATCACCGTAATTTAGCCAAATTTTGTGCTAACCCCAAAATACCCCTCCCGCACCTAATCATGGCTCAAAATGTTCCCGGCCCCTTTTCTGACCCACCCTGCCCTTTTTTCCATTCTAGAATAAACCCTATGCTTAATATAAAAAAATACCAAATGTGTTAGTTGTAAGTTTACAAGTAGTTGAGCTAGAGGATGATTAAGGAGAAAGTCACCGTAACCTGCCTCATGTCTCCCTACCTTGAGCTACCAGGATGATTAAGGCAAAAGTCACCATAACCTGCCTCATTTCTCCCTACCTTGAGCTCAGGGAGTAGTTTATAACTTGCGGATATAGAATATATAGGGGGAAAAGTGTCCCAGAACCCTTAGTTCTACTACTACTACTACTGAAAATATATAAACTTCACCTCAAATGTTTTTGGATCAAACACGTTTTTGAGTACGACGACTTTCTCGTGTTTCTGCCTGGCTCCCCGTAGCTTGTCCGGTCTCCAGTCAAACAATCTACAGTAAAGAAATAATATATAGCAATCTTCATGGACAGGTTTATTTGAGTTTGTTTTATTAAAGGCCATAGAATACATAGAGTGTAATAATGTGACCAAATAACACAAGACATGTAACATACTATGATGTACAGCAGGGATCAGTTTAGAGGGCGATATGGGCAAAATTATCGCCCTAGGGACCCTGACTTCGCCCTCTGGGGGCCCCACTTCTCCCTCACTTCTTTTTTTTACGATTTTCAAACAAAATGTTGTCTAGTAAGATACACTGGCCCATTATAAAGCACTCCTTCTATTCAAATGTTGTATTTAATGGTTGTACTGTGCATTTTAACCCTATTTTGCAGAAATATATTAAAGAACACCATTTAAGGAAGCGATCACGCGCTTTCTCACTTCTCCCAAAAATTCTGACATAGAATGAACCCTGGTACAGTAAAACATATGAACACGAAAATAAAACAAACATAATAATTATACACTGGTACAAGTCTCAGATTCAGCTTAAGTTTGCCCAGTAAAGATAATTCTACCCGTATACATGTACACTTAGATGGATATGCTTCCGTGCTTCATATTGTAACCAAATCACTTTTAATTAGAATGAACAACTTTGCTAGGTGGAGAAACTGAAAAATTAAAATATACTCATTTCTATTATTTCAGTAATTGGTTAATGCTCCTAGGTCTTGTGTCGGTGCTTTACACCGTGCACGTAAAAGAATCAGAGGAGACTCTGGAATGGGTCTCTGTCTGTATCATGCACTATCCTCCAAAAATCTAAAATGACTAATCTCTTCAGGAGGCGTCGCTCGTATGGGCAACTGGTAGCGATGATAAATAAACGTAAAACACACACATGCTTGACTGGCTTCCTTTCATAATTGGCACATCCGGTTTAGAGGGAGAATTTTGTGAAAATATGGCCGGTTTCTGGAATGGGGTTCAAGATTAGAAGGTTTTTATTACAATGAAAATAGAAGGCAAACATTCAGGACATGAGAAAAAGTCTGGTTTGGAAGGGATTCCGGATTAGAGGGGGGGGGGGGGTCCTGATTAGAGGGGTTTTACTGTACATACAGGAAGATCAGAACTAAATAATTGTTCCCAATCACCAAAAGTAAGGTAGGTAGACTAAATATCTGTGACTTCAACACACCACCATCTTGTATCCTGCATCAATATAATGTACCACCCAGCCCTGATAGTGTATATAATGTACCACCCAGCCCCTGATAGTGTGTATAATGTACCACCCAGCCCTGATAGTGTATATAATGTATAACCTAGCCCCTGATAGTGTGTATAATGTACCACCCAGCCTGATAGTGTGTATAATGTACCACCCAGCCCCTGATAGTGTGCATAATGTACCACCCAGCCCCTGATAGTGTATATAATGTACCACCTAGCCCCTGATAGTGTATATAATGTACCACCTAGCCCCTGATAGTGTATATAATGTACCACCCAGCCCCTGATAGTGTGTATAATGTACCACCCAGCCCCTGATAGTGTGCATAATGTATCACCCAGCCCCTGATAGTATGTATAATGTATCACCCAGCCCCTGATAGTGTGTATAATGTACCACCCGACCCTGATAGTGTGCATAATGTACCACCCGACCCCTGATAGTGTGCATAATGTACCACCCAGCCCCTGATAGTGTGTATAATGTACCACCCAGCCCCTGATAGTATGTATAATGTACCACCCAGCCCCTGATAGTATGCATAATGTACCACCCAGCCCCTGATGGTATGTATAATGTACCACCCAGCCCCTGATAGTGTGTATAATGTACCACCCAGCCCCTGATAGTATGTATAATGTACCACCCAGCCCCTGATAGTGGTATAATGTACCACCCAGCCCCTGATAGTGTGTATAATGTACCACCCAGCCCCTGATAGTGTGTATAATGTACCACCCAGCCCCTGATAGTATGTATAATGTACCACCCAGCCCCTGATAGTATGTATAATGTACCACCCAGCCCCCGATAGTGTGTATAATGTACCACCCAGCCCCTGATACTATGTATAATGTACCACCCAGCCCCTGATACTATGTATAATGTACCACCCAGCCCCTGATAGTGTGTATAATGTACCACCCAGCCCCTGTATAATGTACATACTTGGACTGTTTCTCCTTCATCTTTCGCTTTTCTCTATTTGACAGTTTCTTTTTCTTCTTTGTGGGGTCATAGTCTCCTTTCAGCTGGAACTCGGCCTTCTCAACCTTGATCGTGTGCCCACGCAACTCTGAGCCATCAAGCAGGTTTAAAATCAGATCTACAGACTCTTTCTGTGAATAAAATAAAACATCAAATATATACGGTAATATTACTACTAACTTGAAACTTGAAAAAAAAAAGAATGCTGCCAATTAAAACTAATCCACCTCCTTACAACATACACCTCCTTACAACACCCACCTTCTTCCCAAAGCCAACTCCTTACATCACCCACCTACTTTCAATGGCCAACTACTTACAACACCCACCTATCTCGGTGCCATATGAAGGGTGCCTGTCGTAGAGACACTACAGAAAGTCCAAACAAAATTATTACGAATGAGAGCCATTTACCGTGTGAAGGTTTACTGTACAATTATTAATCTTCTAACAGACAATCTGCTGTTAACAGTCACCTCCGTGTAACAGCCAGCTTCTCTACCTCCAAAAGTGTGAGCTTCTTCTACATTCAAACCAAACACCAGCAACCTCCATCGAACATCCAGACTGTCCATCTCGAACACTTTTGTATTTTTCCCCTGCTTGTATATTTAATCTTTAAAGCGACACTAACTTTACATTATTATTATTATTATTATTATTATTATTATTATTATTATACTGAGTTCATGTAAGAAGCAGTGCATGGGGCGTGTTTTTCAATATTTTTAAAACAAGACTTTTATTGAAAAGTTTGTTCACATTTGTACACAGTTAAGTGTAGGTCGTTCATTACTACATCGGTGAAAACGCAAATTTATACATACCGGTAATGTAATTTCCTATTATATGGTATCATTTTCCCCCAAATATTTGCCTCAAAAACTGAGTATTTTAACTAATAAACAAGTGTCGCATACACAGTTTGTTGACATAACAAAATAATGTAAACAGGGTCGACATGCATGCGTAATACAACCTGTGTATCCTGAATAACGAGATTTATGGTACAGATTTACCATTATATCTCACATTTGTGCCTATGCATATTTATTTATTATTTCTTAGTTAAATTTATTATCTCTAAGCAACAGTATCAAGCGTTTAGTATTGACTACAATGTCAAAGAAATGTCAATTCAGGAGCATGGATGACCGGTATATGAAATCCTACATTCACTTTTGAACATTTTTAGACCACAAACAACACTGTTTATTGATTCAATATTTGTGTTTGAATGTATTCGGAAGAATTTGTAGTAGCAATGCATTTATGTTGACTTTTTGCGATGTAATGTCACTTTAAACATCAACCAAGCAATATCTCTGCAACATCCATTCATCAATTCCTACTGATTTACTTTCTCAGAAAGATCTACATTCTTAGTGTAATTATGCATTGAAGAGTGGTTGCTGTAGTGAGGGTGACATACCTTTATAAAACAGCATCTACCATCTCCCTTTGGTTGACCATTTTCATCCACGTACAGTTTCACTTTCGGCTGCCGTGATCGGGGATCATACATAATCAGACCGTATTTATTCATCATCTCTTTGAACTCGTCAGCTGTGACATCTAGTGGCAGGCCAGACACATATACATTGGTGTTGTGCTGTTCATCAACACTAAACCAACCTGAATGCAGCATAAATAACAACAGTATACAGGATTCATTCTAGGTCAGAATTTTTGGGAGAAGGAGTGCTTTATAATGGGCCAGTGTATCTTACTAGACAAAATTTTGTTTGAAAATTGTAAAAACAAAAAAACAAATTTTTTTAAGTGAGAAGTGGGGCCCCCAGAGGGCGAAGTCAGGGTCCCTAGGGCGACAATTTCGCCCACATCGCCCTCTAGAATGATCCCTGAGTATAACATACAGTTAAACCTGTGTTAATGGTCACCTCTATTAAGCAGCCAACCTGTATTAAGCAGCCAGTTTACATATTCCCAATCGGTTGTTTTATTATATATTTGACCTCTATTAAGCAGCCACCTGTGCTAAGCAGCCACTTTCTCTGACTCCCTTGGCTGGCTGCTTAAGAACGGTTTGACTGTACACACAATTTGAAACAATTTTAGGCTGCAATGCAAAATGACATGACGTACCATTACATCATGGCGGGTGGGTAGAGAAACACGCAATTCTGATGAGGTATCACAAAATTTCAAATGTTGGCTTCAAATGGAGATAAATCGAAAGAAATAAAAAAGGTCATATCAATCTGAAGATGCATACCTAGTCTAATTTCAAATGCATGCAAACTGTAGGAGAAGTTGGGGCTACAAGGTTTAGCTGTACTATATTGTAATACAGCAAAGCATGAAAAGGAGGCATATATTCAAGACATAATTTGTACGCCTAGTCTTAAGTCAGTTGGATAAAAACTGTAGGGGAAGTTGAGGTCACAGGGTTCAGATTTGCTGTATTGTAATAACACAAAGTACAACAAGGCCACTGCCCCAAGCTTCGCCACAGACTGTATAATTATTGGAAATTACTGAAATAACAAAAACTAATATGCTATCACACTTAAATAAATTCTGAAATCATACCATCTTAAACAAAGTTCAAGGTCATTGATAGGTATGGGACTTATTGCGGATGTTGAGAATTAGTGCTCGGATGTGCATGCAAAGTTTCAAAGCAATTCATGTGACAGTTTTTGAGAAATTATCATGTTTGAGATTGATTTTTTTTGCAACATCAAAAATATGTCTGAAACCACACCATTATTTCATGTTCAAGGTCACTCATGTGGGTGAGACTTGTTAGAAACAGCATCCAGCTTATCAATGCATTATAATTATGTGACTGTTTTTTAGCTATATGCAATATTATATGATATTGTTCACAGCACTGTCACCATTGCAAGAAAAGTGGCATCTCCATGCATACGACAGCTATTTAGCCATAAATCAGTGGATAAGCAGCCAGCATATCTACCCCTACATGAGATTTCGGACTAGATAATGAATGTTTGCTTGGCTACTACATTGTCAATGTATGTAGTGATGGTGTGAGAAGGTACTTCTATGTAGGATTTTCATCCACCATCACCTTACACCTACAAGAAACCGTAACTATCTAATCCCACAGTCAAAATCCCAATACAATGCCAACTCATTTTTCCCAAGAACAATCAGGCTATGGAAAAGTCTACCGACATATATACAGTCGAGTCCCAGTCTGCAGACCATTGTTAGCAGACTGGACTCAAACTCTCTCTAATCTTTGTACGGTCTACTTTTAACAATAGCTTTGCAGATCCTTTTATCTTTTTAACTTGCACATAACATTTTAGATTAACTAACTGTTCTACACTGTGCCTGCCAATCATCATTACTGATTGTTCGGTAGTATGAAGTTGAAGTAGGGTTAACACTCTGAGCCTTAGCATTACTTATCTACTGGTTGCTACGGTGTTCCACACAAACTGTCATCAATATTGACAAAGCGGTATCAGAGATGTCACTTTAAGGACAGACGGACGCATGCACAGACATGCATGCACTCACTATTGAGGTATTACTCAGATAAGATAAAAAGACAAAAATAAGCAATACCTTCATCTCTCTGCTGCGGTTGCGTTTTCCTTTTCTTTCCTTTCTTCTCTCCATCCTGGCTTTCTTCTTCCTTGCCTACTTTCGTGTCGCCAGCAGCAACATACTGGGCCATACAGTCGGCGTAGTAGTCGTGGGTGTCGGTACTATAGTAGTATGACCAGTACTGATTGTACTGTTCCTTCTGTTCCTCCGTGTAGTTCTCCATGTCCTCCTTGGAATCTGAGAGAACGCAAACACAGTTCGATTAAAGCCACATAAAATACGGGAAAGCTAATAAACCTACGTCGTTTATGAAATTCATGTAAAGTAGATCAAAAACCATGGGTAACACCACAGACACTTGGGGTCTGGACAAGTAGATCAAAAACCATGGGTAAAACCACAGACACTTGAGGTCTGGACAAGTAGATCAAAAACCATGGGTAAAACCACAGACACTTGAGGTTGCGGGTTCAAACCAAATTTATTTTAACCTTTCCCTCATAGAAACACCTCTTGACGCCTTTACCAATACGACACACATTGACAAGGTAGTGGCCAAACCAATGTTCATAACCCTTTCCCTCATAGAAGCACCTCTTGACGCCATTACCAATATGACACACATTGACAACGTAGTGGCCAAACCAATGTTCATAACCCTTTCCCTCATAGAAGCACCTCTTGACGCCTTTACCAATACCACATACATTGCCAAGGTAGTGGCCAAACCAATGTTCATAACCCTTTCCCTCATAGAAGCACCTCTTGACACCTTTACCAATACCACATACATTGCCAAGGTAGTGGCCAAACCAATGTTCATAACCATTTCACTCATAGAAGCACCTCTTGACGCCATTACCAATACGACATACATTGCCAAGGTAGTGGCCAAAACAATGTTCATAATAAAGACAAGAATCTCATGTAGTCCCAGTGATATCTATGGAGGTGTGATAGATATGGCGACTACTTATCTACTGCAAGATAGCTAAATGGCTGTCGTTTGTATGGAGATATAATAGTATATTAACCTAAATCTCTATGTAGTCCCAGTAATATCTATGGAGGTGGGATAGATATGGCGACTACTTATTCACTGCATGATAGCTAAATGGCTGTCGTTTGTATGGAGATATAATAGTATATTAATCTAAATCTCTATGAAGGAAAGGGTTAAAGAACCTTTTGAACAACCATAGACTTGACACTATGCATACAACATATGTACATAATTACTCTGATAGTGACAGGGTGTCATATTTAAATACGCTTGGATTTGGCCTATATGTTTTGTATATATATTGTGAAGCCTATGGTTTATCAAAATGATCTTTAAAAATGTTTTGAACCCGCAATTTGTCCACATGCCAAGCGTCTGTGTGTAAAACAACACATACACATTTGTTGAATTATTTTCCTGACACACTCTACAACTAGAATGTTCATTTTAAAATAAAAGCATGTTATTGCGTATCATGTGTAATTTAAAATGTGTATTAAGTGTAAAACAACACCTTTATCCACAATAATGTTGTGTAAAACAACACGTTTATCCACAATAATGTTGTGTAAAACAACACCTTTATCCACAATAATGTTGTGTAAAACAACACCTTTATCCACAATAATGTTGTGTAAAACAACACCTTTATCCACAATAATGTTGTGTAAAACAACACCTTTATCCACAATAATGTTGTGTAAAACAACACCTTTATCCACAATAATGTTGTGTAAAACAACATGTTTATCCACAATAATGTTGTGTAAAACAACACCTTTATCCACAATAATGTTGTGTAAAACAACACCTTTATCCACAATAATGTTGTGTAAAACAACACGTTTATCCACAATAATGTTGTGTAAAACAACACCTTTATCCACAATAATGTTGTGTAAAACAACACCTTTATCCACAATAATGTTGTGTAAAACAACACATTTATCCACAATAATGTTATATATAATAATCTAACTTATATGTTACATCAGTATTAGCTCCACTGAAGAGCAGAATCAAAATAAAGGAATATTTGTCTTTCCGTTATTTATCGGCAAATAAAACATGGTTTGGAGTTCTGAGTCTTCAGCCATTCAGGACGACAGACATACCATGTTTTATCCGACTTTAAATAAGACAAATATTTTTTCGATTCTAACATTATCTAAAACGCACAAAAACAGTTGGCTGTTATTTTTTAGAAAGTGTAAATGATCTCACAAACAACAAAAATGCTAGTAATATGACGCTATGTAGACATCACGCTCTAAACCATGGTAAACAGACGGATCTGTAGTCCAGTGGTAACACGCTGAACTGGTAATCCAGGGATTGCAGGTTCGATCCCCCATCTGACCCTAATAAAATTAACAGTCTTTCAGATGGGATGTTAAACCGAGGTCTCGTGTCGGTGCTTTACACCGTGCACGTAAAAGAACCAGAGGAGACTCTGGAATGGGTTTCTCTCTGTATCATTGCACTATCCTCCAAAAATCTAAAATGACTAATCTCTTCAGGAGGCATCGCTCATATGGGCAACCGGTAGCGATGATAAATAAACGTAAAAACATACACGATGGTAAAACACGGTAATTTCCTTCGTTGCGTATACAGACAAAATGCCGAGTCATGTTAGAATCAAAATGATATAATAAACAAATGTGATTGTCTAACCGTTCTCAGAAAGTCTTACTTTTACTTTTGAGAGATTGTCAGGGTTCATTCTAGGTCAGAATTTTTGGGAGAAGTGAGAAAGCGCGTGATTGCTTCCTTAAATGGTGTTCTTTAAAATACTTCTGCAAAATAAGGTTAAAATGCACAGTACAACTATAGGGTATACAGTACAACTATAGGGTATACAGTACAACTATAGGGTATACAGTACAACTATAGGGTATACAGTACAACTATAGGGTATACAGTACAACTATAGGGTATACAGTACAACTATAGGGTATACAGTACAACTATAGGGTAACAGTACAACTATAGGGTATACAGTACAACTATAGGGTTACAGTACAACTATAGGGTATACAGTACAACTATAGGGTATACAGTACAACTATAGGGTATACAGTACAACTATAGGGTACACAGTACAACTATAGGGTATACAGTACAACTATAGGGTATACAGTACAACTATAGGGTATACAGTACAACTATAGGGTATACAGTACAACTATAGGGTATACAGTACAACTATAGGGTATACAGTACAACTATAGGGTATACAGTACAACTATAGGGTATACAGTACAACTATAGGGTATACAGTACAACTATAGGGTACACAGTACAACTATAGGGTATACAGTACAACTATAGGGTATACAGTACAACTATAGGGTATACAGTACAACTATAGGGTATCAGTACAACTATAGGGTATCAGACAACAGATACATACAACTATAGGGTATACAGTACAACTATAGGGTAACAGTACAACTATAGGGTATACAGTACAACTATAGGGTATACAGTACAACTATAGGGTATACAGTACAACTATAGGGTATACAGTACAACTATAGGGTATACAGTACAACTATAGGGTATACAGTACAACTATAGGGTATACAGTACAACTATAGGGTATACAGTACAACTATAGGGTATACAGTACAACTATAGGGTATACAGTACAGTACAACTATAGGGTATACAGTACAACTATAGGGTATACAGTACAGTACAACTATAGGGTATACAGTACAACTATAGGGTATACAGTACAGTACAACTATAGGGTATACAGTACAGACACTATAGGGTATACAGTACAACTATAGGGTATACAGTACAACTATAGGGTATACAGTACAACTATAGGGTATACAGTACAACTATAGGGTATACAGTACAACTATAGGGTATACAGTACAGTACAACTATAGGGTATACAGTACAACTATAGGGTATACAGTACAACTATAGGGTATACAGTACAGTACAACTATAGGGTATACAGTACAACTATAGGGTATACAGTACAACTATAGGGTATACAGTACAACTATAGGGTATACAGTACAACTATAGGGTATACAGTACAACTATAGGGTATACAGTACAACTATAGGGTATACAGTACAGTACAACTATAGGGTATACAGTACAACTATAGGGTATACAGTACAACTATAGGGTATACAGTACAACTATAGGGTATACAGTACAACTATAGGGTATACAGTACAACTATAGGGTATACAGTACAACTATAGGGTATACAGTACAACTATAGGGTATACAGTACAACTATAGGGTTACAGACAACTAAGGGTAACAGTACAACTATAGGGTATACAGTACAACTATAGGGTACACAGTACAACTATAGGGTATACAGTACAACTATAGGGTATACAGTACAACTATAGGGTATACAGTACAACTATAGGGTATACAGTACAACTATAGGGTATACAGTACAACTATAGGGTATACAGTACAACTATAGGGTATACAGTACAACTATAGGGTATACAGTACAACTATAGGGTACACAGTACAACTATAGGGTATACAGTACAACCATTAAATACAACATGTGAATACGAGTGCTTTATAATGGGCCAGTGTATCTTACTAGACACAATTTTGTTTGAAAATCAGAAAAACCAAAAAATATATATATATTTTTTTTTTTTAGGGAGAAGTGGGGCCCCCAGAGGCGAAGTCAGGGTCCATAGGGCGACAATTTCGCCCACATCGCCCTCTAAACTGATCCCTGATTGTAGATAAAAAAACGCTGTCTGCTGATGGACAATAATTGTTCAAATTATTTCGGAAGATTGTGTAGTAGCAATGCTAAGTATACACAAAGACATGTATTTTATGGTTGGCGAGACTTTAGGCTGCTTTAAACCATTTTATTAAAATTACGCAGACAATATAATAATAGTTCATCTATCTATAGCTTGGGTGACTATAAATGGGATAAAAAAAAACCCGGTTTTATTTTATTTGTAGCCATTTTCAGTCGATAAGTGCAACAACAATGAGATCATTTGATAAAATACTGGGTGAATCAATATGGTATGTGATTGTATGCTAATATTTGAAATATCTAACTGTATATTGCTAACAGACATCAGGTGAATTCTCCCAAGATTTGGAGTTCTATCTTAAGCCCTGTACCCTGGAACCCTACCCTACCGTGTTACTACACCCCAGCACCACGTTACAACAACACATAGTCAAAATACATTGTAGCATCAATCAATATCATTTCAAGTCAAAATCACTTTAGTAAACAATAAAAATCATTCGAATACAACTGTCCACCCCCCACAACCCTATTAAATGCGTACCTGCCTGCCTAATACATGTATTCACTTTACTATTCTGTGATTTCCCTATTCTATTCCAGTGTCTCCAGTTGCCTTCACATGTCCAAGTGAGACCCGTTCACCTAAGTCTGCATGAAACCCCAGCATGCAAACAGTTTCATAATGTCTAATATCCATTGAACTCTTACCCCACTCCCCATGTGTCTCTAGTCTCTGTTCCAAGGTCTCCTGTTTCTGCAACAGTTCCCATGTGACTTGATGGCCCGTTTCTATCCCCTTCACTGTAGGTGTTATAATTTAAGATGTACGGTTTAAACACCTACCTGGGTCATATTCATCTGACAGTTCAAATAACTCCCTATCTTCTTCCATTCTCTTTTCCAAGGTCTCCAGTTACTGCAACATTTCCCATGTGCCTCGATGGCACGTTTCTACCCCCTTCCTTGTAATTGTTATGCTCTACGATATCATTACGATATAAACCCCTACCTGGCTGATATTCGTCCGACTGTTCTCCCGACTCTCCCTGTTCTTGCATTCTGTTTTCCAAGGTCTCCAGTTTGTGTAACGTTTCCTCGTTTGACTCGTCACCATGTGCCTCCTTCTTCTTCCTGTTCAGAAGCTCGTCATGTTGTAGTTGAGCTTGATTGTAATTCTGAAGACAACATGTGGTTTTATGCATTTAATGAGCATTACTATCAACGTACCAAAATGGGAGATGTCCTCTCTCTCTCCTGTTCAACAAAGGCACAACCTTTTCCAATGCTACTGTAAAACACTATCTGTTCACGGGCATTTATATTTCACTAATTTTCGCGATGTAAGTCGACCATGAATTCATGATTCGCAGAGGTATATACAATTACAGTTTATCAACATTTTGAAAGTCAATACATTTAGCAGTCACCTTTATTGTCATGTGCAAGTTTTGCAATAAATATATGAATAATCATTAATTAGTTGATAATAAATAAAACAAAATCTTCTGTTTGTGAAAATGCATACATGTACAAATAGCATCGCAATACAAATTAATAAAAATGTTGTGTTACGAAATTTAAACATATGTTTATACCGAGGTTACATCATGTATACATGTACATGTACTATTAAATTAAGGCACTGGAAAAGGGTCTATATGATATGGGCCTGGCTCCGGTACAGGAGAATGGACAAATCTCGAGTCGATAAAACAGTCAATTATACAGAGAAACTGATAATGGAGGATATTGTGTGAATAGGGTGAGTGCATACCAATGAAATGAGCTTGTGGTTAAAATCTCTTGGAACAATTTTACATTTAAAGCATACGCTGGTGTTGACATTTTAAGAATGAACTGATTGACAAGGATTTGCATCGATCTACGACTCATAGCAACAAATTATTACCGTTAAACATTGCAATTGTTATAAACTTACCTTGCAAAATTGTTTAGGTGGGGTGATACTCAGATTATCAATACATGTTTTAGACAACTGCCATTATCGCGAGTGTTATATATTTTTATATTTAGGGTTTTACGCCTGCATCAGCACCATTTTGGGCTATATCGCCGGCGGGCAGTTTACATAACAACACCTTTGCTGGGCAGGCTCCAGTGGTTAACCAGTACTTGGGTGCACCAACCTCTGTAAGAAACTACCAACTTTTTCATATAAATGAGACGTGGTCTGAGCGGGGCTCGAACCCGTGACCATCAGTGATGATAGGTTACAGTGGTATACAAGTCAGCGATCTTAACCACTCGACCACTGAGGCGGACCCTTATCGTGAGTGTATTAATATAATGATCACGGCGAGTACTACGAGGATTATACGGCAGTAACTGATTTAAAACAAATCTACTTCCGGGTTTTATATTTCGCAATGCATCACGGATGCATGAATTCAGAACTGCGAATTACTTTAAAATGTTCAAAATCGTGAAAATCGCAAAATAAAGTGTTTGCGAAATTATAATGTTTTACAGTATATATACAATATTAATTAATAACTTGCTAATTTTGTTCATTAACATTTGTCCCTAGGGATGGCAGTAGTGGGAAACCGCTGATTGCCGAACAAAGGCGCCAATCTGTCTTCTTTTCATTCGCCAATGCCCAAAGACAAAGACCGATAACAAACGTAGTGAATTAGCAGCGTGTGTTTGGCATTCAAGGTGTCTAGAACCAGCATATCCAATCGAACAAGACACAATAGTCTTTTAACGACAACTATAAGACAATAGGGCATAGAAATTGATTGCATCCTGTGCCTGTGTGAGAATATCTAAAACTATTTTTTTCCCACTATTTTAATGGCGACGAATTGGTTGGGAGGGTGAAGTTGGTGGGAATAAAATAATACGTTTTCGCCAACTTCGCCCCGTAGTGAGAAACCCATAGTCCCGTAGCTGGTTTTTCACATAACATATCACCATGACCATACACAGACTACTACCCAGGTAGGATTCAAACCAATAACAATCTAGTTTAAGAAATGATGCCATAGATCACCTAGCCACGTAGGACTCTAGAAATGATGCCGTAGATCACCTAGCCACGTAGGACTCTAGAAATGATGCCGTAGATCACCTAGCCACGTAGGACTCTAGAAATGATGCCGTAGATCACCTAGCCACGTAGGACTCTAGAAATGATGCCGTAGATCACCTAGCCACGTAGGACTCTAGAAATGATGCCATAGATCACCTAGCCACGTAGGACTCTAGAAATGATGCCGTAGATCACCTAGCCACGTAGGACTCTAGAAATGATGCCATAGATCACCTAGC
>CM026387.1:56509010-56538923 GCA_014843695.1 Archivesica marissinica
ACGCTGGTGTTGACATTTTAAGAATGAACTGATTGACAAGGATTTGCATCGATCTACGACTCATAGCAACAAATTATTACCGTTAAACATTGCAATTGTTATAAACTTACCTTGCAAAATTGTTTAGGTGGGGTGATACTCAGATTATCAATACATGTTTTAGACAACTGCCATTATCGCGAGTGTTATATATTTTTATATTTAGGGTTTTACGCCTGCATCAGCACCATTTTGGGCTATATCGCCGGCGGGCAGTTTACATAACAACACCTTTGCTGGGCAGGCTCCAGTGGTTAACCAGTACTTGGGTGCACCAACCTCTGTAAGAAACTACCAACTTTTTCATATAAATGAGACGTGGTCTGAGCGGGGCTCGAACCCGTGACCATCAGTGATGATAGGTTACAGTGGTATACAAGTCAGCGATCTTAACCACTCGACCACTGAGGCGGACCCTTATCGTGAGTGTATTAATATAATGATCACGGCGAGTACTACGAGGATTATACGGCAGTAACTGATTTAAAACAAATCTACTTCCGGGTTTTATATTTCGCAATGCATCACGGATGCATGAATTCAGAACTGCGAATTACTTTAAAATGTTCAAAATCGTGAAAATCGCAAAATAAAGTGTTTGCGAAATTATAATGTTTTACAGTATATATACAATATTAATTAATAACTTGCTAATTTTGTTCATTAACATTTGTCCCTAGGGATGGCAGTAGTGGGAAACCGCTGATTGCCGAACAAAGGCGCCAATCTGTCTTCTTTTCATTCGCCAATGCCCAAAGACAAAGACCGATAACAAACGTAGTGAATTAGCAGCGTGTGTTTGGCATTCAAGGTGTCTAGAACCAGCATATCCAATCGAACAAGACACAATAGTCTTTTAACGACAACTATAAGACAATAGGGCATAGAAATTGATTGCATCCTGTGCCTGTGTGAGAATATCTAAAACTATTTTTTTCCCACTATTTTAATGGCGACGAATTGGTTGGGAGGGTGAAGTTGGTGGGAATAAAATAATACGTTTTCGCCAACTTCGCCCCGTAGTGAGAAACCCATAGTCCCGTAGCTGGTTTTTCACATAACATATCACCATGACCATACACAGACTACTACCCAGGTAGGATTCAAACCAATAACAATCTAGTTTAAGAAATGATGCCATAGATCACCTAGCCACGTAGGACTCTAGAAATGATGCCGTAGATCACCTAGCCACGTAGGACTCTAGAAATGATGCCGTAGATCACCTAGCCACGTAGGACTCTAGAAATGATGCCGTAGATCACCTAGCCACGTAGGACTCTAGAAATGATGCCGTAGATCACCTAGCCACGTAGGACTCTAGAAATGATGCCATAGATCACCTAGCCACGTAGGACTCTAGAAATGATGCCGTAAATCACCTAGCCACGTAGGACTCTAGAAATGATGCCATAGATCACCTAGCCACGTAGGACTCTAGAAATGATGCCGTAGATCACCTAGCCACGTAGGACTCTAGAAATGATGCCGTACACCTAGCACGTGGACTCTAGAAATGATGCGTAGATCACCTAGCCACGTAGGACTCTAGAAATGATGCCGTAGATCACCTAGCCACGTAGGACTCTAGAAATGATGCCGTAGATCACCTAGCCACGTAGGACTCTAGAAATGATGCCATAGATCACCTAGCCACGTAGGACTCTAGAAATGATGCCGTAGATCACCTAACCACGTAGGACTCTAGAAATGATGCCATAGATCACCTAGCCATGTAGGACTCTAGAAATGATGCCATAGATCACCTAGGCACGTAGGACTCTAGAAATGATGCCGTAGATCACCTAACCATGTAGGACTCTAGAAATGATGCCGTAGATCACCTAGACACGTAGGGCTCTAGAAATGATGCCGTAGATCACCTAGCCACTCTAGAAATGATGCCGTAGATCACCTAGCCACCTTGGAATCTAGAAATGTAGATGCTAAATACATTCATCGAAGATGTAAATAACGCATAGAAATTTAAAGAAATCACTTGAAGAAATTCTCGAAGGTAGAAAATGCGACATTCATGTACAGTGAAACCCCTCAAAACCGGAACCCCTCTAAATCGGAATTCCCTCCAATTTTCGCGGTCCCGATATTTTCCCTTCTTTGTTCATTGTAAAAAAACCTCTCTAAACCGGAACCTCTCTTTTCCGAATACCAGACAAGTTTTCGGGACCATTTGTGCACATTTCTATTGCAAATTACCCCTGAAAACCGAACAGCCAGCGGCGTAAAATCCGGATCCGAAACAACTTTGTCTCACCTGAAACATAACACCTTCCGTGTTTTCACAAGTCAATTAATCAGTCGGCATATTGGTGTTTTATCCGTATTGTTTACATCCGACGTGGTGTTGTGAGAACACAAAGGCGTGATAAAAACCAATGATGCTGAGAATTTGTTTTAATTACGTTGTTTTCAAATGGATTACAACTGGACACTATTTAATTATGTCCTTTGCAATTGCAGGTTTGTTAATCTCTTCATGTTTGAGTAATTAGTTTTAATACGATCTAATTAGATGTGAATGGGATTTCACAAAAGGCAGACTATCATTATTTAAGGCATAACATTGAAACAAACTTTATGGATCATTTTATTGTGCAGTAACATGCTATATACCATGCTGACGTATACATACACGTATATATTTTTATTATTAAATGTAATTTTAGTGTCATTTCTTGTTATTCCTGTATTCATACAGACATTTGTTCAAAACTTTATCTCCCCCCACCCTCATCCGAAAACCCCTCCAAACCGAACTTCTCTTCCGGTCCGGAAGCCGTTCGGTTTAGAGGGGTTTCACTGTACATGTAGTTGTTTGAGATAAATAAAAAACATAATATTATGTATTAGGTGACCTGATAGTAGTTGTAATATTTCTCATAATCCGCTTGCTGCTTGTCCGAGCTTCCCTCAGCGACTCCATCTTCCGCACCATAGTTCATCTGATATTGGGCAATAAAGTCAGAATCAATCTGAAACACAGAGTAATGTCATAGCTTATATCATGCAAGCCAGAAACAATCTGATACACAGAGTAATGTCATCAAAGCCAGAATCAATCTGAAACACAGAGTAATGTCATAGCTTATATCATGCAAGTCAGAATCAATCTGAAACACAAAGTAATGTCATAGCTTATATCATGCAAGCCAGAATCAATCTGAAACACAGAGTAATGTCATCCACACTGGAATCAATCTGAAACAGAGGAATGTCATCCACACTGGAATCAATCTGAAACACAGAGTAATGTCATAGCTTATATCATCCAAGTCAGAATCAATCTGAAACACAAAGTAATGTCATAGCTTATATCATGCAAGTCAGAATCAATCTGAAACACAAAGTAATGTCATAGCTTATATCATGCAAGCCAGAATCAATCTGATACACAGAGTAATGTCATAACTTACATCATCCAAGTCAGAAACACAGACAAATTTAACCTCTATTAAACAGCCACCTGTGCTAAGCAGCCACTTTCTATGATTCCCATGACTGGCTGCTTAAGAAACGCTTGACTGTATGTACTATAATATATTTTTACTGGAACATAAATTGCTACAGATAAAATAGCTTATACATGTATATTGTATTGTAATTATAAGTAATTCAGCCATCTTGGTGCAAACACAATTATACTTAATGCTAAACATTGTTTCCTTCTGTTAGACCCCCCAGGGAAATGCAATAGCTCCCAAAGCATTCATCACAGCTAGCTGAAAAACACCTTACCTTCGGAAACCAAGCCTTTTTAACTGAATCCCACTCATAAACCGTGCCATCTGGATCAACTCGCTCTCCTTTACCCTCTATTACAAGCTTCTCTTGTTGCTCTTTTTCCAACCTCTCCAGCTGCAGTTGTTCTTCAAAGTCTATGTCTCCCATTCTTCATAAGCAGTTCTGAACATTACATTAAAATACCATAAATCATTCAGTGCATTCAAAGCAGTGTGTTCATTTATTATAACTTATTATAACGGGTATAGATATGTAGCTAAATTGTTGGTCAAGTACATTCGCAAGGTTGATGAGTGCTTGATTGAGGGTCTGTTAATTTCATTTAATAAATACGCACAAGCTATTTTAAGACTACAGGTAAATTGACTAGACTGCTTGCTCTAATTATTGATTATTCGTGCGTCTAAAATTGCAAATTAGCGATATTTACAAAAAGTGGCGAAAATATGATGTGCCTAAATTTGCAAATTAGCGAAAATTACCAAAAGTGGCGAAAATACCATAAATTATGTCACAAGCTGTACTTTAAGATCAATGTTTGATAATGTGAACGGTTTACCATAATGCACAAATACTTAATCTTCGCGCATGCGTCTATAGCCGTTCCAATTCGTGTATCATCGTTCTTTGTGTCGTATGCAACGGTATTGAATTGGAGATTCAGCAATCTACGTCGGAGACAGAATGTGCGATGTTTACATGGTAATTTATGCCGTGCACGTGTTTTGTCTCGTGAACACACGTTCATGTCTTGCTATGTGCCCAATAGTTTTTTTGTTGTATTTGAATGAATGAAAGAGTGTATTAACATTGATGGAAGCTCTGCATGCATTGGTTACTAAGAAATCTTCTTTGCACAATGATACCCCCCCCCCGCCTTACGTCAGAACCCAGTGACTCTTGCGAGTAAAGTTGTATATCATAGAGCACATTTACTTTATAAATATCTTTATATTTCAATTTAAAATGAAAAAACATATTACATTACGACACTGTCGCCTTTTCCATATATACGTAATAATGAAATATGTCACAATTATATTAAGTATGTAAAACAATATATTTATTTTATCTAAGACAGTTTGACAAATAAAATAATGATTTCCATTTGCCTAATTCCTAACTTCACATGAAATAATTAAATTTATTTACGCCAAGATGATGGAATTTTTTACTTTTCACAATTTTGGGTATTTTCGCTATTAAGAATAATGAGAGTAACCTGACAACGATTTGTATTTATGCTTTTGGCATAATAAATCAGCACAGGTGAAATTTAATGAGGGCCAGTGAAATCCAGTGCATTTCCCCAATTCAATGTCATAGGGACAATGTTCTGAAATGTTTGTCGTGAAGACTGAATACAAAACCAGTCTAATCACTCTCAGATACTTCATTCCAAATGAAATCTAGCACAATGAGTGAGAGTCAATGAGGACCTTCTGTTTGGACCCACATACCAAAAGCCAAATTAGTCAAATTGAGAAAGTACAATGCCGTGCAGCCCGCTATACATCCAACCGCTACCACAATACAAGTTCTGTAACTGATATGCTCACTACCCTTAACTGGCCCACCTTGGAAATTCAAAGAATCCGTACCAGACTCATCATGTTTTATAAGATCATACACCATGTAGTTGCCATTCAACCACTCTGTAATCTAATTATTCCTTCAGACCCCAGAACCAGACACAGTAACACCTATACCTACAAACACATACATGCAGCTAAAGACTCGTACAAATACTCTTTCTATCCTAGAGCCGTCACTCAGTGGAACATGCTACCGCCCACTATATATGCCGCAGACACAGTAGACGCCTTCAAGGCCCTGATCCCTGTGTCTGTCCTTACCCCAATATATTTTGCATAAATTGCCACAATTATGTACATAGTTTTATAAAAATAAACACTTAAAAATATGTCTATTCACTGTATCCTTTCTAATGAGCACTTTCTGATTTAACAAACACTTTTTATTACGGCGCCAGCACCTAATCTTCATAAATGAAGTTGTGCTGTATAAACAAAGAAGAAGACTTTAGTGTCTTACCTAAAGACACGGGCATTATGGCCATGCACAACATACATATATGACTTAAACAAATGCGTTCAACTCCACCTTATATCACACCTGGCAATAATGTTCACTTTGTTGAATTTAGCCAGTAACTGGTAGAAGAAGTAGAAGATTAGATTCTGCCCCACACAAGATATCCGAATTGGTATTTCCAGTAACTACTACACTTACTTCCCACCTGTATTCTACACTTTTCATGTGTCAGGCAGCTGTTCTATGTGTTTACATTGAGACCAACAATAAAATAAAATAAGCATACATGCAAAAAGAATAATATTAATACCCAAGTTAGATAAATTACTGAAATGAACAATATTCACTGTCCAATTCACATCTATATTTATAAACGCTTTCTATGTCTAGTTTAAAAAAGCGTCTCTCAGACGAAGACTCGGTGTTAATGACATTATTATCCCGTTCATTTTATGTACCAATAACATCATCTGACAAGCCTCATTTCCCCCAATGTCAGTTGTCACTAGAAGCATTGGCAGGCTCAGGTGTTCGCCTAGATTTAGCAGAAGATATCTCCACAGAAATGCCTTTTTATGTTGCGAACAAAAAGTGGTAAAACCCAAAACTTGCATTACTTTTGACATTGTTTGAGTGGGTTCCAGTCAAAACGTACCAAAGTCAAAACGTACCCTGCGTATAAGTCAAAACGTACCCACCCAGAAGTCAAAACGTACCCACCAAGAAGTCAAAACGTACCCACCCAGAAGTCAAAACGTACCCTACCATAAGTCAAAACGTACCCATGGGATAATATAGAGATTGAATAACTGGAAATATTATGTGTCAAGTAAAAAGTTGTAGATAGGTAAAATCATACTTAGAAGGTATTAGTATGAGAAAAAAATGGTATACTTGAGATTAAAATATGCATGTAAATTGGTAATTTTTTCTCTCAACATACATGAATGGTATTTTTTCCTGTGAGTTATAGATTGCATAAAAGAATTTGATATTTGTTTGTGTTGGTAATTGGAAACACTCTTGCTTTAATTCATGATAATGCTGGAGTGTTTGCAGATATGATGGCCGATTGGTCAATGATAATTAGATTTGATTGATTAATCCGGGTTAATTGGTGTTGATTGAAGACCTTGGCATGTGAGTTTGTCTGTGATCATAAAATGATTACCTTAATACGGTAATTGATGAACACCTACATTAAAGGGCTCATTAGATTGTTCGCTAATTGTCATTTGTAAAAACGTGTATATATGATGCTGGAATTATTCCACACACAAACACAATGGCTATTACGTGCATCCATTGTGCGAAGAAGGTCGGCAATCACCACCAGGCGATCGACTGCGATCGTTGTTGTGGCTGGCAACATCGTGGATGCAGTGACACAGGTACGTCTGAAATATTATAGTGGGTACACAAAAATAATAATTACCGAGAGGTCTCTAATAAAATCTTGTGAAAAGATAACAGTTCCAATTACAAGGATATGTTCTGCATAAATATGCTTACGGCGAGCTGTATGTATTAATATGAGTATTTAAATATTAAAATGTATTAATGTCTACTCCTACTGATTAATGCATAATATATCAACTTAGAAGTATTAAGAATACAACGTTTTGAATGCTACAATTCGGACATTGTCTATCTTCTCGTCTAATGTTATTATATCTGCCAGTTTCTATTGTAGGATCGTGCGACGATATTCTAAAGCGTGTCAGTGCTATTCGAAAGTTGTTTTCCGTGATATAATCTAAGTATTTTTCGAAATTGAAACTATATTTATATATGTTATACGAGCTCAGCCTAGTTGAGAGTTATTAATATTTGAATACCATGTCTGTTTGTATATATCTATTATTCTTTGTTTTATTGGAGAAATATGTACCAACATGTTGTAGCGATAGTTCCAAATGTTTGACATGCCAATATGATGTAGTATCGTTTAATTTGCGACGCCCAGTTAGATCCATTTTATGTATTTCCATTTTCACAATCACGTTCTAACATTTAATAGATCTGGAAAGTTATCGTGTTTTCATTCGAATATAAAAGTTAAATCCAGTATTTAATCATAATAATTTGTCGCGCGATTTACATAGTGTGGATCAATTCAATATCGTTACCTTTGTTTGTTTGCTGTATTTGGTCCGATACGGTGCACTCGGTCGAGTACTATTTCGTCGGTTTCTATTTTTAAATGTGTATTTATAAATGTTTTGACTAGTTCTTCACAGTTTTCGGCTGCTATCTCCTGTATCCCGTAAAACTTATTATATTTATTGTATTTGCAGGTCTTACCAAGTACATGTACAACCGACTTAAGAAGGGGGAGATTACCCACATGTTCACATGCGGTCCATGTAGAGATGAAAACCCAGACGAAGTATGATCAACCAAAAATGATACAGTATACTAAGTACAAGAATATTGATAATTCATAATAGTTCACGAATTTACACAAACGTGTCTCGTATATGTTTTGAATTATAATCATATTTATGTTCAATAGGCCGCCGGCAATGCATACCGTGATATGGAGTTACTCTTGTCTCAGTCGGCAGCCTATATATATCATGTTTTTCATGCTTTTATTTCCATGGATGTAGGCAGCATACTGAGTGAATCGCACGACGCTCGTCTACTACCCGGTCCACTCAGTTCCACCAGGACATCAATCAGCGATGAAGTCACCGATGACGCTACCAAGACAATCGCCGATGACGTCACCTCAACCTCAACAATCGCCGACGACGCAACCACGACAATCGACGATGACGTCACCTCAATCGCCAACGACACAACCACGACTATCGCCAATGACACCAACGAGTCGTCGTTCAACCTGGACATACAAATCATACAGCCAGATGTTTTGAACGAGAGGTACTTATTTCGCATGGGTCTGAATAGAAGTATTAATGTACCATTCAAACCATACAAAAATAGATGTTTCAATAAATTGTACTATGTTGGAGTAATGAACAATAGGGGCAATCCATAATGGCACCAGAAGGGATTTGCAACCGGGATTTAAATGGGTCCTATGTCGGCTGGAATGTGGGTCCCAACAGGGCTACTAATAGGACCCATATGAACTTGCAACTGGGATTTAAATGGGACCCATGTGGATTGGAATGTGGCCCCCATGTGGGCTCTATCAGGGCTATATGGATTTGCATTAATAGGCCCACATGGCCCCAGTTTAGTGCTACTGGGCTCATTAATGATCTCGCACTGGGAATTTACTTGGTGAATACGAAAACAACACAACATAATCATATCTGCCCCATGTGGTCATGCTGACTGAGAATGTTAATATGTTTGATTTTACCACCAGGTGAGCGATACAGGGTCATCATGGCACTCTTGTGTTCTATTATACCGTATGTTTCAGCTCAATCCGCAACGACGATCCATCGGATACTATCATAGATAATCGGGAACTCGCCTTCAATATCATTCCCGGGGGGTCGGCAAAAGGGGGCCTGTCACATGTTCGTCCGCCAGCTACTCGCCTTGCCGTTGCTGCCCGCGGAGCACATTCGCCCAGCCTTCGAGATACTGCACGACCGGGCCAGCGACCACATCCAGCCGCTGAGTCAACGTGGATCGAGAGCTCCAGAGGTGTGGTCGGTCTTCGGGCAGCCCATCAAAACGAATAACGATACCGAAGGTATAGTAAAATAGATAAAGATAGGCTGTTGATATGCCTTTAAACTCCAATAATCAATCAATCTACATTGACATATACATCTTTCATATACCCGCAGTCTTATACATGTAGGTTTACATTGTCCAAAAAGATAATAAAAATGGCTGGACAAAAATGAAAATATGAAATTTAACATCAATAACACATGTATAATGTTTTAATAAAGTTTTATTTTTATTCCAGGATGGCATCGCCGTCTGAACTATCGTAGTGGGGCACCTCCGCCATTCTACCATCTGGTGAAGAGCCTTCACGATGAAGCCACTCTACTACCGCTGCAGGTCCGATTGGTCTCGGAGAAGAAGCTGAAGAAGCGTCAGCGGAAGGCGACCAGGTCGATGCAGGCCATGATCTTCGGGATCTGGGACGACTACACGGCAGGGCAGATCTCGACGTGCCGCCTTCTGAAGAAGCTCTCAGCAGTGTATGCGCCGACCATCTAGACACTACACCTATAGTGATACGTCTATATTGTTCGAAGTTTGTAATTTAATAATTTGAACACACATATAATAAATAAAACAAATGTTCTGTATAATTATACTTGTTTAGTTCTGTTTAAAATTCCAAATGGCAACATTTTACCTCTTGAGTGGGTATGTTTTGACCAAAGAATGGGTACGTTTTGACTTATCGTTGGGTACGTTTTGACTTAAAATGCGGGTACGTTTTGACTTGGGTACGTTTTGACCAGCACCCGTTTGAGTAGCCTAATCAGTAGCGTCCGTGGTCCAGTTGTAGAGCGTCGGATTTGGAATCGAACGGTCCCGGGTTCGATACTCGGTCAGGCCACGTATGTAGTGTCAGTGAGCAAGGCACCTCACACACATTGTTTAGCACTGGTTAACCAGTCGACTAAGCCTGCCCAGGAAAACATGTTTAGGTCCCCGCAAGGGGTTTGACATTAATGGAACATACATACAATCGGTGATAAATGGTGTGTCACTGGATGGTCAAGTGTAACCGTGGACAAGTCCGCTTGTTGACAAGTCGGACCATTTCTCTCTCAGTCTGAGATGAGTCACCAGCCACTGAAGTTAAGCTTCCGTGGTCTAGCACACCGTTGTTAGAACTCGCCTTTCACCGCTATCAGGGACAAGTTATAAAAATGATATCTGAGAAAGTTGTCAGTCACTTGCGGAGGTTGGAAAATTGAATACTGGTTTTTACCCAGGAAATATGGGTTGTCTTCTCCACCACAACTACGACAATGCTCCAGAGTGGTGGGCCCTGTACAAATCAAAGGTAGAAACAAAGAGTTGGACCACTAGCCAAGTCGGATCACAAATTTATGCATTTGCGATTATAGTTATGTTCGTTTGGATCTCATCGTAAATCTGTTCAACATAGCAAATCAAGGATAGCAAAGAAATTAGAGGGCGATGTGGGCGAAATTGTCGCCCTAGGGACTTCTCCCTAAAAAAAAAAAATGTCTAGTAAGATACACTGGCCCATTATAAAGCACTCCTATTCAAATGTTGTATTTAATGGTTGTACCATGCATTTTAACCCTATTTTGCAGAAGTATATTAAAGTACACCATTTAAGGAAGCGATCACGCGCTTTCTCACTTCTCCCAAAAATTCTGACCTAGAATGAACCCTGCTTTTAGCATAAAACTACTCTTTAAACGAGACACTCGCATACAATGTACATTGTAATTTCATCGTTTTTTAGCATAAACATGACTTTAAAGCAACACTACATCGGTGAAAAAAAGGCAAATTTCTACAGAATGTAATTTCCTACTATCGGTATAATTTTTTCCTAAATATTTGTAACAGAATTTGAGTATTTCTACTAATAAACAAGCAGCGTGTGCACCGTTTATTGACATATATAACAAAATAATGTAAATAGGGTTAACATCCATGCCTAATACAACACATGTATCATGAATAACAACATTTATTGTACATATTTACTGCTATCTCTCACATTAATGAATTGTGCCTGTGCATATTTATTTTTACGCTGATCAGATTTAAATTATCTCTAACCTACAGTAACACGCATTTAAGACTCCAATAATAAACAAACGTCAATTCAGCAGCATTACTAACCGTTATATGAAATCCTACTTTCACTTTTGAGAGTTTGTAGACAGATAAAACACTGTATTTTGATTGTTTATTGATATAAAGTTAGTGTTCAAATTATTTTGGAAGAAGTTGTAGTAGCAATCCTCTTTATACATAAAATATGTTTTTTTTGCTATTTCGATGCTTTAAGCTTGAAGTAAATATCAGAAAATTGGTAGAGCAAAATTTCATTACACAATTATGTACATTCAAGATACTTAAATTTCAGGTGCTCTTTTCCTGTCTTCATAATAATAACCACTTATTTAATAAGTTTATTTTTCATACCCTGGTGAAATTTTCTACATCATATTTGGATTTCATCTGGTGGGGGGGGGATTTCATCATATTTGGATTTCATCTGGTGGGGGGGGGGATTTCATTCTGGTGGGGGGGGGGATTTCATCTGTGGGGGGGGGGGATTTCATCTGGTGGGGGGGGGGATTTCATCTGGTGGGGGGGGGATTTCATCTGGTGGGGGGGGATTTCATCTGGTGGGGGGGGGGGATTTCATCATATTTGGATTTATCTGGGGGGGGGATTTCATCTGGTGGGGGGGATTTCATCTGGTGGGGGGGATTTCATGGGGGGATTTCATCTGGTGGGGGGGGATTTCATCTGGTGGGGGGGAGATTTCATCTGGTGGGGGGGGGATTTCATCATATTTGTTATCATATACTATGCTTTAGTATACATGTATAAGCAAGTTGCTTTCTCCTCAATCCTACTTGTATGTACATATTATGTATACTAGACTATGTATATTCAAAGAAATCAATATTGTTTAAACTAAAACAATTATTAATTAATATATCCGTTACTGTCTGACTCGTCCACGAATGTGCTTTGACTTATCCGTGGTCACGTCGGACATGATGGAGGAGTCGGACCAAAAATAATATGTGATTATGGTCTGACCTGTCCCTAATTCACCAAATTAACTGATTCATTCGACAATATTTTCAATCTGACACTTATTATTGTCAAATCCTGGAAGCTGTGGTAGAACATGCCAATTTTTTGTACTAGTTTAGTTTAAAGCAGAATTACATCGTATGAAATAAAAGATATTTGAAAAATTCAATTTTTACGTATGGGTAGCAATGCTGCTACACATTCCAACATTATACTTTGTATGCTTATGTTTATTTATTTGGTAAACAGTGTTTTTTTGCTCGAAACCGAAAGTAGGACTTTCAGAGTCGATCGGTCACGCACTTGTTTAGAACCGGAACGCATCGTCCGCACTTGTTTGCATTCGGAATGCATCGTCCCCATTTATCCCACATTGTCTTTTAGGGACATTTCTAGATGGATGGATGGATGGATGGGATGGGATGGGATGGATGGATGGTCTTTCATGTTCAAAATATATACGTTGTTTTCTACATCCTCTGTTGTTTCACGCATGCGCGCTGTGTGTGTTTACATTTCGTGTGTTGATAAACAAATTCGCGTATACGACGGTTTAAATTTATTGGAATTTTATCGTATCTGAGCGACTATTTCGATTTTTGTAAACACACACACATTAGTATTTATATTTTACCCAAAACATCCTTTATTACGATGTAATATATAATATATATATAAAGTATTCTATACACAGGATATTAGAAAAATAAAGTGTACTAGCTTTTGACCTGCAAATTATTTATAAATAGATGAAATATTGCTCATCTGGAGAGTAGTAGTCCGCCTCCATGGTCGAGTGGTTAATGTCGTTGACTTGTATAACACTGTAACCTATCATCACTGGTGGTCACAGGTTTGAGCCGCGCTCAGACCATGTCTCATTTATATGAAAATATTGGCAGTTTCTTATGGAGGTTGGTGCACCGAGTACTGGTTAATCACTGGAGCCTGACCAGGAAAAGTGCTGTTAGGTAAACTGCCCGTCGCACAAATGGGCAACCGGTTAAATAAATTTAAATTTAACAAAATCTGGAGAGTTGAGTGACTGGTTCTTGCCTAGGAATTGTGAGTACCGTAGTTTCCACTACAGACAGACAGACAGACAGACAGACAGACAAACAGATTCTTTTATTTCATTCAGGTACATTCAGTGTACAACATGAGGATATATAACGTAATACATTTAATTCAACTAGAAAGGTGTCTCAAGATACGTTCCTGCAATGAAAATATGTAGCCAAATATCACAATATTTCTTCACCATAAAAATAGTTCCATTTAGTAATTTATTATACAAGAGAAGAAAGAGATTGACCAGAAAGTGATGGTTGGGTAAACTAATACCTTAATGAGCAGTTCAGAAAGAGATTGACCAGAAAGTGATGGTTGGGTAGACTAATACCTTAATGAGCAGTTCAGAAAGAGATTGACCAGAAAGTGATGGTTGGGTAGACTAATACCTTAATGAGCAGTTCAGAAAGAGATTGACCAAAAAATGATTGTTGGGTAGACTAATACCTTGACAAATTCAGAAATTAACCTCTCATGGAACCCTCGTCCTAACTTGCATGGCATCCGTGTTCCAGTGGTAGAACATCAAACTTGGAATCATGGGGTTCTTGGTTGTATGCTCAGTCACAGCATGTATGTAGTAAATTTAAAAATGGAATAGGATTTTTTCTGACATTATATTTTTGATGTCAAACTCAAAGTTTAAACTTTATTTATTTTACGATTGCGAAGCAAGTTTTAACAACTTATATTAATCACTCTCGTTGGCGCAGATGAAAGCGTATAATTATGTGGTTATTCGTGTAGGAGGATTACAGAGTACCCAGAGAAAACCCACCTGTCCGATCTTGCAACCACCGTACCATCTCATATTCTTCCCAGTCCGAGGATCGAACATGGGTTGCATTGGTGAGAAGCAAGCGTGCTAACCACTGCGCTAATCGGACAGCCAAGCTCAAAACACAGTGCTATAAGACACTAGTCTACTAGAATACACATTGAGTAGCAAGTAGTGACCCATGATCCAACACTTACATATAGCATATGGTTAGCACAGTCGCATCTCACCAATGTAACTGTGGGTTCGATCCTCGGACCGGGAAGTATGTGAGATGGTACGGTGGTCGCCAGATCGGACAGGTGGGTTTTCTCCTGGTACTCCGGTTTCCTCCCACACGAATGACCACATTTACGCTTTCATCCGCGCCAACGAGAGTGATTAATATAAGTTGTTAAAGCTTTTTTCGCAATTGTTGTACTATAACTAAACTTTAAACTTTAACATATAGCAACTCGGTACAGTACAGAGTAAAATTTGTACTAGGAAACTACAGTGTGTGTATGTGTTTTACGTTTATTTATCGTCGCTACCGGTTGCCCATATGAGCGACGCCTCCTGAAGAGATTAGTCCGTTTAGATTTTGGAGGATAGTGCAATGATACAGACAGAGACCCATTCCAGAGTCTCCTCTGATTTTTTTATGTGCATGGTGTAAAGCACCGACACGAGACCTCTGTTTAAAGTCCCATCTGAAAGACTGTTAATTTTATTAGTGTCAGACGGGGGATCGAACCTGCGATTCCTGGATTACCAGTCCAGCGTGTCACCACTGGACTACAGATCCGTCTGTAGAAAACTACAGAAGAACAAGTACATGTTACATACCTCGAGATTGTTAATGTTATTACCTCATAATCTCAATGTAATAACTATTAACATAATCTCGTCAACAGGTATTAAAATTGGCCTTACACATTTGTAAACTACAGTCAAACCTGTGTTAGTGGTCACCTCTATTAAGCAGCCAACCTGTATTAAGCAGCCAGTTTCCAGATCCCCATTTTGTTGTTTTATTATTCATTTGACCTCTATTAAGCAGTCACCTGTGCTAAGCAGCCACATTTTATGATTCCCTTGGCTGGCTGCTTAACACAGGTTTGACTTTATTGTTTTAGAGTCTGACCGTGACTAATTCTGATGATATATGATTGGTATATGCCACTGTCTAATAGGCCCATTCACTGTGGTTATCCATGTGTAGACAACTCTAACAAACTTCTAAGCAAACTGCATATGCCAAGCTGTCTGATCTGCATCTTGAAATACAGTCTACATCCATTATGTCGAATTCCGTCGGACCGAACAAAATACTTAACCGAAGTTTGACTTAATGAAATCCAATATAAACGGAGCCAGTTATATGTAAAATGATAGTATCTGAAACAGGACATTGAACCGACTTCGAGATAACCGGATAATTCGATATAACCGACTTTGACATAGCTGATGTAGACTGTATTTACTGAAAATTCACATGTTTCTGAGAAATAGCCTGTGTCCACAGTCATTTTTATCAATGAATGTAATTTTTCAGGAGAAATTTGCTGAATGTCCCCCTCGAGTATTCTCTGGTATTCAGCCGACTGGAGTGCCCCACATTGGTAACTATCTGTGTGCAATACGACGATGGGTAGATATGCAGCAACATTATGACAGTATGCTCGTCAGTATAGTAGATCTGCATTCCATCACGATCCTACAAGAACCAAATGAACTCAGGTAATACTCAGTGTACACGGGTAGCAGATCCATACACAATACCCATGCTGCAAAACCTACCTCAACTCGGGTAATACTCAGTGTACTCGGGTAGCAGATCCACAAGAACCATACACAATACCCATGCTGCAAAACCTACCTCAACTCAGGTAATACTCAGTGTACTCGGGTAGCAGATTCACAAGAACCATACACAATACCCATGCTGCAAAACCTACCTCAATGGAACATACTGTATATCATTCGACATTCGACAAACCTATTCATGACTGCTTACTTCTCGATGCCGTACCGGCCCTCTCTGGTCGAGTGGTTTAGGTCACTGACTTCAAATCACTTGCCACTCATCGATGTAAGTTTGAAGCCAACTGGGGGTGTAAATGTTATCAAGACGGTGAGGAAGCTATCCAGTTTGTTTGCAGAAGGTCGGTGATTCTACTGTTGTACCAAACTAATCTAGAGGTACTGCTCGATGAGGCACTCGGGGGTCTTCTGCCTCCAATAATAACTGGAGAGTCGCTAAATGATCTAGGCTGTCAGTTTGACCGTAAATCCCCAAAACAAACCACTCTTTATCGTTACCGGTATGTACTGCTACCAGCATTATGCGCATAACCTCATTTGTGATGTTTCCATTTCATGCATGCAAATTTTTGTTGTTGAGAAAACGAAAAGCATGAACGATGATAATAATGGGATAATTATAAGTATATTTAATTGTTATAAACATTTATTTATCATTTCCATTACTTCAGGATATCATCACTGATGGTCACGGGTTTGAGCCCCGCTCAGACCGTGTCTCATTTATATGAAAATGTTGACAGTTTCTTACAGAGGTTGGTGCACCCAAGTACTTGTTAACCACTGGAGCCTGCCCAGGAAAGGTGTTGTTAGGTAAACTGTTCGCTGGCGATATACCCCAAAATCGTGCTGATGCAGGTTTAAAACCCAAACAAACAAACACTACTTCAGGGCGACACCTCCGGAAGTTCTATTGGTAAGATGATACAGACGATGCTGCAATTACAGAGGTATCCCTGGTGCTTTAGAATGTCCATGTACAGCACCTCGGTTTATGGTTTCATCTGAAAGACTATCCTCCGAAGCACAAAATGAGAAATAAATCGCTGAATACATCGCCCCCAATTATCCAGTGGGCGATGATAAAAAAAACGTATCAAAAATATAATTTGTAAATATTTCTAATTTGACCCTTTGTCTTTTCCAGAGAAAATATAATGGTAATGGCTGCATGTTTGATTGCCTGTGGTATAGATGTTGAGAAAACTATCCTATTTCAACAGTCAATGGTGAGTATTAGGTAACCATATAAAAAAACAATTACTTTAAATCAAATAATGATTACATGTAGCCGGCTAGCCTATAGCCACTAATATATATCATGGCCTTGCTAGTTTTCAGACCACTAAGGTTTGTTGGTGAATAACTTCCAGTCAGTCTCTTTTATAGCAGGTGAAATGGTATTACTATGTAAAGTTATCATTCTTGCATTTAATACGCTTGACTAAACTCAGATTGTATAACATCTAAAATAAGCGTACAATTTTACTTACATGTGTTTAGGAATGTATCGAGGGTTAATAGTTTCCATCGGGGTATGAACTACATTGGGCGTGGGGTTAAAGTGTGTGGAGGCATCCACGCTAACTTTAAGCACTCCCACTATTAAACCGTGATTCATTACTTATATTTACACTAATTATTCTTTTCAATGTGACAAAGAAAATAAAAATATCACACTTTCCAATTAAAATGTATTTAGTCCAATTTGCGATGTACCATGTTGCGGGAACCTGATAATTAGATCATCCTTGAAACAGCGTAAACTGTAAGACACGCCTTTTCTCGTGACTAATGTTGCCTAACACTGTGAATGTGCATGCCCGTTACATTGAATGTGCATGCCCGTTACATTGAATGCGCATGCCCGTTACATTGAATGCGCATGCCAGCTGCATATCATTAGTTGGAAACCCTCAGTCGAAATTGTATGCAGAGTACAT
This sequence comes from Archivesica marissinica, assembly GCA_014843695.1. Classification (NCBI taxonomy): domain Eukaryota; kingdom Metazoa; phylum Mollusca; class Bivalvia; order Venerida; family Vesicomyidae; genus Archivesica; species Archivesica marissinica. Next base: position 56,527,179 of record CM026387.1, read on the forward strand.
ACGTTCATCGAAGGAAATGCAATAGCGATGTAAATATAATTCAATAAAGTACCTATTTTAGAAATGTGTTTTCCGGCATTTTGACAAGACTGGCACATGACCATGCAAAGTTATCCATGAGGCTTCACTCATTACAAAAACAAGATTTCTTTATAAAATACCTCTACTTAAGGGAGTTCGAGCCCCGCTGGAGCCGTTACGATTGTGTCCTTAAGCAAGGCATTTAATTTCCACATGCCTCTTCTCTCTCCCTCGTGGCGATGGATTCCATCAGGAATGAGGTTTCGAGAGTGATTAGTATAAGTTATAAGAACTTGTTTCGCAATCAAGCTAAAATAAATTTGTATAAACTAAGGGAGTTTTAGGGTTCATGTGAATGGCATAATGAAAACAGTTACCGTACATATATTTGGAATACAATGTGATTATTTATCTGGTTTTTTTACTCATTTTCCTGTTTTGCAGTTTTATATATATACAGTCAAGCCCGTGTTAGTGGTCACCTCTATTAAGCAGCCAACCTGTATTAAGCAGCCAGTTACAACATTACCAATGTGGCAATTTGTTTACATTTGACCTCTATTAAGCAGCCACCTTTGCTAAGCAGCCAATTTTCATCACTCCCTTGGCTGGCTGCTTAAGACAGGTTTGACTGTAGTACCATATAAACCAAACACCTGTTACTGACAATGATGTCATCATTTGCAAACAGAAGGGGATTCACGATAACTATCAAAAGAAAATGGTCCTTTTCAGTATTAAATTTTATTATTCAAACAATTGCATACCGTACATTACATACACACACACAAATTATACACAAATAACATTGTACAATCATTTGTTTCTTTCAAAGATTAACCAATCCATCAATAAAGTGATGCCAAATCCACCTATGAGAATGAATCTAGATTTATACCAATTGTCAGTTGAGATCTATATTAATGTGTACATATTTTTATTCGGATAAGAAAACCGAATAACAACAAATAAGTAAATAAGTAAGTAAGTTTTTATTAAAGTGACATATGCAAACATAAACATTCAATACAAAATATTTTACAAATAAATAGGCCACACTAATTTAATCTTAGTATTCCTGCTTCAGTTGCTATTTTCTCAGGAACTAGTTATGATACGTTTTTTCTGGTTTGATACAGGCTCGTGACCGTATCAAACCAGCAAATGTAATATAAGACTGGAAAACACCCTGTATCAACCTGGGTGGTAGATAGTATTGTGGTAGGGAGATAATGGCAAACAATACGCTAAAACTCATGTCTAAGTAATAATGTAGAGTATAGTATATGTAGTATAGTATGTATAGTAATTTAATAATTGTAAGATGAGATAGTGGATGAAAATTGATAACGTGTTGTGCAAAGGAAACAACGATATAAACAGAGGTAACCACTTAAAGCAGCATTACATCGTATGAAATCAAATATATTTGAAAAATTCAAATTTTACGTATGGGTAGCAATGCTGCTACACATTCTAACATTATACTTTGTATGCTTATATTCAATTGGTAAACAATGTTTTTTTGCGATATAACAAACACGACGGTTTATATTTATTGGAATTTTATCGTTTCTGAGCGACTATTTCGATTTTTGTAAACACACATTAGTATTTATATTTTACACAAAACATCCTTTATTACGATGTAATGCTGCTTTAAGATCTATATACTTTTAGGGAGTATTCAGGGGCAGTAACTGACCAAGGTCTCTTATTGAAGTAATACGGAATATTGATGACAACACTTACACAAGAAACTAAACAGATATGTTTTGTCCGCCTCCGTTACGGTCGCTGACTTGTATACCACTGTAACCTATCATCACTGATGGTCACGGGTTCGAGCCCCGTTCAGGCCGTGTCTCATTTATATGAAAAAGTTGGCAGTTTCTTACGGAGGTTGGTGCACCCAAGTACTGGTTAACCGCTGGAGCCTGCCCAGGAAAGGTGTTGTTAGGTAAACTGCCCGCCGGCGATATAGCCCAAAATGGTGCTGATGCAGGCGTAAAACCCGAAATATAACATATAACATATATAACATATATAACATATATAACATATAACATATATAACAGATATGTTTTTATATATTAGGTTCATCACCACACAGAGCTGTCCTGGATTCTCGGATGTTTATGCACAATACCCAGACTGAAAACCCTACCTCAATGGAAGGTACTGTGATATCAATTAACTTGTCGAACCTATACACATACTTCTCAATGCTAGACGGGTCCGCTTCCATGGCTGAGTGGTTATGTTATCTTGACTTCAAATCACTTGCTCCTCACTGCTTCCAGTTTGGAATCAACTTGGGGTGTGTGTGTTTTACGTTTATTTATCGTCGCTACCGGTTGTCCATATGAGCGACGCCTCCTGAAGAGATTAGTTATTTTAGATTTTGGAGGATAGTGCAATGATACAGATAGAGACCCATTCCAGAGTCTCCTCTGGTTCTTTTACGTGCACAGTGTAAAGCACTGACACGAGACCTCGATTTAACATCCCATCTGAAAGACTGTTAATTGTGTTAGGGCCAGACTGGGGATCGAACCTGCGATCCCTGGATTACCAGTTCAACGTGTTAACCACTGGACTACAGATCCGTCTGCCAAGTTAATTGGGGTGTCGCATTCCTTCAAGTGAGGAAGCTATCAAGCTGGCTTTTGGAAAGTCGGTGGTTCTACCCAGGGTACCCGACTTGAAATACTGCACGGAGGGACACTCAGGATCTTCCTCCACCAATAGCTGAAGAGTCACCATCTGACCCAAGCTGTTATTACAACTATAAATCTCCAAATGAAACAAAAATCAATGTTAGACTTTCTGTGTTCAAGTTATAATCAGGATTTTGACCATATAAATGTATATGTTATGGATTTAATTTTTGTAACCGCCAACTTATTCAAATTGACAATTGATCTATTGGCACCAACGTTACATAAATCACGCATCCGCCCCCCCCCCCCCCCTCAGTCTCCCACCCCCATTTACCCATTATGCAATATACCAGAATGTGAAAATGTGCATCCTGGCATTTCTATTCCTTTTCGTTCTAATTCGGCTTCTAGTTCATTGATGTTTTCGTATTAGCCTAACGTGACAGCTGTGTTATTTCAGGACAAGTCTAAAATAGTGAAGGACGCAGGAGTTGGACTGTTTACATACCCTATACTACAGACAGCAGATATACTACTGTACAAGTAGGTGATCAACCTTCATTCAATCTTACAACGATTGCGAAGCAAGTTTTAACAACTTAATATTAATCACTCTCGTTAGCGCGGATGAAAGTTTATATGTGGTCATTCGTATGGGAGTAAACCGGAGTACCTGGAGAAAACCCACCTGTCCGATCTTTCGACCACCGTACCATCTCACATACTTCCCGGTCCAAGGATCGAACCCTGGTTCGCATTTTTGAGAAGCGAGCGCGCTAACCACTGCACTAATCTGACACATTATTGGTAAACCCAATTGGCATTTTGGGTATAACGGTCGTCTATTGAATTAGGAATATTGTAGGTGTTATTTTGAAATATCAAGCAGAAAGTACACACATGGAATCTCACATTGTCTAGTATTAAAGATTTATCTGTGCATACATTTGGGAATATTACTGGTTCATTGAAGTTTAGTTGTGTGTAAATATCGTGGGAGCTTTGTTCGGAATATTGGGGTAGTTTTGTTGGGACTATCTTGTGAATTTAGTTGGGAATATCACGAGAAATTAGTTGGGAATAGAATGAGAGTATTGTTGGGAATATCGTCGGAGTTTAGATGGGAATATCTCAGGAGATTAAATGGGAATATCAATAAAGATTAGATGGGAATATCAGGAGATTAGATGGGAATATCTCAAGATTAGATGGGAATATCAATAAAGATTAGATGGGAATATCTCAGGAGTTTAGATGGGAATATCAATAAAGATTAGATGGGAATATCTCAGGTGTTTAGATGGGAATATCAGTAGATATAAGATGGGAATATCTCAGGAGTTTAGATGGGAATATCAGTAGAGATTAGATGGGAATATCTCAGGAGATTAGATGGGAATATCAATAAAGATTAGATGGGAATATCTCAGGAGTTTAGATGGGAATATCAATAAAGATTAGATGGGAATATCTCAGGAGTTTAGATGGGAATATCAGTAGAGATTAGATGGGAATATCTCAGGAGTTTAGATGGGAATATCAGTAGAGATTAGATGGGAATATCTCAGGAGATTAGATGGGAATATCAATAAAGATTAGATGGGAATATCTCAGGAGTTTAGATGGGAATATCAATAAAGTTTAGATGGGAATATCTCAGGTGTTTAGATGGGAATATCAGTAGATATAAGATGGGAATATCTCAGGAGTTTAGATGGGAATATCAGCAGAGATTAGATGGGAATATCTCAGGAGATTAGATGGGAATATCAATAAAGATTAGATGGGAATATCTCAGGAGTTTAGATGAGAATATCAGTAGATATAAGATGGGAATATCTCAGGAGTTTAGATGGGAATATCAGTAGAGATTAGATGGGAATATCTCAGGAGTTTAGATGGGAATATCAGTAGAGATTAGATGGGAATATCTCAGGAGATTAGATGGGAATATCAATAAAGATTAGATGGGAATATCTCAGGAGTTTAGATGGGAATATCAATAAAGATTAGATGGGAATATCTCAGGAGTTTAGATGGGAATATCAATAAAGATTAGATGGGAATATCAATAAAGATTAGATGGGAATATCTCAGGAGTTTAGATGGGAATATCAATAAAGATTAGATGGGAATATCTCAGGAGTTTAGATGGGAATATCAATAAAGATTAGATGGGAATATCTCAGGAGTTTAGATGGGAATATCAATAAAGATTAGATGGGAATATCTCAGGTGTTTAGATGGGAATATCAGTAGATATAAGATGGGAATATCTCAGGAGTTTAGATGGGAATATCAGTAGAGATTAGATGGGAATATCTCAGGAGTTTAGATGGGAATATCAATCAAGATTAGATGGGAATATCTCAGGAGATTAGATGGGAATATCAATAAAGATTAGATGGGAATATCTCAGGAGATTAGATGGAATATCAATAAAGATTAGATGGGAATATCTCAGGAGTTTAGATGGGAATATCAATAAAGATTAGATGGGAATATCTCAGGAGTTTAGATGGGAATATCAGTAAAGATTAGATGGGAATATCTCAGGAGTTTAGATGGGAATATCAATAAAGATTAGATGGGAATATCTCAGGAGTTTAGATGGGAATATCAATAAAGATTAGATGGGAATATCTCAGGTGTTTAGATGGGAATATCAGTAGATATAAGATGGGAATATCTCAGGAGTTTAGATGGGAATATCAGTAAAGATTAGATGGGAATATCTCAGGAGTTTAGATGGGAATATCAATAAAGATTAGATGGGAATATCTCAGGAGTTTAGATGGGAATATCAATAAAGATTAGATGGGAATATCTCAGGTGTTTAGATGGGAATATCAGTAGAGATTAGATGGGAATATCTCAGGAGTTAGATGGGAATATCATAAGATTAGATGGGAATACTTTAGATGGGAATATCAATAAAGATTAGATGGGAATATCTCAGGAGTTTAGATGGGAATATCATAAAATTAGATGGGAATATCTCAGGAGTAGTTAGATGGGAATATCAATAAAGATTAGATGGGAATATCTCAGGAGTTTAGATGGGAATATCAATAAGATTAGATGGGAATATCTCAGGAGTTTAGATGGGAATATCAATAAAGATTAGATGGGAATATCTCAGGAGTTTAGATGGGAATATCAATAAAGATTAGATGGGAATATCTCAGGAGTTTAGATGGGAATATCAATAAATATAAGATGGGAATATCTCAGGAGTTTAGATGGGAATATCAGTAGAGATTAGATGGGAATATCTCAGGAGTTTAGATGGGAATATCAATAAAGATTAGATGGGAATATCTCAGGAGATTAGATGGGAATATCAATAAAGATTAGATGGGAATATCTCAGGAGTTTAGATGGGAATATCAATAAAGATTAGATGGGAATATCTCAGGAGTTTAGATGGGAATATCAATAAAGATTAGATGGGAAACCAATTAGATGGGAATACTCAGGAGTTAGATGGAATATCAATAAAGATTAGATGGGAATATTCAGGAGTTAGATGGGAATATCAATAAAGAATGGGAATATCAATAGATTAGATGGGAATATCTCAGGTTAGATGGGAATATCATAAATAGATGGGAATATCTCAGGAGTTTAGATGGGAATATCAGTAGAGATTAGATGGGAATATCTCAGGAGATTAGATGGGAATATCAATAAAGATTAGATGGGAATATCTCAGGAGTTTAGATGGGAATATCAATAAAGATTAGATGGGAATATCTCAGGTGTTTAGATGGGAATATCAGTAGATATAAGATGGGAATATCTCAGGAGTTTAGATGGGAATATCAGTAGAGATTAGATGGGAATATCTCAGGAGATTAGATGGGAATATCAATAAAGATTAGATGGGAATATCTCAGGAGTTTAGATGGGAATATCAATAAATATAAGATGGGAATATCTCAGGAGTTTAGATGGGAATATCAGTAGAGATTAGATGGGAATATCTCAGGAGTTTAGATGGGAATATCAGTAGAGATTAGATGGGAATATCTCAGGAGATTAGATGGGAATATCAATAAAGATTAGATGGGAATATCTCAGGAGTTTAGATGGGAATATCAATAAAGATTAGATGGGAATATCTCAGGTGTTTAGATGGGAATATCAGTAGATATAAGATGGGAATATCTCAGGAGTTTAGATGGGAATATCAGTAGAGATTAGATGGGAATATCTCAGGAGATTAGATGGGAATATCAATAAAGATTAGATGGGAATATCTCAGGAGTTTAGATGAGAATATCAGTAGATATAAGATGGGAATATCTCAGGAGTTTAGATGGGAATATCAGTAGAGATTAGATGGGAATATCTCAGGAGTTTAGATGGGAATATCAATAAAGATTAGATGGGAATATCTCAGGAGTTTAGATGGGAATATCAATAAAGATTAGATGGGAATATCTCAGGAGTTTAGATGGGAATATCAATAAAGATTAGATGGGAATATCTCAGGAGTTTAGGTGGGAATATCAATAAAGATTAGATGGGAATATCAATAAAGATTAGATGGGAATATCTCAGGAGTTTAGATGGGAATATCAATAAAGATTAGATGGGAATATCTCAGGAGTTTAGATGGGAATATCAATAAAGATTAGATGGGAATATCTCAGGAGTTTAGATGGGAATATCAGTAGATATAAGATGGGAATATCTCAGGAGTTTAGATGGGAATATCAATAAAGATTAGATGGGAATATTTCAGGAGTTTAGATGGGAATATCAATAAAGATTAGATGGGAATATCAATAAAGATTAGATGGGAATATCTCAGGTGTTTAGATGGGAATATCAGTAGATATAAGATGGGAATATCTCAGGAGTTTAGATGGGAATATCAGTAGAGATTAGATGGGAATATCTCAGGAGTTTAGATGGGAATATCAATAAAGATTAGATGGGAATATCTCAGGAGATTAGATGGGAATATCAATAAAGATTAGATGGGAATATCTCAGGAGATTAGATGGGAATATCAATAAAGATTAGATGGGAATATCTCAGGAGTTTAGATGGGAATATCAATAAAGATTAGATGGGAATATCTCAGGTGTTTAGATGGGAATATCAGTAGATATAAGATGGGAATATCTCAGGAGTTTAGATGGGAATATCAGTAGATATAAGATGGGAATATCTCAGGTGTTTAGATGGGAATATCAGTAGATATAAGATGGGAATATCTCAGGAGTTTAGATGGGAATATCAATAAAGATAAGATGGGAATATCTCAGGTGTTTAGATGGGAATATCAGTAGATATAAGATGGGAATATCTCAGGAGTTTAGGTGGGAATCTTGGGAATTTAATTGGGAATATCGTGGGTGCTTATTTAGGACTATCGCTGGATATTAGTTTTGAATATTGTGGAAGTTTATTTGGGAATAACTCGGGGAATTCAGTTCGGGATATTAGCTGTGAGTATCATGGCAGTATTGTATTGTGGATCAAACTTTTCAGATCAACTGTAGTACCAGTGGGCGAGGACCAAATCACGCATCTTGAACTGGCTCGGGATCTTGCAAAGGCTTTCAACAGGAACTTTGGGAGCATCTTCCCAGAATGTGAACCTCATATAGGTATGTAGCTACTTCCATGTCACAGCATCGTAGAACATCTGGGACATCCATTTACCACTATTAAGCATACAGTCAAAAACCTGTGTTAATGGTCACCTCTATTAAGCAGCCACCCTGTATTAGGCAGCCAGTTTTCAGATTCCCAATATATTCTTTTATTATACATTTGACCTCTATTAAGCAGCCACCTGTGCTAAGCAGCCACTTTTGGTGATTCCCTTGGCTGGCTGCTTAAGACAGGTTTCACTGTATTTAAATGTGGAACAAGAAAAAAAAGCATGATGCAGTATAAAGGAGTTTCCACGTGATTCAAGATCAACATCGCGTTCTGATGTGCCCCAGTTGCCTAGGGATTGTACTTGATGTGGATAAGAATGATAGTCACATCCCTGACCCTTGGTTACTACCATATGAGGCTGCTAAAAAAAGTTGATCAAATGGAGCCTCCATGGCCTGGTGTGGTCTAGCATGCTGTTGTTAGAAATCACCTTTCATCGCTATCATCAGGTCTACGAATTCGCTACCTATCATGGACAAGTGATAAATTGGTGGATGTGTGAGAAACTTGTAACGTTGCTTACTGATGTTGGAGAATTGAGTACTAGTTTCTACCACAGCAGACTGACTTTGTATGACAATGCTACAGACTTACTTTGTATGACAATGCTCCATATCGAGCCTGGTGCAAATGTGAGGGAGGGAGGGAGATAGGGAGGGGGAAGTAGGAGTGGGTGTATCTGATGGAACTCCAGCGATGAAAGTGATTGTCGTTCTTATCTCGATGTATATTAGGTGTAGCATCAATGTGGCATATTTCTTGCTAGAGACCCTTAAAGCAAATAGAACCAACACACTGTCCCTTAAAGCAAATAGAACCAACACACTGTCCCTTAAAGCAAATAGAACCAACACACTGTCCTTCCCATAGCATATCTTGTGTACATTTCCAACCAAATTTTAAACGTTGCATTTTCTTTTCTTCAGGTGATATATCTAAAGTGAAGAGTTTACGTGACCCAACACGTAAAATGAGTAAATCTGACTGGAACCCTACGTCACGAATAGACCTTACAGATTCCGCTGATGTCATACTGACGAAAATAAAAAAATCCACAACAGACTCGATTTCTGGAGCGCTAACCTATGACCCCGAAAATCGACCCGGTGTTACTAACTTGATTAATATACATGCTTCATTGACCAACTCAAACCCCGAGGACATTGCTGAACAGTTCAGAGACTTGAATAAAGTACAGTATAAAGCTATAGTCACAGAGGTGATTAATGAAATTATTCAACCAATCAGTGCGGAGATGTCAAGATTGTTGAGTGACAGACATCATCTACAGACCGTGTTGGAGCGTGGCGCTGACCGGGCAACAGAGATAGCAGATTGTACAATGGTAGAAGTTAAACAGCTTGTCGGTTTGAGATAGCATCGCTTACTTCAGTAGGATTGTATTGGATAGAAAGGTACCGGTACATGCATTTAGAGCCAATAAACTCAAAATCAATGTACAAGTGGTTGTTTGTGGGGAGTTTTCCAGGAATTGCCATCTTCGTAAATGTGAGCCCTCACAAACCAAAGATTTGTCCTCTGTAAATGTGAGCCCTCACAAACCAAAGATTTGCCCTCTTCGTAAATGTGAGCCCTCACAAACCAAAGATTTGCCCTCTTCGTAAATGTGAGCCCTCACAAACCAAAGATTTGCCCTCTTTGTAAATGTGAGCCCTCACAAACCAAAGATTTGCCCTCTTTGTAAATGTGAGCCCTCGCAAACCAAAGATGGAGCCAATAAACTCAATGTCAATGTACAATTGTTGTTTGGGGGCAGTTTTCCTGGAATTTTGACAAATTTCTTAGCAAATGTCTGTGATTTTCATAAAACATTTATGACATTGGGATATTTTATTCAGATTTCTTGGTTCTTCGTGCATGGACGTGTCTAGAATGTCTGTCAGTATTTTCATGCTCTATTGATTGATTAATAACAAGAAAGATGTATTGCATTGTGTCACTATCTTTATAATTTTATCATAAAGTGTACACATGTATAAAGCCAGTTAAATGAGATAGATGTTTATAGTTTATAGAGATCTTGGTAAGGTCTTGGTACTGTGACCTTGGTATGGAGTTCATAGTATGAAGATCTTGGTAAGGAGATCTTGGTAGGGTCTTGGTACTGTGACCTTGGTATGGAGTTCATAGTATGAAGATCTTGGTAAGGAGATCTTGGTAGGGTCTTGGTACTGTGACCTTGGTATGGTGTTCATAGTATGAAGATCTTGGTAAGGAGATCTTGGTAAGGTCTTGGTACTGTGACCTTGGTATGGAGTTCATGGTATGAAGATCTTGGTAAGAAGGTCTTGGTACGGAGGACTTGGTATGGAGTTCATAGTAAGGAGATCTTGGTAAGGTCTTGGTACTGTGACCTTGGTATGGAGATCAAGGTACAATGTCTTGGTATGGAGGTCTTAGTACAGAGATCTTGGTATGGAGGTCATGGTACAATGTATTGGAGGTCTTGGTATGGAGATCTTAGTACAGAGTTCATGGTACAAAGATCATGGTACGAAGGTCTTTGTACAGAGATCTTGGTATGGAGTTCTTGGTATGGAGTTCATGGTACAATGTATTTGGTATGGAGTTCTTGGTACGGAGTTCATGGTACGGAGATCATGGTAAGGAGGTCTTGGTACAGAGGTCTTGGTATGGAGACCATGATACGGAGGTCTTAGTACAGAGATCTTGGTATGGAGGTCATGGTACAATGTCTTGGAGGTCTTGGTATGGAGATCTTGGTATGGAGTTCATGGTATATAGATCTTGGTATGGAGATCATGGTACAGAGATCGTGGTAAGGAGGTCGTGGTATGAAGATCATGGTATGGAGATCATGTTATTGAGATCTTGGTACGGAGGTCTTGGTACGGAGTTCATGGTTGGTACGGAGGTCTTGGTATGGAGATCATGGTACAATGTCTTGGTATGGAGATCTTGGTATGGAGGTCTTGGTATGGAGGTCTTGGTACAGAGTTCATGGTACATAGATCATGGAGCAGAGGCCTTGGTACGGAGATCTTGGTACGGAGTTCATGGTACAATGTATTGGTAAGGAGTTCTTGGTATGGAGATCTTGGTATGGAGATCTTGGTATGGAGATCTTGGTATAGAGATATTGGTATGGAGATCATGGTAAGGAGGTCTTGGTACGGAGGTCTTGGTATGGAGATCATGGTATAGAGATCTTGGTATGGAGATCATGGTAAGGAGGTCTTGGTATGGAGATCTTGGTATGGAGATCTTGGTATAGAGATCTTGGTATGGAGAACTTGGTATGGAGATCATGGTAAGGAGATCTTGGTACGGAGGTCTTGGTATGGAGATCATGGTAAGGAGATCTTGGTACGGAGGTCTTGGTATGGAGATCATGGTA
>CM026387.1:56539923-56564838 GCA_014843695.1 Archivesica marissinica
GATAGAAAGGTACCGGTACATGCATTTAGAGCCAATAAACTCAAAATCAATGTACAAGTGGTTGTTTGTGGGGAGTTTTCCAGGAATTGCCATCTTCGTAAATGTGAGCCCTCACAAACCAAAGATTTGTCCTCTGTAAATGTGAGCCCTCACAAACCAAAGATTTGCCCTCTTCGTAAATGTGAGCCCTCACAAACCAAAGATTTGCCCTCTTCGTAAATGTGAGCCCTCACAAACCAAAGATTTGCCCTCTTTGTAAATGTGAGCCCTCACAAACCAAAGATTTGCCCTCTTTGTAAATGTGAGCCCTCGCAAACCAAAGATGGAGCCAATAAACTCAATGTCAATGTACAATTGTTGTTTGGGGGCAGTTTTCCTGGAATTTTGACAAATTTCTTAGCAAATGTCTGTGATTTTCATAAAACATTTATGACATTGGGATATTTTATTCAGATTTCTTGGTTCTTCGTGCATGGACGTGTCTAGAATGTCTGTCAGTATTTTCATGCTCTATTGATTGATTAATAACAAGAAAGATGTATTGCATTGTGTCACTATCTTTATAATTTTATCATAAAGTGTACACATGTATAAAGCCAGTTAAATGAGATAGATGTTTATAGTTTATAGAGATCTTGGTAAGGTCTTGGTACTGTGACCTTGGTATGGAGTTCATAGTATGAAGATCTTGGTAAGGAGATCTTGGTAGGGTCTTGGTACTGTGACCTTGGTATGGAGTTCATAGTATGAAGATCTTGGTAAGGAGATCTTGGTAGGGTCTTGGTACTGTGACCTTGGTATGGTGTTCATAGTATGAAGATCTTGGTAAGGAGATCTTGGTAAGGTCTTGGTACTGTGACCTTGGTATGGAGTTCATGGTATGAAGATCTTGGTAAGAAGGTCTTGGTACGGAGGACTTGGTATGGAGTTCATAGTAAGGAGATCTTGGTAAGGTCTTGGTACTGTGACCTTGGTATGGAGATCAAGGTACAATGTCTTGGTATGGAGGTCTTAGTACAGAGATCTTGGTATGGAGGTCATGGTACAATGTATTGGAGGTCTTGGTATGGAGATCTTAGTACAGAGTTCATGGTACAAAGATCATGGTACGAAGGTCTTTGTACAGAGATCTTGGTATGGAGTTCTTGGTATGGAGTTCATGGTACAATGTATTTGGTATGGAGTTCTTGGTACGGAGTTCATGGTACGGAGATCATGGTAAGGAGGTCTTGGTACAGAGGTCTTGGTATGGAGACCATGATACGGAGGTCTTAGTACAGAGATCTTGGTATGGAGGTCATGGTACAATGTCTTGGAGGTCTTGGTATGGAGATCTTGGTATGGAGTTCATGGTATATAGATCTTGGTATGGAGATCATGGTACAGAGATCGTGGTAAGGAGGTCGTGGTATGAAGATCATGGTATGGAGATCATGTTATTGAGATCTTGGTACGGAGGTCTTGGTACGGAGTTCATGGTTGGTACGGAGGTCTTGGTATGGAGATCATGGTACAATGTCTTGGTATGGAGATCTTGGTATGGAGGTCTTGGTATGGAGGTCTTGGTACAGAGTTCATGGTACATAGATCATGGAGCAGAGGCCTTGGTACGGAGATCTTGGTACGGAGTTCATGGTACAATGTATTGGTAAGGAGTTCTTGGTATGGAGATCTTGGTATGGAGATCTTGGTATGGAGATCTTGGTATAGAGATATTGGTATGGAGATCATGGTAAGGAGGTCTTGGTACGGAGGTCTTGGTATGGAGATCATGGTATAGAGATCTTGGTATGGAGATCATGGTAAGGAGGTCTTGGTATGGAGATCTTGGTATGGAGATCTTGGTATAGAGATCTTGGTATGGAGAACTTGGTATGGAGATCATGGTAAGGAGATCTTGGTACGGAGGTCTTGGTATGGAGATCATGGTATAGAGATCTTGGTATGGGATGTCATGGTAAGAGATCTTGGTATGGAGATCATGGTAAGGAGGTCTTGGTATGGAGATCTTGGTATGGAGATCTTGGTATAGAGATCTTGGTATGGAGAACTTGGTATGGAGATCATGGTAAGGAGATCTTGGTACGGAGGTCTTGGTATGGAGATCATGGTAAGGAGATCTTGGTACGGAGGTCTTGGTATGGAGATCATGGTATAGAGATCTTGGTACGGAGGTCTTGGTATGGAGATCATGGTATAGAGATCTTGGTATGGAGATCATGGTAAGGAGGTCTTGGTATGGAAGTCTTGGTATGGAGATCATGGTAAGGAGATCTTGGTACGGAGGTCTTGGTATGGAGATCATGGTATAGAGATTTTGGTATGGAGATCATGGTACGGAGATAATTTTATGGAGATCTTGGTACGGAGGTCTTGGTACGGAGTTCATGGTTGGTATGGAGGTCTTGGTACGGAGACCTTGGTATGGATATCATGGTACAATGTCTTGGTATGGAGGTCTTGGTACAGAGTTCATGGTACGGAGGTCATGGTATGGAGGTCTTGGTACAGAGTTCATGGTACGGAGGTCATGGAACAGAGGCCTTGGTACGGAGGTCTTGGTATGGATATCATGGTACAATGTCTTGGTATGGAGGTCTTGGTACAGAGTTCATGGTACGGAGTTCATGGTATGGAGGTCTTGGTACAGAGTTCATGGTACGGAGGTCATGGAACAGAGGCCTTGGTACGGAGATCTTGGTACGGAGATCTTGGTATGGAGATCTTGGTATGGAGTTCTTGGTATGGATATCTTGGTATGGAGATCTTGGTATGGAGATCTTGGTATGGAGTTCATGGTATGGAGGTCTTGGTACGGAGAACACAAAATTGCAATGTATGCGAGTATCCCGTTTTTTGTGCCAGGAATTTAAATAAAATACACTAAAGTGATGTGCGCACATTACTTTCGTTTGCTATAATGATATTGTTGTGGAGGAACAGAGCTACGAAGAGAGCCGAATGATAAAAAGACTTCTAGTAAAAATAAGATAGCTGTATATATTTTTCAACAATCTTTCAGTACAACAAAAATGTTAAATGCATGGATACTGGTTTATAACAAACTCAATTGTCAATGATAGCAACTTTTTGGAAATTATGACAAATGAAATGTTTTTTGTGAAGTTTTTATTTATAAATTATCTCCCTTGTATGATAATTAATTTATTTACAGAATAATCAAGACCTATGCAAGTGGTACTTTACTACAGTTAACACTTGGATAAAATTGCATATTAATTATATGAAGAACAATCAACACATAAAACACTTTAATGAAGGAAACTTCAGTACTAAAGTATGCTGTATAAACGTGAATGTAATACTTTCACATATTCTCTGGATAACTTGTTTTAGTCTGTGTCTGTGTCTGTTTTACCTGCTCACAGCTGTATGCTATTCAGTTCACTGTGTTTCCTCATCTTGAAACAAATTTGTAAACATATCGAGTTCTCCTGACTGACTAGGTCTCGGTTGTACCTGTTCACAAGACCCTGTGTTCACCACTTCATACGACTGATTCCTAGGCACAATTTCCTCCTCTGGCTTGAATAAATCTTCTAGTGGAGTGCCACTCTGACTAGTCATCTTTGACCCAAACGGATTAGTAGCTGGAATAACAGTAAGCTGATTCTCTTCATCGAATTTTGTGTCGCCTAACTGTGTATCTGATATTCCTAACTGTGCACTTGGTTCACCTAACTCCTTCCCGCTGTCACTTATCATGTTGGTGTCATGACTTACAGTTTGCTGATTTTCTTCTTGTAATTTAGAAATGCCTAGGTTTATGTCTTCTACCTGGATCGGTTCCTGTATAAGTTGGATTCCCTCACTTCCAGAAAGTCCTGGTTGCAGGAATGGGTTGGAGTGTTCGGACACTACATTAGATACTTCTGAAGAAGGGGATCTGATAATTACGGTCTGGGGACTGGTGGTTTGTTCCGAGATTACATCATTCCAAGAATCTTCAGTTTTACTGGAACATGGTGTGGGACTTTTCAGAGTGTCCCTCAGAATATTGACTTGGTCAAAGATAGTTTGGTCAAAGATGATGGAGTGCTTGGAAGTGTCATCCGTGACAGCAAAATAACTGTCAGTAACTGTTACATGCCTTGGACTTGTTTGCTTGGGCGGTACAGGTTGTGACGGTAGCAAGGGATCAGTTGACAATGCAAACAACTGACTAGCAGATGGAAGGGAGTAATCATTGAATTCGGAATAGACAGAGCACGACGAGACAACTGCTGATTTGAAGGAACTATTTTCTGATTTAATGGAAACAGGACCAGCAGAAGGTTGCAAGAAATTCGACTCAATTGAGTGGCGCATGGAACTCTGCGAACCAGCATGATCTTTGGAGATGGAGAAATGTTCTGAACATGATTCTAGTGACTGACTGAAAGATCCGGGGGTACCTACTGGGTCGCTGCATCTGGTATTGTGCTCTGATAGTACAGACCCAGATGCTATAGAGGGGTGTAGTGAGCCCTGGTCACCAACCCAATCACTGTGTGAGCTTATGTGGCTCTGATTGGACTTCACGGATGATCCTCTGAATTCATGTCTGTCATCTTCTCTCTGTCTATAGCGTACTGGTTCAGATGGTGGGGGAATTCTTGGTATCTGAAAATAACCACCAATGGCCATGAAGATATTATAAAGAAGTTGTCTCAAGCCTGTGCTAGAGACCACCTCCTAATAAACAATATATGTATCTACAGACCACTAGTTTGGTCGCCTATACAGCCAGTTTCATTTCATTGTCAAACAAAAGCCACCTAACAACAAAGACCACCTGTCGAAGCCAAAAACCACCTGTCAACAAAGATAACCTGTCGAGAAACACCACCTGTGGAAGTCAAACACCTGTCAACAATGACCATCTGTCAACAGAAACCACCTGTTAACAAAGACATTCCTATTAGTGGTTATTATAGACAGGTACAACTGTACCTCCATATCATAGCCTATTAAATCAGAGAGCTCAAACTACTTAGTATGTACAGAGCCATGACTGGCAGGTTATAAACATTTGTTCATATAGTACGTACAGAGCCTTGACTGGCAGGTTATAAACGTTTACGTACAGAGCCTTGACTGGCAGGTTATAGACGTTTGTTCATATAGTACGTACAGAGCCATGACTGGCAGGTTATAAACGTTTGTTCATATAGTACGTACAGAGCCATGACTGGCAGGTTATAAACGTTTGTTCATATAGTACGTACAGAGCCTTGACTGGCAGGTTATAAACGTTTGTTCATATAGTACGTACAGAGCCATGACTGGCATGTTATAAACGTTTGTTCATATAGTACGTACAGAGCCTTGACAGGCAGGTTATAAACGTTTCTTCATATAGTACGTACAGAGCCATGACTGGCAGGTTATAAACGTTTGTTCATATAGTATGTACAGAGCCATGACTGGCAGGTTATAAACGTTTGTTCATATAGTACGTACAGAGCCATGACTGGCAGGTTATAAACGTTTGTTCATATAGTACGTACAGAGCCTTGACTGGCAGGTTATAAACGTTTGTTCATATAGTATGTATAGAGCCATGACTGGCAGGTTATAAACGTTTGTTCATATAGTACGTACAGAGCCATGACTGGCAGGTTATAAATGTTTATTCATATAGTATGTACAGAGCCATGACTGGCAGGTTATAAACGTTTGTTCATATAGTATGTACAGAGCCTTGACTGGCAGGTTATAAACGTTTGTTCATATAGTATGTACAGAGCCTTGACTGGCAGGTTATAAACGTTTGTTCATATAGTATGTACAGAGCCTTGACTGGCAGGTTATAAACGTTTGTTCATATAGTACGTACAGAGCCTTGACTGGCAGGTTATAAATGTTTACGTACAGAGCCTTGACTGGCAGGTTATAAACGTTTACGTACAGAGCCTTGACTGGCAGGTTATAAACGTTTCTTCATATAGTATGTACAGAGCCTTGACTGGCAGGTTATAAACGTTTCTTCATATAGTACGTACAGAGCCTTGACTGGCAGGTTATAAATGTTTACGTACAGAGCCTTGACTGGCAGGTTATAAACGTTTACGTACAGAGCCTTGACTGGCAGGTTATAAACGTTTACGTACTGAGCCTTGACTGGCAGGTTATAAACGTTTACGTACAGAGCCTTGACTGGCAGGTTATAAACGTTTACGTACAGAGCCATGACTGGCAGGTTATAAACGTTTCTTCATATAGTACGTACAGAGCCTTGACTGGCAGGTTATAAACGTTTACGTACAGAGCCTTGACTGGCAGGTTATAAACGTTTACGTACTGAGCCTTGACTGGCAGGTTATAAACGTTTACGTACAGAGCCTTGACTGGCAGGTTATAAACGTTTACGTACAGAGCCTTGACTGGCAGGTTATAATCAAACTGCAGAAAAGCATCACCATGACATGTTGGTTGCAGTACAACTTACCTCATTTGAATCTATTGCACTTGCGTGATTACTGCCACAACTGCTCAGTGATCTTTGTAGCATGTCGTCAAAAACGTGACTGTTGTAGCTAAGCTGTGTGAGTGCATCGGTGACGTCCATCGAGATCTGACGTAAGGCGACGTCATCCGTGGAAGTAGATTTGTCTGCAGTTATAGATATAGCATCTGATATAGTGGTGATTCATAAACAAGTTTTGCAATTTTGCTATTAAGCGAGCTATTTGGCGAGGTTATTAGCAAAATTCCAACATGATTTCATGTGTAAGATCCTTTCTATCACATTACCACAATAACTATTCATTTGAAAATGAAATGTTTCTGTTTGCCAGTATACTTTGAGCCTAATTACATCTCAAGGAAATCAAGGTGCGTTCATACGCTGTAGTAAATAGTCCTCGATAATCAACAAACAACTCCACACAACAAATCAACACAATACTATTAATCACTATACAGTCCAATCTGTCTTAAGCAGCCAGCCAAGGGAATTGCAGAAAGTGGCTGCTTAGCACAGGTGGCTGCTTAATAGAGGTCAAATGTATAGTAAATCAACATATTGAGAATCTGGAAACTGGCTGCTTAATACAGGTTGGCTGCTTAATAGAGGTGACCAGTAACACAGGTTTGACTGTACTGTATGTCGCTAGTGCATATTTAACATTTTATTGATGTTCAAAGGCAAAGTTGCAAACTATATATCAAATTATGTCAAAATCAAGTTGTCCTGCCGCAGCCAATCAGAATCCTTCCAGGCATTATTACACGTGTGTTGATATAAGAAAATATGTAATGGCTGTATTACACGGAACAAAAGCAAAGTCATGTGATAAATGTATCTATTACATATAATTATATTAGTATACAGTCAAACCTGTCTTAAGCAGCCAGCCAAGGGAATCACAGAAAGTGGCTGCTTAGCACAGGTGGCTGCTTAATAGAGGTCAAATGCATAGTAAAACAACATATTGGGAATCTGGAAACTGGCTGCTTAATACAGGTTGGCTGCTTAATAGAGGTGACCACTAACACAGGTTTGACTGTAAGGTTATTGAGCACATTATATATGTGCCTCCGTTGCCGAGTAGTTTTGGTGATCCACTTCAAATCATTTGTCCATTACCTGTGCAGTTTCAACTTACACTGGGGGTGTCAAATTATGTCAATCGAACCCCGCTGGAGCCGTTACGATTGTTCCCTTAGGCAAGGTATTTAAATTCCACTGAACAGTTACAGTATGGCGTATACCCGTACTAAATCTACATAGCATTACCTGCTTGTTGTATTATGTGAATGGGGGAAGTTCCCACTATCTGAACAGCTACAGTATGGCGTATACCCGTACTAAATCTACATAGCATTACCTGCTTGTTGTATTATGTGAATGGGGGAAGTTCCCACTATCTGAACAGCTACAGTATGGCGTATACCCGTACTAAATCTACATAGCATTACCTGCTTGTTGTATTATGTGAATGGGGGAAGTTCCCACTATCTGAACAGCTACAGTATGGCGTATACCCGTACTAAATCTACATAGCATTACCTGCTTGTTGTATTATGTGAATGGGGGAAGTTCCCACTATCTGAACAGCTACAGTATGGCGTATACCCGTACTAAATCTACATAGCATTACCTGCTTGTTGTATTATGTGAATGGGGGAAGTTCCCACTATCTGAACAGCTACAGTATGGCGTATACCCGTACTAAATCTACATAGCATTACCTGCTTGTTGTATTATGTGAATGGGGGAAGTTCCCACTATCTGAACAGCTACAGTATGGCGTATACCCGTACTAAATCTACATAGCATTACCTGCTTGTTGTATTATGTGAATGGGGGAAGTTCCCACTATCTGAACAGCTACAGTATGGCGTATACCCGTACTAAATCTACATAGCATTACCTGCTTGTTGTATTATGTGAATGGGGGAAGTTCCCACTATCTGAACAGCTACAGTATGGCGTATACCCGTACTAAATCTACATAGCATTACCTGCTTGTTGTATTATGTGAATGGGGGAAGTTCCCACTATCTGAACAGCTACAGTATGGCGTATACCCGTACTAAATCTACATAGCATTACCTGCTTGTTGTATTATGTGAATGGGGGAAGTTCCCACTATCTGAACAGCTACAGTATGGCGTATACCCGTACTAAATCTACATAGCATTACCTGCTTGTTGTATTATGTGAATGGGGGAAGTTCCCACTATCTGAACAGCTACAGTATGGCGTATACCCGTACTAAATCTACATAGCATTACCTGCTTGTTGTATTATGTGAATGGGGGAAGTTCCCACTATCTGAACAGCTACAGTATGGCGTATACCCGTACTAAATCTACATAGCATTACCTGCATGTTTTATTATGTCAATGGGTGAAGTTCCCGTTGTCCGGACAGCTACATTGCATCTAGATCCGATCTGTGTGGAACTTATCAGTCCATCATCGGCACATATAGTACCCGTGCTGTCTTGGCTGGACGGCTGTACCGTTATATCAGTTATCAGGCCGTTCGTACTCCTAGCAGTGCGCTGCGCCCAGGGCATGAGGAACAATACTACTGCCCCTCCAATAATTGGTATACCCGCACAATGAAACGCAATGTTGTAAGAACCTGTTGCATCGTACAATATACCTGAAACAATGTTTAACTTACATACACTTACATGGATTTGAAAAAAAGCAACTTATGTTAACCCTATCAACACTGCATGCCTCTAAATTGGCTTACAAAAAGTGTAGATCCAGGTGAGCCGGCTCATGACAAGTCGTCTCATCAGGATCTGCACATTTTGCCAGTAATATTACTATTTTTTGACAAATTACCCATTTTGATATCAAATTACCCATTTTGATATCAAATGAACTGGTCAAATGTAATTTTCTTATTAATTTATTGGTCTAAAAATATCACGCACCAGTCCAGGTCAGTTACTTGGTGTTAAATGGGTTAACCCTTAAAATGATGAACAAATTGTAAGGAATGTACAAGCAATATAGATCCAGACCAGCAGCAGCGATCTATGTTGTTAAACCAAGTGTTGTAGGTCCACCATCCGAATAGCAAACAGCATAGAGCCTGATCATACGGCACAGAACATATCATACGTCTGATCAGGCTCTATGTTGTTTGCTATTAAACCAAGTGTTGTAGGTCCACCATCTGAATAGCAAACAGCATAGAGCATGATCATACGGCACAGAACATATCATACGTCTGATCAGGCTCTATGTTGTTTGCTATTAAACCAAGTGTTGTAGGTCCACCATCTGAATAGCAAACAGCATAGAGCATGATCATACGGCACAGAACATACCATACGTCTGATCAGGCTCTATACTTTTGCAGAAGCAACTTTAGTTTAGTCTAAGATTTATATCAAATTAAAGAAAATGGAATGAAAATATATACAGATATATGAGTGATAATTTTATAATTAAATGTACATGAAGATGTTATTTAGAGATTACAAATAGTTTACTATGAAATTGAATGTAAAATTGTCAGTTATTGCGTGAGGTGCGGTATTTGTCAGTCATGGATATCCGGTATCGATAAGCTACCGATATTGGATGCATATTATGAAAATATAGTTCTACACGTCACGTGAATTCAACGTGCAATATATGAGAGACATCTGTAATGTTCTATTACCTCCCTTGGCAGATAAAGTCTGATTTATACCAAAATGTGAATAGGTCCTTTTAGTTAGAATCCTTTGTTTTTACTGTTGTTCCTTAACCAGATGTTGCGGTGTGATAAATGTGATTATATCCAAATCGTGTTAATTAACTGAAAACATTTTTTTAGAAATAAGTACCAATTGCATATACTGTAGGAGATCTGTCGAGATATAGTAATTTAAAACTCATAAGAAGCTATAGTGGAATAAAATCGCTAGCATGTTGTGCAAAGAAAACAACGATAAAAACAGAGGAAAACACTTAATAGGACCTATCTACATTTAGAGAGTATTCAGGGGCAGTAACTGACCGATGTCTCTCATTAGGGAAGTCAACACAAGGACAAGAAAGTGCACACATTGTGAATGGGTAATTACAAAATGTTCACTTTGAGAGTACATGCTACTGTAACACCGATGTGCACACACGTGCAATGTACATTAATGTGAAAACTTATAAATTTTGTTACTTCTTACCGGCGGTCCGAGGTTTTCTTATCTTCGGATACGTGAGAGTCGAAGAGAGAACATGTGTTCTGATGTGAACGTCCACGATTTAATCTGCACCTGCTCGCTAAACAGCTGAAACACTGACCCGAAAGTTCCACCATTCAATGTCTTAAATGCTGAACATTAGTAGAAACCCGACCTAGAGCATTTGTGGTGTCCGACGTTTGGATTGTTTATTACCTGTGATTGGCAGATTGATGATTTTGTACCTGTGACTGATGGTTTCGTACCTGCGACTGGTGGTCCAATAGTAAATGTGAGAGAGCATGCCCCTATCAGAAATCCCCAGGCTACCACGTTATTCTCTATCCCCATCAGCGACACTGTCATGATTGGCAGCAAAACCACGAAACAACCGTCCACCAGTCCTACCGTGACCACGTATGCCACGATTCCTGAAAATTCATAACTTATTCTATCTAAATTGCATCATCTTCCCAGAAACAGCATGTGCATATGATAGTGCAGGAGTGTAATTTCCTGGGAATCGGAGAAGTCGATGGCTTCAAATCACTTACCCCTCGCCGCTGTAGGTTCGAATCCCACTGGAGTGTCAAATTATTTCATGTGCGGAAGCTATCCAACTGGCTTGCTGTAGATCGGTGGTTCTACCAGGGTACCCGTCCGTGGCAGAAAAACTGCTCGGAGGGGCATCCTGGGTCTTCCTCCACCAATAATAGCCGGAGAGTGACCCCTGCCGTACGACCTAAGTTGTTGGTGCGACTTTAAACCGCGAAAACATACAAAACGTATAGAAAGATAATTGAAATGTGAAACTGTATATATATATACAGTATTAGACTGTCTCGTACCTATGTATGATGTAATGAGTGGCAAGACCATAACACCCGCGCCTGTGACCACCATGGATAGTTGATGCATATGAAGCCGGTTGAGCACCCCATATTGCACGATCTTTCCGAACACGATACGACCAACTGCCGTGGTAGCGCCAAGGATCATTATCAGCAACGAGGCCATATCCGGCGACACTCCTTGATCTATTGCGTAGGAGACCTGAAAACAGTACATAAAATATAATACATGTATTACTAGTACTATTAAAGTTACATTACATCGCAAAAAGCTAATAAAATTATTTTCACGTATAAATGCATTGCTACTACAAATTCTTCCGAATACATTCGAACTATAACATTTGGATCAATAAACAGTGTTTTTGTTGTCATCAAACAATCAAAAGTGAAAGTAGGATTTTATATAATGGTCATTCATGCTCCTGAATTGACGTTTGTTTTCGTATCGGAGTCAGTACTAAACGCGAGATAATTTCCTTTAGAGATAATTTAACTAAGAATAGTCTACAAATAAATAGGCACAACTGTGAGATATAACGGTAAATATGTACCATAACTCGTGTTATTCAGGATACACGAGTTGTATTACGCTTGGATGTCGACCATATTTACATTATTTTGTTATGTCAACAAACCGCGTATACGACGTTTGTTTATTATTTGAAATACTCAGTGTTTGAGGCAAATATTTGGGGGGAAATCATACCGTATAATAGGAAAATACATTCTGTAGAAATTTGCGTTTTCAGCGATGTAATGTCGCTTTAAATAGAACAATTTAACTCTCGGTTTTCTTTAAATTTGGGGAATTGGTTAGAGTTTTATAATTCATAAGAAGACAGAAAATCGTCCCGTGTGAAAGTTTCGTCTTTGCTATACTATACAATCATAACAAACAACTCCATTGCAATTACTAGACAGCGGACGTTTGTTATTGATAAGCAGCTGGCATCCGGATATATACATTTATTTAAATATGATGTATTTCTTATTAAATACAGTCATGTTTGCAGTTAGTAGAATACCTCCTGTATTCATAATAGTATAATGTCCATACGCTTACAGTCTGAACACACCATTCGGACACTTGACAGCCACCCTGAAGTGTTTAATTAAACTTTATTTATTTTACAACGATTGCGAAGCAAGTTTTAACAACTTATATTAATCACTCGTTGGCGCGGATGAACGCGTATATGTGGGAAGAAACTGGAGTACCCGGAGAAAACCCACCTGTCCGATCTGGCGACCATTGTACCATCTCAGATACTTCCCTGTCCGAGGATCAAACCCGGGTCGCATTGGTGAGAAGCGGTTTTAAAGATAGTACAGAACAGAACAGAACAGAACATAAGTTTATTCATGACGTATACATAAGTACATAGTCATAATATATACATATAATTACATATAAATAAACAAGTGATCAATAAAGCTATCGTATAGCTACTGTAATCTAATTTAAAATAGAGGATGAACATTCTAGTTAGTTGTTTTGTGTAATTAAGAAGACAAAGCGTTCAATATTGAGTTCCTATGGTTTAAAGCATTCTTAATAAATCGAGCCAAGCTTAATAAAACCTTTCTATTATCACTGTTCATTAAAGAACACAATTTATACATACTTGGTCTCGTGTAGTAGTATTTTTTAATAAGTACTTTCCTCAAATATGAGTAACACGGACAAATTATAATAAAGTGATACTCATCTTCAATATCTCTAACATTACAACATTGACAATAACGCTCATTTCTCTGTATTCTATTGTTAGAGAATCTACCAGTATGGATTCTAAGTGAATGGGCAGAAGTCCTTATTCGGGTTATAAATAATCTCAAGTTGGAAGGTAATATATCTAAGTATGTTTCATAGCTAAAATCATGTTTACAATTATTATACAATTCGAGTACATTACTAGATGACTTATTAGTAATCCAAGTTTGTATGAAACAATCAATAACCCGTTGCTTAAATATACATAAGAAATGATTAACATTGATATTACATGGGTTATTCCAGATATGTGAAAAACCATATTCGTCTAGTAATTGTTTAACATGTGTCAACCAATTATCATAACCATTATTACAATCAGACAATAATTGTGCATATAATCGTTGAAGTATAATATTTTCCGAGTTGAAAACTTTAAGCCAATATTTAATTATACGTATGTAGTGTGATATCGCCCAAGCTCACCATAAACAGCTGCATTACAAGTAATGGTTCTAACATTTAGTATTTGTTTACAAAACTTTAAATGTATTCGCTCTATTTCTTTAGATTTTGTAAAGCCCCAAATTTCCGATGAATAGTTTAATATTGAACCAACAAAAGCATCGAATAGCTGACATAACGTTTTCGGTTTAAGTTTGTATTTCTTACAATTAGAAGTCAAATAATTCAGTGCTTTCAAAAAAAGCTTTGCCGGATATATATTGTTGATTTAGGTTAAAATTGCCCGTGTAATTTAAAACTGTGCCAAGATTGACCTTTCTGCAAACGCTACTTAGGCACGCCCCCCATAGTTACAGGTGCTCGCTGTAACCACGCGAGACAAGCTATCTAACAAAATGGCGTCTAACGCAGACCTGCATCGAGTTAATCTAGATAAAATTCCGTCGAATTTCTCAGTTTTATTTCACCCAGATAAGAATATCTCGTTGAAAGCAAGAAGGCAAGGGTATTAGGTGAATTCAGGTGATTTCGTATAATTCCTTGTTCGTCTAATGGTAGTTTCGTATACTAGTGCATTCGTATAATCACAGGTTCGTATTTTATATATATATAGTACTGCACTATATACAGGCCCATTATAATAATGCTATTATTAGCTATTTAGGTAATTAGACACAATTATGAATGGGACTATGTAGCCGTGTGTTTGCCATACCAGGAGTGATTATATATCTAGGTTTCAGGCCACTAATCAAGATTAATTAAAGTGAATGGGGGAGAATAAATAAATCATTCCGCATTTTCGATGATTCCAACGGTGGCACTTATCGCAGCTAAGAGCATGCATACGGCTGGAAACGTGACGAGAGCAAAAAAACGCATGGAAAAATAGACGCCATGGTTGTAATGAAATTGATATGAAGAGCATGATATTTATACATGATTCAAGGGCTTGGACATATGGCACGGCTCAGCTCTAAAGCTGATAAAACATGGGCATACAAGCCAGCATCACAAATGTTTGAGCCGACCAATCAAGGTGTGAAAAATAATATATTCTTCAGTAATTGATTAATTTGTCAACAGCCCATCTCATAATAGACGTAGGTGTGAAGGTTATTTCTCTAAAGTACAGATATACGGATGAGGTCGTGTTAAGTGTTCGTGGTAAATGCTTGCGCAGTCAACGGAAGAGTGAACAACCACATCGTGTCAACTTTGACATCAAAAGAAATGAAATATGCCACCGTCTTGAGAGACTCGACCCTATGCCTCCTAGAAGACTCGAACATTAGGCCCAAAAACTGAACACCAGTACGTTCACTGAGCTAATATGGGAATCCCACAGCTCTGCATTACTACTATCTGATCCCTAGTCCACCATCCACGACAATATGTATGAACCACATGTATAATCACCACTATACTCACATATCTCTTGTGAACGAAATGCATATGCATAAATAAATTAATTTCAACTTACTTTTGTGCAAATATATCTGTTTGCATTAATTTTGGATGTATTCAGCTGGTCGTTTGGTCGTTCACACAACTTAATCCACCTTAGACATGTTTTCAAGATTTGTCTTAGGTTTTGAAAATGGCACGAATTTAACGTCACCTATCAATCGATCTGGATATCTACATCACTGTCACACAGCCCGTAACTACATCTTTTCACCATTGTCAATGACAGACAGCATTAATTAATTTTAAATAATTTTCAAAAAATAATTTCAGATCACGATCATTCGTTATCAGATTTGATTAAAATTTTACTACATAACTCGTTTATCTAACAGATCGATAAAACAATGACTCGGTGTAGTAATCAATTATATAATTATGTGCACACATTTTATAATTGACCAATTAGCACAATCAGTGCTAAATTCCGATGTGAAATACTTTGATCTTGATAGCAGTGGCCCCTATCGGGTATTATAACTCGGCGGTCTCTGTGATGTACCGTTAGTGGGTAAGTTGTTGATTACTCCCAATAAACAGTGTGACACGCTTAAATTTGATTGCTGTGTTTGTGAGAAAAGAATGACTATATGGGGTCAGTCGGTGTTTTTATAGATGCATTGTTTTTAAAGCAGCTGTCTGGTATTTTGTGGTTCATATACACACTTTTAGATTTGTCCAAGGATTTTGAAATGGGTTGAATTTAACGTCGATCACCAGGATATCGACTAATGTTGTACTATAACTAACCCACACACCAAAGCTACACATTTTCAACATCATTAAAACAATTTTAAACCCGTATTTTCGATCAAATTCACGCCTTTTCAAATGTGTCTACTCGTTACTAGTGTGTCTAATATGCATTGTTTGTCTAACAAGATGGCGGCGATAAACCGTTGCCGGGGGTGTGCGCGAATGGTGCGATGCGATTGGCTAACGCCAGCTGTCAATCAAAATCGGCAGAAAGGTCAATTAAAATCGTTAACAACTTCAATAATTTCGTCATTGTAGGACCAGTTTTCGCTTAAAAATACTTTACCCCTATTTCTAAAGACCATTACTTTAGTTTTACTGGTATTGACTTCTAATCCCCACTTACTACAATAATCATGTAATAAATTAAAACTATGTTGAAGCTCTTGTGCGGTTTTACCGAGAATGACCATGTCATCTGCAAATAATAATAAAATAAGTACGATATCCTCAATACATATCCCTGCGTTAATATCGTCCTGCATAAACAACTCCAAATCCTCCACGAACAGAGAGAACAGGACAGGCGACATTATCTCCCCTTGTCTTAACCCAACTGCATATTGAAAATAGTCTGAATAATTACCACAATGGCGTACACAAGATTTCACATTTTGATACATGTCTCTAATGACCCTTAACAGTTTACCTTGAATACCAATATTATATAACTTTAACCACAGACCATTTCTATAAATAGAATCAAAACAACGTTTCATATCAACATAGCCGACATATAATCTTTTGTTTTCATTCAGATATTTCTTAACAATACTGTGTAATATAAAAATAGCATCGGTAGTGGAACATCCTTTTCTAAAGCCGAATTGAGAGTCTGATAAAATATTATTATTATCACAAAAGGTAACGATTCGTTTATTTAAAATTGAGGTAAACACCTTGGATAAACAGCTTACTAAAGTAATACCACGATAATTAGTTAACATAGTTGCATCGCCCTTTTTATATAAAGGAATAATAGTGCCCTCCGTCCATTTATCCGGGAAGTAACCAGAGTCAAGAATTGCATTAAATACGTCAGATATATGAGAAGACAATATATCAATACTCTCTACTAAATATTCATTTAATATTGCATCACTACCAGCCGACTTTTCACGTTTCAAACATGTCACAGCATCAATAACTTCTTGGGCAGAAATATAATTATCTAGCTCATCAAAATTACAATTTAAATCATTAAAATCCTGTGAAAATAAAGGGTCCGCAACCTCTCTTATAATTTCAGTGAACTCATTTAATACGTTATTTACTGATTCTCTCGAACGAATGTATATAGACGTGCTCGTATTATGAAGGTGCACAGACAGGAAGACGGATGGACGGACGGACGGTTGTCGGAACGGGTGTGCGGGATTTGGGCGGGTTGTGGGAGGGGGCGATTGGACGAACGGCTGCCGGGCGTGCATGCGGGCGGGCGTACGGACGGACATATAGCCATACAATCAGTGAACCAGTCTACAATTTTACATGTCAACATGAGGTAATGAAGAGACATGCAGATACATAAGCTGTGACGTGCATTGTTGAAAAGTTGAAATGAAATATTAATCTTGGCTATTTAAACACATCTTTTATTAGATAAAGCGTTCAGAGATAGTTCATTGCCCAGGTAATTCATTGAATTCACAATGTCATATAGTACACTCCTTAATGATAGTTGATCTCTTATCTAGATAACGAATGCTCGGTGTAAAATGCATTCATTCTGCGGTTAGTTTTAAGTTAGAATGTACAGTCAAAAATGCTCAAGCGACCACGTGTATTAAGCAACCTTTGTCTTATGCGATCATTTTGAAATCCCCCCGAGCGATTTCACACTATAAATCTATTGTATTAAGCGACTTTTGTCTTACGCGACCAACGACCACCTATTTTCGGCCGTAATTACCTAAAGGTTTTCATTAAGCGACCATAAGTAGTGTTGAAATTAGAAATTCAAAACATAAATCAGGAGATTATTAAATGTGTCGTCTGCTGGTTATGTATATTGAAGAGGCAATAAATTTGACAAGTAATCATGATACACGGCACGTGCCAATCAGTCAATTTTCGTACATTTATGCCCCAATTTCCGTTTTGAGTCATTGTTGTAAAAACAAATGTAGGGGATTATCGGCGCGCAATGTCCAGTTACGAGTTCTTTATAGTGAAGTCACAGACATATTGTCCCATGTGTGTAAATCTCATAATTGGGCGCTAATTGATTCAAATAGTCGACAATTTGTTCTTATAGTGTCGCATTTTTAGTTTTATTGGGTCACAGCATATGGATTGACCCATTGCACCGGTCGGAAATTCAGCCAACGGATGTCAATTGTATATGTACGTTTTGATTTAAATGAATGTAAATGCATTATTGTTGTAATTTTCTGGATTACATTTTTGCTTAGATAATTATCTCGGGATATCACACCATTGTCACGACTTATAATATATTTTGAATCTAAATACGCAATAGGTTACAAAATTGAGTCGTCCTCAAAATGTTTCATACTCGTAATAACATAAATAAGACCATGTCAATGCTGACCTTTTGAGTACAGGCAACATAAACATGCCCTTTTTTTGTAGCAATCAATAAGGTGTTTGATCTACAGTATCCATACCGGGCAGGTGTCACAATTAGCAGCAATCAATAAGGTGTTTGATCTACAGTATCCATACCGGGCAGGTGTCACAATTAGCAGCAATCAATAAGGTGTTTGATCTACAGTATCCATACCGGGCAGGTGTCACAATTAGTAGCAATCAATAAGGTGTTTGATCTACAGTATCCATACCGGGCAGGTGTCACAATTAGCAGCAATCAACAAGGTGTTTCAACAAGAAAAATACAAGCAAATATTACTGTAAAATGTTTTCTTTATTTTATGATGACATATATGCAACATATATACATGTATTTGATGTTGATATCAATATAGACACTGTAGTGTCCACCCAAACAAAAGCCTAGTACATGTCTCCGACTCTGGGAAATTGTCCGTTCAGTCACTTTGTATTAAGAGACCGTTTCATTAAGAGACCGCTTTTGTCCATTCCCTTGGGCGGTCTCTTAATACAAGTTTGACTGTACTTGAGTTATAATTGAAACACAGAAACAACGTTTATTTCATAATGTTTCAACATTTCCCTCAATACATTGGATTAGTTTATACAAATCTATTTTAGCTCGATTGCGAAACAAATTCTTACAACGTTAGATTAATCGATCTCGAGGCCTCATTCCTGATGGAACCTACACATACCCGCACCCATTCGTGCGTTGACCCCAAAGGTGACACTCGACCTCTTATTCCCTTTGATGACACTTCCTTAAAGGTCCCCCAGTTATAGGATAATGACGTCACGAGAGAGGAATAGGGAATAGGTAAGAAGTGAAGCTGGCGGTAGTTATATACTACTCTCCACGTTGCACTGATAATCCAGAGATTACAGGTTCGATCCCCCACCTGACCATAATAAAATTAACAGTATTTCAGATGGGACGTTAAACCGAGGTCTCATGACGGTGCTTTACACCGTGCACGTAAAAGAACCAGAGGAGACTCTGGAATGGGTCTCTCTCTGTATCATTGCACTATCCTCCAAAAATCTAAAATGACTAATCTCTTCATGAGGCGTCGCTCATATGGGCAACCGGTAGCGGCGATAAACAAACGTAAAACACACATCTACATTGTAGCCAAAAGCTAAATTAACTAGTCCGAAAAATGCACACAAAAAAGAAGAGCTAAGGGTGTGGTACTAATTGTTTGTTAAATGTCTCATCTTGCCTTAGACATAATCTGGCCAGCTTGCGAATTAGATATAAAAAAAACATTTCGGACACTTTCGAAACAAGTATGAGTATTTCACAGGCAAAGTGAACTTGGCTGGAAATAGCGCCCGATTGCACCACACACACACCCTTAGATTATTTGCGTATACATTAGATTCGACCTATATGTATCCTGATTCGATCTAGCTACGCCCCTACCGTCACTATAAAGATCTTCTTGGAAATATATCGACTAAATTGTTCTTGTCTATAGCGTCAGACCAATGGTGTATCATACTGTTCCAAAAATAAATACAAGAAATCTGTTGGGACTAGAATCGCTTACCTGACGCTGGGAGTCATTTGTCTTCACCCCAATCATCTGTGCCGTTGGCAAGAGTATGTTAGAGTATTAGCAGAGTCTGTGTCACTAACTACTTACCAGATGTACATACGGAATGTAAAACCCAAACATGACCAGTGTGATAGCAAGTGTCCAAACCACAAACACCCTGTTCTTCCAGATCTGTAAATCTTTTATGAAGCTACGACCCTCCGTCCGTCTCTTATTCATTGTAGGAGGGTTCCTTATCCGAGAGTTCAGTACAATCGAGATTACGATAAATCCCGCGTACAACCGGAATGCCGTCCTCCAACTCGCCTTGTCGATGAGTACTTGCGATAACGGTCCGAGAATAAGCGTTCCAAAACTGCTGCCGGATACTATGATACCCGTCGCCACGCCGATGTACTTATCAAAGTATTCTGGGGTGAGGGTCATCGCCGGAGCTGAGCTCATTGACGTACCGATGCCGTAAAACAGCGAGAAGGTAATGTACAACATCTCGAGAGAGGACATGAACGACGACACAAGTAGGGAAATGACGCAAAGCACTCCACCGATAATCATGACCCGACGGTAACTGTAACGGGTCAAAAGCTGGCTTGTAACTGGACCGTACGCCATTGAGACTCCGTACGCCAGAGAACCAACCCATGCTGAAATACAAACATACGATATTTGGAGAACCAACCCATGCTGAATTACAAGTAACATTATAATTATAGAGAACCAACCCATGCTGAACTACAATCATACGATATATAGAGAACCAACCCATGCTGAATTACAAGTAACATCATATAGAGAACCAACCCATGCTGAAATACAAGTAACATTATATAGAGAACCAACCCATGCTGAAATACAAGTAACATCATATATCGAACCAACCCATGCTGAAATACAAGTAACATCATATAGAGAACCAACCCATGCTGAAATACAAGTAGCATTATATAGAGAACCAACCCATGCTGAAATACAAGTAACATTATATAGAGAACCAACCCATGCTGAAATACAAGTAACATTATAATTATAGAGAACCAACCCATGCTGAAATACAATCATACGATATATAGAGAACCAACCCATGCTGAATTACAAGTAACATTATAATTATAGAGATCCAACCCATGCTGAAATACAATCATACGATATATAGAGAACCAACCCATGCTGAATTACAAGTAACATTATAATTATAGAGAACCAACCCATGCTGAAATACAATCATACGATATAAAGAGAACCAACCCATGCTGAATTACAAGTAACATCATATAGAGAACCAACCCATGCTGAAATACAAGTACCATTATATAGAGAACCAACCCATGCTGAAATACAAGTAACATTACATAGAGAACCAACCCATGCTGAAATACAAGTAACATCATATATCGAACCAACCCATGCTGAAATACAAGTAACATCATATATAGAACCAACCCATGCTGAAATACAAGTAGCATTATATAGAGAACCAACCCATGCTGAAATACAAGTAACATTACATAGAGAACCAACCCATGCTGAAATACAAGTAACATCATATATCGAACCAACCCATGCTGAAATACAAGTAACATCATATATAGAACCAACCCATGCTGAAATACAAGTAGCATTATATAGAGAACCAACCCATGCTGAAATACAAGTAACATTATATAGAGAACCAACCCATGCTGAAATACAAGTAACATTATATATAGAGAACCAACCCATGCTGAAATACAAGTAACATATATATAGAACCAACCCATGCTGAAATACAAGTAACATTATATAGAGAACCAACCCATGCTGAAATACAAGTAACATTATATAGAGAACCAACCCATGCTGAAATACAAGTAACATCATATAGAGAACCAACCCATGCTGAAATACAAGTAACATTATATAGAGAACCAACCCATGCTGAAATACAAGTAACATTATATAGAGAACCAACCCATGCTGAAATACAAGTAACATTATATAGAGAACCAACCCATGCTGAAATACAAGTAACATTATATAGAGAACCAACCCATGCTGAAATACAAGTAACATTATATAGAGAACCAACCCATGCTGAAATACAAGTAACATTATATAGAGAACCAACCCATGCTGAAATACAAGTAGCATTATATAGAGAACCAACCCATGCTGAAATACAAGTAACATCATATAGAGAACAAACCCATGCTGAAATACAAGTAACATTATATAGAGAACCAACCCATGCTGAAATACAAGTAACATTATATAGAGAACCAACCCATGCTGAAATACAAGTAGCATTATATAGAGAACCAACACATGCTGAAATACAAGTAACATCATATAGAGAACCAACCCATGCTGAAATACAAGTAACATTATAGAGAGAACCAACCCATGCTGAAATACAAGCATGCGATATATAGGGAACCAACCCATGCTGAAATACAAGCATACGATATATAGAGAACCAACCCATGCTGAAATACAAGCATACGATATATAGAGAACCAACCCATGCTGAAATACAAGTAACATTATATAGAGAACCAACCCATGCTGAAATACAAGCATACGATATATAGAGAACCAACCCATGCTGAAATACAAGTAACATCATATAGAGAACCAACCCATGCTGAAATACAAGTAGCATTATATAGAGAACCAACCCATGCTGAAATACAAGTAACATTATATAGAGAACCAACCCATGCTGAAATACAAGCATACGATATATAGAGAACCAACCCATGCTGAAATACAAGCATAGGATATATAGAGAACCAACCCATGCTGAATTACAAGTAACATTATATAGAGAACCAACCCATGCTGAAATACAAGTAACATTATATAGAGAACCAACCCATGCTGAAATACAAGTAACATTATATAGAGAACCAACCCATGCTGAAATACAAGTAACATTATATAGAGAACCAACCCATGCTGAAATACAAGTAACATTATATAGAGAACCAACCCATGCTGAAATACAAGTAACATTATATAGAGAACCAACCCATGCTGAAATACAAGTAACATTATATAGAGAACCAACCCATGCTGAAATACAAGTAACATTATATAGAGAACCAACCCATGCTGAAATACAAGTAACATTATATAGAGAACCAACCCATGCTGAAATACAAGTAACATTATATAGAGAACCAACCCATGCTGAAATACAAGTAACATTATATAGAGAACCAACCCATGCTGAAATACAAGTAACATTATATAGAGAACCAACCCATGCTGAAATACAAGTAACATTATATAGAGAACCAACCCATGCTGAAATACAAGTAACATTATATAGAGAACCAACCCATGCTGAAATACAAGTAACATTATATAGAGAACCAACCCATGCTGAAATACAAGTAACATTATATAGAGAACCAACCCATGCTGAAATACAAATATACGATATATAGAGAACCAACCCATGCTGAAATACAAGTAACATTATATAGAGAACCAACCCATGCTGAAATACAAGTAACATTATATAGAGAACCAACCCATGCTGAAATACAAGTAACATTATATAGAGAACCAACCCATGCTGAAATACAAGTAACATTATATAGAGAACCAACCCATGCTGAAATACAAGTAACATTATATAGAGAACCAACCCATGCTGAAATACAAGTATACGATATATAGAGAACCAACCCATGCTGAAATACAAGTAACATTATATAGAGAACCAACCCATGCTGAAATACAAGTATACGATATATAGAGAACCAACCCATGCTGAAATACAAGTAACATTATATAGAGAACCAACCATGCTGAAATACAAGTAACATTATATAGAGAACCAACCCATGCTGAAATACAAGTAACATTATATAGAGAACCAACCCATGCTGAAATACAAGTAACATTATATAGAGAACCAACCCATGCTGAAATACAAGTAACATTATATAGAGAACCAACCCATGCTGAAATACAAGTAGCATTATATAGAGAACCAACCCATGCTGAAATACAAGTAACATTATATAGAGAACCAACCCATGCTGAAATACAAGTATACGTTATATAGAGAACCAACCCATGCTGAAATACAAGTAACATTATATAGAGAACCAACCCATGCTGAAATACAAATATACGATATATAGAGAACCAACCCATGCTGAAATACAAGTAACATTATATAGAGAACCAACCCATGCTGAAATACAAATAACATTATATAGAGAACCAACCCATGCTGAAATACAAGTATACGATATATAGAGAACCAACCGATGCTGAAATACAAGTAACATTATATAGAGAACCAACCCATGCTGAAATACAAGTAACATTATATAGAGAACCAACCCATGCTGAAATACAAGTAGCATTATATAGAGAACCAACCCATGCTGAAATACAAGTAACATCATATAGAGAACAAACCCATGCTGAAATACAAGTAACATTATATAGAGAACCAACCCATGCTGAAATACAAGCATGCGATATATAGGGAACCAACCCATGCTGAAATACAGGCATACGATATATAGAGAACCAACCCATGCTGAAATACAAGCATACGATATATAGAGAACCAACCCATGCTGAAATACAAGCATACGATATATAGAGAATCAACCCATGCTGAAATACAAGTAACATCATATAGAGAACCAACCCATGCTGAAATACAAGCATACGATATATAGAGAACCAACCCATGCTGAAATACAAGTAGGATATATAGAGAACCAACCCATGCTGAATTACAAGTAGCATTATAGAGAACCAACCCATGCTGAAATACAAGTAGCATTATATAGAGAACCAACCCATGCTGAAATACAAGTAACATTATATAGAGAACCAACCCATGCTGAAATACAAGTAACATTATATAGAGA
>CM026387.1:56565838-56624644 GCA_014843695.1 Archivesica marissinica
ATGTACAGTGGTCCATCATAGCAGACAACTGAGACGAGACCCATGAATGTACAGTGGTCCATTATACCAGACAACTGACACGAGATCCATGAATGTACAGTGGTCCACCATACCAGACAACTGAGACGAGATCCATGAATGTACAGTGGTCCACCATACCAGACAACTGAGACGAGATCCATGACTGTACAGTGGTCCATCATACCAGACAACCGAGACGAGATCCATGAATGTACAGTGGTCCATCATAGCAGACAACTGAGACGAGATCCATGAATGTACAGTGGTCCATCATAGCAGACAACTGAGACGAGATCCATGAATGTACAGTGGTCCATCATAGCAGACAACTGAGACGAGATCCATGAATGTACAGTGGTCCATCATACAAGATAAATGAGAATCATATACTGTGTGAGGTCCACTCCCATTATGGATAGGTCATATTAAGGGTTTCCTCTGTTTTTATCGTTGTATCCTTTGCACAAGATGCTAACATTGTTATTCCACTATCGCTTCTTATGATAAATAAATTACTATATCTTGACAGTTCTCCTACAGTTTATGCAATGGGTACTTTCAATTCATTAACACGATTTTGATAATATCACATTTATCATACCGCAACATGTGGTTAGCGAACAACAGTAAAAACAATAGATTCTCACTAAAAGGAAGGTAATTAGAGATGTCTCTCATTGTACGTAAATAATATGTCAGATACTGTGCATACTTTTTATTTTACATTCACCAGCGAGTGTTTGTGTTTTACGCTTATTTATCGTCGCTACTGGTTGCCCATATGAGATTAGTAATTTTAGATTTTTGGAGGATAGTGCAATGATATAGACAGATATCCATTCCAGTCTCCTTTGGTTCTTTTACGTGCACGGTGTACAGCACCGACACGAGACCTCGGTTTAAAGTCCCATCTGAAAGGCTGTTAATTTTATTAGGGTCAGACGGTGGATCGAACCTGCGATCCCTGGATTACCAGTCCAGCGTGTTACCACTGGACTACAGATCCGTCTGTAGTTGCTGTATATGGTTGATTTTATAGGGTGCAGTTTGTACTTACACGTGTTGTTATTGCTATACTGCAATCGATTGACGTATCCCACCCTCTCTCATCCTCTCTCTAATGGACACATAGCGTCTACAATGAACTCCTTTATCTCAGTTTGTTGAATAACCTCAATGGATTTATTAGAATGAGTTGGAATGTCCCTACTATTTATATCATTATTTAGAAATGTTGCATTCATCTTCAAAATCTCATTACAAAACAGTAACTACTCACCCGAACAATTTACGGACAAACTGTTTGTAGGAATCATGCGAAATGAGAATCTGCCAATACAATAGCGGCTCAACTACTTGACAAATCTCCATAAACAGTGTCCTTACAGATTAGACACTGCTGAATTAACCATCGATGACGTAGACAATCAAACTAACTTAGATTCATAAGATACGGTGCAGTAAATCCATTTAATGTGATTAGTTAGTACGGACAAAAGCTGTATAATAAAACTGTATATAACGCATGGATACATGAGTATGTCCGATTAACGCACAGTACCAGGGCACTGTAGATAACGCATGGATACATGAGTCTGTCCGATTAACACACAGTACCAGGGCACTGTAGATAACGCATGGATACATGAGTCTGTCCGATTAACACACAGTACCAGGGCACTGTAGATAACGCATGGATACATGCGTATGTCCGATTAACACACAGTACAAGGGCACTGTAGATAACACATGGATACATGCGTATGTCCGATTAACACACAGTACAAGGGCACTGTAGATAACGCATGGATACATGAGTCTGTCCGATTAACACACAGTACCAAAGCACTGTAGATAACGCATGGATACATGAGTCTGTCCGATTAACACACAGTACCAGGGCACTGTAGATAACGCATGGATACATGCGTATGTCCGATTAACACACAGTACAAGGGCCCTTCAATAATTGTGTGAGCTAATTCCATGTTACGAGTATTCATAATCTAACATACTTTTGACCACTACTACTTTTCAAAGTAACGTCCCTTGCATTGTTTCCATTTATTCCACCGCTCGACCAATGACCGGAACACGTGCTGCAGGCCATCACGTGACATATCCCGCACATTTCTATTTACGGCGCACCTCAACTCCTCTCCGGAATAGTATTTCTTACCACGCAGTCTCTTTTTGAGATTTGGAAATAATAAGAAGTTTAATTAAACTAAACAACACGGCTGCTATGGGTTGGCGCGTTATCAATGTGTACCAGAATACGAGACCTCTCAAGCGGTGGATTGAGAAAGGCTTAATCATCGTCGTTGTACAGTTTGTAGTATTCGCGGCACCTTGCCCTTGACCCTTACCCCAATTTGATCCGTTGCCCGTTTCACTTGTACGACGCCATTTTACAATGAACCCTCTTGATGTGACATTAGAATAGTGATATTACGTCATTAATTGTGGCATCGTTAATGTTGGCACATGGTGCTTTAATTGGAGAATGATTAATCTTTGAACATACAAAATGTCATTACGCTAGTATGTGAAAGCGTTATGAAATAGTGAAATAAGTTCAAGAAATTATTGATGGGCCCTCATGTGAGATGGTACGGTGGTCGCCAGACCGGACAGGTTAGTTTGCTCAGGGTGTCCCGGTTTCCTCCAATACGCTTTCATCCACGCCAACGAG
This sequence comes from Archivesica marissinica, assembly GCA_014843695.1. NCBI lineage: Eukaryota > Metazoa > Mollusca > Bivalvia > Venerida > Vesicomyidae > Archivesica > Archivesica marissinica. Next base: position 56,568,555 of record CM026387.1, read on the forward strand.
AATGACCAATATCAATTGTTAAAGCTGTTTCGCAATCGTTGTAAAATAAATAACGTTTAATATAATTATGAGCCACACTGTAGAAACACCAACATGTTAACAACTGGTAGAGTGATCCGTCTATGATGACGTCTCCAGAAGTGTATTAATTTAGTCGTTATTGGAGGACAGTGCAATATATGGCTTGCGGAAGGTCGGTGGTTCTACCCGGGTGCCATCCAGTGCATTAAACACTGCTCGGAAGGAGCCTGTTGTCTTCATCAACCAGTAATAGCTGGAGAGTACATATATGACCTAAGATGGTGTTAACCCTTTCCCTCATAGAAGCACATCTTGACGTCATTACCAATACGACATACATTAACCCATTCCCCCATAGAAGCACATCTTGACGACATTACCAATACGACATACATTAACCCTTTCCCTCATAGCAGCACCTCTTGACGTCATTACCAATACGACATACATTAACCCTTTCCCTCATAGAAACACCTCTTGACGTCATTACTAATACGACATACATTAACCCTTTCCCTCATAGAAGCACCTCTTGACGTCATTACCAATACGACATACATTGACAATGTAGTAGCCAAACCAATATTCATAATAAAGGTCAGAATCTCGTGCAGTCCCAGTAATATATATGGAGGTGGGATAGATATGGCGACTACTTATCCACTGCATGATAGCTAAATGGCTGTCGCTTGTATGGAGATATAATAGTATATTAATCTAAATCTCTATGTAGTCTCAGTAATATATAATGGAGGTGGGATAGATATGGCGACTACTTATCCACTGCATGATAGCTAAATGGCTGACGTTTGTATGGAGATATAACAGTATATTAACCTAAATCTCTATGTAGTCCCAGTAATATCTATGGAGGTGGGATAGATATGGCGACTACTTATCCACTGCATGATAGCTAAATGGCGGTCGTGTGTATGGAGATATAATAGTATATCAACCTAAATCTCTATAAAGGAAAGGGTTAACTTCCAAAAACTAACAAATGTCGCATGTTGTTATATTTAAACTGACTGAGATGGAAATTAAACGAGCCTGGCAGTTTTGGCTCTGTGAATTTTGAGTCGTTTTCGTATTGACGTCATCATCCAATGAACCAATGGAAATAAAGAAGCATATAATTAGGATTGGTTATCACACTTTAAAGAACACCATCAACGTTCTCGGAAACGGAAGTGTGTGATTGCAATCGTTTAAATAGCATAGAGCGTAACGGAAGGCTTACAATGTACCACTGTATTTGTGTTCAGCGTGGCGGCTTGAGAGTAGCGCAAGGCTTACAATGTACAACTGTATTTGTGTTCACCGTGACGGCTTGAGAGTAGCGGAATGCTTACACTGTACCACTGTATTTGTGTTCACCGTGGCAGCTTGAGAGTAGCGGAATGCTTACACTGTACCACTGTAGTTGTGTTCACCGTGGCGGCTTGAGAGTAGCGGAATGCTTACAATGTACAACTGTATTTGTGTTCACCGTGACGGCTTGAGAGTAGCGGAATGCTTACACTGTACCACTGTATTTGTGTTCACCGTGGCGGCTTGAGAGTAGCGGAATGCTTACAATGTACAACTGTATTTGTGTTCACCGTGACGGCTTGAGAGTAGCGGAATGCTTACACTGTACCGCTGTATTTGTGTTCACCGTGGCAGCTTGAGAGTAGCGGAATGCTTACACTGTGTCACTGTATTGGTGTTCACCGTTACGGCTTGAGAGTAGCGAAATGCTTACACTGTACCACTGTATTGGTGTTCACCGTGGCAGCTTGAGAGTAGCGGAATGCTTATACTGTGCCACTGTATTTGTGTTCACCGTGGCAGCTTGAGAGTAGCGGAATGCTTACACTGTACCACTGTATTGGTGTTCACCGTGACGGCTTGAGAGTAGCGGAATGCTTACACTGTGCCACTGTATTTGTGTTCAGCGTGGCGGTTTGAGAGTAGCGGATTGCTTACAATGTACAACTGTATTTGTGTTCAGCGTGGCGGCTTGAGAGTAGCCCAAGGCTTACAATGTACAACTGTATTTGTGTTCACCGTGACGGCTTGAGAGTAGCGGAATGCTTACACTGTACCACTGTATTTGTGTTCACTGTGGCAGCTTGAGAGTAGCGGAATGCTTACACTGTACCACTGTATTGGTGTTCACCGTGGCGGCTTGAGTGTAGCGGAATGCTTACACTGTGTCACTGTATTTGTGTTCAACGTGGCGGCTTGGGAGAAGCACAAGGCTTACACTGTACCACTGTATTTGTGTTAACCGTGGCTGCTTGAGAGTAGCGCAAAGCTTACACTGTGCCACTGTATTGGTGTTCACCGTGGCGGCTTGAGAGTAGCGCAAGGCTTATACTGTGCCACTGTATTTGTGTTCACTGTGGCGGCTTGAGAGTAGAGGAATGCTTACACTGTGCCACTGTATTTGTGTTCAGCGTGGCGGTTTGAGTGTAGCGGAAGGCTTACACTGTGCCACTGTATTTGTGTTCACCGTGGCGGCTTGAGAGAAGCACAAGGCTTACACTGTACCACTGTATTTGTGTTAAGCGTGGCTGCTTGAGAGTAGCGCAAAGCTTACACTCTGCCATTGTATTGGTGTTCACCGTGGCGGCTTGAGAGTAGCGCAAGGCTTACACTGTGCCATTGTATTTGTGTTCACTGTGGCAGATTGAGAGTAGCGGAATGCGTACACTGTACCACTGTATTTGTGTTCACCGTGGCGGCATGAGAGTAGCGCAAGGCTTACACTGTACCACTGTATTTGTGTTCATCGTGGCGGCATGAGAGTAGCGCAAGGCTTACACATGTTCGGTTGTGCGCACTTGCAAATCTAGTAACATGTTCGGTTATACGCACTTGTAAATCTAGTAACATGTTCGGTTGTGCGCACTTGTAAATCTAGTAACATGTTCGGTTGTGCGCACTTGTAAATCTAGTAACATGTTCGGTTATGCGCACTTGTAAATCTAGTAACATGTTCGGTTGTGCGCACTTGTAAATCTAGTAACATGTTCGGTTGTGCGCACTTGTAAATCTAGTAACATGTTCGGTTGTGCGCACTTGTAAATCTAGTAACATGTTCGGTTGTGCACACTTGTAAATCTAGTAACATGTTCGGTTGTGCACACTTGTAAATCTAGTAACATGTTCGGTTGTGCACACTTGTAAATCTAGTAACATGTTCGGTTGTGCACACTTGTAAATATAGTAACATGTTCGGTTGTGCACACTTGTAAATATAGTAACATGTTCGGTTGTGCACTTGATCTAGTAACATGTTCGGTTGTGCACACAAAACCACTTGTAAATATAGTAACATGTTCGGTTGTGCACACTTGTAAATCTAGTAACATGTTCGGTTGTGCACACTTGTAAATATAGTAACATGTTCGGTTGTGCACACTTGCAAATCTAGTAACATGTTCGGTTGTGCAGTCTTGCAAATATAGTAACATGTTCGGTTGTGCACACTTGCATATCTAGTAACATGTTCGGTTGTGCACACTTGCATATCTAGTAACATGTTCGGTTGTGCAGTCATGCAAATATAGTAACATGTTCGGTTGCGCACTTGCAAATCTAGTAACATGTTCGGTTGTGCAGTCTTGCAAATCTAGTAACATGTTCGGTTGTGCGCACTTGTAAATCTAGTAACATGTTCGGTTGTGCAGTCTTGCAAATCTAGTAAAATGTTCGGTTGTGCAGTCTTGCAAATCTAGTAACATGTTCGGTTGTACAGCCTTGTATATCTAGTAACATGTTCGGTTGTGCAGTCTTGCATATCTAGTAACATGTTCGGTTGTGCAGTCTTGCATATCTAGTAGCATGTTCGGTTGTACAGCCTTGCATATCTAGTAACATGTTCGGTTGTGCAGTCTTGCATATCTAGTAACATGTTCGGTTGTGCAGTCTTGCATATCTAGTAACATGTTCGGTTGTGCACACTTGCAAATCTAGTAACATGTTCGGTTGTGCAGTCTTGCATATCTAGTAACATGTTCGGTTGTACAGCCTTGCATATATAGTAACATGTTCGGTTGCGCGCACTTGTAAATCTAGTAACATGTTCGGTTATGCGCACTTGCAAATCTAGTAACATGTTCGGTTGTACAGCCTTGCAAATCTAGTAACATGTTCGGTTGTGCAGTCTTGCATATCTAGTAACATGTTCGGTTGTGCAGTCTTGCAAATCTAGTAACATGTTCGGTTGTGCAGTCTTGCAAATCTAGTAACATGTTCGGTTGTGCAGTCTTGAATATCTAGTAACATGTTCGGTTGCGCGCACTTGTAAATCTAGTAACATGTTCGGTTATGCGCACTTGCAAATCTAGTAACATGTTCGGTTGTGCAGCCTTGCAAATCTAGTAACATGTTCGGTTGTGCAGTCTTGCAAATCTAGTAACATGTTCGGTTGTGCAGTCTTGCAAATCTAGTAACATGTTCGGTTGTGCAGTCTTGCAAATCTAGTAACATGTTCGGTTGTGCAGTCTTGCAAATCTAGTAACATGTTCGGTTGTGCAGTCTTGCAAATCTAGTAACATGTTCGGTTGTGCAGTCTTGCAAATCTAGTGACATATTCGGTTGTGCAGTCTTGCATATCTAGTAACATGTTCGGTTGTGCAGTCTTGCATATCTAGTAACATGTTCGGTTGTGCAGTCTTGCAATCTAGTAACATGTTCGGTTGTGCAGTCTTGCAAATCTAGTAACATGTTCGGTTGTGCAGTCTTGCAAATCTAGTAACATGTTCGGTTGTGCACTTGTAAATCTAGTAACATGTTCGGTTGTGCACACTTGTAAATCTAGTAACATGTTCGGTTGTGCACTTGAAATCAATAACATGTTCGGTTTGCACTTGCAAATCAAGTAACATGTTCGGTTGTGCGCACTTGTAAATCTATTAACATGTTCGGTTGTGCAGTCTTGCATATCTAGTAACATGTTCGGTTGCGCACTTGTAAATATAGTAACATGTTCGGTTGTGCGCACTTATAAATCTAGTAACATGTTCGGTTGTACAGCCTTGTATATCTAGTAACATGTTCGGTTGTGCAGTCTTGCATATCTAGTAACATGTTCGGTTGTGCAGTCTTGCATATCTAGTAACATGTTCGGTTGTGCAGTCTTGCATATCTAGTAACATGTTCGGTTGTGCAGTCTTGAATATCTAGTAACATGTTCGGTTGTACAGCCTTGCATATATAGTAACATGTTCGGTTGTGCAGTCTTGCATATCTAGTAACATGTTCGGTTGTGCAGTCTTGCATATCTAGTAACATGTTCGGTTGCGAGCACTTGTAAATCTAGTAACATGTTCGGTTATGCAGTCTTGAATATCTAGTAACATGTTCGGTTGTGCAGTCTTGAATATCTAGTAACATGTTCGGTTTTGCACATTGTAAATCTAGTAACATGTTCGGTTGTGCAGTCTTGTAAATCTATTAACATGTTCGGTTGTGCACACTTGTAAATCTAGTAACATGTTCGGTTGTGCACTCTTGTAAATCTAGTAACATGTTCGGTTATGGGCACTTGTGAATCTAGTAACATGTTCGGTTGTGCAGTCTTGTATATCTAGTAAAATGTTCGGTTGTGCAGTCTTGCATATCTAGTAACATGTTCGGTTGTGCAATCTTGCATATCTAGTAACATGTTCGGTTTTGCAGTCTTGCATATCTAGTAACATGTTCTGTTGTGCAGTCTTGCATATCTAGTAACATGTTCTGTTGTGCAATCTTGCATATCTAGTAACATGTTCGGTTGTGCAGTCTTGCATATCTAGTAGCATGTTCGGTTGTGCAGTCATGCATATCTAGTAACATGTTCGGTTGTGCACTCATGCATATCTAGTAACATGTTCGGTTGTGCGCAATTGTAAATCTAGTAACATGTTCGGTTGTGCAGTCTTGCATATCTAGTAACATGTTCGGTTGTGCAGTCATGCATATCTAGTAACATGTTCGGTTGTGCAGTCTTGCATATCTAGTAACATGTTCGGTTGCGCAATTGTAAATCTAGTAACATGTTCGGTTATGCGCACTTGTGAATCTAGTAACATGTTCGGTTGTGCAGTCTTGTATATCTAGTAAAATGTTCGGTTGTGCAGTCTTGCATATCTAGTAACATGTTCGGTTGTGCAGTCTTGCATATCTATAACATGTTCGGTTGTGCAGTCTTGCATATCTAGTAACATGTTCGGTTGTGCAGTCTTGCATATCTAGTAACATGTTATGTTGTGCAGTCTTGCATATCTAGTAACATGTTCGGTTGTGCAGTCTTGCATATCTAGTAACATGTTCGGTTTTGCAGTCTTGCATATCTAGTAACATGTTCTGTTGTGCAGTCTTGCATATCTAGTAACATGTTCTGTTGTGCAGTCTTGCATATCTAGTAACATGTTCGGTTGTGCAGTCTTGCATATCTAGTAGCATGTTCGGTTGTGCAGTCATGCATATCTAGTAACATGTTCGGTTGTGCAGTCATGCATATCTAGTAACATGTTCGGTTGCGCACTTGCATATCTAGTAACATGTTCGGTTGTGCAGTCTTGCATATCTAGTAGCATGTTCGGTTGTGCAGTCTTGCATATCTAGTAACATGTTCGGTTGTGCAGTCTTGCATATCTAGTAACATGTTCGGTTGTGCAGTCATGCATATCTAGTAACATGTTCGGTTGCGCACTTGCAAATCTAGTAACATGTTCGGTTGTGCAGTCTTGCATATCTAGTAACATGTTCGGTTGTGCAGTCTTGCAAATCTAGTAACATGTTCGGTTGTGCAGTCTTGCAAATCTAGTAACATGTTCGGTTGTGCAGTCTTGAATATCTAGTAACATGTTCGGTTGCGCGCACTTGTAAATCTAGTAACATGTTCGGTTATGCGCACTTGCAAATCTAGTAACATGTTCGGTTGTGCAGTCTTGCAAATCTAGTAACATGTTCGGTTGTGCACACTTGCAAATCTAGTAACATGTTCGGTTGTGCAGTCTTGCAAATCTAGTAGCATGTTCGGTTGTGCAGTCTTGCATATCTAGTAACATGTTCGGTTGTGCCGTCTTGACTATCTAGTAACATGTTCGGTTTTGCAGTCTTGAATATCTAGTAACATGTTCGGTTGTGCAGTCTTGAATATCTAGTAACATGTTCGGTTGTGCAGTCTTGCATATCTAGTAACATGTTCGGTTGTGCAGTCTTGACTATCTAGTAACATGTTCGGTTTGCAGTCTTGCATCTAGTAACATTTCGGTTGCGCACTTGTAAATCTAGTAACATGTTCGGTTATGCGCACTTGTGAATCTAGTAACATGTTCGGTTGTGCAGTCTTGTATATCTAGTAAAATGTTCGGTTGTGCAGTCTTGCATATCTAGTAACATGTTCGGTTGTGCAGTCTTGCATATCTATTAACATGTTCGGTTGTGCAGTCTTGCATATCTAGTAACATGTTCGGTTGTGCAGTCTTGCATATCTAGTAGCATGTTCGGTTGTGCAGTCATGCATATCTAGTAACATGTTCGGTTGCGCACTTGCATATCTAGTAACATGTTCGGTTGTGCAGTCTTGCATATCTAGTAGCATGTTCGGTTGTGCAGTCTTGCATATCTAGTAACATGTTCGGTTGTGCAGTCTTGCAAATCTAGTAACATGTTCGGTTGTGCAGTCTTGCAAATCTAGTAACATGTTCGGTTGTACGCCTTGTAAATCTAGTAACATGTTCGGTTGTGCAGTCTTGCATATCTAGTAACATGTTCGGTTGTGCAGTCTTGCATATCTAGTAGCATGTTCGGTTGTACAGCCTTGCATATCTAGTAACATGTTCGGTTGTGCAGTCTTGCATATCTAGTAACATGTTCGGTTGTGCAGTCTTGCATATCTAGTAACATGTTCGGTTGTGCGCACTTGCAAATCTAGTAACATGTTCGGTTGTGCAGTCTTGCAAATCTAGTAACATGTTCGGTTGTGCAGCCTTGCATATCTAGTAACATGTTCGGTTGTGCAGTCTTGCAAATCTAGTAACATGTTCGGTTGTGCAGTCTTGCAAATCTAGTAACATGTTCGGTTGTGCAGTCTTGCAAATCTAGTAACATGTTCGGTTGTGCAGTCTTGCAAATCTAGTAACATGTTCGGTTGTGCAGTCTTGCAAATCTAGTAACATGTTCGGTTGTGCAGTCTTGCAAATCTAGTAACATGTTCGGTTGTGCAGTCTTGCATATCTAGTAACATGTTCGGTTGTGCAGTCTTGTAAATCTAGTAACATGTTCGGTTGTGCACACTTGCAAATCTAGTAACATGTTCGGTTGTGCAGTCTTGCAAATCTAGTAACATGTTCGGTTGTGCAGTCTTGCAAATCTAGTAACATGTTCGGTTGTGCAGTCTTGCAAATCTAGTAACATGTTCGGTTGTGCAGTCTTGCAAATCTAGTAACATGTTCGGTTGTGCAGTCTTGCATATCTAGTAACATGTTCGGTTGTGCAGTCTTGCATATCTAGTAACATGTTCGGTTGTGCACTTGCAAATCTAGTAACATGTTCGGTTGTGCAGTCTTGCATATCTAGTAACATGTTCGGTTGTGCAGTCTTGCATATCTAGTAACATGTTCGGTTGTGCAGTCTTGCAAATCTAGTAACATGTTCGGTTGTGCAGTCTTGCAAATCTAGTAACATGTTCGGTTGTGCAGTCTTGCATATCTAGTAACATGTTCGGTTGTGCAGTCTTGAATATCTAGTAACATGTTCGGTTGTGCAGTCTTGCAAATCTAGTAACATGTTCGGTTGTGCAGTCTTGCAAATCTAGTAACATGTTCGGTTGTGCAGTCTTGCAATATCAAGTAACATGTTCGGTTTTGCAGTCTTGAAAATCTAGTAACATGTTCGGTTGTGCAGTCTTGCATATCTAGTAACATGTTCGGTTGTGCAGTCTTGAATATCTAGTAACATGTTCGGTTGCGCACTTGTAAATCTAGTAACATGTTCGGTTGTGCGCCTTGTATATCTAGTAACATGTTCGGTTGTGCAGTCTTGCATATCTAGTAACATGTTCGGTTGTGCAGTCTTGCATATCTAGTAACATGTTCGGTTGTGCAGTCTTGCATATCTAGTAACATGTTCGGTTGTGCAGTCTTGCATATCTAGTAACATGTTCGGTTGTGCAGTCTTGCATATCTAGTAACATGTTCGGTTGTGCAGTCTTGCATATCTAGTAACATGTTCGGTTGTGCAGTCTTGCATATCTAGTAACATGTTCGGTTTTGCAGTCTTGAATATCTAGTAACATGTTCGGTTGTGCAGTCTTGAATATCTAGTAACATGTTCGGTTGTGCAGTCTTGCATATCTAGTAACATGTTCGGTTGTGCAGTCTTGCATATCTAGTAACATGTTCGGTTGTGCAGTCTTGCATATCTAGTAACATGTTCGGTTGTGCAGTCTTGCATATCTAGTAACATGTTCGGTTGCGCACTTGCATATCTAGTAACATGTTCGGTTGTGCAGTCTTGCATATCTAGTAACATGTTCGGTTGTGCAGTCTTGCATATCTAGTAACATGTTCGGTTGTGCAGTCTCGCATATCTAGTAACATGTTCGGTTGTGCAGTCATGCATATCTAGTAACATGTTCGGTTGTGCACTTGCATATCTAGTAACATGGTCGGTTGTGCAGTCTTGCATATCTAGTAACATGTTCGGTTGTGCAGTCTTGCATATCTAGTAACATGTTCAGTTGTGCAGTCTTGCAAATCTAGTAACATGTTCGGTTATGCAGCCTTGCAAATCTAGTATCATGTTCGGTTATGCAGTCTTGTAAATCTAGTAACATGTTCGGTTGTGCAGTCTTGAATATCTAGTAACATGTTCGGTTGTGCAGTCTTGCATATCAAGTAACATGTTTGGTTGTGCAGTCTTGACTATCTAGTAACATGTTCGGTTGTGCAGTCTTGCATATCTAGTAACATGTTCGGTTTTGCAGTCTTGAATATCTAGTAACATGTTCGGTTTTGCAGTCTTGAATATCTAGTAACATGTTCGGTTGTGCAGTCTTGCAAATCTAGTAACATGTTCGGTTATGCAGTCTTGCATATCTAGTAACATGTTCGGTTGTGCAGTCTTGCATATCTAGTAGCATGTTCGGTTGTGCAGTCATGCATATCTAGTAACATGTTCGGTTGCGCACTTGCATATCTAGTAACATGTTCGGTTGTGCAGTCTTGCATATCTAGTAGCATGTTCGGTTGTGCAGTCTTGCATATCTAGTAACGTGTTCGGTTGTGCAGTCTCGCATATCTAGTAACATGTTCGGTTGTGCAGTCATGCATATCTAGTAACATGTTCGGTTGTGCACTTGCATATCTAGTAACATGGTCGGTTGTGCAGTCTTGCATATCTAGTAACATGTTCGGTTGTGCAGTCTTGCATATCTAGTAACATGTTCAGTTGTGCAGTCTTGCAAATCTAGTAACATGTTCGGTTATGCAGCCTTGCAAATCTAGTATCATGTTCGGTTATGCAGTCTTGCAAATCTAGTAACATGTTCGGTTGTGCAGTCTTGAATATCTAGTAACATGTTCGGTTGTGCAGTCTTGCATATCAAGTAACATGTTTGGTTGTGCAGTCTTGAATATCTAGTAACATGTTCGGTTTTACAGTCTTGAATATCTAGTAACATGTTCGGTATTGCAGTCTTGAATATCTAGTAACATGTTCGGTTGTGTAGTCTTGCATATCTAGTAACATGTTCGGTTGTGCAGTCTTGACTATCTATTAACATGTTCGGTTTTGCCGTCTTGACTATCTAGTAACATGTTCGGTTGTGCAGTCTTGCATATCTAGTAACATGTTCGGTTTTGCAGTCTTGAATATCTAGTAACATGTTCGGTTGTGCAGTCTTGCATATCAAGTAACATGTTCGGTTGTGCAGTCTTGAATATCTAGTAACATGTTAGGTTGTGCAGTCTTGCATATCTAGTAACATGTTCTGTTGTGCAGTCTTGCATATCTAGTAACATGTTCGGTTGTGCAGTCTTGACTATCTAGTAACATGTTCGGTTGTGCAGTCTTGCATATCTAGTAACATGTTCGGTTTTGCAGTCTTGAATATCTAGTAACATGTTCGGTTTTGCAGTCTTGAATATCTAGTAACATGTTCGGTTGTGCAGTCTTGCATATCTAGTAACATGTTCGGTTGTGCAGTCTTGAATATCTAGTAACATGTTCGGTTGTGCAGTCTTGACTATCTAGTAATTCACTGAACTACTACAGCTGTACACGCATTGACCGCATATGTTTAATAGTCTAGTTCTACATGTACAATGGGATTGTTAGTTTTGCATCATGATTTTATTCTGCAATAATAATACTATATGTGTGATATTTTATATTTTCATACTGTCCTGTTTCTACATCGCTCGAAGTGTATTTGTGTCACAGCCAAAGGGCAATTACAGCCAAAGGGCAATTACGTTAATATTACTGCTATATAAGTATTAAATCGAATAACAAAACATCATTTTGATTGACAATGTCTGGCAAAATCATCATATCGCCAGATGGAGCCATGCCCAACAGAAACAATTCCGCAATCACAAATATCACACAAAACCGCAACTATACGAGATCAAATATTCAAGCAAGTATGTTGATGCTATGCTTTCATACACAATAAAGGCGTATAGTATTACATTAATTAAATAATATTTTATTGCAACCGTTTCACAATTTAAAATTATATATCACAATATAATTACTTTCATATTTCTAACATACATACAGTCAAACCTGTGTTATTGGTCCCCTCTATTAAGCCGCGCGCTCGCTTCTCACCAATGCAACCGGGTTCGATCCTCGGACCGGGAAGCATGTGAGATGGTACGGTGGTCGCCAGATCGGACAGGTGGGTTTTCTCCGGGTACTCCGGTGTCCTCCCACACGAATGACCACATTTACGCTTTCATCCGCGCCAACGAGAGTGATTAATATAAGTTGTTAGAACTTTCTTCGCAATCGTTGTAAACTAACTAAAGTTCAAACCAAGCAGCCAACCATATTAAGCAGCCAGTTTCCAGATTCCCAGTATGTTGTTTTATTATATATTTTACCTCTATTAAGCAGCTGCCTGTGTTAAGCAGCCACTTTCTGTGAGTCCCTTGGCTGGCTGCTTAAGGCAAGTTTGATTGTAAATCCTGACAATCTCCCTATGCATGACATTTTCAAATTGCAAAATGATTAGGTTACACGTTTTGACAACAATAGCAACATCTCTTTTCAAAATATTGCTATTAATTTGTTCCAACGTATGTAGTAATAATATAAACATAAGTGTTCCAAGATAATTATTATCTAGATTGAATAAGAAAATGACGGAATACGTTTAATAGAAAAATAAACATAAATAGTTTTAATAGCTGCCCTAATAGGCTACTTGACGCCTACATTACTTTATTGTGAGATCATTTTACTAATACATGACATTTGTAAATATAGAGTTGATAAAACTCATCGGAATATGAACACAATTTATGAAGTACCATATATATAGTATTTGTATTCTGATATACGGGGAAATGTGTTGTTATTAGCGTAATTAGATTGGATTTTTTTCTTCGTGTGATCACCAAAAAGAATCCGGGTCAAAACGGCCCACTTCCTAAAAGGCCTAGTACAAGAACGGCCCATAACCAAAACGGCCCGGTCCAAAAAGGCCCACTCCAGAAAGGCCCACATTTCAGTTAACTGTCAATATTCTAGTTTGTTAAATATGAATTAAAAAGCGACAGAATATAAAGATTTTAATTGTTTTAATTAGTTGATAACATGAACGAAATTGAAGTGACATGAGATTACAAAGAATAACAAATCGTAACACATATTTAACAAACTGTCATAACAAAACAACAGACGAATGAACGAACATGGACTATTCGAACAATATTAAGAAAGTAAATATCAAAACAATATGAATGAAAAACATTATCAAATAAGACGTGACATGAGATTACGTACCTTAGAACAATTGGATTTACAAAACATAATTTCGGTAATTGATGTCAAATTTGCCGAAAATCCAGATCAAAATGTTTGATCTGAAATTTTGACATAATATAATAAAAAATATTATTAATATAAATTTGCTATAAATTAAAGTAATTTCGGGGAAAAGTTTAAGTGTCTTACCTAAGATACGTTAAGTTATGGCACGTTTCTTAATCAACACAATATACAGAACAACAAATCATAACAGCAGATATTTAACAAACAGTCAAAACAAAACAACATAGTCTGATGCACGGACGCACGGACGCACGGACATGCACTCGCTATCGCTATATCCCGTTTCCGTTATACGAAGGTTAAATAATAATAAAGTAATAGCCTAGCAAATACCCAAAGCGTCAAGTTAGCGTAATGTATAGAATGGACGGACGTACAGACGCATGCACAGATATGGACTATTATCATTAACAAATACTTAACAAACGATAACAAAGCTAACACCGGATGGTGTAGAAGTCGCCGACACCCTGCAGGAATCGCACAGTAATAAATCATTAAAGGGGAACCGTGGTAATCCTGTTCTCAGTACAAGAATAAAGTATGTCAGTGATGATTACATATATGTGGAAACAAAAATTTAATGTGTACAGGTTTGTATATAATAGCCTCATTTATATTGATAAATATACACACCGCGTCAATGATGGGGGCAGCCATTACTGTGGAACTCTTCAGCGCGGAGGAGTGATCTGTGACGTCACAGCGCGGTGCCCTTCAGTCGGACAGCTGTACACAAAAGGAATTCGCGCTTGGTAGACTCCATTTATCGATCGCATTGTTCGCACCGCTTCTCGCTTATTATTCACATCTCTTTGTTGTTAAAGTTTGTCTGGCGGGCTCGGCAACATGCCTACGTGTATGGCTTTTAACTGTGCTAACACAACTGGTAAGACTGATGACAAGTCTGTGATATTTACGCGCATTCCATCACGACCCGACCAGGTCGGAGTCGAATGGCTGACGAGGCTGCATAGAGAGGACATCGACCCGAAGAAGTTTATGCCGAGCAAAGACCATGTGTTATGCTCGAAACATTTTGAAGACAGTTGTTTGGAAGTGGATATGGAGGCTAGACTGATGCACGGTCTGCATAAGCTGAAATTCAAGGATACGGCGACGATCATTCCAACGATTTTTTCGCATGTCTGACCTACTCTACCCCGGAAGCACACGGACGTCAGAATGGCGAAGAAAGCGAAAAGCACGGTGAGCCCACATTTTCATCAGTTTGTCCGTATTTATGCCTGCCTATCCTATGTCACAATGAGTCATTGCAGTGGCTCATAGTTAATTTATCGAGAATACGGTGGTTTTGAATTGCAGAACTGTAAGTCCTTTGTTGGTGACATGTTTTCGACGTAACATGTTTTCGATAGTTTAATGACATAGGTACTCTAAGTTTTACTTTAGTTACTAAAGGCCAGTTAACTAATTGAAACAATATAACACTTTAATTTAACAATTTAATGTTCATGCATAATCAATATTGTTATTATACTAGTAGTGCAAGGACACTGAAGTGTAAAATTATACTAAATTCTAGATTTTACTTTTTAGATTAATGTGGCTGTTTGAGGTGCATGGGCAATTTCAACATATTTTCTTTTTCGTTCTTTGCCACATGTTACCAGTTGGAGAGGGGGGGGGGGATACTACCATATTCATTTAATTTATCATTTAATTCTATCAATTCTTTTTATTTCAACAGATGATGGATCAGTTACTTATTGATGAGCCAAATGCCCCCAGCCATGGATCTGAAGGAGCCTGTTTGGCAGAAGTGGAAAATATTCAGGTTAGAATATATATATATGTAAAGCAATATGCTCTGTATGAATCGATATATTTTATTTAGGTGTCATTTTATGTTTTATCACACTCAAGAGAAAAATGTGCATGATCAACTCACCAACTACATAAATCAGAAATGTTCCATATTAAAGTAATAACTTCACACCTAAATTTAAAAAATATGAAAAAATGGGAAAATATTTTGCTTTGTCACTATTATAATTATAAGTGTGTAGAAATATTATTACTGGAGTGGGGCTTTCTATTTTCGAGAAGAAAAGGATTACAATTCTCATTATATCGTTTAATTTCTTAGCTTTGTGCGCACAAAGTTAAAATTTCATAGATATATCACAATATTATTTGTGATGATATTACTTTAAATAAATGGAAGAAGGTTATACTATTTTGCTATTCTGCTCATAATACCATTTCAAAGGCGGTGTTGCATGCTAAAACTAGGTCACTCCGACCTATATTCTGACCTCTGACCTCATTTCAAGAAATTGGGCTTGATTATTGAAATTGCTTGTCAATTTTGTTTACAGCCACCTGTAGCAAAGAAGCCAAGGACCAAGTGTGTGAAGCCATGTCTGGTTGAGGCTGGGACACAGACAGACCTGTCCATGTTACTAATGTGTGATGGCGAGACACAAGTGGAGAAGACGGTGACATCATGTGTGGGTAACCAGTGGCCAGAGTATGAACAGAATACAGTAGCCGAGCCTGACAAGTGCAGTTTAGACCATTCGTACAATGCCATTCTTCCTATCCATTCAACTCCGCAAAAGTCATTGGAAGACAATGTACCCCCACCTACAGAGCATATGCTGGTTTCTGATGCTGAAGATGTGATCACAGATGATGTAAATCTTGATTCATGCGACACATCAGATGACTCTTTTGTTTTGGAATCGGAGGAATCTGCCAGTGGCAGTGATATGAGTACTGACTCGCCCCAACCAGAAGTGTCCGATATTAAGTTTATAACTTTCAAGTCATGTGTGTTGGAGCTGTGTGGTATGGTATGTTGTCCCACATGTGGCCAGTCCATGATGGTGACAGACACCAACATGCAGGGCTCCTGTATGAGGATTTCTTTGTTATGCCTCAACTCGCATGATTATGTTTGGCGCTCACAGCCACTTGTAAATAAAATGGTGTTGGGCAATCTTCTCATTGCAGCTGCAATTATGTTTAGTGGTAACACCTTTAGCCGTATGCAGCAGTTTGCCCATTTTTTGAATCTTGGATTCCCTAGTGAATCTACATATTTGGCGATTCAGCATAAATATTTGTGCCCAGTAATAAATGAAGCCTGGCTTTTAGAGAGGCGAGTAATTCTTGATAATTTCAATGTAGAGTCTCTGGTTGTGTCTGGAGATGGTAGATGCGATTCACCAGGGTTTTGTGCAAAATATTGCACATACACTTTAATGGAGTTGGATACTAGGCATATTGTCGACTTCAAAGTTATACATGTAGCTGAAGCCAGTAGTTCAGTTGGCATGGAGAAAGTCGGATTAGAAAGGTGTATCCAGAGTTTGAAGGATGATGGGTTTTCTCTAGACACTTGCCACTGACAGACATATGCAAATCACAAGTCACATCCGTAATACACATCCCTGCATACAACACCAGTATGATGTGTGGCATATGTCTAAATGGTTGTCTAAAAAATTGTCTGCAGCAGGTAAGAAAGCACAGTGTCAGTCCGTGGCCAAGTGGTCAAAATCAATTTGTAATCATCTATGGTGGTCAGCTGCTAACTGTGATGGAAACCCAGATATTTTGAAGGAAAGTTTTGTATCCATAATTCACCATGTTTGCAATGTACATGTATTCCCCGGAAACTACATCACAAGTTGTAGCCACTCCCGACTTGAACCCACAGAAGAGAGGCAGACTAAATGGTTGAAACTTGAAAGTAAGGCGTACAAAGCCATTACACAAGTCGTACGGAACAAGCGCTTCCTCAATGATATAGGTAAACTGACATTATTTTGTCACACAGGGGATTTAGAATCATATCATTCTCTCATCACAAAATACTGTCCGAAACGACAGCACTTTGGGATGGAGGGGATGATCGCTCGCACACAATTAGCTGCGCTCGACTACTCGCATAATGTAAATAGAAAGCAGGCAGTTATAAAAGGTGGCAAGGACAAAGGGCAGTTGCGATATAGGAGTGTCTGCACGAAGCACAACAAACAGTGGGTACTGAAGCCAGTTATGGATAACAAACAGTATCCACATATTCCTCCAATGATTGAGAGAGTTGTAGAGTTGAAAACAGCTAGCGAGACCCTGGAGTCTGCTCAGTTACCCATCCTTCCAGCAAACCTTGCTCCAGTACCCAGACCTTCCAAATCAGAGCTTTTAGAGCGGCAACGGTCTAGGTTCAAGAAGTAGTGATGTTGAACTTACACTTACAAGTGTGTGATAATTGTACTACCAGTAGGTATATGTACCTGGATCCTTTTTCGAATTATATTTACAAGTGTGCGATACCTGTACTACCAGTATGTATATGCGAACGTGTTGTTTTCGCTTTGGATACACAAGTCGAATTATCAATTTTAATCGAAAAACTAAGAAAACCCTTTAATCTTGACCATTTGCAAATGTTAAGTCGATTAATCGTTGCGCCCCTAGTTGGAATGAGAATGGATTTTTCAAAAATTGTTGACTGGGTAATTTCAGTTCATATATATGTATATTCAGTGTATATTGTTGTACCGATAGTGTATACTGTAGAGATCATGGTATCTATATCTGTAACTTCACACCTAAATAAAAGGATTTAGAAGAAATTGGAAAATATTTTGCTTCGTTACTACTACAATTATTAGCATGTAGACATGTTACTATTGGAGTAGGGCTTTCTAAATTCTCATCTTGCAGTATATATGTCTGGGACAGAATAGGAAATAACTGCAAACACAATGTACCGGTACACATTTAATTAATCAGTTTGCATCCATAAAACCGACATAGTGTTCTTTACCAGGTTCAAGGCCTCGAATTCGAGCTATGGCACATGCTGGTAATGGTATTCGCTTCCTTTTTCCAAGTCGTCCATGGATCCAAAGTGTGAACTGCCTGTATGCAACCAACCGGAAAAATCTGCAAAACAGTAATGTGCAATAACCAATTAACCATCATATATGGACTCAGCTTGCTATTATAAAATTGTCACAGCAAAATCATGCACCCACACTTCATTTTGGGACAAAACATGAACAAGCTTGATTGTCAGATCACATACAAATACTATTAATTATATTAGCTCACAAACACTATAATAACTAATAATAAAATCACTATTCTTTATTTTAATGGAATATTATATACAATGTATGTGATTAATGAACAATTTTTTTTATTAAAGCCATAACTTCACACCTAATTATAATAATATAAATGTGAACATTTTAAGAAATCCAAGAAAATTATATTGCATTCGAAATGGTATTATAAGCAGAATAGAAAAATATTTCAACATTCTTCCCTATATTTCAAGAAATATTATCACCAATAATGTAGTGACATATCTATGAAATGTTATCTTGGTGCGCACAAAGCTAAGAAAATATACGATGTATTTCATTTTCTTCTCGGAAATAGAAAGCCATATTACAGTAATAATATGTCTATAGGCTTATACTTACTATAGTGACAATGAAAAATAGTTTTCCATATTTAGGTGTGAAGTTATGCCTTTAATAAATCCTTTAAATATTGCACACTGAGCGTACTGACGTGCCACGGTGATTGCGTACATGCTGATGGCGAAAATAGGTTATGACGGAAACACATTCATTGACCGATTCATATCTCTGCCACAACCACGCAAAGAGAATATACGCTCACCACATTTCCCCGTCAACAAAACCTTGGTGAGGTGATTTAAATACATACAATAAAGATTGCTTACTCGTCTGTTAATGGATCGGGGAGTCGTGTTCCGTACGCTGTCGACATCGTTAGCCCGGCGACATGAAGCGCCTCTCGGTCAATGACCAGCCATTGGAAGCGCGGGGTTTCTGTGATACATTTATATTGATGGCTATCGTCTTCCGGCGCTTCATCACAGACACGTTTCCTCTTTACGTTCATGGATTCCTGGCAACACTGGCATTCTTCTACTTTTGGAAAAGTCCTACATCTATCACAAATGCACCAAGAACTGGCGTCCTGCGTGCGATCATCACCGGTGGCGGCCATTTCAGGATTTTCGTTTTCACCGGGATTCTGTTCGCCTGAATCGGAGTCACTGGCACTGCTACTAGAACTCTCCGAATCTCTGACGGGTTCAAAACGATATGGCTGAATTCCTGAATTAATATTGAAGTCGGGGGTAAATAATATTTCTCCATCACTCTCCGTATCGCTGCTCGAACTAGTGCTAATTGGTGAGCTCATCGTCTTCAGGCACTACTGTTTGTAAACACAGCCGAACATGTGCACTGTACGCCGCGCTGTGACGTCACGATCCGACAGGCGGCGCTGTGGCCTGTTGAATCAATGGCTGCGCCCACAAGCACAACTTATTTATTTTCTAAATAATTTTTTATATAGAAAACGTTTGATAAATATTTTTTTGAAATAACCATAATGCTTGTTTAATCAAACTGTTTCACATATATTGGAATGAAAATTCCCAATATTCCCCTTTAACAAATACTTAACAAACAGTCATAACAAAACAAAAGAATCATAAACAAAATAATTTAACAATCATAACAATACACCATAAACAAATCTAACACCGGATGGTGTAGAGCTCACCGACACCCTGCAGGAATCGCGATGTCTTCCATTCTCCGGATGTGTCCCCAGTGGGATTCGAACCTGCAGCTGTGAGGGTCAAGTGACGACCATTCCTTAACGTTAATAGACAGCTTGTATATTTATGTTTACAGTACTAGTATATTTATGTTTACAGTACTTGTATATTTATGTTTACAGTACTTGTATATTTATGTTTACAGTACTTGTATATTTATGTTTACAGTACTAGTATATTTATGTTTACAGTACTTGTATATTTATGTTTAGAGTACTAGTATATTTATGTTTACAGTACTAGTATATTTATGTTTACAATACTTGTATATGTATGTTTACAGTACTTGTATATTTATGTTTACAGTACTAGTATATTTATGTTTACAGTACTTGTATATTTATGTTTACAGTACTTGTATATTTATGTTTACAGTACTTGTATATTTATGTTTACAGTACTTGTATATTTATGTTTACAGTACTTGTATATTTATGTTATTTATGTTTACAGTACTTGTATATTTATGTTTACAGTACTAGTATTATTTATGTTTACAGTACTAGTATATTTATGTTTACAGTACTTGTATATTTATGTTTACAGTACTTGTATATTTATGTTTTCAGTACTTGTATATTTATGTTTTCAGTACTTGTATATTTATGTTTCAGTACTTGTATATTTATGTTTTCAGTACTTGTATATTTATGTTTACAGTACTAGTATATTTATGTTTACAGTACTAGTACTCACGCCGAGTTCCAATGTGGGCGGTTGTTCATACATCTCTTCCTCGGCGAAATCGTCTAGTGGGACCTGGAAAGATATTTCATGCCAAACAACTAGTATAATCGTACTTGCATCGAGACAAGGATTGCACTAAATAATGGGGACATTTTATTTCTATATAGGATTAATGATCGATATATATATATATTACTTAGCGTTAATACATAGCTTGGACGGGCACCCAGGTAGAACCACCGAATTCCGCGAGTGAACTCGATAGCTTCTTCACATAAAAGAAGTCGACACCCCAGTGGGATTCGAACCTGCAGCTGTGAGGGTCGAGTTATCTGAAGTCAACGACTAGGTGGCGTATGAATTGCACTAAATAATGGGGAGATTTATTTCTATTCAGGATTACTGATCGATATTATATATAGATATATACATATACACATATATATACAGAAAATTATTATATTTAAATATATGATTCATATACCCTCGTGATAATACTTACGCTCAGTTCTAGAGTGGGTGGCCCATCCTCTTCGACTCGGCGCTCCCTCTGTATGCACGGCTGACATACGAACGTTACCCCGCCCAGCCGCGTGGCCTCGTGGTAGGCAGCAAGAGAGATACCTACAAGTTTATGATAAGGCGAAAAATATAAATTATATTATTTATCTCGTTACGTTATATTATTTATTTATTACCGAAACACGTTTTCGCGTTTATAGTGACAACTAAGAAACACATACTACTATGCTAATAAAATTGATATATATTAATCTGTTTTATCATTTCATTTACTGTGTAATTGTCTATTGTTTTATTTATAAATAATTCATTCCATACATGTTAAATTGCTCGATCTTCTTAAGAACAAAACTAAAATGTATATACATATCATGAATACAATACAATTCAAACAAGCATTTATATAATTATATTGATAATTTAAAGTTCCAAATATCTCAAAGTTAAAATATGTTTTTTCATGATTTATAACAATGTAAATAAATCACCTCAAATTACATACTCCATAATGAAATGCCATTTCTGTTAGAATACACAACCGACAGGTGCACCCAGTGCTGCCACATGCCACACCAGTGCTTCTTAAACATATAGAAAGTGGGCCTTTTTGGTACCTTACTAGTGGTCCGTTTTGGTACCCTTAAAAGTGGGCCGTTTTAACCCGGGCCTTTTAGGACCGGGCCGTTTTGGAAGTGGGCCTTTTTGACCCGATACCACCAAAAACATATGTCGGTGATCACGAGATGAAATAAAATCCATTGTTGCACTATTAAATACAACCCTTTTCTTTTTCCTTTATGATTTCCAACGAGTTGGGCTAATACTTGTTATCCAAATTTATTCAATTTTGCTACCCCTACCGTTAGCCTCATTTCACTACAATGCATAACCGCACAACCACTTATTTTAGTGTGAACGTTCGTAAAATCCATAATTCTAAAATTTGTAACGAAAAAGTAACGCTCAATATAAAAAAAGTGCACAGATAGTTATGGTTTCAGCAAAGCTAAACTACAAAGGTACACCCAACCGCGGAGGAATACGAAACGCGAACAGTGGCAAAGCGGTGAAAGATAGCACTCTCTTTCAATGAGAAAACTCAATCATTCAATAGAAAGCATAACAGAAAAAGAAATACAATATGCATACTGTTCTAGAGACTAGTGTAAAGTGTGAGTTTCACTTGTAGATACATTCAAACATTCATCTACCTGTCACACTATATTAGGATGTCACTATAATCACGATTTTCATGTTTCATGGGCAATTTATTATGGTAAATCAGGTGTAACTTGTGCTTGTCATTGGTAGATCATGTACATAATTATACATTAAAACATTCATCTACCTGTCATGATATATTATGTTTTCACGATAATACAAACTATACTGTATTGTACCTATATCCACTGTTTCTGATATTCCGATTTTTGTCGGTTCATAATAAACTATTAAAGAGACTTCTCGCTAATGTCTGAGTGTATCCACTACACTGTGTTATCACTAGTGTTGTATCTGTACTTACTGGTATTGTATTTGTAATTGCTGGTATTGTATTTTAATTGAAGGTATTGTATTTGTAATTGCATGTATTGTATTTGTAATTGCAGGTATTGTATTTGTAATTGCAGGTATTGTATTTGTAGTTAATGGTATTGTATTTATAATTGCTGGTATTGTATTTGTAATTGCTTGTATTGTATTTGTAATTGCTGGTATTGTATTTTAATTGAAGGTATTGTATTTGTAATTACATGTATTGTATTTGCAATTACTGACATTGTATTTTAATTGAATGTATTGTATTTGTAATTGCAGACATCATATTTGTAATTGCAGGTATTATATTTGTAATTGTAGGTATTATGTTTGTAATTGCAGGTATTATATTTGTAATTGCAGGTATTATGTTTGTAATTGCTGGTATTGTATTTGTAATTGCTTGTATTGTATTTGTAATTGCTTGTATTGTATTTGTAATTGCGTGTATTGTATTTGTAATTGCTGATATTATATTTGTAATCGTTGGTTTTGTATTGGTAATTGTTGGTATTATATTTGTAATTACTGGTATTGTATTTGTAATTGCTTGTATTGTATTTGTAATTGCTGGTGTTGTATTTGTAATTGCTAGTATTGTATTTGTAATTGCTGGCATTATATTTGTAATTGCTGGTATTGTATTTGTAATTGCTGGTATTGTATTTGTAATTGCTGGTATTGTATTTGTAATTGCTGGTATTGTATTTGTAACTGAAGGTATTGTATTTGTAATTGCAGGTATTATATTTGCAATTGTAGGTATTATATTTGTAATTGCAGGTATTGTATTTGTATTTGATGGTATTGTATTTGTAATTGCAGGTATTATATTTGTAATTGCAGGTATTATATTTGTAATTGCTGGTATTGTATTTGTATTTGATGGTATTGTATTTGTAATTGCAGGTATTATGTTTGTAATTGCTGGTATTGTATTTGTAATTGTTTGTATTGTATTTGTAATTGCTGGTGTTGTATTTGTAATTGCTGGTATTGTATTTGTAATTGCGGCATTATATTTGTAATTGCTGGTATTGTATTTGTAATTGCTTGTATTGTATTGGTAATTGCTGGTATTGTATTTGTAATTGCTGGTATTGTATTTGTAATTGCTGGTATTGCAGTTGTAATTGATGTATTGTATGTGTAACTGTTGGTATTGTATTTGTAATTGCTGGTGTTGTATTTGTAATTGCTGGTATTATATTTGTAATTGATGGTATTGTACTTGTACTTGCTGGTATTGTATTTGTAATTGAAGGTATTGTATTTGCTCTAAGCATATTGTAGCTGTTTTATGCAGTACACTATTGTTGATGTTGTTGTTATTTTATAAACATAATTATACAACGACCTACGCAATGCTTTGGATCATAAGACAATTGCATTACGCAATAGACATTCACATGCTAGTAAGCTGTAAATTGTCACGTCCTATTTCTAGTGTGATATAAATAGATATAATCGGCTAGTAAACGGCATGTGTGACGCGTTGACATTTTCTTTATTGAACATGTGTCCATATAAATTGTTGGCTGCTGCCATAGACATGTGATATTCTGTTTCTGTTTCCAGAATATAACGGAAGATAATTTAAAGGTTCTTATCACCTTGTATACAGAGTATTACATCGTCAGCTTATTAAGTAGCTAAAAAACAAATCACACTTTAATACAAACTTGTTCTATTGAAAAATAGTTTCCATGGTTACTATGCATTCGTCCATTTTGCTGCGGAACACTGACTAATTTATATAGCTTACAGTTCATCATAATATTATGTTTCCATGGTTACTATGGTAACTATGTATTCTTTCTTTTTGCTGCGGAACACAGACTAATTTATATAGCTTACAGTTCATCAATAAATAAACAACACATGTTTCCATGGTTACTATTGTAACTATGTCTTCTTTCTGTTTACTGTAGAACACAGACTAATTTATATAGCTTACAGTTCATCAATAAATAAACAACACATGTTTCCATGGTTACTATTGTAACTATGTATTCTTTCTTTTTGCTGCGGAACACAGACTAATTTATATACAAACGTTACGCTCCTCACACAGTCCAATATTTTACATATCGGATCGTTTTCGGCTTATATCCTTTACATAACAAACGAGCGTACAGTCTATGTTTAGAAATAATGCTACGATATAATGTATATTAGCGAGTTCTAAGAGATCGGGCCGCTCGCATAGCAAGCTTTGTGGCAACAGGGCTGAGAAAAGAGTGTCGTTAAGGTTGTAAAACAACAAAGAAATTGCCTATGTAATACATAGTAAAAAGTAAAAACATACGGTCTGTTCATTTATATTTCCAATCTTTCATTTCTTCTGATACCACATCCACTGTGAAGAGGTATTCAAATCAAACTGAAACACACCAAGAATATTTCACATTTTAAATTTGAAATAGCCAGAGCTCACCTGTGAACAACGTCACTGTGTTTACACACTATATTCCGCCGCCAAATAATACTGTATACCAACCTTCACCTTGCAATGGCCTGAATTCTGTTCTACACATCAACTAGTCTGAAGTCATCTTAAGTCACATAATTTCTCAAAAAACACAAACACTATACAATGCCTGTCATGAAAATGCATGTTTACCAAAAAGAAAAATTATCTATATTAGTTATATGTATATACAACCTATAACAAAAACAAAACATGTGCTATGTCATTATTTCTTGATTTTCATGTAATACAATCTTTAACACACTACCATAACAAGTTTGAGCCATGTGGAACCAGTATTTTCAACAGAAACAATGGTTTTAAGAAGTCACTAAAACCACGTCGGCCAGTGTAAGAAGTGACATTTGTTTACATTTTGACCCATGTGAAATTTTTATCCCATTTTGCAAAACGCGGCATTTGTTAACACTCAACTGGCCTGGCCTGGCTTTATGCGTATGTGTATGTTATTCAATAATAAATGCTTCTTAATAACAAAACTCCCCATATAAAAATATTTGCATTGCATATATTTGCAAAAAATGGAGAAATGGCGTATTTTTGGGCCAAAATGCATTTGTTACATTATTTTCCTGATATTTTCACAGTGTTCTATCATTAGTTGCTGTTTGCCATGTAATATAATCAATAAGAAACTACTATATCAAATGTGAACAATGTGTGACTAGTATTTACAACAAAAATTAAGTTTTTCAGAAGTGGCCCGGCGGCCAATCTAATGTTTGTACATTTCTGCCCTTGAGTAATTTTGATCCCATTTTCCAAAATCATCATTTTTTAACATTAATCTGGCCATTCTGCGTGCGTATGTATATGTTGTTAAATAATAAATGCTTCTCACTATCAACATTCCCTGTATAACATTTTTTTAAAATTGCATATATTTTGAAAACGATGGAAAAGTCGCGTATTTTTGGGGTTACAATCTGTTTGTTTCATTTTCCCCCTTACAATTTTGATGCGCTCTATAAGTATGTGATGCCTGTTAAGTAATATTATCAATAACAAACTACCATGACAAATTTGAGCCATATGCAAACAGTATTTACAACACAAATTAAGTTATTATGAATTCACTAACATTGCCTCGGTCAAATACAATTATGGTACATTTTTGAAGCAAAGTCTGTATGCACGTAGGGTAAGATTAAAATTATTACATCGGCCATGACTATGCGCTAGTCATGCATTGGGGTACTAATCGACCATGATAGTCTAGAGAACACATGTTTCCGAACACCAAGAACAGAATTCGAGTGGACCGCGGATGTACTTCTGCCTATTTACGTACATACAACCTTAATATACAGTATCTATCTGTAATAAAGAAGGTTTCGTACTTGAAGTTAGATTTGCCGGAAAGACCTATCATCTACATGGAAAGCCGGACGCGTTCTTAATAGCAAGATAGAAATAAATCTATGTCATCTGGGCTCAAACCGAAATTAACTAACATTATTGGAATAAAATCAACAAACGGTTATTTGGTACAGTATAACATTGTTTGGCAAATGAAATACATGGCAAATGAACGAATACAATAACACATCTTTGGGAATAGTTTATATATAAGGGCACACTGGCATCCGTGGTCCAGTGGTAGAGAGTCGGATTTGGAATCGATCGGTCCCGGGTTCGATACTCGGTCAGGCCACGTATGTAGTGTCATTGAGCAAGGCACCTCACACACATCGCTTAGTACTGGTTAACCACTTAGGTCGGCTAAGTATGTCCAGGAAAACATGTCTAGGTCCCCGCAAGTGGTTTGACATTAATGGAACATACATGCATACTTGATGTTTTCCACATGTTACAGTTTTAGAATGTGTCGATGGCAAGTGTCTAGCAAACTGTACACACACATTGATTGCAGGATGACGTTCATCTGTAAATCAGGATGTAATGTTAGATATATTTATTATCATTAATTGTCTCCTTCGTATGGTGGGCAAGTTGTCCGAGCTTTAGACTATACAATGTGTGGTTTCCGTTTATTTATCGTCGCTACCGGTTGCCCATATGAGCGCCGCCTTCTGACGAGATTAGTCATTTTTGATTTGTGAAGGATAGTGCAATGATACAGACAGAAACCCATTCCAGAATCTCCTCTGGATCTTTTACGTGTACGGTGTAAAGCACCGACACGAGACCTCGGTGTAAAGTTCCATCTGAAAGATTAATTGTATTAGGGTCAGACGGGGGATCGAACCTGCGATCCCTGGATTACCAGTCCAACGTGTTATCCAATGGACTACAGATTCGTCTGTGACTATGCAATGAACTGCTCTAAGGGTCTGTATCAACACCTTGTTCGAGACTACGACAAATACAAGCCCGTAAGACGCATACTTACTTGATACAATTCCAAATGACAGACCATAAAACATTCAGTTTGCAATTACTCGACTAACACAAATTAACAGCTATATTAATCTTGGTTATATATTGGTTAGCACAATGAGATAGTGTGTGTTACGCCATAGTGAGATTTGTCGCTCTCATATGTCAAAGTTACACGGGAAAAGTACATATCTTATATACATGTAACAAGTGAAGTAGAATGAATGTACTTTAGAGAGAATTTCTTGAAACGTCAGGAACGTGTTATGCTGAGTCCCTGAATACTCCCTAAATGTAGTTTCTTTATCTCAATTTGTTTTCTCTGTTTCTGTTTTTATCGTTGTTTCCTTTACTCAACATGCTATCAATTTCCATCCAATTTCTCATCTTATTATTATTAAATTATTAAATCTTGACGGATATCCAATGGGTAACTTGATAAACCCACAGTTATCATATCGCACTATGGGTAGGGAACAACAGTAAAAACAAAGGATTCCAACTAAACGGACAATATACATTTCGGGATAAATCGGACTTTATCTGTCATGGGAGATAAACGTCAGCGATATCTCTCATTGGACAATATATTATGTACTAAACTAAGGACAGTGTCGTAGTTGGAGTTGATTTTATGAAGCATCCAATAGTGTCATGATATAGTTGTATTGTAAATACTAGTAGTATTTTACTGGGTTTGTACAAAACCCAATGTAAGGCTGTCCGATTAGCGCAGTTGTTAGCGCGCTCGCTTCTCACTTCACCAATGCAACCCGGTTTCGAACCTCGGACCGGGAAGTATGTGAGAAGGTATGGTGGGTGCCAGACCGAACATGGGGGTTATATCCGGGTACTCCGGTTTCCTCCCACACGAATGACCATATTTACGTTTTCATCCGCGCCAACGAGAGTAATTAATATAAGTTGTTAAAACTTGCTTCGCAATCGTTGTAAAATAAATAAAGTTTAAATGAAAGACAAATTTTCTATATTGGCAATCATTTTGATATAGTATTTACATTATTTACAAGGTATTGGTGCTATCAGACATGTAGCCCCTTATGTTCCCTGTAGCTATGGTCATTACATGCATTGGAATATTTAAATACAATCTGTAAATGTATATTACTGGTACTAATTGATAATATAGTAACTTAATGCGTTTGGCTTATTATCCTTATATTCCTTTCTTCAGAGTTTATTAGAATGCTTTAAATGAGTGCTTCGAGGGGATATACAGTGAAACCTATGTTAAGTAGCCAGCCAAAGGAATGACAGAAAGTGGCTGCTTAGATCAGGTGGCTGATTAATTAGAGGTCAAATGTATAATAAACATATTTGGAATTTGGAAACTGTCTGCCTTTATACGGATTGGCTGCTTAATGAAGGTGACCACTAACACATGTTTCACTGTATATACACGCAATACATTCTTGTAGCGCACGTAAGGCTCTCAATCCCTTTAATTTTACATAACGGACACGTTGGATAATACTCCAATAGCCGATGGACAGAGTTGCATCAATCTATGACCAATACAAATAGACGCTGTTCGTTTTTAAGATAGATTTACTTCATGTCGATCAATCGACAGATGCCGTTCAAGAGCCATGAAGCTATCAAAACATATTATTATGTCTACGAAAATATCAATGCGTAAACCTTGCGCGAACCATGACGCACCTGTACCCCCTCCCCTATACACATGTTATCATTGTGTAGGTACTTGTTTGTTCTCTAAGACACATACTGCTGACGTATTCGCACACTCCACAACATGGCCAACATACTAGTACCAGGCAAGGTCGGGTTTTGAGAGCAATACTATATAGTCTCACCTACAGGGTATGCCATACGGCGAATCTCCAACTAGTATTCTACAATTCGTTGACATCAACGTCATCTGTCTCTACTTCGAACATTATGAGCAACCACTTTTCTTTCGTTCAATACAATATCCAAAGTTTAAGAAACAAAATGAACTTGATAACAGTTGAACGTGGCAGCTTCGACTTCTTGGCGTTCCCCGAGACTTGGTTATATGATTCGATAGATAACTCTGACATTGCTCTTCCTAATTTTCGAACCCCAGAACGCAATGATCGTGTTGGTGGTAGTCACGGCGGTGTTATTGTTTATGTTAACAAAATACCTTATACTACACTTGCCGACTTGACCTCGAGCCGAAACATATTGAATGTATCTGGTTGGAAATTACGATGTAAAACAATAAGCGTGTCGTATATTGTCAATGTTACCGACCACCTAGCGTTGATTCTATGTACGACAACCTAAGGTCTGACGCTATCAGTCTTGCTACCGATCTTCAATTCAGATACCATCATTCTACTTTTTGGAATGTTAAAATTGAATAAACCAAAAGGCACATGCTTTGATCGGCCTATATGGAATTATGATAGAGGCGATTACCAGACATTGCGTGATCATTTTGCAACGGCTAACTGGGCTAAAACGTACAAAAGGAAGATATAAACATACACAAACAAAATGGAACCAGACTAATTTTATCTACAGCTAAAAACTATATTCCAAATAAAACTGTTGAGGTAAAACCGTTGGATACCACACGGATAAATAATGCCATTAAATTACAGATAAGTAAACGTAAACGTGCATATAGAAAGGCTAAACTAAGATATTCTGCGTATTACTGGGCTAAATTCAGACTGTCACGCAATGAAATAGTAACTTTAATAAGAACGGCAAAAGACAAATTTTATAAAAATATTTCAGATAAATTAAAATCAGGCGAAATTTGCTCCAGAGACTGGTGGAACATTCTATAATCGTTTATCGTTAACCCAACAGTACTGCCATACCAGCCTTTATTGATGCAAATAATGATACATTTAATTACTAATATTTCCCCCCGACCAGACAATTATTGAAAATGATAACAAAGAACCGCCACAAGTGCAACAAATACACAGAAGTTCCATCAATATCACACCGACTGAAGTACTTGGTGGTCTAAAGTTATTACCTCTCGACAAGGCATTTTGTCTTAGTAATAGAATACTTAAAGAAGCCTGCCATGAACTTTCAAAACCTATATGTGATATTTTCATTTTATCTTTAAGGCAGTGCAAATTACCTAGTAGTTGGAAGGAAGTGAATGTATCGGCGATATTTAAGAAAGGTGACCCAAAACTACCATATAACTACAGACCTGTTTCATTATTGAACACTATGAAAAAGGTTTTCCAACGTATAATCTTCAAATATATTTTTAATAATCTTACGAGTAATAATTTTCTAACCCAGTTTCAATCTGGTTTTCTTCCAGGTGACTTCATCGTCAATCAGTTGACTTTCTTGTACGATACCTTTTGTAAAGCTCTTGATGACGGCCTCGAAGTTCGGGCATTGTTTTAGATATAAGTAAAGCTATGATCAGGTGTGGCACAGTGGTCTTCTTGTAAAACTGAAATATGCCGACATTACAGATGAATTACATGACTGGTTTTCAGACTATCGCAGGGTTTCGCAGGGTTCCATATTAGGCCCTCTTTTATTCATAATATTTATTAACGATAAAGTTAAAGTTGTAAAGTTAAATAAAGTTACAAACAAGAAAGAATACGACTCAATAAATAAATGATAGTAATCCTGGTGTTTACATGTTTTCCTTCCACGTCCCAGTAACGGTAAGACGGTCATTATCCCACTCACAGCCGCGTCAGAGGTATCGATATCTGATATGTACTTTCAACTGCTATCGCATGATTGAACTATCCCCGCATCCAATCATCAACACACATCACAATCCTACTATGTATGAGTAGTTTGTTTTTGAAAGAAATCTTAACTTATGAAAGCCTCGACATTAATGACCCTCACTCCTACACATATCAATTAATTCCGGTTATTTCGTCACATCATTAAAACACGTAGTAAGCATTCCAAGTATCTTAATTATCACTATTTCTGGAAATAAATAATTATATATTGAGCAATATAGTATTAAGTCTGAATTACCTACTTCTTTATTGGTGTTTTTGTGCCTGGAAAATGCTAACTAAATGTAAATAAGTGCTTTTCGTGTAGCCTGGGTTCCAGTCTGTCGATTTTTCACTTTTTAACTACTGGCAAAATGACATTGATATTATCAGAAACTCAATACGGATCTGTAGTCCATTGGTAACACGCTGGACTGGTAATCCAGGGATCGCAGGTTCGATCCCCCGTCTGACCCTAATACAATTAACAGTCTTTCAGATGGGACGTTAAACCGAGGTCTCGTGTCGGTGCTTTACACCGTGCACGTAAAAGAACCAGAGGAGACTCTGGAATGGGTCTCTCTCTCTGTATCATTGCACTATCCTCCAAAAATTTAAAATGACTAATCTCTTCAGGAGGCTCATATGGGTAACCGGTAGCGACGATAAATAAACGTAAAACACACACACACATATATTTATTTGACTAACCAGGCAAAATATATCGACTCCTGTTCACCGGCTACTTTTCGCGGATAGCGGTTTCATTTAGCCTGTTGTACTTTAATGGATAACATATTGCGCGACATCGTCGATTTTCTATTACCTCCCTTGGCAGATAAAGTCTGATTTATCCCGAAATGTGTAATGGTCATATTAGTTGGACTCCTTTGTTTTTACTGTTGTTCCCTAACCAGATGTTGTGGTATGATACATGTGATTTTATCAAAATTATGTTAATTAATTGATAACAATTTTTTTATAATAAAGTATATACCATAGGATATCTGTCGAGCGTCGCACCAACAGCTTAGATCATAGATATATGATGATGATTGAGCTTATTTACCCTCGCCTCCGGCGAACCATATGGGCGAGCGTCATAGATAGATAGAATGATTTCTGTATTTATAGAGGGTGACCCAATTAGTTCTGAACTAATCTTCCTTAGGGCCTCTTAAATTTCTTAACACTATAGCATTAATGCACATACACAATCATTATAACCAAAGTACACTGTTACGCTATATATATGTATAATGTTGTACAATGTGACTTAAACAAATCAGGTAATATTATCGAAATACAAAATGACATAAGCATACTGAATGACAATCATTATATATATATAACGTTCTAGTGTCTACCGATTAAAAAGTTGTTGCATCCATAATTTACATTTTGTCTTGAACATATTTAACGATCTGGACGTCTTAATTTCCAATGGTAGGCACTTCCATATCTTTGGACCAGAGTATTCTAAAGAGTCCTTGTACATTTCACATCTAGGTCTTGGAATATAGCGATCATTATTTGAAGCATATCTCAGTGTCATATCTGATGTAACTGTATTGCGATGACGTAATTTAAAATATGGAGACTCTCCGGTTATTTTTGGCGGAGGAAGACCCCGGGTGCCGTTCCGAGCAGTATTTCAGTCAAAGACGGACTCACGTGTAGAACCACAGACCGACCACAAACCAGCTGGATTATCGAGATTTAATACTTCAAAGGGATATGCTACAGTTTCTTCATATAAATATTTGCAAACTCTTCTTCAAACTTTGAATATTATTAACATGAACTATTTTGAATGAAAATAAAAACATATCGAATTCTGACTAAGTAGCAGTTAATTAGATGTGCGTGTCGTCGCACATGTGTTTCAGCTTAGTAATAACATGGTTGCCATGCGTGATGAAATCACTGGTGAAGATGGGTTTACCATTCACGTATTTGTCAAACTTGTTTATCGATAATTGAAGTCCAAATCGTGTTACGATATACTGAAAGTGGACAATCACAATCTGCTGCATACTTTCGATCTAAATCCCCCCCCCCCCAATGTGTCCAGCACTGTATTAGACCATTGTATAGATCCAAATTCCATTGAAACATCCAACAAAGACTAGTATTTACAATGAACCAGCTCTCACCAACATGTAAGCAACCACTTATATTTGACAAGAAGTTGAATCATATGTTCGTGTTGCCACATGGACAGACTAAATGCGCGCACGTGTGTATGCTATTGGTGCTACCTTTGCATCTAGGCGAAGCTAAGATGTGGTAGTCGTTGTACTATATAATAATAATAATAATAATAATAATAGTAAAGACTTTATTTAACGAGAGAACTCATTTGTACAATTAAGTCAATCTACCATTAGACCCTCAACAAATTAAAACATCAACTAGCATAATTAAGCATGTAAACCCACGGTGGGTTTGCCATTAGAGGAAGATAGATAGAACAATGCCCAGTACAACTTAAGATATATGCTACAAGAACTAATACGTATATGCATGCATACTTATAATTGCGCATGGTGATGGTTATATATTCGTGTCAGTCTCCAAACAACAATCTCGATGTTTGGCGCTACAGTTAGGGACATGACGTCATTCTGCGTACATGTGTCTAATGTAACGTTAGTTCATATTACCTGTGAAGTCACAGGATGTGATAAAAAGTGTAACACACTTGTTTCGAAAGTCCCTTGCAGGAGTCAGGATGGTCAACAAATCAAACGCCATGCATGAAATATAAATCAATAATATAAATATTGAAATAAAATCTGAACACAATGGTATTGGTGAGTCGTCGAATTAACATAATAGCTATGTAAGAGTGTAAGAGATGGGATCAAACACATCGGCCGTGGTAATGCAATTAACGAGACACGATTTGAACTGGGCTCAAACCCGTGACCATCAGTGCTGATATGTTACATAATACAGAATAATTTATTGCGATTTAAAGCGACACTACATCGGTGAAAACGTAAACATCGGCAGAATGTAATTTCCTATTATATGGTATGATTTTTTCTCTCCAATATTTGCCTAAAAAACTGAGTATTTCAACAAATAAACAAGCGTCTTATACGCGGTTTGTTGACATAACACACTAATGTAAATAGGGCCGACATGCATGCGTAATATTGTTTGGCAACATTAAACTGAGACTAATTAATCTCCGCCAAAGCCTTCGTGAGTTTTCGTGAACTACGACCAGGACATACGTTAGGGTTTTACCGTTAATATTTGAATCAAGTAAGTGTACAATAATCGAAAGCTCATATTTTACTTCGGAAATCGATTATTAACGAAGTAAGTTCACGGAATATGCAAATGTCTCAGTTTAATGTTGCCAAATAATACAACGCGTGTATCCTGAAATAGCATCATTTATCGTACAGATTTACCGTCATATCTCACCTGTGTGCCTGTGCATATTTATGTGTAGACATATCTTAGTTAAATTATCTCTAAACGAAAGTATCGCGCGTTTAGTATTGCCTCCAGACGGGGGATCGAATCTGCGATCACTGGATTACCAGTCTAACGTGTCATCAATTGGACTACAGATCCGTTTGTAATCAGGAGTATTGAATCGATTCACCTTTAAATAGCATAATCCAATATTATTAGGTCATACCGTAATTGGAAAAAGCGTTTTAACGACCCGTTTACTAATCTGATTGATGAGGTGGCTTCTGCCTATTGTATGTGTATGATTATATATTTAACGTGTCGGTAGACGCCCCACGCATGTCCGCCTCCGTTGTAGAGTGATCACGGTCGCTGACTTAAGATCTCACAACTGTAATCTATCATCACTGATGGTCACGGATTCGAGCCCCACTCAGACCGTGGCGCCATATATGAAATAGTTGGTAGTTTCTTACGGAGGTTGGTGCACCAAGTACTTGTTGACCGCTGGAGTCTGCCCGGGAACGGTGTTGTTAGGTAAACTGCCTGTCGCTCATATGGGCAACCGGTAACGACGATAACTAAACTACTCCCACTACATATACTTAGCAGTACTTGACAGCTGTATTGTTCTGTGTGTGATTTACGTTTGTTTATCGTCGCTACCGGTTGCCCATATGAGCGACACCTCCTGGAGAGATTAGTCATTTTTAGATTTTTGGAGGATAGTGAAATGATACAGACAGTCTCCTTTGGTTCTTTTACGTGCACGGTGTATAGCACCGACAAGAGAACTCGATTTTAAGTCCCATCTGAAAGACTGTTAATTTTATTAGTGTCAGACGGGGGATGGAACATTGATCCCTGGATTACCAGTCCAGCGTGTTACCATTGGTCTAAAGATCCATCTGTTTGTATTATTCTGTCTAAGTTGATGGGCAGTAGTATATACACCAGGTGTTGGAGATGTTGATTAGAGCTTGAAATGTCACTGGATGCAGATAATTTGTGTAATAATTGAAAATCTGAATACAACACTTCATATATAGTTATACAAACCTATGAGTGGAATACCAGTCATATTGATTCGAAATAATATAGAAAATGAGGGTCTTACAAACACGTTAAAGCCATTCTCTATCAGTGAAAAAGCAATTATGTACAGAATGTAATTTCTTATTATAATTATGTTTAGTTTATACAAATATATTTTAGAGAGGGAGAGAGAGAAGTGCTAAAGGTTAAATTCACCGGCAATAAGAAAAAACGTGAATAAATATACATATGAGTGGTTAGTTTATACACATTTATTTTAGCTCGATTGCGAAACAAGTTCTTTCAACTTATATTAATCACTCTCGAGACCTCA
Organism: Archivesica marissinica; assembly: GCA_014843695.1. NCBI lineage: Eukaryota > Metazoa > Mollusca > Bivalvia > Venerida > Vesicomyidae > Archivesica > Archivesica marissinica. The sequence goes on from CM026387.1 coordinate 56,604,386, forward strand.
TTCCTGATGGAATCCATCGGCATGAATGATAGAGTAGAGGCAACGTGGAATTTAAATGCCTTGCCTAAGGGCACAATCTTAACGGCTCCAGCAGGGGTCGAACTCCGGACCGTTCGCACCTGAAGCGAACGCGCATCCATTGCGCTATCACGACTTCCAAATGTCTGATATACTGATACATATGACTGTCCGATTAGCGCAGTGGTTAGCGCGCTCGATTGTCACCAATGCATCCTCGGACCGGGAAGTATGTGAGATGGTACGGTAGTCGCCAGATCGGACAGGTGGGTTTTCTCCGGGTACTCCGGTTTTCTCACACACGAATGACCATATATACGCTTTCATCCGCACCAAGTGAGTGATTAATACAAGGTGTTAAAACTTGATTCGCAATCGTTGTAAAATAAATAAAGTTTAATAATAATGTCATTATAGTATTATGACATACATTACAAATGACTAATAATCAACAAACGACCGTTAATATTTTAGTATGTAGCTTAGTTTATACAAATTTATTTTAGCTCGATTGCGAAACAAGTTCTTTCACACTTATATTAATCACTCTCGAGACCTCATTCCTGGTGGAATCCATCGCCATGAAGGAGAGAAGAGGCAATGTGGAATTTAAATGCCTTGCCTAAGGGCACAATCGTAACGGCTACAGCGGGGCTCGAACTCCGGACCGTTCACACCTGAAGCGAACGCGCATCCACTGCGCTATCACGACTTCCATGTATGTAGCTTACTAGCTACAACACATTTCGAGGGCCCTAAGGAAGATTAAGGTTACATGAGAGGTAACAGTGTCATCACAGAGACAGTTCTGGGAGTATGTATGCATATATTAGCCCCACAGTCGACTGACACATCGGCAGTAACCGGAACCTCTAGGTCAACCTCTATTAATAACGAAATCTATCTATCTCAATGGGAAACATTAGCCAGTTACTGCCCCTGGATCCTCCTATGATTCTCGTGTCCTGTTTTCTATGACATCAATTTTAATAAAACATGCTAAAAAAAGTAGGGAAGACAACATATATTCGAATATTCGCTTGAACGTCCGAATATCCGAATACGGTTCCTGTATTCGAATATTCGGAAACACATATTATATTGTCCTCAAAAATGCCACCCGCAGTCACACGTTTGGAAATGCTTGAATCGCTCTGAGAATAAGAAAACTGCTACGTGTAGGCTAATCTATGCAAATTGGGTCTAAGATATTTGGGTACAATATCAATCTGAATAATCATTTGAAGAAGATGACATTTACGCGTAAAACAGAAATTAGGTCAGTTTGACAATTTTTATAAGAGTTTGAGTGTTTGGTTTAAATATATATATTCGTTCATTATGTACAGTACATATCTAGTTTATAGCTATACAAACGAAAATGGATTTAATCGGAAGCTTAAAGCTTATTGTGATTATCTCCATTTGAGTGTTTGATAGAATTATATCGAATATTCGAATATTTGAATACCTTCCCGACCAAATATTCGAATAGTATAATCGCTATTCGTTACCATCCTTATAAAAAGTAATTTACTCACATTCATTTCGTTGTGATTTGTTATCAGAGAGCCAGACGATAAACAAACGATCTTAGTCAGAATAAGCTTATATGTTCAAATACATTAAAGCGACACTACATCAGTGAAAACGCAAATTTTTGCAGAATGTAGTTTCCTATTATATGGTGTAATCCCCCCCCCAAATATTTGCCTCGAAAACGGAGTATTTCAACAAATATACAAACGTGGTATGCGTGGTTTGTTGACATAACACAAAATAATGTACATATGGTCGACATTCGCGCAATAATACAACATATGTATCCTGAATAACACGATTTATGGTCAGATTTACCGTTATACCACATGTGTTCCTATGTAAATGTATATGCAGACTACTCTTAGTTAAATATTATCTCTAAACAACAGTATCACTTGATTAGTATTGACTCCAAAGAAAACAAGTGTCAATTCAGGGTCGTGGATATAATGAATTTGTAGACCACAAAACACTGTTTATTGATTCAATGTTAGTGTTCGAATGTATTCGGAAGCATTTGTAGTGGCAATGCATCTATACGTGAACAAATGCATTGTTTGGGTTTTTGCGATGTAATGTCGCTTTAAGGTTTCTATGTTGCAACACTTTGGTAATGCAGGCTGTGTTACACATATACTAGAGGACATAGAAAACGTACACTTCGGATAAGTGTGGTTTTACATGAAAAATTATAACTATATAAATACATAGTTTTAAACATTTTGGTATATTTGTAGTTGTTCAGTTTGTGTTTTGTAATAAAGGTGTGATATATCTTTGATGGAATCCTTCGTATTTCGTTTTCAAGTAGTAATAATCATATAATGTAGGTGTGCGTTTTCCATATCCTCTAGTATATAATGAAAGGTATCAATTGTTTCAGAAATTGTGACGTCAGTTTGAACATGACTATGACGTTGTTTACACATGGTACACCGTCATGTTGTTTGTTTTCAGATGATGCGGTTTCCAACATAGATGATTACGTTCTTGACGATGCCTTAGATGTTTTCAAAAATGTTCAAAAGTATGTATGTAATCTATACAGTATGGTCAACAGGCCTCCGTGGCCGAGGGGTTGCCCCTCACCGCTCAGTAATCCCAGTGGGGTCGTCGAATTCTTTCGTGTGAGGAAGCTACCAATCTGACTTACTTACGGTCGGTGGTTCTACATGCACCCGTCCGCGCCTGAAATAGGTATCGGATAATAGCTTGAAAGTCGCCATATGACATAAGTTGTTATTTAGACATTAAATCCCCAAAACAAAACAGTAGGGTCAATATACAGGTCATGCGTCCGATTAGCGCAGTTGTTAGCACGCTCGCCTCTCACCAATGTAACCCGGGTTCGATCCTCGGGCCGGGAAGAATTCGAGATGGTACGGTGGTCGCCAGATCGGACATGTGGGTTTTCTCCGGGTACTCCGAATTCCTCCCACACGAATGACCACATATACGCTTTCATCGGCGCCAACGAGAGTGATTGATATAAGTTGTTAGAACTTACTTCGCAATCGTTGTAAAATAAATAAAGTTTTAATAAAAGGTCACGCGTACTTAGATATCAATTTCAGTCTATTTTTAGCATGATTATTCGATTATTAAATGTTCATATGCATATCACAGTAATAAAGACGATATTACGTGGCTAGTGTCATATCAACCTAGGTATCGACCATCGGTAACTTGATATAAACCTAGTTATCGACCATCGGTAATTTGATATAAACCTAGGTATCGACCCTCGGTAATTTGATATAAACCTAGTTATCGACCATCGGTAACTTGATATCAACCTAGGTATCGACCATCGGTAACTTGATATCCACCTATGTATCGACCCTCGATAACTTGATATCAACCTAGGTATCGACCCTCGGTAACTTGATATCAACCTAGGTATCGACCCTCGGTAACTTGATATCCACCTATGTATCGACCCTCGATAACTTGATATCAACCTAGGTATCGACCATCGGTAACTTGATATCAACCTAGGCATCGACTCTCGATAACTTGATATCAACCTAGGTATCGACCCTCGGTAACTTGATATCAACCTAGGTATCGACCATCGGTAACTTGATATCAACCTAGGTATCGACCCTCGGTAACTTGATATCAACCTAGGTATCGACCCTCGGTAACTTGATATCAACATAGGTATCGATCCTCGATAACTTGATATCAACCTAGGTATCGATCCTCGGTAACTTGATATCAACCTATGTATCTACACTCGATAACTTGATATCAACCTAGGTATCGACCCTCGGTAACTTGATATCAACCTATGTATCTACACTCGATAACTTGATATCAACCTAGGTATCGACCCTCGGTAACTTGATATCAACCTATGTATCTACACTCGATAACTTGATATCAACCTAGGTATCGACCCTCGGTAACTTGATATCAACCTATGTATCTACACTCGATAACTTGATATCAACCTAGGTATCGACCCTCGGTAACTTGATATCAACCTATGTATCTACACTCGATAACTTGATATCAACCTAGGTATCGACCCTCGGTAACTTGATATCAACCTATGTATCTACACTCGATAACTTGATATCAACCTAGGTATCAACCCTCGGTAACTTGATATCAACCTATGTATCTACACTCGATAACTTGATATCAACCTAGGTATCGACCCTCGGTAACTTGATATCAACCTATGTATCTACACTCGATAACTTGATATCAACCTAGGTATCGACCCTCGATAACTTGATATCAACCTAGGTATCGACCCTCTGTAACGTGATATTAACCTAGGTATCGACCCTCGATAACTTGATATCAACCTGAGACCTAAGGTATTGATACCTATGCTGATATGAAACTATCCACGTAATAACCTCTAAATAGCATACCTGTATACTGACCATACTGTGACCGTCTCCGTGGTCGAGTTGTTACGGTCGCTGACTTGTATACCACTATAACCTATCATCACTGATAGTCCCGGGTTCGAGCCCCGCTCAGACCGTGTCTCTTTATTTGAATAACTTGGCAGTTTCTTATGGAGGTTGATGCACCAAGTATTGGTTAACCGCTGGAGCCTGCCCAGTAACGATGTTGTCAGGTAAACTGCCCGTCGTTCAAATTGACAACCGGTAGCAACACTAAATAAACTTAAATACAAAAGACACTACCTATCAATACGCTACTGTGTACATGCAACATGCTACATCGAATCGTCTTTAGCATGAACAGTCAATGCTACTGAACATGATTTCAGTTGTTTCAATATTTCATGTTTCCTTGTATCAACTGTTTACATATGTTGTATCGGGTTACATATATTAACATATTAGTGGAAGTCGTGCGAGCGCAGTGGAAGGGCGTTCGCTTCAGGTGCGAAATGCCCGGAGTTCGAGTCCCGCTGTAGCCGTTACGATTGTGCCCTTACGTACAACTTATATTAATCACCCTCGAGACCTCATTCCTGATGGAATCCATCGCCGGGAGAGAGAGAAGAGGAAACGTGGAATTTAAATGCCTTGCCTTCGCACCTGAAGCGAACGCGCATCCACTGGGCTATCACGACTTCCACTGCCTGCCTGATTAATTCCTCCAAACCATGCTGTATTCGCCAATACAAATATTAGCTATGTTAACCAAGCTTGTTAGCATGGAAGAAAGCCTATTTTGTGGTCTTCCCTATGGGACGAAACCGGAGACCAGGAGAGAACCCACTTGGCCAATTCGGCGACCACCGACCCTATTACCGCGCTATCACCGCGCTATCACCACGCACACATTGCGCTTATACTGCGCTATAACTGCGCCAACACTGCACAATCACTGCGATATCACTGCGCTAACACTTCACTAACACAGCGCTATCACTGCGCTAACACTGCACAATCACTGCGATATCACTGCGCTAACACTACACTAATACAGCGCTAACACTACACTAACACAGCGTACTCACTGCGCTAACACTACACTAATACAGCGCTATCACTGCGCTATCCCTACACTAACACAGCGCTATCACTGCGCTATCCCTACACTAACACAGCGTACTCACTGCGCTAACACTACACTAATACAGCTCTATCACTGCGCTATCACTACACTAACACAGCGCTATCACTGCGCTAACACTGCACAGTCAATGCGCTATCACTGCACAATCACAGCCCTATCACTTCGCTAACACTGCACTATAACTGCGCTAACCCTGCACTATCCCTGCGATAACCCTGCGCTAACCCTACGCTATCACTGCGCTAACACTGCGCTATCCATGCGCTGACCCTGGCTATCCCTACGCTAACCATGCGCTATCTCTACACTAACACTGCGCTATCCCTACGCTAACACTGCGCTATCCCTACGTTAACACTGCGCTATCCCTATGCTAACACTGCGCTATCCCTACGCTAACCCTGCGCTATCACTGCGCTATCCCTACGCTAACCCTGCGCTATCCCTACGCCAACCCTGCGCTATCACTGCGCTATCCCTACGCTAACGCTGCGCTATCCCTACGCTAACCCTGCGCTATCACTGCGCTATCCCTACGCTAACCCTGCGCTATCACTGCGCTATCCCTACGCTAACCCTGCGCTATCACTGCGCTATCCCTACTTTAACACTGCGCTATCCCTACGCTAACCATGCGCTATTCCTGCACTAACACTGCGCTATCCCTGCGCTAACACTGCGCTAACCCTACGCTATCCCTGCGCTAACACTGCTCTATCCTGCGCTAACCCTGCGCTATCCCTATGCTAACACTGCGCTATCCCTATGCTAACACTGCGCTATCCCTAGGCTAACCCTGCGCTATCCCTGCGCTAACCCTGCGCTATCACTGCGCTATCCCTGCGCTAACACTGCGCTAACCCTGCACTATCCCTACGCTAAGACTGCGCTATCCCTACGCTAACACTGTGCTATTCCTGCGCTAACACTGCGATATCCCTACGCTAACCCTGCGCTATCCCTACGCTAACACAGCGCTATCACTGCGCTAACACTGCGTTATTACTGCGCTAACACTGCAATAACACTGCGTTATCCCTACGCTAACACTGTGCTATCCCTGCGATAACACTGCGCTATCCCTGCGCTAACACTGTGCTATCCCTGCGCTAACACTGCGCTATCCCTACGCTAACACTGCGCTATCCATACGCTAACACTGCGCTATCCCTACGCTAACACTGCGCTATCCATACGCTAACACTGCGCTATCCATACGCTAACACTGATCAATCACTGCGCTACGACTGCGATATCACTGCGCTAACCAATTGAATCACCCACTCAACCAACTGAATCACCCACGCAACCAATTGAATTCTCTCACGTAACCAACTGACTCCTCCACGCAACCACTTGAATTCCTCACGCAACCAACTGAATCCCTCACGCAACCAACTGAATCCCCCACGCAACCAACTGAATCCCTCACGCAACCAACTGAATCCCCCACACAACCAACTGAATCCCCCACGCAACCAACTGAATCCCCCACACAACCAACTGAATCCCCCACACAACCAACTGAATCCCTCACGCAACCAACTGAATCCCCCACGCAACCAACTGAATCCCCCACGCAACCAACTGAATCTCCCACGCAACCAACTGAATCTTCCTCGCAACCGAATGAATTCCCCACGCAACCAACTGAATCATCCACGCAACCGACTGAATTCCCCCCGTAACCAACTGAATTCCCCACGTAACCAACTGAATTCCCCCACGTAACCAACTGACTCCCCACATAACCAACTGAATCCCCCACGCAACCAACTGAATCCCCTACGCAACCAACTGAATCTCCCAAGCAACCAACTGAATCCCCCACGCAACCAACTGAATCTCCCAAGCAACCAACTGAATCCCCCACGCAACCAACTGAATCCCCCACGCAACCAACTGAATCTCCCAAGCAACCAACTGAATCCCCCACGCAACCAACTGAATCTCCCAAGCAACCAACTGAATCTCCCACGCAACCAACTGAATCCCCACGTAACCAACTGAATCCCCTTACGTAACTAACTGAATCCCCACGTAACCAACTGAATCCCCTTACGTAACTAACTGAATCCCCACGTAACCAACTGAATCCCCTTACGTAACTAACTGAATCCCCCACGCAACCAACTGAATCACGATTTATTGCGATGCTATGATAGCTTTTTCCGCCAATGAGCGACATAGCTGGGTTTTCTATTACCTCTATTGGCAAATAAAGTCCGATTTATCCCGAAATGTATGTTTGTCCTTTTCGTTGGAATCCTTTGTTTTACTGTTGTTCCCTAACCAGACGTTGTGGTATGATAAATGTGATTTTATCACAATCTTTTATAGTGAAGTATACACTGGATATACTGTAGGATACTCGAGATTTAACAATTTAATAATTATACGACGAGAAAGTGAATAAAAACTGATAGCATGGTGTGCAAAGGAAACATCGATAAATTCAGAGGAAACCAATTAAGAGAACATATCTACTTTTACGACTATATTCAGGGAAGTAAGTGACCAATGTGTCTCAGTCTTAGATCATTAAACTACAAACTAACCACACTGTTAATTAGTCGCCGCTAGTATACGATGAGTATCATTAATGTAGAATATAGTTGTGTCTCAAGACGTGGCATAATAGATAAGTAAGGAGGCATGGAAACTATGGAGATGTGCCGAGAGAAATCAGATATGTACAGTAAGAAATCTGCATATATAGGAAGGCATGTATGTATGTATGTTCCATTAATGTCAAACCCCTTGCGGGGACCTAGACATGTGTTCCTAGGCAGGCTTAGCCGACCTTAGTGGTTAACCAGTACTAAACAATGCGTGTGAGGTGCCTTGCTCAATGGCACTACATATCGAGTATCGAACCCGGGACCGTTCGATTCCAAATCCGACGCTCTACTACTGGACCACGGACGCCACACCGTGGCATGTGGTTAAATGAAATTGTAAAAGAAGATGTATTGAACTCTAAGTGAAAGCTAATACATTTGTATTAGTAATTTCCGACACCAATTGGTTTTATGTAACTTATTTAGCCACTCATATCGTGGAAGTCGTGCTAGCGCAGTGGAGGTGCGTTCGCTTCATGTGCGAAAGGCCCGGAGTTCGAACCCCGCTGGAGCCGTTACGATTGTACCCTTAGGCAAGGCATTTAGATTCCACATTGCCACTTCTCTATCCTTCATGGTGATGTATTCCATCAGAAATGAGGTCTCTTGAGTGATTAATATAAGTTGAAAGAACTTGTTTCGCAATCGAGCTAAAATAAAACTAACAACTCATATGCATATTTATTCACGTTTTTTCTTATTGCCGGTGAATTTAAACCGGTTGGAAAAGAATATATTGATGTAAAAAATGTTCTTGTTTTATAATGTCTATAGAATCAATTGTTGACACGTTATATATTTAAGTTTATTTAACTTGCTACTGGTTGCTCAGTTGAGCGACGGGTAGTTTACCTAACAATACCTTTCCTGGGCAGGCTCCAGCGGTTAACCAGTAATTGGTGCACCAATCTTCGTAAGACACTGCACACTTGTTCATATAAAGAGAAACGGCCTGAGCGTGGCTCCAACCCGTGACCATCAGTGAGTTGGCAATGCGCTGCCGGCCCTGGCCACATATTGCTCTCAAACTCCTACTACTTCAGCATAGACTAAACCTCTATATATCTTGTTGAGTTATCCTGTCTTCAGACAAACACACACATAGACACAGACGGATCTGTAGTCCAGTAGTTAACACGCTGGACTGGTAATCCAGGGATCGCAGGTTCGATCGATTGCAGTATAGCAAAAACAACACGTGTAAGTACAAACTGCACCCTATAAAATCAACCATATACAGCAACTACAGACGGATCTGTAGTCCAGTGGTAACACACTGGACTGGTAATCCAGGGATCGCAGGTTTGATCTCCCGTTTGACCACAATAACTTTAACAGTCTTTCAGAGGTATTGTGTCGGTGATATACACTGTGCACGTAAATGAACCAGAGGAGACAGTGGAATGGGTCTCTGTCTGTATCATGCACTATCCTCAAAAAATCTAAAATGACTAATATCTTCAGGAGACGTCGCTCATATAGGTAACCGGTAGCGACGATAAATAAACATAAAAAAAGACATACAGACGCAGCCAAAAACAATGACACCAGTTCATACTTAATAATGCATACACCAGGGGCGTAGCTAGCGCTATTGAATGTGTAGTTACATGTGTAGACTAATCAATGGAGCATCGATGATGCGATGTTTCTAGGGGGGGGGGGTCTGGAGTATGCACTCTGACGCATTATAATGTACGTCTGAGTCGTTCATGTTTCGATATTGTCAGAAATTTATTTTCAAAATGATACCAGTTAAAATTTAGTCTAACATTTCTATACAATGATGAAATGTCACATGCTACGCGGAGGATGCCTGCTCATTTATAATATCGAGTAAAAAATAAATTACCAATATTAGAACCTCAATTAATTACGGTTTGGAGAAAAACTAGAGATATGAATGGGATTGTCTATGTTGTGCAGAAAGTATGTGACCTCCAAATTAACAACACGACTATTCGCCATTACACCCCTATAGCATTATTGCATTTTCGGGGTTTTAGATTTTTCATTATTTTCTGGGACAATTTACAGGCCCGGGCCTTCATGACCCTATAGTAGCGCCTGTGTAACACAGTCAAGATGAATTATAACAGGACTATTCACCATACACCCCTCCCCTCCCCTCTATAGCTTTACTGCATTTTCTGGGTTTCAGATTTTTCATTTTCTAGGACAATTTACATGCCCTGGCCTTCATGACCCTATAGTAGCGCCTGTGTAACATGTGTTTTTACGTTTATTTATCGTCGCTACCGGTTGCCCATATGAGCGACGCCTCCTGAAGAGATTAGTTATTTTAGATTTTGGAGGATAGTGAATGATACAGACAGAGACCCATTCCAGAATCTCCTCTGGTTCTTTTATGTTTATGGTTTAATTACTGTCTGTGATTGATGGCATGATAGTTGTGTGCGAGATATAACAAGGGTGCACAGAAGCTTAGCACTGCTAAACGGGATAGATTGACTAAATATATGTGTGTTTTACGTTTATTTATCGTCGCTACCGGTTGCCCATATGAGCGACGCCTCCTGAAGGGATTAGTCATCTTAGAGTTGGGCAACCGGTAGCAAGGATACAACACCAACGAGAATGTTATGCTAAACACGCCACCGTGCCGCACGTGACACATACGTGTCAATTATTGATTGTTGACATTTCTACATTGTATATAACAATGTAATATGTGTTTATATTTAGTCTGGTAATACAGGGATCGCAGGTTCGACCCCCCGTCTGACCCTAATACAATTATTATCCCGACACGAGACCTCGGTTTAACGTCCCATCTGAAAGACTGTTAATTTTATTAGGGTCAGACGGGGGATCGAACCTGTGTAACACTATGCAGATGAATTATATATACCATGATTATTTCGTTTCAGAAAGTCTTTCCACAGTTACAAGCATCTTGGGTGTAGGCGCTGGAATCTTCACTGTGTACCCTGGACCAACCGACCCGGCTTCAAATGCTGTAGCGGTCTCACGTGTAAATGCAATTTATGGGCGCAGAACTGCCGATGTGTCAGTCGACTGTGGGGCTAATGTAGCCATGCATACTCCCACACCTGTCTATGATGACACTGTTACCTCTCTGTCTCGACGTATTGAGAAACTGTGGCTTAGCGCCAGACAAGAAATAAATAAATTACAAACGTCTGATGTTAAATCTTTGAATATGTGATGCTGGCACGTTATTTCTGCACTATACCCTGTATATACTGAGATATTTAGATTAGACATTACCACAATTACTGGGCGTGCTAGCTATACGATTGCATTGTACATATTAAACACATACATAGCAAAATAGTTCTTACATTAGTTAAGTGGTCCTCTGTTTAATACCTAGCACTCCTTGTTGCTTGAATGCGTTTATTGTGGAAGTATAAAGTCACAACAACGCGTTAGGTCATATGACTACACGCCAGCTATTTTATTTGTGAAGGAAGACCACGGGTACCCATACCCATTAGAGCTGTATATCAGGTACGGTTGGGCACTCGGGTGAACCGCCGACCTTCCGTGAACGAGCTGAATACCTGCCTCGGGGGAAACAATTCTACACCTCCAGAGGGACTCGAAGCTACAGCAGGGATAGGGCCATGTGATTTGAAGTCAACGACAGTAACCACTCCACAATGGAGGCCCATTGGTCTATTGTACATTTCAATTACATGGATAGCAAAATATAAAATAGTTCACACATCTTGCTTAGAGTCATGTTCTATACAAAATCACTGTCACAATATCTATACAAAATCACTGTCACAATATCTATACAAAATCACTGTCACAATTTCTATATAAAATCACTGTCACAATTTCTATACAAAATCACTGTCACAATAGCTATACAAAATCACTGTCACATGTTCTATACACAATCACTGCCACAATTTCTATACAAAATCACTGTCACAATATTGTCGCAAACTCTCCTTTTTCTTCTTGTATGTATATGACTCAGTTGCTTCGGCTCTTACCAGGGTCTATCCTATTGTAGACTCGCTGGAGTTGTCTAGGGGGTTTCTTCTTCGATATATGTATTAATGATAACTCAACACAGTCTTACATTTCTTCTATATAATATCTTGTCTAAATTGGCATCAGAGATCTTCATATATATATAATCAGTGATTTATATATATATACATCGTATCATTAAACGCTTATTTAACAATCCAATTGTGTGAGCCGACTATGCGCTACACAGTATACTTAACTCCAGTATCTCTAATCCGTCATTACTCAATATCACTATAATCTAATCAAGGTTTCTGATTTATTAACTTTTAATCACCTTCGATATGGTTCGCCGAAACTCTCTGTTTCTTCTATGGCTGAACGATTTTATTTAATTATTCGACAAATCTTTATAAGTTATAATTCTTATAATGTCCATAATATCTAAGTATCATAGAAACAGTTTATCTGTTCTATATAATAGAATGAGATCACGCCACTCTCTCTCCTGGAGGTAGGCTTTAGTGTTCTGATTTTAGTTACTAAAATCCATTTCTTATATACACGATTGAATCAGTGTCTATATGATATAACAATTCCTAAAACATCTGTTATGTTATCTAATATTACACCATCAAACCAGTTCGTCGCCTTTATATTACATAACTGGACACCTGCAACCACGGCCTCGATAAACTGAGATTAGGCCTAAAATCTTAAGTCATTTCCCGCGCGAAGCGAGACTGATAATTTTAGGCGCGAAAATAATAGCAGACGATTATGCATAAAACAAATATATATATATTACATGGTAAACACTTGGCCATATATAGAAACAGTTTAAAGTATTTATATAATACATTACTATTTATATATAACAATAATAAACATTTCGTGCAAATAATTGTGGTTTTACACTGTCACAATATCTATACAAAATCACTGTCACAATATATATACAAAATCACTGTCACAATATCTATACAAAATCACTGTCACAATATCTATACAAAATCACTGTCACAATTTCTATATAAAATCACTGTCACATGTTCTATACAAAATCACTGTCACAATATCTATACAAAATCACTGTCACAATATCTATACAAAATCACTGTCACAATTTCTATATAAAATCACTGTCACATGTTCTATACAAAATCACTGTCACAATATCTATACAAAATCACTGCCACAATTTCTATATAAAATCATTGTCACATGTTCTATACAAAATCACTGTCACAATATCTATACAAAATCACTGTCACAATATATATACAAAATCACTGCCACAATATCTATACAAAATCACTGTCACAATATCTATACAAAATCACTGTCACAATATCTATACAAAATCACTGCCACAATTTCTATATAAAATCACTGTCACATGTTCTATACAAAATCACTGTCACAATATATATACAAAATCACTGCCACAATTTCTATACAAAATCGCTGTCACAATATCTATACAAAATCACTGTCACAATATCTATACAAAATCACTGTCACAATATCTATATAAAATCACATTCACAATTTGTATACAAAATCACTGTCACACGTTCTATAGAAATTCACTGGTCACACTTTCTATACAAAATCACTGCCACAATATCTATACAAAATCACTGTCACAATATATATACAAAATCACTGTCACAATATCTATACAAAATCACTGTCACATGTTCTATACAAAATCACATTCACAATTTCTATACAAATTCACATTCACAATTTCTATGCAAAATCACTGTCAATGAAATTAATGAGCGTACATCACTTTTATCATATTTTATTATAATTCCTGGTACAAAACGAGGTACTTTTCTATTTCTGAGTTGGACTATGACTTTTTAAAGACGATTACAAACTATGATCACATGGTGTATGAAATTATCTACTCGTTCAATGTGGTTCCTTGTCTTTTGACGATTTATTTAGACAGATGTTCATCACTGTTGGTGTGTGTGATTTACGTTTATTTATCGTCGCTACCGGTTACCCATATGAGAGACGCCTCCTGAAGAGATTAGTCATTTTAGATATTTGGAGGATAGTGCAATGATACAGACAGAGACCCATTCCAGAGTCTCCTCTGGTTCTTTTACGTGAACGATGTAAAGCACCTACACGAGACCTCGGATTAAAGTCCCATCTGAAAGACTGTTAATCATTGTTGGTGTTTTCTCTATAGAATATATTGGAAATGTGACCCGTCTCCAAATTAATGTAGAAATGACCAAATAAACTATAATTTAATAATTAAAAATATTCTAAATTTTACTAAGAATTATTTCTGCAAAATGTGATAAACACATTTTTGGATTCATAATAGTGCTGGGGATATTAAAAAATATAAGTAAAACTGACCCTTCTATATGAAAACATTGAACTAGTTTTCACACCTGACGAAACATAAAAGTGTCGTAATAGCCGAGTGGTAGCGCGTTCGTTTCAACTGCAAGCATTTAATTCCATATTGACTCCTCCATCCCATCTATCTCTCCCTCTCTCTCTCTCTCTCTCTCTCTCTCTCTCTCTCTCTCTCTCTCTTCTCTCTCTCCTCTCTCTCTCTCTCTCTCTCACTCTCTCTCAAAGTGATGGATTACATCAGGAATGTGATATCGAGAGCGATTAATCTAACGTTGTAAAATCTTGTTTCTCAAACGAGCTAAATTAAATTTGTATAAACTAATCTATGGTTAGGACTGAAAGGAATCACCAGCTAGCTTGTTTTATAGATTAGAGCTATCGGTTGGGTATGGAAGATAACTCTATCTAGTATGCTATCCGTTTAGTAACAAGACAAGTGCTGGCCCATGGTAGAGATTTATTGGATATTTTGTTCGCTCTGTACACAGGCTTCCGTGTACAGATAGTTCACTCCGCGGACAATCGTACCCATAACAATTCTCTGCACAAAGGCTGCAGTATACAGTTATTTTTCTCCGCGGACAATCGTACCTATAACAATTCTCTGCACAAAGGCTGCAGTATACAGTTATTTTTCTCCGCGGACAATCGTACCCATAACAATTCTCTGCACAAAGGCTGCAGTATACAGTTATTTTTCTCCGCGGACAATCGTACCCATAACAATTCTCTGCACAAAGGCTGCAGTATACAGTTATTTTTCTCCGCGGACAATCGTACCCATAACAATTCTCTGCACAAAGGCTGCAGTATACAGTTATTTTTCTCCGCGGACAATCGTACCCATAACAATTCTCTGCACAAAGGCTGCAGTATACAGTTATTTTTCTCCGCGGACAATCGTACCCATAACAATTCTCTGCACAAAGGCTGCAGTATACATTTATTTATCTCCGCGGACAATCGAACCCATAACAATTCTCTGCCCATATGCTGTAGTATACAGTTATTTTACTCCGTGGACAATCGTACCTATAGCAATTCTCAAATGCTTTGCCAATTGTCTCTGCGTGTAGATCTGAAATAAGGAACATGAAATAAAGAAAACATTCATTAATTTTGCAAGAATGAAACCAGTTTCAAACGAAAAACTAGAAACAGCAAATTTAGATGTACACTTTTATTGACATGTAGATGTGTTTATGCATAGACAACTATGCACAAAAAATCATCTCAACAGTTTCTGTGTCGTCGCTTACTCAATGCTTGACCGAGTGGTTTCGTTTTTATCTAGCTGGCTCGCAGAAGGTCGGTGACACTACACGAGTGTCCGTCCGTGCCTGAAAATCTGCTTATAGAGACACGCCCCTGTTCCATTATCAACCAATAACAGCCGAGGAGTCGCCATACGACGTTAGCTGTTGGTACGATTTTAACCGAAGTAATAATACAAACTATGACAATCTTTGAAACAAACCTTGTGAATATATTTGCTGGTCAGCTCATATTTTGGATGTTTGTAATTATTTTGTATTGGCTGTCCGAGCCTATACGGGGAGCTTACGATCACGCAACATATCTACGCAATCCTCTCACATTTCTGACATAACGTTTGATTTAGTGACTCGATTATGACACACACTAGAATATTGCTAAATGTAAGTTTAATTAAATCAGTATACTTTAAGCATTTATACAACATACACAAATATAATTAAACAAGTTTATATACATGAATGAAAATGGATGGGAACAGACAGCTATAGCTTATAGAGGTATTCTCCTAAACTAAGTTACGCATTGTAGTTGTCAGCATTGTGTTACTGTCTATTCAGGTACATGTGGAGATATGGTAAGTATGTGTTTTAATCATGAACTATAAGTATAGTATATAAGCCGAAAACGATCCAATATGTAAAATATTGGACTGTGAGAAGCCTTGCGCCGAAGTCAGTATCACTATTTTAGATATTGGATCCGTTTGAGGCTTATATCTTACTTAAATCACACATTTATATAACAATATCCTACTAATTAAAATTCGTACTAATTTCGTACATGTACGCGTAGGATTTAATGTAATACTCTGACCGTTTGACAGCAGATCAATATTAATAATAATGGACTGCAAGTACAAAGGTATGACGACATGACAGTGGTTTAAACTAGAATATACAAACGATAAAGAGATTAATACGGTGAAACATGTATAGAGAAGGTTGAAATTGAGATTGACTAAGAATAAAGGGGGATCCATGCGGATAGTTTAATGGTAGGAGCCAGCAGGTTGCATTTAGTGAAAATGAAAATAGTCTGCTTTCCCGGATGTAGTTTTGGACTGCTTTAAAACTGTTTGCGTTGGATTCCGGACCCCGTGTAATTAGGACATATAGTGTTAAAATGTAATTAAATTACAAAGGCATGTACAGTATTATGATACGGTAACTGTATTGCATTCGGCACGTGAATCATCACACCATACACGTGCGAAACGCGTGCTCTATCCTGCACGCTTAGCATCATATGGCTGTGGGCATCCGACTGCGTCTTTCTCATTCACGAATAGCTGGAGACATGCCAAATGACATAAGCTATTTGTGTGGCATTAAACCGGAAATAAATCCCTTGTATGTCTGATTAGCGCAGTCGCTTCTCACCAATGCAACCCGGGTTCGATCCTCGGACCGAGAAGTATGTGAGATGGTACGGTGGCTGTCAAATCGGACAGGTGGGATTTCTCCGGGTACTCTGGTATCCTCCCACACGAAATCACATAAACGCTTTCATCCGCGCCAACGAGAGTGATTAATATAAGTTATTAAAACTTGCTTCGCAATCGTTGTAAAATAAAAGTTTAAACTTTTAAAACCCTCAACAAAACCAATATTTGTGATTATCTAAATTGTATACAAATTTATTTTTATTGGATTGCGTAAAGTTGATATTAGATTAATGACTATAGAGACCTCATTTCTAATGGAATCCATCGCCATTTGGGAGAGAGATGAGACAAATTCAAACTATTAGACTATAATACAAACTTCCCACAGCCCGTGAAAACACTGATATGATCTTATATTGGCAGCAATCTTTTGTGGCAAGTTTTATAAACTAAAACACTGTCGTTACGTCATACATTTGTACTTCTAGTCCATTGTTAATAATATTGGACTGTTTTCAAACAGCCAGAGTATTATATTAAATACTATGCGTAAATGTACGTAACATATCATTTTAATTAGTAAGATCTTGTTATTAAGTGTGTGTTTTAAGCGAGATATAAGCCTCAACCGGATCCAATATGTATCATATTGGCACTGTGTGTGGCTTATATCCTATATATATATAGTGAGCCAACTGTAAACTATTGCCTTAATTTGCACCTATTTTTGAAAGTCTATTTTCACTGTTAAAATACAAATATTATTTTTCAAAGGTTAGTTTTACAAAATGTGTGTAAATCTACGAAATGATGTCCATTTAGAGCTTTTCAACAATATATGAACCATGATTTGTATGAAGAAAACTAAATTACGCAACTGTACAATACCTTGTAAGCTATGCCATTAAAAAATGGCCGCCACGTATGGGAACTATGTATTGTATAGCATGTTAGCTAAAGATGACCGCAACAGTAATAATGATAATGCATATATCGAATATGGGAACTGTTTATTGTATATCAAAGTCATCAAAACGAAGTACGCTGATTCATGCAAGGTTATCTTTAATGTATACACATGTTAGTTCCATTGTGACACAAGTTTTTACAACATCAGTTTAATCGCTATAGAGACCTCGTTTCTGATGGAATACATCGCACTGAGGGAAAGAGAAAGAGGCAATGTGGATTGAAGAGTCTTGCCTAGGTACAACACATCGTGTGTGTGATGTGGCTAGAACTCACAACCTGTCGTAACAAGGGGGCCACCGTATTCATTACACACATATCACGGAGGCGCCACGGAGTAAACGGTGAACAGAATTAAAATATATCTTTTTAGCAGCAACAGCAGTGAGAAACAATCTCATCTTTGGAGATTTGAGAAGACATTATAATAAAATAAAGTAAATTAATAATAAGTTTGAATTCCTTTATTGGAGTATTTGAATAATATTGGATTTGTAACGAGTCCAATTATTTGATAACAGCCCTATTACCAGGTCTACCTCTTCAAGGAGAGCAGGTCTCAGTCGGGGAACAATTCGCAGCAACACATGGATCTACAGCGGGCCTCACTCTCTACCGTTGTTCGCGCGCATCGTATTGGCGGTCTACCTCTTCAAGGAGAGCACGTCTCAGTCGGGGAACAATTCGCAGCAACACATAGATCTACAGCGGGCCTCAATCTCTACCGGTGTGCGCGCGCATCGTATTGGCGGCCTACCTCTTCAAGGAGAGCACGTCTCAGTCGGGGAACAATTCGCAGCAACACATGGATCTACAGCGGGCCTCACTCTCTACCGGTGTGCGCGTGCATCGTATTGGCGGTCTACATCTTCAAGGAGAGCACGTCTCAGTCGGGGAACAATTCGCAGCAACACATGGATCTACAGCGGGCCTCACTCTCTACCGGTGTGCGCGCGCATCGTATTACAAGGCCTACCTCTTCAAGGAGAGCACGTCTCAGTCGGGGAACAATTCGCAGCAACACATGGATCTACAGCGGGCCTCACTCTCTACCGGTGTGCGCGCGCATCGTATTACAAGGCCTACCTCTTCAAGGAGAGCACGTCTCAGTCGGGGAACAATTCGCAGCAACACATGGATCTACAGCGGGCCTCACTCTCTATCGGTGTGCGCGCGTCGTATTACAAGGCCTACCTCCTCAAGGAGAGCACGTCGCAGTCGGGGAACATCTCGCAGCAGCAGCCTAGAACACATGGATCTTCAGCGGACCTCGCTCTCTACCGGTGTGTGCGCGCATCGTATTACAAGGCCTACCTCCTCACGACGAGCACGTCGCAGTCGAGGAACATCTCGCAGCAGTAGCCTAGAACACATGGATCTACAGCGGGCCTCGCTCTCTGCCGGTGTGTGCGCGCATCGTATTGGCGGCCGAATCGTTTTGGGTTAACGAGTAGTCACTGCCTTACCGACATGACCCAAGGGGAACAACGCGAAGAGACCAGAAAGCGGCATACTGATGTCTAGCAGCATGTCATTGCCAGCAGTACAGCAGTACAGAACTGGAATGAGCCGCTCATCACTAAATCACACCGCTCATCGCTAAATCACACCACTCATCGCCGAAGTAAAGAATAGTTGCCTGTTTGCGGTTACCCAACCTACCCGTACACAATTTTCGAAATAATAATTATTTTTTTATTACTATTATATTTTTCTCTCTAACATTTGCATTTACACATCATTCACAGCAATGGATTACACTTCCCACTGCTGAAATACACTCACTGCGAGTATTACAGCAGTACAATGGCAGTACACTGCTCACTGCCAGTATTACAGCAGTACAATGGCAGTACACTGCTCCCTGCCAGTATTACAGCAGTACAATGGCAGTACACTGCTCACTGAAAGTATTACAGCAGTACAATGGCAGTACACTGCTCACTGCCAGTATTACAGCAGTACAATGGCAGTACACTGCTCACTGCCAGTATTACAGCAGTACAATGGCAGTACACTGCTCACTGCCAGTATTACAGCAGTACAATGGCAGTACACTGCTCACTGCCA
>CM026387.1:56625644-56740525 GCA_014843695.1 Archivesica marissinica
CGCAACAGTAATAATGATAATGCATATATCGAATATGGGAACTGTTTATTGTATATCAAAGTCATCAAAACGAAGTACGCTGATTCATGCAAGGTTATCTTTAATGTATACACATGTTAGTTCCATTGTGACACAAGTTTTTACAACATCAGTTTAATCGCTATAGAGACCTCGTTTCTGATGGAATACATCGCACTGAGGGAAAGAGAAAGAGGCAATGTGGATTGAAGAGTCTTGCCTAGGTACAACACATCGTGTGTGTGATGTGGCTAGAACTCACAACCTGTCGTAACAAGGGGGCCACCGTATTCATTACACACATATCACGGAGGCGCCACGGAGTAAACGGTGAACAGAATTAAAATATATCTTTTTAGCAGCAACAGCAGTGAGAAACAATCTCATCTTTGGAGATTTGAGAAGACATTATAATAAAATAAAGTAAATTAATAATAAGTTTGAATTCCTTTATTGGAGTATTTGAATAATATTGGATTTGTAACGAGTCCAATTATTTGATAACAGCCCTATTACCAGGTCTACCTCTTCAAGGAGAGCAGGTCTCAGTCGGGGAACAATTCGCAGCAACACATGGATCTACAGCGGGCCTCACTCTCTACCGTTGTTCGCGCGCATCGTATTGGCGGTCTACCTCTTCAAGGAGAGCACGTCTCAGTCGGGGAACAATTCGCAGCAACACATAGATCTACAGCGGGCCTCAATCTCTACCGGTGTGCGCGCGCATCGTATTGGCGGCCTACCTCTTCAAGGAGAGCACGTCTCAGTCGGGGAACAATTCGCAGCAAACACATGGATCTACAGCGGGCCTCACCTCTCTACCGGTGTGCGCGTGATCGTATTGGAGGTTACATATTCAAGGGAGCACGCTCAGTCGGGAACAATTCGCAGCAACACATGGATCTACGCGGGCCCCCCCTCACTCCTACGGTGTGCGCGAGAACCGTATAACAAGGCTACTCTTCAAGGAGAGCACGTCTCAGTCGGGGACACAATTCGCAGCCAACACATGGATAACAGCGGGCTCACTCTCTACGGTCTCGCGCGCATCGTTAAGGCCTACCTCTTCAAGGAGACACGTCTCAGTCGGGGAACACTCGCGCAAACACATGGATTACAGCGGGCCACTCTATATCGGTTAGTGCGCGCGCATCGTTCGTACAAGAAAATACCCTTCAAGGGATGAGCAGTATCGTCGGGAACAATCACAGCAACACATGGATCTACAGCGGGCCTCACTCTCTACCGGTGTGCGCGCGCATCGTATTACAAGGCCTACCTCTTCAAGGAGAGCACGTCTCAGTCGGGGAACAATTCGCAGCAACACATGGATCTACAGCGGGCCTCACTCTCTACCGGTGTGCGCGCGCATCGTATTACAAGGCCTACCTCTTCAAGGAGAGCACGTCTCAGTCGGGGAACAATTCGCAGCAACACATGGATCTACAGCGGGCCTCACTCTCTATCGGTGTGCGCGCGTCGTATTACAAGGCCTACCTCCTCAAGGAGAGCACGTCGCAGTCGGGGAACATCTCGCAGCAGCAGCCTAGAACACATGGATCTTCAGCGGACCTCGCTCTCTACCGGTGTGTGCGCGCATCGTATTACAAGGCCTACCTCCTCACGACGAGCACGTCGCAGTCGAGGAACATCTCGCAGCAGTAGCCTAGAACACATGGATCTACAGCGGGCCTCGCTCTCTGCCGGTGTGTGCGCGCATCGTATTGGCGGCCGAATCGTTTTGGGTTAACGAGTAGTCACTGCCTTACCGACATGACCCAAGGGGAACAACGCGAAGAGACCAGAAAGCGGCATACTGATGTCTAGCAGCATGTCATTGCCAGCAGTACAGCAGTACAGAACTGGAATGAGCCGCTCATCACTAAATCACACCGCTCATCGCTAAATCACACCACTCATCGCCGAAGTAAAGAATAGTTGCCTGTTTGCGGTTACCCAACCTACCCGTACACAATTTTCGAAATAATAATTATTTTTTTATTACTATTATATTTTTCTCTCTAACATTTGCATTTACACATCATTCACAGCAATGGATTACACTTCCCACTGCTGAAATACACTCACTGCGAGTATTACAGCAGTACAATGGCAGTACACTGCTCACTGCCAGTATTACAGCAGTACAATGGCAGTACACTGCTCCCTGCCAGTATTACAGCAGTACAATGGCAGTACACTGCTCACTGAAAGTATTACAGCAGTACAATGGCAGTACACTGCTCACTGCCAGTATTACAGCAGTACAATGGCAGTACACTGCTCACTGCCAGTATTACAGCAGTACAATGGCAGTACACTGCTCACTGCCAGTATTACAGCAGTACAATGGCAGTACACTGCTCACTGCCAGTATTACAGCAGTACAATGGCAGTACACTGCTCACTGCCAATAGTACAGCAGTACAATGGCAGTACACTGCTCACTGCCAGTATTACAGCAGTACAATGGCAGTACACTGCTCACTGCCAGTATTACAGCAGTACAATGGCAGTACACTGCTCACTGCCAGTATTACAGCAGTACAATGGCAGTACACTGCTCACTGCCAGTATTACAGCAGTACAATGGCAGTACACTGCTCACTGCCAATAGTACAGCAGTACAATGGCAGTACACTGCTCACTGCCAGTATTACAGCAGTACAATGGCAGTACACTGCTCACTGCCAATAGTACAGCAGTACAATGGCAGTACACTGCTCACTGCCAGTATTACAGCAGTACAATGGCAGTACACTGCTCACTGCCAATAGTACAGCAGTACAATGGCAGTACATTGCTCACTGCCAGTATTACAGCAGTACAATGGCAGTACACTGCTCACTGCCAATAGTACAGCAGTACAATGGCAGTGCACTGCTCACTGCCAATAGTACAACAGTACAATGGCAGTACACTGCTCACTGCCAATAGTACAGCAGTACAATGGCAGTACACTGCTCACTGCCAGAATTACAGCAGTACACTGGCAGTACACTGCTCACTGCTAGTAGTACACTGCTCACTGCCATTAGTACAGCAGTACACTGGCAGTGCACTGCTCACTGCTAGCTTCACCCACACCTGTCTACATACTATTATATATTGTGCAAATAGTTGCATAGAAATTACTGACGTCCGTAATGGGCCCAGCTATTAGGAAACACTCTGCACGTACCTTGTATAATAGTGTTATTCTACTGAATACATTTTCTATTATAATATAAGGACTTAATAGTTACTGTCCCTGAATACTCCTAACAACATAGTGGTCCTCTTAATTGATTTCCTCTGTTTTTATCGTTGTTTTCTTTGCACCACATGCAATACATTTTAAATTTGTTATCCTATAGTATATCCAATGGAGTCTTTACTGTAAGAATTGCCTATCAATTAATGAACACGAATTTGATAAAATTGCATTTATTCTACTGTAACATCTTGGGAGAAAACTACATTAAGATCAAAGGATTCCATCAAAGGATTCCATCAAAGGATTCCATCAAAGGATTCCATCTAAGGATTCCATCAAAGGATTTCATCTAAGGATTCCATCTAAGGATTCCATCTAAGGATTCCATCTAAGGATTCCATCAAAGGATTCCATCTAAGGATTCCATCTAAGGATTCCATCTAAGGATTCCATCAAAGGATTCCATCTAAGGATTCCATCTAAAAGGACCAATATACATTTCGGGATAAATGGGACTTTGTCAAGGGAGGTAACAGAAATAAAACCCAGCAATGTCTATCACTGACCAGATGGGTGTAGTTATTATCTTATCAGTGCATGTACCATTTCTAATTAACGATGAATTGGTCACGTGTTACATAGAAATGATCAACCGATGTGAAGCAGTCTGGAAATCCCATTTAACTCTTTCAGCGCCGGCAGATCAGCCGCGGCGTAACGCCGCGTCTGATCAGGATCTATGTTGCTTGATATTCGGACAGGTGCTTCAGCTCCACTCTCTGAAGAGCAATCAGCATATAGCCTGATCAGACGGCATGTTCTGTTCTGTCCGATCGGGTTCTCTACTATTTTACAAAGTCGCTTTTATGCGACTTTGGCGGTGAAAGAGTTAAACTTTATTTATTTTACAACAATTGCGAAGCAAGATTTAACAACTTATATTATTCACTCTCGTTGGCTCGGATGAAAGCGTGTAATGTGATCATTCGTGTGGGAGGAAACCGGAGTACCCGGAGAAAACCCACCTGTCCGATCTGGCGACCACCGTACCATCTCACATACTTCCCGGTCCGAGGATCGAACCCGGGTAGCATTGGTGAGAAGCGATAGTGCTAACCACTGCGCTTATCGGACATGCCTTGTGTCTGGAATCTCACAGAGAGTACGTAAGGTAACTCAATCAACTAGTATGCATGTTGATCATGCAAGTCTCATTATCCTAATTACCCTTGCTTTGATCTTAAACCGCGGTCGAGTGGTTACGGTCGTTGACTTGTACACCACTGTAACCTATCATCACTGATGGTCACGGGTTCGAGCCCCGCTCAGGCCGTGTCTCATTTATAAGAAAAAGTTGGCAGTTTCTTACGGAGGTTGGTGCACTCAAGTACTGGTTAACCGCTGGAGCCTGCCCAGGAAAGGTGTTGTTAGGTAAGCTGCCCGCCGGCGATATAGCATTATACTATGTCTTTAGTGTTATCTACTACTAACACCCTTGTCAGAAGGACATGCGCTATCTATGTTCCCATCATGGGGTTTGAGAATTGGACGATAAATATATAATATTATATCTGTTGTCCAGTTGTAACACGCTGGACTGGTAATACAGGGATCGCAGGTTCGATCCTCCGTCTGACCCTACTAAAATTAACAGTCTTTTAGATGGACTTTAAACCGATGTCTCGTGTCGGTGCTGTAAAACGTGCACGTAAAAGAACCAGACGAGACTCTGGAATGGGTCTCTTGTCTGTATCATTGCAATATCTTCCAAAACTCTAAACTGACTAATCTCTTCAGTAGGCGTCGCTCATATGGGCAACCGGTAGCGACGATAAATAAACGTAATACACACATTACTACTAACACCCTTGTCAGAAGGACTCGCACTATCTATATGTTCCCATAAGAGGTTTGAGACTTGGACGATATATATATATAATTATATAATATTAAATGACTATTCTCATTGTTTTGTAACATTGAGTGTCCGAATCAAAGTATAAACACATAACATCACTCAACTATTTGCATGCTGGGTAAAATAAAGTCTATAAATAAACGAATTGAAGCAGACGACACTTCATTAAAATATTGTTTACTTGTTTATACCTGAAAACTCTGGAACTATGTCATGGAATGTCATTAGAAGTGTGTCTTTACGACACAATTGTAACGAAACTGACGTATTTGACCGTTATTTTCTCCGCTAGCACGCAGTGTTAAATAAATTATATCGTTTCTTTATTAATTTTATTTTTATACAAATTTATTTTAGCTCGACTGCGAAACAAGTTCCCACAACTTATATTAATCACTCTCGATACCTCATTCCTGATGGAATCCATCGTGGCTCCAGCGGCGCTCGAACTCGAGCAATAATGCAAATGTTTCATACCCCCCCCCCCCCAACGCATACTAAATATAGACGTAAAGGGGACCTGACTGAGTTCAGTGCTTACGTGAAGCTTAATTGTCTTTCATATAGACCTCCGCGGCCGAGTCGTTTTGATCGTTGGGTTATAATCAGCCCCTCACAGTTGTAGGTTCGAATCGCATTCATTGTTCCTTTAGTTTATATTCAAAGTATTTATAGAGTCAAAATCTAGTACATTGGAAATGATAAAACCCTAACCCTCACTTGCCCGTAACTTCCCATCACCCCATGCTTGTTTCGTTGGAAAGCCACATGTCCACGTTACGCAATTAATTATCCTCCTGCACTCCAAAAGCAGAGAACCGATATAATTAAAAGCGTCCAAGGAAGCAATATGGAGATATTACATATTTAAATATGTTAACGAATGAAGCAATATTGTATTCGGGTATACACACTTTTTCGCGCATGACGTAACACTCGTATGTATTATTGAAACCATGTTGAAATGTATACGTAGAATTATCATAATATAACAGACCGTGGGTCGATACGGAAATACAGTGTGAACCAGGCAGTATCATACGGATATCTGAATCTGAGGTGAGAAACGAATTCTTATATAATAATATTATATAGTTTGATGTTATAATTATATTCATGGACAATTTCAGTCATCGGACAACACATTCATCATACAATATTAGACGTGATCTACAATGTTTCACAGATGTATCTAACTTAGTGTTCTATTAGCCCAATCAATGGGGAGGGGGGGGGGGCTCCGTCCGTGGCCGAGATATTAAGATCGTGGACTTAAAATCACTTGCCCCTCACCACTGTCTTCTCCACAGACGGATCTGTAGCCCAGTGGTAACACGCTGGACTGGTAATCCAACGATCGCAGGTTCGATCCCCGTCGCACCCTAATAAAATTAACAGTCTTTCAGATGGGACGTTAAACCGAGGTCTCGTGTCAGTGCATTACACCTTGCACGTAAAAGAACCAGAGGAGATTCTGGAATGGGTCTCTGTCTGTATCATTGTACTATCCTCCAACATCTAAAATAACTAATCTCTTCAGGAGGCGTCGCTCATATGGGCAACCGGTAGCGACGATAAATAAACGTACAAAAACACACAAAAACTGTCTTCTCCACAATTAATAGCTGGAGAGTCGTTACATTGACCTAGTTAATATAATAATCAATCAATTGTTTATTTACACAGTTAAGATTATAATGGGGGCACATACATACATCGTATTATCCTGTACATGCACGCAGTCCGCCTCCGTGGTCGAGTGGTTAAGGTCGCTGACATGCATATCACTGTAACCTATCGTCACTGATGGTCACGAGTTCGAGCAGTGTCTCTTTATATGAACACGTTGGCAGTTTCTTAGGGAGGTTGATGCACCAAGTACTTGTTAACCGCTGGAGCCTGCCCAGAAAAAAATAAATAATAATAATAAAGACTTTATTTAACGAGAGTACTCATGTAACAAAAGTTAATCTACCATGAGGCCCTCAACATATATACAATCAAATGCAATCAAAAGATAGCACTATAAGTGAGAAACTGCACATTGGGATAGGTGCTGTTCTTGGCTTGACACTATGCACACACAGTTTAGACCATATCCAAGCATATGTAAAAATGCGCCCTATCACTATCAGAGTAATTATGCACTAAACTATGCTTGGATATGGCTTAAACAGTATGTATGTATAGTGTTAAGCTTATGGTTGATCAAAATGTTCTTTAAAAGGGTTTTGATATTTTTTTATATTTCGGGTTTTACGCCTGCATCAGCACCATTTTGGGCTATATCGCCGGCGGGCAGTTTACTTAACAACACCTTTCCTGGGCAGGCTCCAGCGGTTAACCAGTACTTGGGTGCACCAACCTCCGTAAGAAAAAAGGGTTTTGAACCCGGAACCACTTGTCCAGCACCAAGCGTCTGCGAATAAACCGACTAGACAGTAATATATGTATTCCTAGTACATATAACAACACTGAATGTTGGAGGAACATATACACGCGTATACATACAGTTAAACCTGTGTTACTGGTCACCTCTATTAAGCAGCCAACCTGTATTAAGCAGCCAGTTTCTAGATTCCAAATTTGTTATTTTATTATATATTTTACCTCTATTTAGCAGCCACCTGTGCTAAGCAGCCACTCTCTGTGATTCCCTTGGTTGGCTGCTTAAGGCAAGTTAGACTGTACTTATGACTATTATAGTGAGTGTACTATGTGTGCATACGATTTTAAATTTTTATTTTAAGTACCCGGTATTTAAGCATTTCTCAAATTAAACAATTCTACTTATAACCTGTATATATAAACCTAATACACCAGCTAGACAGTCACATTAATATGCGTATGTGTTCCTTGTTGACACATTTACTAACTTTTAGCAGAGATCAAATTATAATCTAATGTAATGTTAGTATCCTATTCGTCAACATTGTTGCATAGTTCAACCTAATAGGTATAGCTTCAGTTATATAAATTATAAACAATTCGCGTATACGACGGTGCACTAGTAATTTGAGTTTTTCTTCGTTTCTTGGCGAATTTTGGGAGATTTATTTTAACAGTCATTGGAAATTATAATAACTGGTAAATTTCACTGAAAAATCAACATCCTTCATTCCGATATAGTGTTGCTTTAAAGTTCCAATAATATTGATTAACTCTTTCACCGCCAATGTCGCATAAAATCGACTTTATAAACAAGTAGAGAACCCGATCGGACATAACAGAACATGCCGTCTGATCAGGCTATATGCTGATTGCTCTTCAGACAGTGGAGCTGAAGCACCTGTACGAATAGCAAACAACATAGATCCTGATCAGACGCGGCGTTATGCCGCGGCTGATCTGGATCTATGTTGTTTGCACATGCTCTGAATTTATTAGGCGCTGAAAGAGTTAATGCAAGTGTGCTTCTAACCTAGGACCGAACAGGCGTCGATATATGTTGCCTGGTCAGTGAAATAAATATTTTTAACACCGAGATTATTAATTGGGCCGTATTGAGTTTCTGATCATATCATTTTGCCAGAAGTTAAAAAGTGAAAAATCGACAGACTGGAACCCAGGCTAGCATGCTGCATGCCTGTGATCTTGGATAATACATGCTATTCATCTTCTAGTACGTTGTATGTGATACATATTCTTTCAATTCTCGTAATTCTATTAGGTTTATGCCAGGAACTTTTGAACCATAATCTGTAAATAATGTATACGAAGATGTTATTGATGTTATTGTGTGTGTGTGTGTGTGTGTGTGTGTGCGTGCGTGCGTGCGTGCGTGCGTGCGTGCGTGCGTGCGTGCGTGCGTGCGTGCGTGCGTGCGTGCGTGCGTGCGTGCGTGCGTGCGTGCGTGCGTGCGTGCGTGCGTGCGTGCGTGGGTGCGTGCGTGCGTGCGTTGCGTGCGTGCGTGCGTTGCGTGCGTGCGTGCGTGCGTGCGTGGTGCGTGCGTGCGTGCGTGCGTGCGTGCGTGCGTGCGTGCGTGCGTGCGTGCGTGCGTGCGTGCGTGCGTGCGTGCGTGCGTGCGTGCGTGCGTGCGTGCGTGCGTGCGTGCGTGCGTGCGTGCGTGCGTGCGTGCGTGCGTGCGTGCGTGCGTGCGTCGTGCGTGCGTGCGTGCGTGCGTGCGTGCGTGCGTGCGTGCGTGCGTGCGTGCGTGCGTGCGTGCGTGCGTGCGTGCGTGCGTGCGTGCGTGCGTGCGTGCGTGCGTGCGTGCGTGCGTGCGTGCGTGCGTGCGTGCGTGCGTGCGTGCGTGCGTGCGTGCGTGCGTGCGTGCGTGCGTGCGTGCGTGCGGCGTGCGTGCGTGCGTGCGTGCGTGCGTGCGTGCGTGCGTGCGTGCGTGCGTGCGTGCGTGCGTGCGTGCGTGCGTGCGTGCGTGCGTGCGTGCGTGCGTGCGTGCGTGCGTGCGTGCGTGCGGGCGTGCGTGCGTGCGTGCGTGCGTGCGTGCGTGCGTGCGTGCGTGCGTTGCCCATATGAGCGAAGCCTCTAAGAGATTAGTTATTTTAGATTTTGGAGGATAGTGCATGATACAGACAGAGCCCCATTCCAGAGTCTCCTCTGGTTATTTTACGTGCACGGTGTACAGCACCGACACGATACCTCGGTTGAACGTCTCATCTGAAGGACTGTTAATTGTATTATGGTCAGACGGGGGATCGAACCTGCTATCCCTGGATTACCAGTCCAGCGTGTTACCACTGGACTACAAATATAATATTATATATCTATCGTCCAAGTATGTCAGACACGGAGAGTCACCCAGGTAAAACCACATAACTCGGACGGTCCAGGTAGAACCACATGCCTCCAGCTAGTATGTCAGACACGGAAGGACATCCAGGTAGAACCACATACCTCTCGCTAGTATGTCAGACACGGACGGACATCCAGATAGAACCACATACCTCTCGCTAGTATGTCAGACACGGAAGGACATCCAGGTAGAACCACATAACTCCCGCTAGTATGTCAGACACGGAAGGACATCCAGGTAGAACCACATAACTCCCGCTAGTATGTCAGACACGGAGAGTCATCCAGGTAGAACCACATAACTCTCGCTAGTATGTCAGACACGGACGGACATCCAGGTAGAACCACATACCTCTCGCTAGTATGTCAGACACGGAAGGACATCCAGGTAGAACCACATAACTCCCGCTAGTATGTCAGACACGGAAGGACATCCAGGTAGAACCACATAACTCCCGCTAGTATGTCAGACACGGAGAGTCATCCAGGTAGAACCACATAACTCTCGCTAGTATGTCAGACACGGAGAGACATCCAGGTAAAACCAAATAACTCCCGCTAGTATGTCAGACACGGAAGTCACCCAGGTATAACCACATAACTCCCGTTAGTATGTCAGAAAATGACTGTCACTCAGGTAGAACCACATAACTCCGCTAGTATGTCAGACACGGACAGTCATCCAGGTAGAACCACATAGCTCCCGCTAGTATGTCAGACACAGATAGTCTCCCAGGTAGAACAACATACCTCCCGCTAGTATGCAGACACGGACAGTCATCCAGGTAGAACCACATAACTCCTGCTAGTATGTCAGACACGGACTGACATCCAGGTAAAACCACATAACTCCCGCTAGTATGTCAGACACGGACGGACATCCAGGTAGAACCACATAACTCCCGCTAGTATGTCAGACACGGACGGACAGCAAGGTAGAACCACATAACTCCTTCTAGTATGTCAGACACGGACGGTCCAGGTAAAACAACATAACTAGCTAGCAGCTGAGCAGCTTCCTCTCATGATTTAATTCTACATCTTCAGTGGGATATGAATATTCAGCGATGAGGATCAAATGCT
This sequence comes from Archivesica marissinica, assembly GCA_014843695.1. NCBI lineage: Eukaryota > Metazoa > Mollusca > Bivalvia > Venerida > Vesicomyidae > Archivesica > Archivesica marissinica. The sequence goes on from CM026387.1 coordinate 56,636,609, forward strand.
TTAAAGTCGACGACCTTAATCATTGGGTCACGGACGGACGGACGCCCGCATAGATGAAAGCAGATTGTTTTATGTCATCTAGGACATAACTCTACCGGTACCCCTGTACCACTGGGACATAACTCTACCGGTACCCCTGTACCACTAGGACATAACTCTACCGGTACCCCTGTACCACTAGGACATAACTCTACCGGTACCCCTGTACCACTAGGACATAACTCTACCGGTACCCCTGTACCACTGGGACATAACTATACCGCACCCGTGTAACACTAGGACATAACTCTACCGTACCCGTGTAACACTAGGACATAACTCTACCGGTACCCGTGTAACACTAGGACATAACTCTACCGGTACCCGTGTAACACTAGGACATAACTCTACCGTACCCGTGTAGCACTAGGACATACCTCTACCGGTACCCGTGTAACACTAGGACATAACTCTACCATACCGGTGTAACACTAGGACATAACTCTACCGGTACCCCTGTACCACTAGGACATAACTCTACCGGTACCCGTGTAACACTAGGACATAACTCTACCGTACCGGTGTAACACTAGGACATAACTCTACCGGTACCCGTGTAACACTAGGACATAACTCTACCGGTACCCGTGTAACACTATGACATAACTATACCGTACCGGTGTAACACTAGGACATAACTCTACCGGTGCCCGTGTAACACTAGGACATAACTATACCGTACCGGTGTAACACTAGGACATAACTATACCGTACCTGTGTAACACTAGGACATAACTCTACCGTACCGGTGTAACACTAGGACATAACTCTACCGGTACCCGTGTAACACTAGGACATAACTCTACCGGTGCCCGTGTAACACTAGGACATAACTCTACCGTACCGGTGTAACACTAGGACATAACTATACCGTACCGGTGTAACACTAGGACATAACTCTACCGTACCGGTGTAACACTATGACATAACTATACCGTACCGGTGTAACACTAGGACATACCTATACCGTACCGGTGTAACACTAGGACATAACTCTACCGGTGCCCCTGTACCACTAGGACATAACTCTACCGGTGCCCGTGTAACACTAGGACATAACTCTACCGTACAGGTGTAACACTAGGACATAACTCTACCGTACCGGTGTAACACTAGGACATAACTATACCGTACCGGTGTAACACTAGGACATAACTATACCGTACTGGTGTAACACTAGGACATAACTATACCGGTACCGGTGTAACACTAGAACATAACTCTACCGGTACCAGTGTAACACTAGGACATAACTATACCGGTACCCGTGTAACACTAGGACATAACTATACCGGTACCCGTGTAACACTAGGACATAACTATACCGGTACCCGTGTAACACTAGGACATAACTATACCGGTACCCGTGTAACACTAGGACATAACTATACCGGTACCCGTGTAACACTAGGACATAACTCTACCGGTGCCCGTGTAACACTAGGACATAACTCTACCGGTACCCGTGTAACACTAGGACATAACTATACCGGTACCCGTGTAACACTAGGACATAACTCTACCGGTGCCCGTGTAACACTAGGACATAACTATACCGGTACCCGTGTAACACTAGGACATAACTCTACCGGTGCCCGTGTAACACTAGGACATAACTCTACCGGTGCCCGTGTAACACTAGGACATAACTATACCGTACCGGTGTAACACTAGGACATAACTCTACCGGTACCCGTGTACCACTATGACATAACTCTACCGGTACCCGTGTAACACTAGGACATAACTCTACCGGTACCCCTGTACCACTATGAAACTTAGCAAGCAAATTGTAATAGAAAAAATGTAAAAACTGTAAACAATCTGTCTTCCTCAAAATTATTTCAATGAAGTCCGTCGAAACAAACAAGTAATTGGCCTAGCTTGAATTATCCTATGCGTATCTGGTCCATTTCTGTATAAATAAACTGATAGTTGAATTACGTACTGATTACAAATACAGATACAATCGAAATTAGCGTATATAGTACATCACCACCACCATCATCATCATCATCATGTGAGAGTGGGATTGTAGAAATGAATTGTTTTCAAATTGAAATATACTGGAGTGTTGGCTGATATGTTTAATATATGCATCATTGCAAATTATAGTCTAACAGGATTACATACTATGGCATGAAGATTTAGTTTAAACTTTATTTATTTTACAACGATTGTGAAGTAAGTTATAACAACTTATATTAATCACTCGCGTAAATGTGGTCATTCGTATTGGAGGAAACCGGAGTACCCGGAGAAAACCTACCTGTCCGATCTGGCGACCACCGTACCATCTCACATACTTCCCGATCCGAGGATCGAACCTGGGTTGCATTGGTGAGGAGCGAGCGGGCTAACCACTGCGCTAATCGGACAGCCAATGAAGAGTTGTTTCTGATGTGCACTTCGATAACAAGCTTGTGGCCCAAACCAGTTGTACGTTCATGCTATGTATTGTATCTGTATGTGTACATGTATGTCATATGTACTATTGATTTGCCATAAAATATGGTTACATTAAGATAACAAGCAAACAATGTTTAATGTTTTTAATATAAACACATTCTTCCGAAATAATTGAACACTTATAATTCAGCAATAAACAATGTGTTTGGGATAGGTACGTTCTTTTAAAGGTGACAATCGGAATTTCCGAAATTGATGACAGGGACGAGGAAGGGACCTTTGTCTATTATTCAACCCTTCTATACAGAAGGATAAGCCTGTACTACTGTCGTTTAGAGGTATGCTAATTCAGATTTGCTCGAAAATAATTATGTACAGGGGCAAAGGGTGAGATATAATAATAATTGTGTACAGGGGCAAAGGGTGAGATATAATAATAATTATGTACAGGGGCAAAGGGTGAGATATAATAATAATTGTGTACAGGGGCAAAGGGTGAGATATAATAATAATTGTGTACAGGGGCAAAGGGTGAGATATAATAATGATTATGTACAGGGGCAAAGGGTGATATATAATAATAATTATGTACAGGGGCAAAGGGTGAGATATAATAATAATTATGTACAGGGGCAAAGGGTGAGATATAATAATAATAGTGTACAGGGGAAAAGGGTGAGATATAATAATAATTGTGTACAGGGGCAAAGGGTGAGATATAATAATAATTGTGGACAAACAAAACTCTTTGCGATCACTGTTCACACATCATTATCCATGATACATGTGCTTTTTAAATACATGTTTATCTTCCACAAATGTTGTATACGACGTTTATTTATTAGTAGAGCTATTATGGTAAATATTGGAAAACAAACAGCAACGATATACTAGTAATAGAAACATATGGCTGTCCGATTAGCGCAGTGGTTAGCGCGCTCGCTTCTCACCAATGCAACCCTGGTTCGATCCTCGGGCAAATGTTTCAGCTCCACTATCCGAATAGCAAACAGCATAGAGCCTAATCGAAATGTAGTCGTGATTATCACTTTACGGGTTAAGATGTTGCATGCATCATGCATATTATAGCTGTCCGATTAGCGCAGTGGTTAGCGCGCTAGCTTCTCACCAATGCAACCCTCGTTCGATCCTCGGACTGGGAAGTATGTGAGATGGTACGGTGGTCGCCAGATCGGACTGGTGGGATTTCTCCCGAGTACTCCGGTTTCCTCCCACACGAATGACCACATTTACGCTTTCATCCGTGCCAACGAGAGTGATTAATATAAGTTGTTAGAACTTGCTTCGCAATCGTTGTAAGATAAATAAAGTTTATAGGAACCTACGTTCTGTAAAAATGTTATTACATTTAGAACTGTCAGATTTGAAGCAGATTCATTCGCAGTCAGAAATCACTCGTAAAGCAAGAATTGTCCGAACAGAAGAAACACAATCTACGTAGCCAGCCATCCAATTGGTTAGTTGTGCCTGTCATACCAAACCGAGGGCTTCATCATTGCAGACGACTTAAACATGATAAACACAGAAACAGATATTCAGGTGAGCAGATAAGACCATACCCGGAGGATATAAAGCTTTTCTCCAATCTCAAGCTCAGTCTCAAACTTCTGATTTGTTTAGTCGACAGTAAAACTCAGAATCAACGACAGCTCGCGTTTGAGATCTGAGAACAGTTTTATAACATCGGGCACAGTGTCTCTGTACCTCTCTCTGTCCAATGTTATAAAACTATTCTCATGCCTCAAGCTCGAGCTCACTTGATTTGATTGGTCGAGTCTGAGATTTAGTCTCAACTAAACCAATCAGAAAGATTGAGACTTGGGGGTTTGATATTGGAGAAAAGATGTATAATATCAGAACCGGACTACAATGCTATAAAACAGTTTTCAACTCTCAAATCTAAACTCGACCACAGGTGATTTGATTGGTTGAGTCTTGGATCTACACTCGGCTGAACCAATCAGAAAGCTTGAGACTGGGGTTCGATATTGGAGCTAAGATTAATAACCCCCAAGCTAGCTTGATACAAGTGATGCTCTGGTGTTTGTGTTTCGCTTCAGCAATAGTCAGTATTCATGTGGGGTACATGGCTTCACTAGACATTCTGGTAGACCAAATGTGTATGCATCTTAAGTATATGGAGTCTACTAACAATTTGAAAGTGGGATACACTAGTAGACAGTGGACCGGTGGTTAACACGCTGGACTGCGAATCCAGGGACCGCAGGTTAGATCCCCATCTGACCCTAATAATAAGTTCTATTGTACTATCCTCCAAAGAATAAACTGGTTAAAATAGTTCTGGAGGCGTCATGTACCAAGGGACCATCCCGATCTACCATAACTCCCGGCGACAATAACAAACAACGGATAGATCAAAACGAAAATGTGGCATATATATATATATACCTCAAAATGAAGGGTTCACGGCATAGGTGGACACTCATTTGTTGTTATATAGCACGCTAGAGATAACATTTGGGGCTCAGTGGGACCCTAAGAGCATTCGTGGAAGTCATAATAGCGCAGTGGTTGCGCGTTCGCTTCAGGTGCGAAATGCACGGAGTTTGAGCCCCTCTGGAGCCGTAGAAAATAGTTCGGATGCATATAGTTTCGCACTGTCCGTTCGTGTGTCTGTCCATCCTAGTTAATATTTCCTGTCCGGGCTGTAATTTATTTGGTTACTGGGGAATTTCTAAACTAATGTGCCACAATATATAGGTGATGTATCGTACACATGACCCAGGTCCATAGCTTCAAGTTGAATGTCACACTAGTGTGATCTTTCTTGTTATGAGATATTTCTTGTTGGTTGTATCTGACGTCATGACGTCTGGACGGAAGTACACCGTTATTGTTTCATGCTATGTAGCCTAAGTACAACGCCATCATGAACATAATAGTATAATTAAATTTGATCATATGTGATGATATTTTTCAGTATATGTCCTAACATAGATCTCGTACTGTTATTACAAGGTTTAGACCGATTGTCTAAAGTAGGGTCATGATTTTAGCCAGTTCTGTCTATTAGTTAAGTTTCATACGGGCCATGATTTATCCCCCACACATATTATCAAGGAGAGCCACCACGGGCAAGGTGATACAGACTAAAATTATAGTCAGTTCGACCATTTCGCTATGGGAATGTTTGTTCATAATAGGAGTCCAATGATATGACATTGTATTGCATTACGTCATGTCGATTCTTACCATATTATTTCAGCTGGAAAGTTCGAAATCTCGTGCTTTCAGGCCTGGAGGGTATACGACATTTCTCCAGTCTCTAACTCAGTCTCGAGCTCCTAGCCACGAGGTTATAAAACTTTTCTCAGATCTCAAACTCAAGCTCAAGTGATCTGATTGGTTGATTCTGAGTGTTACTGTCAACTGAACCAATCAGACGATTGAGACTAAGTTTTGAGATTGGAGACATGTTTTATAACCTCCAAGCCTCTGCTGATTGGTTGAGCCAAGAGCAAATCTCCGACTCAACCAATCAATTTATTGAGTTCGAATTTAGAGATCTGGGGAACAGTTTCCTTTGTTGCAGATATACCTTGATTAAAACGTTCAACTCGCGTCAGACTGTAGTTCTAGAATGTATGTTTTGTTCTTGTAGCAGCTGGTGGAGGAGAGACGAGGTGGGCTCGGTATATTAACATGCGCAGTGTTCATTGTGGGGGAAATAGCTGGATCTGGGGTGCTAGCCCTACCAGCGGCTGTTGAGGGAGCAGGTAATAAGGGGTTGTTATAACGATTTGCATACTATTGTTTTCTTAGCCACAAAGGATAACCAAAAATGATGCTAAGCATTACAATTATTATTACCTGCTGTTGTTTTTTTATCAAGGTAAATTTCTGCAGTTAAGAAATGTTCAAAGTAATCTGCTAACGGAAAAATTCGGATATATTGTTTGCCCATTCAAACATTATTTTATTTAGTTCGGTTATATGGTCGAGTAGGTAAGGCCGCTGACTTGTATACAACTGTAACATGTCATTACTAATGGTCACGGGTTCGAACCCCGCTTATGCCGTGTCTTATTTGTATCAAAATGTTGTCAGTTTCTTACGGAGGTTGGTGCACCAAGTACTGGTTAACAGCTGGAGCCTGCCCAGGAAAGGTGTTGTTAGGTAAACTGCCCGCCGTCGATATAACCCAAAATGGTGCACAGACTCACAACTCGAACAACCAAACAAACATCAAACAGTATTTGCTTGGAAATATGACCACAGTACTGAAATAAATATAAAATTAACACTCATGGGAACTAGAAAACGTGAACTATTGTTCAAAATGACTGTCAGTGTGAATATGCGGAAGCTAATCCGGCTGACGGTAGGTAGGTAGGTGGTTCTACCCGGGTGTGCGTCAGTACTGCAATGTAGTTCCGATAGGCACCCCTGGGTTTCCTCCACTACATGTAGAGTCACCATATAACCTATGCTGTTTGTATCTAAAACAAATAAATAAGCATTCATTCTGTATTCTCTCAGTTTCAATGAACTATCACTCGCCACTCATATAGTAGAGTTCTCACACAACATACACCGAAGCTTATTTATCTGCTGAAATAAGGATGATTGAAATAGAATTGTTCTATAACTTGTGGTCCAACCCATGTGTGTATGTATGTAATATGTGCATTATTGTGTTGTTGTTTTTTAAAAATAATATTTTATTACAAATCAATAGTAAATAGGTCATACACATAAAGATACAACACATAGCATGAAAATACAAATGGTTTGGGCCACAAGTTGTAACTACACTAGATCACGGCCATATTATTGTGTTGCATTTGGCCTGCCTGGTGGTGTTTATTTATACGCATACAGTAAAACCTGTGTTAGTGGTCACCTCTATTAAGCAGCCAACTGTATTAAGCAGTCAACCTGTATTAAGCAGCCAACTTCCAGATTCCCAATATGGTGTTTTATTATATATTGGACCTCTATTAAGCAGCCACCTGTGCTAAATAGCCACTTTATGTGAATCCCGTGGCTGGCTGCTTATGACAGGTTTTCACTGTTTGCAATACTACACGATTAAACTCAACTATTTACACATTTAAAGGTTGGAGCGGACTGATTCTGATGGTTCTGTGTTGCTTAATTTCTGCATATACTGGAAATATTCTGGGAAAAGCTTGGCTTATCGTGCGCAAGCGCAATGTGGAATATCAGACTAGTCATGTGAGATATCCCTATCCCGCTATTGGTCAGGAGGCATATGGTAAATTCGGAAGGTAAGCATTACATCACTGATACCACGGTGTGCATAGCGATGTCGGGAGACTGTAATCTCTTATAAAATTGTAAAGGCTTATACCACAAGAGCCGGTCACGAGGTCTTTAAGAGGACATAGTGAGCTGTATCTACAGTTCAATTATACAGCACATATTGGCCTCTTAATGGCCCTGTGATCGCTCTTGTTGTTTATACGTACATTATACAATAATACCGGACCTGAAAACATACTGAAATTGAAGACTTTACTATGCTTGGTTGCTTTTACTTTAAGGGGCTATGGCTTCTATGAAGTGCCACATATTCCAAACATGTCCCAAATTTGTTTCGTTGGTGCCCTGTTAACCAAAGAATTTAAATTGTTTCTGACTGAAAACCATTGCCCTTTAAATAAATACATATTAACCCTTAATGTGCTTGAAACGAATATATTCGTATGTTTGCAAACAGCATAGAGCCAGATCAGATGGCACTGAACGTGCACAGAACATGCATGCCATCTGAGCAGTCTCTATGATGTTTGCTATTCGGATAGTAGAGCTAAAACACGTGGCTGAATAACAACATAGATCCTGATCAGATTCGGCGTTACGCGGCGTTTTGGATACATGATGTTTGCACATTCCTTCTAATTAATTCAGCATTGTATAGGTTAATTTCGAAACATAAATAGAGCATTGCGCTACACAGTGAGGATTATTTCGTCAGTATACATAATTATTTTACATTTTCAAATAAAAAATACCTTTATCAGTGAAATAAATTATTACACCGATTGAAAGCGTGCACAATCACAATTCTCGTGTAGTATAATTATTATATAAAAGAATTATTGTATTATTTTCCAGGAACTTAGTGTCGTTGTCCATAAACTTTACGCTATTTGGGGTTGGCGTTGTGTTTCTATTATTAGCATCAATCAACATAGCCAATCTGCTACAGTCGTATTGGAGCGATGTTAGCTTTTGCTACATTTGTGTCATGGTCGCTGCCTGCCTAATTCCAATCTCGTGGTTGGGAACTCCAGCAGATTTCTGGTAGGTCTTCTTCAAATCAAACCGGTGCTACAGCCAACATAACAGACCAATAACCTAATAAACTGATAATATACAATTATACATGAATATAAGTATTAGTTCTTGCAACATATATCTTATTTCCTATCAACGTTTTGCTGGTTTACATTTTTCAATATGCTATTTCATGTTTTAAATTGTTGAGGGCCTCATGGTAGATTGACTTAATTATTCAAATGAGTTATCTCGTTAAATAAAATTTAATTATTATTGTTATTTCTTCATGGGGACACTCGTGTAGCAGACAATTGTGTTATTTTTGAAAAATGTCAACGTTACACAGTAGCCGAGTTGCTAAGAGCGTTTACTTCAAATCACTTGCCACTCACCCACTGTAGGTTCGAATCCTTCTGGTATCGAATTATTTTATGCGAGGAATTTATCCAGCTGACTTGAGAATGGTTGGTGGTTGTACCAGGTTACCCGTCCGTGCTTGATATACGGTTGGTAGTGGCAGCCATGGTCTTCCCCCACACCAGTACGAGCTGGAGAGTCGCTATATGATCTAAGCTGTATCCAGCTGACTTGAAAATGGTCGGTGGTTCTATCCGGTTACACGTCCGTGCTTGATATACGGTTGGTAGTGGAAGCCAGGGTCTTCCCCACACCAGTACGAGCTGGAGAGTCGCTATATGATCTAAGCTGTTTGTACATCTTTGAACTCTATAAACAAACACAAAATTAGCGAACAATTTGCTAAATTAATTGCATACATGTATAGTTCCGATTAAATTGAAATGTAGGCCAGTGTGAAGAGTGTATAGTAAATAAAATCACATTTGCAAACAACATAGATCCAGCTCAGCCGATACATAGTACCGCGTCTGATCAGGATCTATGTTGTTTGTTATTCATCCAAATGTTGTAGCCCCTCTATCCGAATAGCAAACAACATAGAGCCTGATCAGACGGCACGTTCTGTGCCGTCTGATCTATCTGGCTCTATGCTATTTACACGTTCTGTGCCCTCTGATATGGCTGTATGCTGTTTGTACGTTCTGTGCCCTCTGATCTGGCTCTATGTTGTTTGCACGTTCTGTGCCGTCTGATCTGGCTGTATGCTGTTTGTACGTTCTGTGCCCTCTGATCTGGCTCTATGTTGTTTGCACGTTCTGTGCCCTCTGATCTGGCTATATGCTGTGTGTACGTTCTGTGCCCTCTGATCTGGCTCTATGTTGTTTGCACGTTCTGTGCCCTCTGATCTGGCTCTATGCTGTTTGTACGTTATGTGCCCTCTGATCTGGCTCTATGCTGTTTACACGTTCTGTGTCGTCTGATCTTGCTCTATGCTGTTTGTACATTATGTGCCATCTGATCTGGCTCTATACAGTTTGCACATTTTGTGTCGTCTGATCTGGCTCTATGCTGTTTGCACGTTATGATCCGTCTGATCTGGCTCTATGCTGCTTGTACTTTCTGTGCCGTCTGATCTGGCTCTATGCAGTTTGCACATTATGTGCCGTCTGATCTGGCTCTATGCTGTGTGCACGTTATGTGCCGTCTGATCTGGCTCTATGTTGTGTGCACGTTCTGTGCCGGCTGATCTATCTTGCTCTATGCTGTTTGCACGTTCTGTGCCGTCTGATCTGGCTATATGTTGTTTGCACGTTATGTGCCGTCTGATCTGGCTATATGCTATTTGCACGTTCTGTGTCGTCTGATCTGGCTCTTCTGCTGTATGCACGTTCTGTGTCGTCTTATATGGCTATAATATGCTGCGTGCACGGTCTGTGCCGTCTGATCTGGCTATATGTTATTTGCACGTTCTATGCCGTCTGATCTGGCTATATGCTATTTGCACGTTCTGTGTCGTCTGCTCTGGCTCTTCTGCTGTATGCACGTTGTGTGCCGTCTTATCTGGCTATATGCTGCGTGCACGGTCTGTGCCGTCTGATCTGGCTCTATGCTGTTTGCACGTTCTATGTCGTCTGATCTGGCTCTTCTGCTGTATGCACGTTCTGTGTCGTCTTATATGGCTATAATATGCTGCGTGCACGGTCTGTGCCGTCTGATCTGGCTATATGTTATTTGCACGTTCTATGCCGTCTGATCTGGCTATATGCTATTTGCACGTTCTGTGTCGTCTGATCTGGCTCTTCTGCTGTATGCACGTTCTGTGCCGTCTTATCTGGCTATATGCTGCGTGCACGGTCTGTGCCGTCTGATCTGGCTCTATGCTGTTTGCACGTTCTATGCCGTCTGATCTGGCTATATGCTGTGTGCACGTTATGCGCCGTCTGATCTGGCTCTATGATGTTTGCAAAAGTGATTTTATCTGCCGCTAGCGTGCAAAGCGATATGTATATATTATATTGCTTCATATTTTTAGGTTTGTTGCTATTGGTGCCACGTGTGCGACTGCAATAGCTTGCTGCATTTTGCTCGGCAATATTATTTATGACGGTGAGAACAGGGTCGGTGCATTGATACACAAGGAAGTAAATTTTATGTCATTGTCCGTGGCATTTGGGACTATTTGCTTCGGATTTGGAGGTCATCCAGCGTTTCCGACGTTCCAGGCAGATATGAAAAAACAAGCGAACTTTGGATGGGCAGTGCTGATTGGATATTTAAGTATGTTTCGTAATCATTATTTGTAGATCCTATCTTAAATTATTGAATGTGTTTTGGTGACTTTCCATATGCCTAGCTATCACGCGGTTTAAAAAAAGAGTCGTATATATCACACTACTTAATTATGCTCAAGACATTCGAACAGTTACGAGATGATCCTCCACTGCGAGTGTTATAAGGTAATATAATTTCGGTATTTTGGTGCATGAATAAACTCGAATAAAATATTTAACACGTTTTTCTTGTGTGTGTGTTTTAAGTTTATTTATCGTCGCTACCGGTTGCCCATATGAGCGACGCCTCCTATAGAGATTAGTCATTTTAGATGTTTGGAGGATAGTGCAATGATACAGAAAGAGACCCATTCCAGAGTCTCCTCTGGTTCTTTTACGTGCACGGTGTAAAGCACCGACACGAGACCTCGGTTTAACGTCCCATCTGAAAGACTGTTAATTTTATTAGGGTCAGACGGGGGATCGAACCTGCGATCCCTGGATTACCAGTCCAGCGTGTTATCACTGGACTACAGATCCGTCTGTGAGTTTCTTGTGATTTAGAGTTTTGTTTTAAGTGACATGCGAGAAATAATGCCAGTGTATATTACATTTTACCGTCAATTTAGTGCACTGTAGTTGAGTAGTGGGCAGATCCTTAAGTTAATATATATATATATATATATAAGTCGACTTATATCCCGCTGATCATGTAGCTTATTTCCAGATTAATTACGTCCCTTGACTAATACCCTGCACGTGATCACTAACAAATCACACGGGAAATCGAAAATCGGCCATCTTGGGAAATTTGTAAACAACGAGCCATTTATTTGCTCAACTAAGATAAGCCATAATTGTGGATATTCATTTAGATTACAGCGGGTAGATCATGAATCCATACTGTTGAAATGTATTGATGTGTTGGTTATCGCCCTTTTCCGCGTTAAAACACTATGTATTCTGTATGAATGTGTACTTGGTGATGTATGTAATTACACGATCGTTCTGTCATCAACATTAAAAGTGTGTGTTTTACGTTTATTTATCGTCGCTACCGGTTGTTCATATGAGTGACGCTTCCTGAAGAGATCAGTCATTTTAGATTTTTGGAGGATAGTGCATTGATACAGACCCACTCCAGATTATCTGCCCTGGTTCGTTTACGAGCACGATGTCAAGCACCGACACGAGACCTCTGTTGAAAGTCCAATATGAAAGACTGTTAATTTTATTAGGGTCAGACAGCGATCGAACCTGCGATCCCTGGATTACAAGTCCAGCGTGTTAACTAACCACTGTACTACAGATCCGTCTGCCAGTCTCTAAAGATGCAAGGGGCGCAATTCATACTCCTTCTTTGACTACGTTAAATCAACAGTTGTCTCCCACTGCCTGTCCTGTTTTAAACTAAAACACTGTCTGTCAATATAATATTTGCATTGGAATATATGTATTATGCTCAGTTACATGACCACCCGATTTTGGGGACGTAGACACTTATTAACTTAATTTTTGAGGCTAAATACTGGCAATCCTGACACAGTTATGGAGATACTGGCAATCCTGACACAGTTATGGAGACACTGGAAATCCTGACACAGCTATAGAGATACTGGCAATCCTGACACAGTTATGGAGACACTGGCAATCCTGACACAGTTATGGAGACACTGGAAATCCTTACACAGTTATGGAGATACTGGCAATCCTGACACAGTTATGGAGATACTGGCAATCCTAACACAGTTATGGAGATACTGGCAATCCTTACACAGTTATGGAGATACTGGCAATCCTGACACAGTTATGGAGACACTGGAAATCCTTACACAGTTATGGAGATACTGGCAATCCTGATACAGTTATGGAGATACTTGCAATCCTGACACAGTTATGGAGACACTGGAAATCCTGACACAGTTATGAAGATACTAGCAATCCTGACACAGTTATGGAGTTACTGGTAATCAGTTATGGAGATACTGGCAATCCTTACACAGTTATGGAGATACTGGAAATCAGTTATGGAGATACTGGCAATCCTTACACAGTTATGGAGATTCTGGCAATCCTTACACAGCTATGGAGACACTGGAAATCCTGACACAGTTATGGAGATACTGGCAATCCTGACACAGTTATGAAGATACTAGCAATCCTGACACAGCTATGGAGATACTGGCAATCCTGACACAGTTATGGAGTTACTGGAAATCAGTTATGGAGATACTGGCAATCCTTACACAGTTATGGAGATACTGGAAATCAGTTATGGAGATACTGGCAATCCTTACACAGTTATGGAGATACTGGAAATCAGTTATGGAGATACTGGCACTCCTTACACAGTTATGGAGATTCTGGCAATCCTTACACAGTTATGGAGACACTGGAAATCCTGACACAGTTATGGAGATACTGGCAATCCTGACACAGTTATGGAGATACTGGCAATCCTGACACAGTTATGGAGATACTGGCAATCCTTATACAGTTATGGAGATACTGGCAATCCTGACACAGTTATGGAGATACTGGCAATCCTGATACAGTTATGGAGATACTGGCAATCCTGACACAGTTATGGAGATACTGGCAATCCTTACACAGTTATGGAGATACTGGCAATCCTGCACAGTTATGGAGATACTGGCAATCCTGACACAGTTATGGAGATACTGGCAATCCTGATACAGTTATGGAGATACTGGCAATCCTGACACAGTTATGGAGATACTGGCAATCCTTACACAGTTATGGAGATACTGGAAATCCTTACACAGTTATGGAGATACTGGCAATCCTGATACAGTTATGGAGATACTGGCAATCCTGACACAGTTATGGAGATACTGGCAATCCTGACACAGTTATGGAGGTACTGGCAATCCTGACACAGTTATGGAGGTACTGGCAATCCTGACACAGTTATGGAGGTACTGGAAATCCTGACACAGTTATGGAGATACTCGAAATCCTGACACAGTTATGGAGATACTGGAAATCCTGATGCAGTTATGGAAATACTGGAAATCCTGACACAGTTATGGAGATACTGGCAATCCTGACACAGTTATGGAGATACTGGCAATCCTGATACATTTATGGGGTTACTGGAAATCCTTACACAGTTATGGAGATACTGGAAATCCTTACACAGTTATGGAGATACTGGCAATCCTGACACAGTTATGGGGTTACTGGAAATCCTTACACAGTTATGGGGTTACTGGAAATCCTGACACAGTTATGGGGTTACTGGAAATCCTTGCACAGTTATGGAGATACTGGAAATCCTTACACAGTTATGGGGTTACTGGAAATCCTTGCACAGTTATGGGGTTACTGGAAATCCTTGCACAGTTATGGGGTTACTGGAAATCCTTGCACAGTTATGGAGATACTGGAAATCCTTACACAGTTATGGGGTTACTGGAAATCCTGACACAGTTATGGGGTTACTGGAAATCCTTACACAGTTATGGAGATACTGGAAATCCTTACACAGTTATGGGGTTACTGGAAATCCTTACACAGTTATGGAGATACTGGCAATCCTGACACAGTTATGGAGATACTGGAAAGCTGATATTTTGAATATTTCTATTTTCAGTTGTGTTGTTGATGTATTTCCCTGTATCGTCGGCCGGGTATTTTGTGTACGGACACGAGATTACTGACAACATCTTAGACATCGTATCTAGGGGACCGGCCCATACTGTCGTCTCAGTTCTTATTATTTGTCATCTGATGCTCGGATTTGTAATAGTGATCAACCCATTTTGCCAAGAAATAGAACATCTTGTACACATACCAACTGGTAAGCATCTATGTTATATTTCCCAGATTATGTGCATTGCGTTTATTTATCGGGCTACCGGTTGCTTCTGGTTGCTGGGCCTCTTGAAGGGATTAGTCATTTTAGATTTCAGGGCGAAGACAAGTGGGAACTGCTTCTGGGGCCGCCACCGACCTGGACAACGGCATGCACAGAGAGTAGCTGTGTGAATGATTCCTTTGTGTGTGTTTCTCGTGTATTTATCCTCGCTACCGGTTGCCCATATGAGCGACGCCTCCTGAAGAAATTAGTAATTTTAGATTTGTGGAGGATAGTGCATTGATACAGACATATACCCATTCCAGAGTATCCTCTGGTTCTTTTACGCGCACGGTGTAAAGCACCAACACGAGACCTCGGTTTAACGTCCCATCTGAAAGACTGTTCATTTTATTAGTGTCAGACGGGGGATCGAACCTGCGATCCCTGGATTACCATTCCAGCGTGTTACCACTGGACTACAGATCCGCCTGTGCGCATCATACAGTCATCATTTGTAGTTTATACCCAATGAGCATCACAGATGGCGATTCGTAAATGATTGTTTTGATTAAATGTGAAAGGTCGTAGCCGAAGCTCGGGTGTGTCTAGATTTGCCTGATGTCTGGTTAGTACTCCTACGTGATTAACTGTCGGCCTCTCTGCATCGAATAAGTACAGTAGTAACGTCATTGTATCCGACCCAGTCTCATTACTGCAACGCTTTATTGTGGAAGTCGTGATAGCGTAGTGGTATAGCAGTGGTAGCTCATTCGCTTCAGGTGCGTACTACCCCGAGTTAGAGCCCCGCTGCAGCCGTTACGAGTGTACACAAGGCATTTAAATTACACGTTGCCTCTTCTATCTCCTTCGAGGAGATGGATTCCATAATGAATGAGGTATCGAGAGCGATTAATATAAGTTGTAAGAACTTGTTTCGCAATCGAGCTAAAATAAATTTGTATTAACTAACTATACATTGATAATGGTCATAAACATTATGTAATATCAATGCGAAGACTTGTCTTATAGTTGCTAGTGCGGAGATCGTGATAGCGCAGTGGTGGAGCTTCAGATGTGAGACCCATAGTTCGCTCCCAGCTGTAGTTGTTACCATTATGCCCACAGGCAAGGCACTTAAATTCCACATTGCCTTTTCTCTCTCCCTCATGGCGATGATTATCATCAGGAATGTGGTCTCGAGAGCGATTAAGCTATGGTGTAAAAACTTGTTTCACAATCGAGCCAACATAAATGTATGTAAACTATACTAGCTACTTAGATCTTCTTTTCTTCAATAATCCATGTATACATATTATGTTATGTCATACCCGGAGTGGTGCGCTATAATTAATGCAGGTTATCCTCCTCGAAATCAAGAGTTTGCGAGTCCGAGCACCGTTACACATACAATGTATGCTATGTGGCGACTATCTAGTTAGTATCTAGTGAGTAAAACCCGGGGTGCTCCTCCGAGCAATATTGCAGACACGGATGGAACCATCGACCTTCCACAAGCCAGCTGGATAGCTTCTTCACGTGAATGAATGTGCATCCCCAGTGGGATTCGAACAGGGTTTCAGTGCCAAGTTCTTTGAAGTCAAACAGTTTTACCCACTCAATCACGGAGATCCCTTAGGAGAGCACTAGGACGTTATATATACGACTGTGTTAGTTTATACAAATTTATTTTAGCTCGATTACGAAACAAGTTCTTTCAACTTATATTAATCACTCTCGATACCTCATTCCTGATGGAATCCATCGCCACGAGGGAGAGAGAAGAGGCAACGTGGAATTTAAATGCCTTGCCTAAGGGCACAAACGTAACGGCTCCAGCGGGGCTTGAACTCCGGACCTTTCGCACCTGAAGCGAACGCTCATCCACTGCACTATCACGACTTCCACACGACTATGTTAATGTTAGCTGTTATTATAACATGCTAGGCCATAGGAAGTATAATACTAAATAAGTAGTTTGCATTTATGTTATTTTAGAGTTTTCTTACAAAAGAATTATATCGAGAACGGCCGTTGTGCTAGCAGTGCTGTTCGTGGCAGAATCAATCCCTCATTTCGGAAGCATACTCGCCCTGGTTGGAGGATCAACAACAACCCTTTTAGCTTACATCCTTCCCTCGCTCTTCTATCTAAAGCTGTGCAGACAGAGACCAACCAATGAAGAACAATGGATTCCAGAGTATGTATAGCTGCTGTCTTTAAGTTGATTTCATACATATTTTGAAGATACCACTACAAGTCAAATCTGCATATTGTTAGATAGATCTAGTATCATTAATTGTCTCATTCCCATTTTCTACTCTGCTAGCCAATTCCATATATCATCATATTCCATTACATATTAAATATAGTTTCTCTATTTTTCAGCTTTTACATTACTATATTATTCCAATGTGCAGTTTCTCACTTATAGTGCTATCTTTTGATTGCATTGATTGTATATATGTTGAGGGCCTCATGGTAGATTAACTTTTGTTAAATGAGTACTCTCGTTAAATAAAGTCTTTATTATTATTATTATTATTATTATTATGCATTATCTACCAACCAATGAGTTACTGCCCCTGAATACTCCCAAAAGTAGATAGGTCCTCTTAGTTTGTTTCCTCTGTTTTTATCGTTGTTTCCTTTGCACAAAATGCTAGTAATATTACACACTTTATCATGTTATAAATACTAAATTATTTAAATATCGACATACTTATATCGTTCAGTATTTCCAATAGATGGTGTAAACGTTTGTTATCAATGAATTATCATTATCACAGCTATCATACAGTAACATCTGATTTTGGAACAACAGTAAAAAAGGATTCCAAATACAAATAAACATTTAACTCGTTCATTATCTGCCAAGGGAGGTAATAGAATAGCCAGCGATGTTGCTCATTTCACTGTTTAATCGCACCCCATCGTATAACATATAGGTGTTCACTTCGTAATCAAGAACTAAGTTGTGTGAATAAAGCCCACCCGAATCACATTGGTGGTGGTGGTGGTGGTGTGTGTGTGTGTGTGCGCGTGCGTGCGTGCGTGCGTGCGTGCGTGCGCGCGCGCGTGTGTTTTACGTTTATTTACCGTCGCTACCGGTTGCCCATATGAGCGACGCCTCCTCAGATTAGTCCTTTTAGATTTGTGGGAGATAGTGCAATGATACAGAGAGAGACCCATTCCAGAATCTCCTCTGGTTCTTTTACGTGCACGGTGTAAAGCACCGACACGAGACCTCGGTTTAAAGTCCCATCTGAAAGACTGTTCATTTTATTAGGGTCAGACGGTGAATCGAACCTGCGATCCCTGGATTACCAGTCCAACGTGTTAACCACTGGACTACAGATCCGTCACAGTGGTGATGTTACGAAGCCAGTCACTTAAATCTACATTTCTTCTTCTCTCCCTCGTGATGATGGATTCCACCAGGAATGAGGTCTCAAGAGCGGCGGTTGGCCTAGTGTTGCAAACACCTGTTTCGCAATTAGGCCAATATAACGTTTTTGTTAGGAAACAGATTTACCAGTTACAGTTAAAATTGCTCAAAAGAAAACATCTATTAAGAAACAACTTGGATTAAGAGACCACTTTTTCAGTTCCGGAACAAATTAGGCTGTACTAAGAGACCATTCCTGTTTAGAGACCGGTTTTTGCCCTTCCCATTTGTGTTCTCTTAATACAAATATGACGGTAGCATTACATATTTATATATGTCTTGGAATTCCTCACAATTAAAGAGTATTACTACACATATTACAACACGTACATGTAATGGAATGAACTATTTTAAAATAACAATGTCAACATTGGATTGTGAAAATACTACTATGTATGCTCAACACAGGAGTGGAAGTCGTGAGAGCGCAGTTGTAGCGCGTTCGCTTTAGGTGCGAAAGATCCTGAGTTCGAGGCCCGTTGGAGCCGTTATGAGTGTGCCCTTAGACAAGGCATTTAATTCCACGTTGCCTCTCCTCTCTCCTCCATGGCGATGGGTTCCATCAGGAATGAGGACTCGAGAGTAATTAATATAAGTTCTAAGAACTTGTTTCACAATCGAGCTAAACTAAATTTGAAATAAACTAACACATTTAGAATGGACATATTATTTGTGTTATGCCTACATCAAAGTTACCATATATAATGTAGTTAGCTTTCTGTCCAATTCCTTATTTCAATTGTTGTAAATAACCATGTACATGATAGAAAATAAATATGTTTAAACCAATGTAGTAATCAAAATGCATTAATAAAGTTCTTAGTAATCAAAATGCATTAATAAAGTTCTTAGTAATCAAAATGCATTAATAAAGTTCTTAGTAATCAAAATGCATTAATAAAGTTCTTAGTAATCAACATGCATTAATAAAGTTCGTAGTAATCAAAATGCATTAATAAAGTTCTTAGTAATCAAAATGCATTAATAAAGTTCTTAGTAATCAAAATGCATTAATAAAGTTCTTAGTAATCAAAATGCATTAATAAAGTTCTTAGTAATCAAAATGCATTAATAAAGTTCTTAGTTAATCAAAATGCATTAATAAAGTTCTTAGTTAATCAAAATGCATTAATAAAGTTCTTAGTAATCAACATGCATTCTTATGTTATTTTCAGACCGCCAATTCCCTTCCATACTAAGGTAATACATTATGAGATCATAGCAGTGGGATGTATAGCAGGGGCTGCATCTACATACTCCGCTCTGTCATCGTTAATCACAGACCATTTCACAGTGCCGTGCTATATTAACCCATACAAAGCCGCTGGACAGTAGATACTCGTTGCAGATGAGTTCGTAGTGTGGTACTACAGCCCGCCTTACACATTCGTTTGCCGTTTGACATTAGATACCTGTATAGCAAAGAAGTGATATAATAGTATGTGCAATATGTGTTAAATCACAGATTGCTAAAGATGTGCATCAAATGAGAATACTCGATGTCGAGTTCATGATTGGAATACTGGTAGAACGTGACACGTTTCTTAGATCATTTCTTAGACATGCACTTGCATCTGTTAGTGTCGACTAGAAGTGCTTATGAATCGAACTAGTTAATAACTGATCGCAAGTGCAATGTGTGAGAGATGATACAGTTATAACAATATATATATATCATCAATTATGTTAATCCTTTGAAGAGAAACAAATTATTTGACAACATGTAGTATTCAGTGACGTTTCTAAAGCATTTGACAAACTGATATAAATGTTATCTACGATCTAGAAAGCAAAGTCGCACCAACGGGTTAGGACATATAGCGATCCTCCGAGCATTGTTTCAGGCACGGACGGACACTCGGAGTCCAACAACCGACCTACGCAAGTCAGATGGATAGCTCCCTCATGTGAACTAACTCGGAACCCCTGCAGCGGCGAGGGGCAAGCGATTTGCAGTTAATGACCTTACCCACTCGATCATTGTCGAATTATACAGATATACCGTATATGTATACGATATCCAATTATTGTACTATAAACCAGTGTCGTATATGCGTACAGTCAGACCATAAACCTCTATAGTACATACGTACGGTCATACCATAAACCACTGTAGTATATACGTACGGTCATACCATAAACCAGTGTCGTATATGCGTACGGTCATACCATAAACCTCTGTAGTATATGCGTACGGTCATACCATAAACCAGTGTCGTATATGCGTACGGTCATACCATAAACCTCTGTAGTATATGTGTACGGTCATACCATAAACCAGTGTCGTATATGCGTACGGTCATACCATAAACCTCTGTAGTATATGCGTACGGTCATACCATAAACCAGTGTCGTATATGCGTACGGTCATACCATAAACCTCTGTAGTATATGCGTACGGTCATACCATAAACCTCTGTAGTACATACGTACGGTCATACCATAAACCTCTGTAGTACATACGTACGGTCATACTATAAACCTCTGTAGTACATACGTACGGTCATACCATAAACCTCTGTAGTACATACGTACGGTCATACCATAAACCTATGTCGTACATACGTACGGTCATACTATAAACCTCTGTAGTACATACGTACGGTCATACCATAAACCTATGTCGTACATACGTACGGTATAACTGTATCAATTTAATATAAGCTTGTATATCATAAGTTTATACGATACAGATATATAAATGACGTTTAAATATACCACATTAATAATATGTGTTTACGTTGTAATGTACACTGTACAGTCAAACCTGTCTTAAGCAGCCAGCCAAGGGAATCACTTGAAAGTTGCTGCTTAGCACGAGTGGCTGCTTAATATACTGCAAAATCATTCATTCTTAATTAGCAATTAGTGATTACTTCTCAATTTTACCATATATTATATAGTCAAGCCTGTCTTGAGCAGCCAGCTAAGGGAATCACAGAAAGTGGTTGCTTAGCACAGGTGGCTGCTTAATACAGATGCTAAATATTGTATTGGGAATCGGGAAACTGGAAGTGTAATACAGGTTGGCTGCTTAATGGAGGTGACCACTAACACAGGTTTGACTGTGTTGTGATTGTGATATGTAAGTGGTATAGTAGTTGTGATATATATATATACTTAAGGACAACTGTTTTACACGGGTATTTTTTATATCAACAATTGAAGCCAATAACAAGCAATACCACACTAAATATTATGTAATCTAACTTGTCAATGTATCATACACATTCTCTGAAAAGTTGGCCAAAATCTAGATACATAATATTTAATGTGGTACTGCTTGTTATTGACTTTAATTGCTGATATAAAAATACCCGTGCAAAAAACTGTTGTCCTTCAGTCGATATATATAAATCTTTGCTGTATGGTTTATTATATGTACGTTGGTGCTCGTCCGTGTCTAAGAAAATGTTCGGTGGTGCACCCTGGGTATTCCTCCACCAATAATAACTGGAGAGTCGCCGTATGACCTAAGCTGTTGGTGCGACTTTAAACCCCCATATCGAGCAAACAAATAAATATGTGTCAAACGGAAAACGAGCCAATATGTGCTTTAGGCAAGTTATTACATGCACTTGACGTTAATCACTCCAACACTGAATGTCACATGTTCCAAGTCCAAATGTCACATGTTCCAAGTCCAACTGTCACATGTTCCAAGTCCAACTGTCTGTGTCACATGTTCCAAGTCCACACGTCACATACATGTTCCAAGTCCACCTGTCACATACATGTTCCAAGTCCAACTGTCACATGTTCCAAGTCCACCTGTCACATACATGTTCCAAGTCCAACTGTCACATACATGTTCCAAGTCCAACTGTCACATGTTCCAAGTCCACCTGTCACATACATGTTCCAAGTCCAACTGTCACATACATGTTCCAAGTCCAACTGTCACATGTTCCAAGTCCACCTGTCACATACATGTTCTAAGTCCAACTGTCACATACATGTTCCAAGTCCAACTGTCACATACATGTTCCAAGTCCAACTGTCACATGTTCCAAGTCCACCTGTCACATACATGTTCCAAGTCCACACGTCACATACATGTTCCAAGTCCACCTGTCACATACATGTTCCAAGTCCACCTGTCACATACATGTTCCAAGTCCAACTGTCACATGTTCCAAGTCCACCTGTCACATACATGTTCCAAGTTCAACTGTCACATGTTCCAAGTCCACCTGTCACATACATGTTCCAAGTCCAACTGTCACATACATGTTCCAAGTCCAACTGTCACATGTTCCAAGTCCACCTGTCACATACATGTTCCAAGTCCAACTGTCACATACATGTTCCAAGTCCAACTGTCACATACATGTTCCAAGTCCAACTGTCACATGTTCCAAGTCCACCTGTCACATACATGTTCCAAGTCCACACGTCACATACATGTTCCAAGTCCACCTGTCACATACATGTTCCAAGTCCACCTGTCACATACATGTTCCAAGTCCAACTGTCACATGTTCCAAGTCCACCTGTCACATACATGTTCCAAGTTCAACTGTCACATGTTCCAAGTCCACCTGTCACATACATGTTCCAAGTCCAACTGTCACATACATGTTCCAAGTCCACCTGTCACATACATGTTCCAAGTCCACTGTCACATACATGTTCCAAGTCCAACTGTCACATGTTCCAAGTCCACCTGTCACATACATGTTCCAAGTCCAACTGTCACATGTTCCAAGTCCACCTGTCACATACATGTTCCAAGTCCAACTGTCACATACATGTTCCAAGTCCAACTGTCACATGTTCCAAGTCCACCTGTCACATACATGTTCCAAGTCCAACTGTCACATGTTCCAAGTCCACCTGTCACATACATGTTCCAAGTCCAACTGTCACATGTTCCAAGTCCACCTGTCACATACATGTTCCAATCCACCTGTCACATACATGTTCCAAGTCCAACTGTCACATGTTCCAAGTCCACCTGTCACATACATGTTCCAAGTCCAACTGTCACATGTTCCAAGTCCACCTGTCACATACATGTTCCAAGTCCAACTGTCACATACATGTTCCAAGTCCAACTGCCACATGTTCCAAGTCCAACTGTCACATGTTTCAAGTCCAACTGTCATATACATATTCCAAGTCCAACTGTCACATACATGTTCCAAGTCCAACTGTCACATGTTCCAAGTCCACCTGTCACATACATGTTCCAAGTTCAACTGTCACATGTTCCAAGTCCACCTGTCACATACATGTTCCAAGTCCAACTGTCACATACATGTTCCAAGTCCAACTGTCACATGTTCCAAGTCCACCTGTCACATACATGTTCCAAGTCCAACTGTCACATGTTCCAAGTCCACCTGTCACATACATGTTCCAAGTCCAACTGTCACATACATGTTCCAAGTCCAACTGCCACATGTTCCAAGTCCAACTGTCACATGTTTCAAGTCCAACTGTCATATACATATTCCAAGTCCAACTGTCACATACATGTTCCAAGTCCAACTGTCACATGTTCCAAGTCCACCTGTCACATACATGTTCCAAGTTCAACTGTCACATGTTCCAAGTCCACCTGTCACATACATGTTCCAAGTCCAACTGTCACATACATGTTCCAAGTCCAACTGTCACATGTTCCAAGTCCACCTGTCACATACATGTTCCAAGTCCACCTGTCACATACATGTTCCAAGTCCACCTGTCACATACATGTTCCAAGTCCACCTGTCACATACATGTTCCAAGTCCACCTGTCACATACATGTTCCAAGTCCAACTGTCACATGTTCCAAGTCCACCTGTCACATACATGTTCCAAGTCCACCTGTCACATACATGTTCCAAGTCCAACTGCCACATGTTCCAAGTCCAACTGTCACATGTTTCAAGTCCAACTGTCATATACATATTCCAAGTCCAACTGTCACATACATGTTCCAAGTCCAACTGTCACATGTTCCAAGTCCAACGGTCACATGTTCCAAGTCCAACTGTCACATGTTCCAATTACAGCTGTCATATACATATTCCAAGTCCAACTGTCACATGTTCCAAGTCCAACTGCCACATGTTCCAAGTCCAACTGTCACATGTTCCAAGTCCAACTGTCAAATACATGTTCCAAGTCCAACTGTCACATACATGTTCCAAGTCCAACTGTCAACTACATGTTCCAAGTCCAACTGTCAACTACATGTTCCAAGTCCAACTGTCACATGTTCCAAGTCCAACTGTCACATGTTCCAAGTCCAACTGTCACATGTTCCAAGTCCAACTGTCATATACATATTCCAAGTCCAACTGTCACATACATGTTCCAAGTCCAACTGACACATGTTCCAAGTCCAACTGTCACATGTTCCAAGTCCAACTGTTATATTCATATTCCAAGTCTAGCTGTCACATGTTCCCAGTCTAACTGTCACATGTTCCAAGTCCAACTGTGACATGTTCCAAGTCCAACTGTCATATGTTCCAAGTCTAACTGTCACATGTTCCAAGTCCAACTGTCACATGTTTCAAGTTCAACTGTCACATTTTCCAAGTCCAACTGTCACATGTTCCAAGTCTAACTGTCACATGTTTCAAGTCCAACTGTCAAATACATGTTCCAAGTCCAACTGTCACATTTTCCAAGTCCAACTGTCGCATGTTCCAAGTCCAAATGTCACATGTTCCCAGTCCAACAGTCGCATGTTCCAAGTCCAACTGTCACATGTTCCAAGTCTAACTGTCACATGTTTCAAGTCCAACTGTCAAATACATGTTCCAAGTCCAACTGTCACATGTTCCAAGTCCAACTGTCGCATGTTCCAAGTCCAACTGTCACATGTTCCAAGTTCAACAGTCGCATGTTCCAAGTCCAACTGTCACATGATCCAAGTCCAACTGTCGCATGTTCCAAGTCCAACTGTCACATGTTCCCAGTCCAACTGTCACATATTGCAAGTCCAACGGTTTAAGTGTTGTAACCATAAAGGACGTTATAAACATAAGACAGTGGATGGAACACGTATCACTCAGGCGTGCTTTGACAGTTATGTTCCAAGTCCAACGGTTTAAGTGCTGTAACCATAAAGGACGTTATAAACATAAGACAGTGGATGGAACACGTATCACTCAGGCGTGCTTTGACAGTTATGTGAGAAGAGCTAATGGTATGAAACCGAAATATAAAGCAAGCAAGTGTTATTTTTTAAGTATTTATACGCTACTCTCTGTAGCAAACCATGGCATTAACACATCGATAAGGTTGATATGGTGGCGGCGTTCCTTACATTATTTATTTATCCACCTATGCTTCACGCTTCGGTATCTTTTATTTAAAGCTGCGTCACACTTTTCAATACCAAATATTGAAACTGCCTCTGTGGCTGTACTGTAAGCGTCTGATATTTATCAATGATATTTATCCCAAAACACTATTAGCAAAATAGGTCTGTTTGGGGTGGGGGGTAAGTGGCACCTACAGCTACCATATTCTGAGTCGCCATTGATATTATGCTGATATTATGTATTTGCTATAGAATATGATGCTTTTGCAGTTCATTATGTGTATGAGCCTATGTTGCTGAGGTCACGTGGGGACTCACCAGCTATTAATGGTGGAAGCGATTTATTTCAATAAGAACTATCCTGTCACAATTTGACAATATATCTGATGATAAAAAAGTATGCACTTTATTTTCAAACCTTGACATAGCAAAGTTTACAGCCAAAACCTGTTTTAATATTTTAAACACCACCGACTTTTAATTTACTGTAGATAGAATAATTGTCCTATTAAGATATTGGTATTATGTATTTTATATTATCATATGCTATCCTATAGTAAGACGGTACTTGGAATCAGTTTATATCAAATGTGAGGTGATAAATAGAGGATCTTACATGAGTGGCTTTCCATATTGAATTTATTAAACGAGTTGAATAAAATAATAACATGCGAGGCTCTGAATTTATTAAACGAGTTGAATAAAATGATAAAATGCGAGGCTCAGCCGAGCATTTTATCATTTTTATTCAACTCGTTTAATAAATTCAATATGGAAAGACACGAATGTAAGATTCTTTTTATCACATAAACCAAATACACAGTAAAAGTGTGTCACGATTTAACACACTTCCCCTTTAGCAAATGAAAGCCAGAGTAGTACTGCGGTTTCTACTTAATGGGCCAAGAAAATAGTGCGACACTAAATACTCCAATTTTTTTATTTTCTTCCTTTGTTAACAGTTTTTAAACTATCACAACATATCATGTGCAACAATTCAATATTAAACACTTTTAAATTATTTTCAAACAGTCTTTTTTAACAAATACAAATACAAAATGTACACGATGTTTTGGCAAATGACATCACAATCAAAGTTACCCAGCGCGTGCTAGTTGATGTAAACATGTATGTCACTGCGAA
Source organism: Archivesica marissinica (assembly GCA_014843695.1). Lineage (NCBI taxonomy): Eukaryota > Metazoa > Mollusca > Bivalvia > Venerida > Vesicomyidae > Archivesica > Archivesica marissinica. The sequence goes on from CM026387.1 coordinate 56,663,651, forward strand.
TCGCTACGTGATTCGCCCACGCATTTGCCTCATTTGCATATTTAATACACTAGTGTAATGCCGAATTTATGACATGGCTTTATTAAACTCCCGCGCCGTAGTTTATGTGATACAGTTATTTTAAAATGTTTTAGTAAGTATATATATATAAAGGTGTAAAAACCTGGGTACACATTTTTGGACTTTCAGAATCTTTTTCCTGTAGTCTTAGACCAGTTTTTATTTTCCTCTGGTTATAAAGATACTATAACTTCAAGATCAATTCACAATAATTATCATCTTTCATTTGAACAACTACTAAGCTATGACTTGCACATACATTAGATTGCTCTGTGTGCCCTGTCATACTAACTATGTCGTACTGGCTGTGGTTCTTCCGCTATGTGACGTTCTTGCCGCATTGTTGGTTGTCATATAACACAGCTCATGTGATTCATGTCATATATTTTACAGTCTCTTATATTTCTGTTTAGAAAAGTGTATGCACTTTATATATGTTTTATACTAAATGTTTTATATAATGTGGTACGTACGTGTGAAGAGACGAAAATATACTATTTTACTTGACTTTTAATGGATTGATATAAGATATAACTATGTTCCGAGAATATATATATTTATACCCGGGGTGGCAAGGAGATGGGGTGGGGGGGGGGGAGATAAAGCTTGAGCTTCCAACATTTTTGTTTATTCTTCAATACCTTTCATGCTTATAGAATAATTAATTACATGACGTACATACTGAACTCGGAGTGTTCCACGATGCATCGGTTGGTGCCAAAATGATGGCCATAGGTTAACACAAACTGGGAGCAATGTTGACCAAGTGTGATAGGGGTTAGATGACGATATGAAACTGTTTGTATTGTATGGTTTATAGTTCGCTCCAAATGTTATACAACTCCAGATGACCGAGTGTATGCGGTAGCATAGCTGTCTTTACGGGCACTGTAGGTACACATTGTCTTCAAAAATTGAAAATGTCAAGAATGAACTTAGGGTAATTTCTAGGGAATGGAGTTAATTCTTTTATTACCTCCATATAAATGAAGGGCACAAGTGAACATGCATAATATACAATTACACGTTTTACATGGACACATATAAACATACATATATACAAATTAGTACAAGTGTACAGTACTGGTCATAAGAACTGACATAACCATGCAGTTATTAATTAGTGTATACCGATCATCATAACTTGCCGAAACGAAATGCAAGTGAAAAAGGATTAAACCCAAGGCTTTGTCTTTCAATGCACGATTTATAGCAGACCAACCTGTTTATAAAAATACGTTTCGAGAGGTATTGGCAGGGGAGTCGGGCATGCTGACCCAGAAACTTGAGTTTCTTGTAATTTATTTCCGTTTCAATCGGAACAAGGCCCAGACAGCTGAGTGACGCCTGATGTAAAGTGAACAACTATTAGTGAACAACTATTAGTGAACAACGGTAAGCGTTGAATATATGTTATGCATACTCTATGTTCACGTTCGATTTCAAGGATATTGGCGGATGTAAGATAGCTCCACAGTTCACACCCATATAGGGATGTCGGCAATACTACTGTCCTATACAGTTTTGTGAGACTGAATATGTTTAGGTTCCCAGATCCAACACCACTATTGGAAATGTTAAGCAGGGTACCTCGGAGTTTGATACTTGCCGAGTGAATATTGTCATTTAATGAGCAGTACTTGTTACAAATAATCCCCAGGTGAGTATATTGGATGTCTTCAGTGATAGTTTGATCACCAAGTTTCCATAACCTATCAGATTGATCAAACTCATGCTTTGTTTCATTGTACACAACGACAGAGCATTTCTTGGTATTGTATTCAAACCTCCATTTTAATGAATATTCATAACATATGTGTAACATCTGATCTAGTCCGTACTTGGACATGGAGAATAGAATCATGTCATCAGCAACTGTTGGACTACAAATGTTAAAATTATATATACAAACGCCTAACTTAGAGTTTTCTAACTCCTGTATTAGGCCATTTATGTAAAGTAAAAAAGGAGAGGGGAACTCTTCCCTCCCTGTCTGGTACCCTGCCTAACGGTGTGAATGACTGATTGTGGACACAACTATTCGACATGTTACTATAGAGGGCTACAAAGGATTTGAATGTGAGATGGTCTAGCCCACACGCCTCTAGTTTATAAATTAGGCCATTATGCCAGACACGGTCAAATGCCTGGCGACAATCTAAGTAACAAATGAAGGCCTTGCTGTGGCGTTCTTTTGCAAATAATATTGACTCCCTTAAAGAAAACGATGTCATTATGCAACCTAGTTGTTGTTGGAAACCACCTTGCTGAGGACTTAGATCATGTAAAGATCACTTATTGTAGAGGTCAGTGTAATAGCGCAGTAATTATGTGGATCATGTTTACTTTTACGACCGCCCTTGTATAGCGTCACAATTACGCCCCGGTTCATGTCTGGGGGTACATAACTAATTTGTAGCATTGCCGAGTACAGACGTGCTAGCACTAATATTAAGGTGCTACCACCATGAATCAAATGCTCATAGAAAACATTATCATAACCGGACATTTCACCTTTTTTGCATTTTCGCAATAGGTCGGCTAAAAGATCTGGTGAAATTGACGTATTAAGATATACATTGCTTGTGGCACTATTTATAGGGGACTGTAAGCTATGGACCGTTTCATCAACAGTATTTGTCCATGCTGAATTGCAATTCGCATTTTCATCAGGAGTATAATTATAAGTCTGCGAAATATTGTTTCCACTGGTCTGTGATGGATAACGCATCGCGGTACATGACATTGCCTAACTTAATTACACAGCCAGCTTTATTGCAACCTTTGCGTTTCCTATTAATTACGCGCCAACATTGCTTCTGGTCAACTTCACCAAATTTATCTAGCTCATCGTCTTGATCCCGCATGAAAGTTTCGACGATGGGTCTATGCGCGTTTTGCGTCTTTATAATTGCAGTAAGATTGGCTAAAGCTTCGGACAACCATATTATGACATAAACGACTCATATTGTTGCGCAGAAGTTTTGAGTCCAGTAAGGCTTTAAGAAATGCTTAAATGTTCGTTTACGTATAGATGCTGCTGATGCTTCCGGAACAGCAGTAACGATAGTGGTGTATATGCTGTCGATATCATTCGGCGATGAGATCGGTTGAAATCTAGTCCTCAGCAGGCACTCTGACTGGCGCAATGTATTTCCATAGCAATTATAGCCTCAGAAAGACCTCTGAAATGTCATCGTCGTAATACCAGCATGACATGTTTATGTGGGATAATACAGTTTCCGTACATATCATGATTTTCGCACTCACTAGACAGTGCCAGACAGATCCTCACTTTTGTCTGATGCATAGATGGGATTAGGCGGGTTTCCATTGGTCAATGCCTTTTCGATCGTGATTACGCCATTTGTATCAAGAAAGGTTTCTACTGAAGTCAGTCGTTAGTTCATCTCCTCAAGTCTGCTACAATTAGAATCGACGCGCGATACTGTAGTTGGCTCGGTGAGTAGGCCTACTGCTAATTGTTTACTTAGGATTTGAAATCATCACGAGTTTGAGACAAACATTTGGAAACATCTTCTGTAATCCCACGGACAGTTAACGTTACTGTTGTGTACATGTACTCATCCGAACGAAGTTTATCGACCACAGCTTGTGCTTGTTTTGCAGTATAGACAGACTACCGTTGTGATGCCGTGATACGTCATTGCGATCTGTATATACACGCTGTGAAGCTGACGATTTCCCACGGGAGTTACTAATTATGTCTTTGGTGGTCGAATATTCCTCCCCCTCAATAACGGAAATCAATGCATGAATAGCATTCGAAAGTTTCACGGATACCGGATCTCCTTTTCTAGTGAATACTCTCCTCTTCAGATATATGTCTAAATCAAACGGAATGTCTTCGTTCACAGACGAATCTGTATTCCAGTGGTAACACGCTGGACTGATAATCCAGGGGTCGCAGGTCTGACCTTAATAAAATTAACAGTCTTTCAGATTGGACGTTAAACCGAGGTCTCGTGTCGTGCACGTAAAAGAACCAGAGGAGACTCTGGAATGGGTCTCGCTCTGTATCATTGCACTATCCTCCAATATCTAAAATGACTAATATCTTCAGGAGGCGTCGCTCATATGGGCAACCGGTAGCGACGATAAATAAACGTAACACACACACACAAGTCTTCGTTCGATTTTACTGATTCAAACAGTAAACCACGCCTGTTATCTAGCGATTGCTCGCATGAATTATATTCACTTATTATTATATTAACAAACAAACTTCCAGGAAGTCCCCTGAATAGTTCAATAAGTCTGTTGTATTCAGTAAAGTCACCGTTTACTGCACCCATTATGTCGCTTGCACTATTGTGAAGATTCAGACTCGTTGGGTATGTATGTAATTTCACCTCTGTATTGTCACTCAGCAGCATTGGTTCGAGTTCGCGATGCTTCGTTGATAAGAGTATGTCACAATTCTCCATATTGAATAAGGTTGATGCATGTACTTATAATCCGTATTGTCGAGCAATCAATGACATATGCGCTTTCATCCACGCCAACGAGAGTATTTTAATTACGTTGCTAAAACTAGCTTCGCAATCGTTGTGAAATAAATATAGCTTAAACTTTTTCTTAAACACAAGATGGTAACTGTTTTAGTCATGACAATTGTACAAGACCTATTATTGTTTTAACTATATATGTATATACAAGCCTGCATTTCAAACCTAGCTTGTTAATTTCATGGATCCTGCTCAACCTGACCCAGTTGATCGAGAATATATATACTAATATTAATGCATATATAAGTTTCACTATACTAGAGGACATAGAAAACACATACTTCGGATAAGTGTGTTTTTGCATGAAAAACAATAAGTATATAAATACATTGTTTTAAACATTTTGGAATAATTTTAGTTGTTCAGTTTGTGTTTTGTAATAAAGATGTGATATATCTTTGATGGAATCCTTTGTATTTGGTTTTCATGTAATAATAATGATATAATATAGGTGTGCGTTTTCTACGTCCTCTAGTATATAATGTAGGTGTGCGTTTTCTACGTCCTCTAGTATATAATGTAGGTGTGCGTTTTCTACGTCCTCTAGTATATAATGTAGGTGTGCGTTTTCTATGTCCTCTAGTATATAATGTAGGTGTGCGTTTTCTATGTCCTCTAGTATATAATGTAGGTGTGCGTTTTCTATGTCCTCTAGTATATAATGTAGGTGTGCGTTTTCTATGTCCTCTAGTATATAATGTAGGTGTGCGTTTTCTATGTCCTCTAGTATATAATGTAGGTGTGCGTTTTCTATGTCCTCTAGTATATAATGTAGGTGTGCGTTTTCTATGTCCTCTAGTATATAATGTAGGTGTGCGTTTTCTATGTCCTCTAGTATATAATGTAGGTGTGCGTTTTTTATGTCCTCTAGTATATAATGTAGGTGTGCGTTTTCTATGTCCTCTAGTATATAATGTAGGTGTGCGTTTTCTATGTCCTCTAGTATATAATGTAGGTGTGCGTTTTCTATGTCCTCTAGTATATAATGTAGGTGTGCGTTTTCTATGTCCTCTAGTATATAATGTAGGTGTGCGTTTTCTATGTCCTCTAGTATATAATGTAGGTGTGCGTTTTCTATGTCCTCTAGTATATAATGTAGGTGTGCGTTTTCTATGTCCTCTAGTATATAATGTAGGTGTGCGTTTTCTATGTCCTCTAGTATATAATGTAGGTGTGCGTTTTCTATGTCCTCTAGTATATAATGTAGGTGTGCGTTTTCTATGTCCTCTAGTATATAATGTAGGTGCGCGTTTTCCATGTCCTCTAGTATATAATGTAGGTGTGCGTTTTCTATGTCCTCTAGTATATAATGTAGGTGTGCGTTTTCTATGTCCTCTAGTATATAATGTAGGTGTGCGTTTTCTATGTCCTAGTATAGTATGTTTGATTATATCGGTGTTGGTTCGTTCTCATACTGAAAACCAATGTGTACAGGTTCACTTCCGGTGGGACCGTTCATCCTGGACGTCGAGATTTACCGGAGATAATTGCACATCATGACTGTATCGTTAGAAATGAGGTAATACATCAACTAGATGTATCATTTGAACGTATGTAGTACATGTAATACATGTTCCAAGTATCGTTAGAATTCTAAACACGAAATAAACTAAATATAAATACTTTTTGGAATAAAACGGACACATCATAGAAAATCTGTATCTGTTGTAGCGGACTTAGTTATTGATGCATAGTTGTACGTCCTATATGAATAGTTCATGACGTGTAGCATATTATGATGCATAGTTGTACGTCCTATATGAATAGTTCATGACGTGTAGTATATTATAATGCATAGTTGTACGTCCTATATGAATAGTTCATGACCTGTAGTATATTATAATGCATTGTTTTTATGCCGCAAAAGAATGGTTTCATGTAGAGCATTTTGTTTAGACTTTATTTATTTTACCACGATTGCGAAGCAAGTTCTAACAACTTATATTAATCACTCTCGTTTGCGCGGATGAAAGCGTTTATGTGGTCATTTGTGTGAGAGGAAACCGGAGTACCCGGAGAAACCCCACCTGTCTGATATGGCGACCAACGTACCATCTCACATACTTCTCGGTCCGAGGATCGAACCCGGGTTGCATTGGTGAGAAGCAAGCGCGCTAACAACTGCGCTAATCGGACAGCCATCAATGTGCGAGAGACAAGCTTTCCAGCTCTGTGATAAAATCACAGATCTGACCTACCGTATGTTATTATCGTGAGATTGTCATTCATTTTGTGACCGCTGACGAATTAACGAATTCGTTATAAGTAACTGGACTTAAAGACATATAACCCTAATAACACCGTAATTGAAATGGGATAAATGCATCTCGTAGTGTATATTATTCATTTCACGCGTTTCGATAGTAGAGCGTGAAATATTTGTCTTTCGCGTAGCGGTACCCTAAAGTGATAGTGTGTATAAGATTATATATTGAGACGTGTATGTAGAACTGGTCATTCTACCGAACGACTTCTAACAAGTTATAATTTCATGTTATGAATATTAAGGCATTTCACAATTAAATACTGTCTTTATGATACAATTAGTACATGTAATGATATTGTATATCTGCAAGAGAACGTGGACCCATACTGCTCTACAATCCGACAATCCGGTCACTTTCTGTACAAGTGGTCATGTAGACATGGGTTACAGGTTTCCAGAGTAAATTCTCTGGTTTTTCCTGGGCGAAGTCGGTTTGTAATTTTTGATCAATTGACTAAAACAAAACAAAACATTGCGCAGATATATAATGCTTAAGACGTAATTATACGGTAATATCAATAGTGATATGTAAATACACTTGAATGCTGATATTATTGTTGATACAGTCGACCTTGTGGATATATATATATGTAAATATGTAAGCATATGTGTAGCCAGGTTGCCGAAATAAACGTAGCTCGTTTTGGTACAGCATACAGTTGTTGCTTGTTTATTGGTATACATCAGTTTAGAGAGAGTATAGCAAAGACGTATGTATGTATATCATCATGCAATATTTAGCGTTGCTGTTATTGGTTCACCCCAATACATACACTGAACCGAATTTCTAAACGTCCACCTAATAAATTGTGAGTTTAGGGTAACGGGTCTGTGTATTAGTCCAAATGTTGGTAGTCTATTGTTATCCACCATACTCTATCAATGTACACTAAGAAAACACCAATTTATTGTCATGGCTGACCAAGCGGAACGGAAGGTTGGAATCCTAAGAGTTGGCATGAGGACCATGTGCAACGGCATGGTGAGTGCTCAATTTGATTGCAATTTATTCTATGTGCGACCCGTAACCGAAAAAACAGAAAATATGGCGAGAATGACAATTGAGGAAAGCGGGAGAGCCGTCGGTATGCTTGATACAGGCACTTCTATCAGACAGGTATGTTCAGCGTTGTAATTAAATTCGATATTTCAAGTACATTTTGTAATGAATCATACAATGTCATATTTTAATATCATTCTAAATCATTTCCATCGTGTTTCCAGGTTGCACGACTTTTCAACAGACGGCATTCTACTATGGTCTTTACTTGTTGATTGTCTTCAACTGTTATACAACATCAGGTGGACGTTTAGAAATTCGGTTCAGTGTATGGGTGACACATTTCAGTAATTGGATAGTGTCCCATTAGCTCATACACACATTGAACCGATGCATCTTGTGATATACACATTTATTTTAGCTCGATTGTGAAACAAGTTATTTCAACTTATATGAATCACTCTCGAGACCTCATTCCTGATGGAATCCATCGCCACGAGGGAGAGAGAAGAGACAACGTGGAATTTAAATGCCTTGCCTAAGGACACAATCGTAACGACTCCAGCGGGGCTCGAACTCCAGACCTTTCGCACCTGAAGCTAACACGCACCCACTGCGCTATCACGACACGTGTTTGTCGATATTGTTCTAATCAAATAAATACCGTTTACCGGGAGTTTGGGTTGCTAGAAGGATCTACCGTCTACATGGAGGTAGAGGAGAGATGCACTGACCGTGTGACCCCACTGAAGGCGTGGAGAAAGTAGGTTTTGCTCTCAAGCAGACACTACTCTGATGACGTGTTACTGTAGAACCAGAAACTGTTTGCATTTCTTATTGTGATTGTGCATCATTTGTTGTCATTTGTGGTGCATCTGTGTAGCATTTGTGATCATTTAAAGAATATATCGTGACTTTATCTCGGTACTACTTGCTCCAGCGCATTGATGAGTAAACAGCCATATATGACAGCTAGGATCCCTACGCGTTCTATTTTTGAATCGGTGTTTGTATACATTGGGAAATGGTGAACAACTTCCATGGTGATGCCATGATTTACAGGTGTCTAATTTCAAGTAGAAGCGCTGGTGTTTACAGAATGCATGCTTTCGTTAAAAGTGGATTCTTATTTTATATTATATACACATTTATTTTAGCTCGATTGGGAAACAAGTTCTTATAACTTATATAGAAGCCCCACTGGAGCCGTTACGATTGTGCCCTTAGGCAATGCATTTAAATTCCACATTGCCTCTTCTCTCTCCCTCGTGGCGATGGATTCCATCAGGAATGAGGTCTCGAGAGTGATTTATATAAGTTGAAATAACTTGTTTCGCAATCGAGCTAAAATAAATTTGTATAAACTAAACTATAACTTATATTAATCACTCTCGAGACCTCATTCCTGATGGAATCCATCACCACGAGGGAGAGAGAAGAGGCAAGGTGGAAATTAAATGCCTTGCCTAAGGGCACAATCGTAACGGCTCCAGCGGGGCTCGAACTCCGGACCTTTCGCACCTGAAGCGAACGTGCATCCACTGCGCTATCACGACTTACACAAAGTGGATTCTTGCTTGGAACTGAGAATTTGACTGACAGTTCATCGAGTTACCATAACATGAACACAGAGAATAATACAGTTGTGTTCATCCTGACGCAAAGAAATGAAAACGAGGCACAGTGGGGTTTCCATGTATATGTGTAATTACGATTTTGGCTCAGTTTGTAGCAGAAAATCTGCAGCAGAATGTAATAACACATCGTTGGAAAGCCTTTGTTAAAATCGAATCGAAAGAAAAATGGTTGCCATTTTTAATATGTTTACAGAAATCTAAGCAGCCATGCTCGCGCACCCGCAAGCCTGTCTTCTACATGAAAAACAGCAATCGTTGTCGTCTGTCTATCTTCCTTAGATGTCGTCTCCCAATCTTCCTCCTATATTGACAGAATTGACCAAACAGTAGGAGTTTCCTTTTATCTATCAGTTGGACTATTTGATATATACCGAGACAACTTAATGCGATATCTGTTCTAGAAGATGGTGGGCTAGATTGAATATGTTTGATACATTGTCTATGCAATTTACGCATGGGGAATAACTGGGTATCGGCGACACCGTTCCATAATTCGCTCCCATACAAATTGTGGCAGTACAATGGGTTCATATATTATTTTACAATTACAGGATGCAAACCATTTCTATAAATACCACAGTCTACAATGCTGATATAAGATTTACGCAACCGATCACAGCTTGTAGCTATCTTTACACTTAAAAATAGGTGTTGATTACATTGGACGCCTAACTGTTGGTTTCATGAATGGTTTCGTCACCCAGCTTCCATGATCTCTCTTGTAATCTGTGTGGCATTGAATACAACAGTATTGCATTTGGTAGCGTTGTAGAGATAACGTTCACGTTTAGAGTTTGCATAATACAAGTTGATTAACGCATCTAGGCCCTGCTTAACGTTTGATAGTATAACCATATCACCGGCGGATGTAGGGCATCCGCACCACACGTCTCCAATTCTCAAACAATGTGGGTTACTTTCTACTTCGTTCATTAGTTCGTTGATGAAAACAAGGTAGAGGAACGGGCTCATACATTGACCATGGCGGGTTCCCTGCAGAATAGGGAACCATTCCGTTCTCTTTGCCTAGGAGTATTCGTGGTAAGTGTAGTTTATATTGGCAACACGTTCAGTTCAACAGTTTTGTAATATTGGCAGCTTCTTTCGGTGGTTGTCCTATATCAACCATAACGTGTGTATACAAGTTCGTGTTGCTGATGAACACAAGCCGGTACTCGAGCGTGTTTAACCCATCCCTGTGATAACGTTTTCTAACAGTTTTCAGCAGGTATGCTCTGAAATAAAATTAAAATGTTTACACTATTATTATATAACAATATTAGTATTACTTTAGTTCATGTGTAAACTATTCTTTAGTTCATGTGTAAACTATACTTTATTTTATGTGTAAACTATACGTTATTTTATGTGTAAACTATACTCCAGTGTCATATACTTTATATCATGTGCAAACAATATTAATATCATGTGTAAACTATACTTTATTTTATGTGTAAACTATACTTAATATCATATATAAACTATACTTTATTTTATGTGTAAACTATACTTTATTTCATGTGTAAACTATACTCCAGTGTCATATACTTTATATCATGTGTAAACTATTCTTCATTTCATGTGTAAACTATACTTTATTTTATGTGTAAACTATACTCCAGTGTCATATACTTTATATCATGTGTAAACTATACTATATTTCATGTGTAAACTATACTTTATATCATGTGTAAACTATACTCCAGTGTAATATACTTTATATCATGTGTAAACTATACTTTATTTCATGTGTAAACTATACTTTATTTCATGTGTAAACTATACTTTATTTCATGTGTAACATTTTCTTCATTTCATGTGTAAACTATACTTTATTTCATGTGTAAACTATTCTTTATTTCATGTGTAAACTATTCTTTATTTCATGTGTAAACTATACTCCATTGTCATATACTTTATAGCATGTGTAAACTATATTCCAGTGTCATATACTTTATTTCATTGTAAACTATACATTATTTCATATGTAAACTATACTTTATATCATGGGTAAACTTTACTCCAATGTCATATACTTTATATCATGTGTAATCTATACATTATTGCATGTGTAAACTATACTTTATTTCATGTGTAAACTATTCTTTATTTCATGTGTAAACTTTACTCCAATGCCATATACTTCATATCATGTGTAAACTATACTTTATTTCATGTCTAAACTATACTTTATTTCATGTCTAAACTATACTTTATTTCATGTCTAAACTATACTTTATTTCATGTCTAAACTATACTTTATTTCATGTGTAGACTATACTTTACTGTCACATATATGTAAGTACCATAGTGTAATTAAGTAATACAAGTATTGTTGTCGTGTTTTCTGAAAAAGGTCACAGTTCATAAAATCGGACCTACTTTCCAAAGGTTACGAACATTATATTACCTAGTTAATATAAATATGCATACAATTGGTCCGCAATGCAAATGTTAAGTGCTTCGGTACTGCTATGAAATGCTACAGTGGAATTTATAAAGGTCATCTATTCACATGGTAAAGGGTGTGGATCTGTGACCGACCTTTACGGTAGGTTAGAATCCCAGCGGAGTGATTTTTTCATGCGAGGAAGCTACCCAGCTGGCTTGCGGGGGTCAGTGGTTCTACGCGGGTGTCCGTCCGAGCTTGAAACACTGCTTGGAGGCACCCGTGGTTTCCTCCACTAACGGGAAATCGTCATATGACCAAAGCTGACGGAGCGATTTTAATTTTAAAAAAACACAATCGGATCTAATTTGTGTTGAGATGTCACATACTATAGACTCCGTGCATGAGTAATTGGAGAGTTGAACACTGGTAGTTATTTATAATAGTCTTGCTAGCACCTCGGGTTTGATGCGCCCAGCTGTAGCCGTTATGAGTGTCCCCTTAATCAACTTAAATTCTTCTCTCTCCCTCATGACGATGGATTCAATCAGGAATGAGCTATCGCGAGCGAATAAACTAATTTTGTAAGAATTTGTTTCGCAATCGAGCTAAAATGAAAGTCTAAGCTACCTCATCTTGACCGGAGACGTCTCCCTGTTCTCGTGTTTTATCATTGTATATCTCCCAATGTTTGCTGGGGGTCTCTCAATCTTCAAATTCGATGTTTTCAGTCTGTAACGAACATAAAAGCAAGTCATATATAGTATATATATGTAGTATTATGACAAGTAGTAATTATCTCAACATAGTCTCTGTTCCGAACGTACTCTTGTCTATTAATCGTACCGCCGCAGAGTGCAGCATTTCCGCTCTGACTGACGTAACATAGAATATAAAAGCAAGTCATATATAGTATATATTAGCTCAACATAGTCTTCCCGTGGAAGTCGTGATAGCGCAGTGGTAGCGCGTTCCCTTCAAGTGCAAAAGGTCCGGAGTTCGATCCCCGCTGGAGCCGTTACGATTGTGCCCTTAGGCAAGACATTTAAATTCCACATGCCTCTTCTCTCTCCCTCGTGGCGATGGATTCCATCAGGAGTGAGGTAATATAAGTTGTAAGAACTTGTTTCGCAATCGAGCTAAAATAAATTTGTATTAAAAAAAATAAATAAAAGTCTTCCCAAATGTACTTTTGTCTATTAATGGTACCCCCCCCCCCCTCAGACTAACGTAACGTAGAATTGTCGGGGTTGTTATCTGGTACAGACCTAATTGTTTGCGATGTTGGCTGGTCAGGTACTTTGAGTAAGTAAGTAAATTCCTTATAGAGGGTGACATGTTTAACAAGGGCTAATCGTCCATGAGGTCCTCTTGAAAAAACATTATGTACATAATATGGCGTAATAAGTATCAACAGTTTATGTTTACCAGGACTACAACAAAATGCTCGATGCTTGTATGTAGAAAAATGAACATAACACAGATATGAATTGAAAATAGGGCTTTTATTAAAGCCATACCATAACTACTGTACAAAACTACCAAATTACAAATTATGACTAGTAATGTCAAATGTGTGATCAATGAATTATGTTTTGAAATATCTGGGCGAGTAAAAGCGCCATGAAGTGGTTTGTTTGACGGACTAGGCAGACAAGACACTACGGCCAGACAGATTTGATGAGACATAAAATGTATATATATATAACCAGAGCATCAATATATAACAGTACTATATAAAACAAAGGGAAAATAAAAGAAATGAACATTTGCATTGATATCAACTTGTCATGATGTGTGTGTGTGTGTGTGTTTTACGTATATTTATCGTCGCTACCATATGAGCGACGCCTCCTGAAGAGATTAGTCATTTTAGATATTTTGAGGATAGTGGAATGATACAGAGAGAGACCCATTCCAGAGTATCCACTGTTCTTTTACGTTCACGGTGTAAAGCACCGATACGAGACCTCGGTTTAACGTCCCATCTGAAAGACTGTTAATTTGATTAGTGTCAGACGGGGTATCGAACATGCCTTGATAAATAATTTATATCATGATATGTGAGCGAGGTCACCAATACTGTGACTTTAACCATAATTATGTAAATAAATCCTTTGCAATTATATTGCATCAGGGATCACATATTCATCTTATTGCCGTTTGTGAAATAAAAACCATAATTCCAGCGAGTATAACTATATGATATTTATATGTCTCTGGCTTGGCTGAGTGGTTACGGTCATTGCCTTCTCACCACTGCAGGTTCGCATCCCACTGGGTTGTAGAATGGATTCATGTGGGGAAGTTATCCAGGTGGCTTGCGAAAGGTCGATGGTTCTACCCAGATTCCCACCCATTCCAGTTTGCTTGCGGGGGGTCGATGGTTCTAACAATGTGCTTGTTCGTCTATGAAATACTGCTCTGAGTGGCATCTAACGTAAGCTGTTGGTTTCTCCGATTATGCTAAATAACCATTATGACAAATTTTGAAGAACATTTCTGACAAGTTTTTGCATATCCGATACTTTTTACATATTCATTTATACTTTTTACATATTCATTTATACATTTTACATATTCATTTATACTTTTTACATATTCATTTATATTTTTTACATATTCATTTATACTTTTTACATATTCATTTATACATTTTACATATTCATTTATACTTTTTACATATTCATTTATACTGTTTACATATTCATTTATACGTTTTACATATTCATTTATACTTTTTACACATTCATTTATACTTTTACATATTCATTTATACTTTTTACATATTCATTTTTACTTTTTACATATTCATTTATACTTTTTACATATACTTTTTACATATTCATTTATATGTTTACATATTCATTTATATGTTTTAAATATACTTTTTTCATATTCATTTATATGTTTACATATTCATTTATATGTTTACATATTCATTTATATTTTTACATATTCATTAATACTTTTACATATTCATAATTATATATTTTTCACATATTCATATATATTTTTTACATATTCATTTTATTATTATATGACTCTTACATAATTATCCTGTTTTATTTCTGGATATTCTGGAACCATTCTGACAGTACTGTGGTGTGACTGAATTGAGCAGACATACATGCTTTCTGTTTCAAAAGTACAAACAAATCTGTTTCCATGTTTTATTGTACATCCTCTTTTAGACTGTTCTACGTTCATCTGTATATTGAGTGTTCTTAAATTCTGCTGTCATATCCATTTCTTTAATATATCTGTCATTCTGTCTAACCAACAATTGAGGATTCTTTGTTTTCCATTTCCTGCTGAACACAACTTCGCCTGGACTCATGCATGCACGTGATTGCTAGGGTGTGGTTTATTACGGACATTCCAAGGAAACGTTGAACTTTCCGTTTAACAGTCTAGCCCAGAACTATTAGTATATATAGCTTTGACTGCCTTTGCGTTAACTTTTATAGCGGCTTCCACGGTTTCGTTGGCAATCGTGTGCAGTGGTGTGATTCTGGGATGCGTGAACCCAAAACCGTGTGCAAAGTACACAACAATGTGGTTATTGGTGCATCGTTACGAGCTATTCCAACTATTCCATTACACAGATGACAGTCCATTCTAGGGATGACGGTCTCGGCTAAGCTGAGGTGTTTCGTAACCGCCCAACTGTTGAAACACGGACGTAGTTACACAATAACAATCAGTGTTTGGCCAGGCTGCCATTAAGATCACCCAACACGTCGTCACATGGCTTTTTTGGTAATGGACTCGGTATGTCAGAATACGAATTTCGAATATGGCGAAACAGACATACATGGAATACAGTTTTTGCAAGTGTATCCCGAGTGTCGATCAAGGTATGGAAACCAAACTGTTTCTCGTACGCTTTCGGCCCTGATGGACTTGGTGTTCAAGATAAATCACCCGGGTCTGAAGATTGTCACATAATTATAAAAAGTCCGGGCTGTGCGTAATATATGCTGATCACAAAGGAGAGTTGTTGGTAGAAACGAAAGCTCTAAACAGTATGACAGTTTTTGTCTCGCCCATGTACAGTTTAAACTTTATTTTTTTACAACGATTGCGAAGCAAGTTGTGACAACTTACATTAATCAATTCGTTGGCGCGGATGAAAAACGTGCATGTGGTCATTCACGTGGGAGGAAACCGGAGTACCCTGAGAAATCACACCGTTCCGATCTGGCACCGATGTGGAGCATTCGTGACACAGTCTCGCCCATGTAGAACATTTGTGGCACAGTCTCGCCCATGTATATTATTCGTAGCACAAGCTCTCCCATGTAGAACATTCGTGGCACAGTCTCGCCCATGTAGAACATTCGTGGCACAGTCTCGCCCATGTAGAACATTCGTGGCACAGTCTCGCCCATGTAGAACATTCGTGGCACAGTCTCGCCCATTTAGAGCATTTATGGCACAGTCTCGCCTATGTAGAGCATTCGTGGCACAGTCTCGCCCATGTAGAGCATTTGTGGCACAGTCTCTCCCATATAGAACATTCGTGGCACAGTCTCGCCCATGTAGAGCATTCATGGCACAGTCTCGCCTATGTAGAGCATTCGTGGCACAGTCTCTCCCATGTAGAGCATTCGTGGCACAGTCTCGCCCATGTAGAGCATTTGTGGCACAGTCTCTCCCATGTAGAACATTCGTGGCACAGTCTCTCCCATGTAGAACATTCGTGGCACAGTCTCGCCCATGTAGAGCATTCATGGCGCAGTCTCGCCCATGTAGAGCATTCGTGGCACATTCTCTCCCATGTAGAGCATTCGTGGCACAGTCTCGCCCATGTAGAGCATTCATGACACAGTATCGCCTATGTTGAACTTTCATGGCACAGTCTCTCCCATGTAGAGCATTCCTGACACAGTCTCTCTCCCATGTAGAACTTTCCTGGCACAGTCTCGCCCATGTAGAACATTCATGGCGCATTGTTAAACATAGTCGACTTTGGTTGCAGTTGATATGTCAGAAACTGTTACTGATCCGGGCACTGATGTTCGCGATAAAGTTCATATAATCTTCAGAGACTGGTGTCTGCTGCAGTAAACCGGAATCATTATTGTTCCCAGTCGCTATTTAGCCACACACTTATAAGCGGTTTATTTCGCACTTCAATGCTCAATCCTTTTTTCGTTGCATTGAAAATTGATTCTACCAGTTTGTGATCGGATATCGATGTTTATTACAAATCCCTTTCAAAACGAGTACAAATGGAAATACTCACACGTAGTCCAGATGTATTATAAACCCAGAAGTTCCGTCTGGCAATATCACTGGTACCAATGAGCACAACTTGCTGCTATTTTAATGGATAACCTATTGCGCGGCATCGCCTTTTTCTATTACCTCCCTTGGCAGATAAAGTCCGATTTATTCCGAAATGTATATTGGTCCTTTCAGTTAAAATACTTTGTTTTTACTGTCGTTCCATAATTAACCATTTTGCACGGTTGTTCCCTAACTAACCAGATGTTGCGGTATGATAACATTTAATGTGATATAGTAATTTATTAATTACAAGATGGAATGGATACATACACGGTGGAATGGATAATTACAAGATGGAATGGATACTTACAAGATGGAATGGATAATTACAAGATGGAATGGATAATTACAAGATGGAATGGATAATTACAAGGTGGAATGGATAATTACAAGATGGAATGGATAATTACAAGATGGAATGGATAATTACAAGATGGAATGGATAATTACAAGGTGGAATGGATAATTACAAGATGGAATGGATAATTACAAGGTGGAATGGATACATACAAGGTGGAATGGATAATTACAAGGTGGAATGGATAATTACAAGATGGACTGGATAATTACAAGGTGGAATGGATACTACGATGGAAACAGAGGAAACTAATTAAAAAGACCTTTCACCCATACACTATTCAGGAGACAGTAACAGACTGATGGGTCTCATTACCTGCATCCCTATGGCACAATTATATTGATATGTGCAAGCATTCCCGCCACTCTTACAGGACTGGCTACCGACCAAAGCTCTATGCTTTTATATAGGTCCAAAACTGCCGTAATTGGATCACTCACTCCTTAAAGGATTTTGCAACAGCTTACGTGCTCACATCAAGATGTGCTGTTCGTCGTTTTACTGGTATGTGGTGATTTGTTCTGTGTGTGTATGCTACATGGGTTTAAAGTCGCACACACAGGTTATGTTATATTTCGACCCCAGCCAGTGTCAATCTCCGGAGTGTGATATATATTCGCACGCACAGGTTATGTTATATTTCGACCCCAGCCAGTGTCAATCGCCGGCGCGTAGTATAGATAGTCGTACCCACAGGTTAGATTATATTGCGTCCGCAGCCTGTGTCAATCGCCGGAGCGTGGTATAGATAGTCGCACCCACAGGTTAGGTTACATTGCGTCCGCAGCCTGTGTCAATCGCCGGAGTGTGGTATAGATAGTCGCACCCACAGGTTAGGTTATATTGCGACACCAGCTTGTGTCAATCGCCGGAGCGTGGTATAGATAGTCGCACCCACAGGTTAGGCTATATTGCGACCCCAGCTTGTGCCAATCGCCGGAGCGTGGTTCAGATAGTGTAGAGGTCAACTATTTGCATGGAAAAGGGTGGTGCATGCCGATGAAGTTTCTTGGGACCGGTGTAAGTGCTGTGCATATCATCAAGTGTACCCATCCCAACATTATATAAATATTTCTATCTCCAATAAACAATGCCATCACGTGTAGCCATCCAACCATTATTTAAATAATTCTACATATAAGCCAGGTCATCACGTGTACCCATCCAAACATTATTTAAACAGTTCTACCTATTAGCCAGGTCATCAGGTGTACCCATCCAAACATTATTTAAACAGTTCTACCTATAAGCCAAGTCATCACGTGTACCCATCCAAACATTATTTAAATAGTTCTCCCTATAAGCCAGGTCATCACGTGTAGCCATCCAAACATTAATTAAACAGCTATATCTATAAGCCAGGTCATCACGTGTACCCATCCAAACATTAATTAAACAGTTATACCTATGTGCCAGGTCATCACGTGTACCCATCCAAACATTAATTAAACATTTCTACCTATATTCCAGGTCATCACGTGTACCCATCCAACCATTAATTAAACAGTTATACCTATACGTCAGGTCATCACGTGTAACCATCCAAACATTAATTAAACAGTTATACCTATACGTCAGGTCATCACGTGTAACCATCCAAACATTAATTAAACAGTTCTACCTATAAGCCAGGTCATCACGTGTACCCATCCAAACATTATTTAAACAGTTAGACCTATATGCTAGGTCATCACGTGTACCCATCCAAACATTAATTAAACAGTTCTACCTATACGCCAGGTCGTCACGTGTACCCATCCAAACATTATTTAAACAGTTCTACCTATTAGCCAGGTCGTCACGTGTACCCATCCAAACATTATTTAAACAGTTCTACCTATTAGCCAGGTCATCAGGTGTACCCATCCAAACATTATTTAAACAGTTAGACCTATATGCCAGGTCATCACGTGTACCCATCCATACATTATTTAAATAGTTCTACCTATAAGCCAGGTCATCACGTGTACCCATCCAAACATTATTTAAACAGTTATACCTATAAGCCAGGTCATCACGTGTAGCCATCCAAACATTAATTAAACAGTTCTACCTATAAGCCAGGTCATCACGTGTACCCATCCAAACATTATTTAAACAGTTATACCTATAAGCCAGGTCATCAGGTGTACCCATCCAAACATTAATTAAACAGTTCTACCTATAAGCCAGGTCATCACGTGTAGCCATCCAAACATTAATTAAACAGCTATATCTATAAGCCAGGTCATCACGTGTACCCATCCAAACATTAATTAAACAGTTCTACCTATGTGCCAGGTCATCACGTGTACCCATACAAACATTAATTAACATGTCTACCTATATTCCAGGTCATCACGTGTACCCATCCAAACATTAATTAAACAGTTCTACCTATATTCCAGGTCATCACGTGTACCCATCCAAACAGTAATTAAACAGTTCTACCTATATTCCAGGTCATCACGTGTACCCATCCATGTGGTGTTAATGTTCTGGACACTATAGGTACATATACTTATTTAGGAATTGTTTTGAGTGAATACCTTGACTTCAATGTTACTGCAAAATGTGTTGCTCAACGTGCAAGTCGTGCATTGGGACTGCTCATTGCTAAATGTAAGTTAGTTGGGGGTGTGCCATATAATGTTTTCTCCAAATTGTATGACTCTGTTGTCTGGCCTGTGATTGCTTATGGCGCACCGGTGTGGGGATATAAAGCGTTTTCATGCATTAATGCAATCCAAAATCGTGCCATGCGTTTCTTTCTTGGTGTTGGGAAATATTCTCCCAATGCAGCTGTCTCCGGGGAAATGGGTTGGCAGCCGCCAGTTGTGCGACAATGGAAGCACATATCTGGGTTTTGGGCACGCTTAGCTAATACCGACAATTCCAGATTAAATAAGCGAGTTGCACTATGGGCGAATGCTAAATCTACAAGTTATAAAAACTGGTTTTATTATGTCAAGAGACAGTTTGCAGACATTACTTTGATGGATTACTGTAACCTATCTATACCTATACATAAGAACAATTTAGTAGATAGTGTGGAAAATGCGGTAATGGAGAAATATGTTACTGACTGGTCCACCTCTATTAACAGTGTGATCGGTGTTTTTGGACGTGGTCGCAATAAGCTTAGAACCTACTGTACATTTAAATTTAAATTTCAAACAGAAGTATATTGTAAAATGATTTTACCCACACGTCACAGATCAGCATTATGTAAATTTAGATGTGGAGTTGCTCCATTACGTATAGAAACCGGAAGGTATGAGAATTTACCACTTGATGAACGTAAGTGCCCTTTCTGTAATGTATTAGAAGACGAAAGTCATGTATTATTAGAATGTTCACTGTATGATGATTTGAGAGCTGTTCTCTTAGAGAGAAAGCCTCATTATATGAAAATGACTTTCGGAACAAACCTGTATCCGACCAGCTTAGAATTATTTTTACTACTATACCTCTGATTAGAATTGTTGCCAAAACCTGTTTTTATATTCTTCAAAGACGATCCTTTTATTTATGTAAATAATGTATCCATTTGATTTATTGATTGTGTGTCTCTTATCCATTCCGAGAAACAGCTGCTAATTAGTTCAACCGCGATCGGATCGAGGTTGATAACTGATATTTTAAAACATTTCTTAATTGCGCATTAGTGCTTTATTTCCATTTCAGTATTTCAACATTTCTGGTTTTAATAAGTATTTAATTTTCAATTAGCAACTGTTCCTCGGTTTTAATATGTAAATATAATAATATGTCGATAGACTGTGATAGTTTGATTATCTGTGATTACATTAGTCTCTTATAATTCTTTTATAATGAATGGTGTTGTACTATGCCACGATTATTTGTTGTGTATATTTTATGTATTGTACAACAATGAGACTGAAATAAAGAATAAATCTAAATCCAAACAGTATTTAAACAGTTCTACCTATAAACCAGGTCATCACGTGTACCCACCCAAACATTAATTAAACAGTTATACCTATAAGCCAGGTCATCACGTGTAGCCATCCAAACATTATTTAAACAGTTCTACCTATAAACCAGGTCATCACGTGTACCCATCCAAACATTATTTAAACAGTTCTACCTATAAACCAGGTCATCACGTGTACCCATCCAAACATTAATTAAACATTTCTACCTATATTCCAGGTCATCACGTGTACCCATCCAAACATTAATTAAAAATGTCTAGCTATATTCCAGGTCATCACGTGTACCCATTCAAACATTAATTAAACAGTTATACCTATATTCCAGGTCATCACGTGTACCCATTCAAACATTAATTAAACAGTTCTTCCTATATTCCAGGTCATCACGTGTACCCATCCAAACATTAATTAAACAGTTATACCTATACGTCAGGTCATCACGTGTACCCATCCAAACATTATTTAAACAGTTCTACCTATAAGCCAGGTCAGCACGTGTACCCATCCAAACATTAATTAAACATTTCTACCTATTAGCCAGGTCAGCACGTGTAGCCATCCAAACATTAATTAAACAGTTATACATATAAGCCAGGTCATCAGGTGTACCCATCCAACCATTAATTAAACATTTCTACCTATTAGCCAGGTCAGCACGTGTAGCCATCCAAACATTAATTAAACAGTTATACATATACGTCAGGTCATCACGTGTACCCATCCAAACATTAATTAAACAGTTATACCTATACGTCATGTCATCACATGTACCCATCCAACTATTAATTAAACAGTTATGCCTATAAGCCAGGTCATCACGTGTACCCATCCAAACATTAATTAAACAGTTATGCCTATAAGCCAGGTCATCACGTGTACCCATCCAAACATTAATTAAACAGTTCTACCTATAAGCCAGGTCATCAGGTGTACCCATCCAAACATTAATTAAACAGTTATGCCTATAAGCCAGGTCATCACGTGTACCCATCCAAACATTAATTAAACAGTTATGCCTATAAGCCAGGTCATCACGTGTATCCATCCAAACATTAATTAAACAGTTATGCCTATAAGCCAGGTCATCACGTGTACCCATCCAAACATTAATTAAACAGTTAAGCCTATAAGCCAGGTCATCACGTGTACCCATCCAAACATTAATTAAACAGTTCTACCTATAAGTCAGGTCATCAGGTGTACCCATCCAAACATTAATTAAACAGTTATGCCTATAAGCCAGGTCATCACGTGTACCCATCCAAACATTAATTAAACAGTTATGCCTATAAGCCAGGTCATCAGGTGTACCCATCCAAACATTAATTAAACAGTTATGCCTATAAGCCAGGTCATCAGGTGTACCCATCCAGACATTAATTAAACAGTTATGCCTATAAGCCAGGTCATCACGTGTACCCATCCAAACATTAATTAAACAGTTCTACCTATATTCCAGGTCATCACGTGTACCCATCCAAACATTAATTAAACAGTTATACCTATATGCCATGTCATCATCTTCGGCTCCCCAGCCCCAGTATAAATTAGAATATCCGTTCACAAGGAGAAATTGTTCCCGTCTTATGCTGAAAACACCACCAACTAGCGTCCAGTAAGGCAACCTGAAAAATACGTGAACATTCAGAATGTGTGACTAGTTTAATAGTCCATTGCTATCGATATCTAGATATAATCTCTAAAATCGTCCAGAAATAACAATATTGTATAACTGTTATATTTTGACATCCAGTTTCATCAGGGGCAATAACAAAATGGCGTCAACATTTGTGATTTGGACAATTGATGGGTTGCTTTTATAGATCGGCCAACTAATGAACTGCCATTGAAGCTTAACTTCCATTGGAAGACAAAAGAAGCACATGCGGATATTTTACATTAAATACTGTAAAAGGTACAGTTATTATCAGGAATAGAACATCAGTTATTATCAGGAATAGAACAGCAGTTATTATCAGCAATAGCACAGCAGTTATTATCAGATCAGCAATAGAACAGCAGTTATTATCAGCAATAGCACAGCAGTTATTATCAGCAATAGCACAGCAGTTATTATCAGATCAGCAATAGAACAGCAGTTATTATCAGGAATAGAACATCAGTTATTATCAGATCAGCAATAGAACAACAGTTATTATCAGATCAGCAATAGCACAGCAGTTATTATCAGGAATAGCACAGCAGTTATTATCAGGAATAGAACAGCAGTTATTATCAGCAATAGCACAGCAGTTATTATCAGGAATAGCACAGCAGTTATTATCAGGAATAGAACAGCAGTTATTATCAGCAATAGCACAGCAGTTATTATCAGGAATAGCACAGCAGTTATTATCAGCAATAGCACAGCAGTTATTATCAGGAATAGCACAGCAGTTATTATCAGGAATAGAACATCAGTTATTATCAGGAATAGCACAGCAGTTATTATCAGGAATAGAACAGCAGTTATTATCAGGAATAGAACATCAGTTATTATCAGGAATAGAACATCAGTTAGTATCAGCAATAGACTCTCTGGCCCTACTTTCATCAAACTTCTCACTTTGAGATTGCTCTGGGCTTAAATTTTCTTACATTGATAATTCATTAAACTTGAACAATGTTGGGGTGTATGTTTTATTTAATATACAGAAACAATATCTCAGGAATTATTAATTTAGAGAATCTTGACTGTTTTAATCAGTGTTATCATATATGGTGTTTAGTTTTAAATATTATCACAATATTTGCATTTTTCATTTATATGATAGAAAAATTACCTCCCTTACATTACGTTACTTATTTCCTGTGTCAACAATGATGTTAATGAATACACATGAACATAATTAGATATTCTATAATGTTGTAAAAGTTAATTTTATATAATACTATGCCTGTTGTAAGCTTACTGGCGAGATACATAGATTTCCAACAGTTTTAAAGAAAAAGTAGGAAAAGGGCATGTTACAAATTAATTCATAAATTAAAAAACGAAGTCATTAGCATACCAATTTTATTTAATGGTTTACGTAGGCATATATTGAACTATGATATACAACATTTGAAGAAATTCTATTATTGTGGGGAAAAAAAATTGAAATTATATCCTAAATATTACATGAAAAATACACAAAATCTCACCAAAATCAAGTATGCGAACATGGAAAATTCATGATTTAGGATTACTAGTATTGTATTCTTAATATGCATATTTTATGTTTGTAGTTACATGCACTTATGATTAATAGTCATATGTAACATATTAGTATATCAATACACACATAATAATTGCAAATATTTGTTGAGAAAGTATTGGCCGAAATGGAAAATAGGCATGTTATAAAAATAAATTAATAAAAAACGAAGTCATTAGCAAATCAATTTTATTTCATATTTTGGTTAGTAATACATAGTACTAGAGATGTATCAAGTATGAACAAATTCTATTATTGTAAACTGTTTTTACAAAACTGTAGAGAACGCCTTTAAATTCCACATGCCTCTTCTCTCTCCTTCATGATAATGGATTCCATCAGGGATGAGGTCTCGAGAGTGATTAATATAAAAAAAATATAAGGATTATGAAATAAGTTAAATATACACGAAACGGAATAGCAGAATTTAATATTACAGTGGCTCGCTACGAGCAATAGCCAATATAATAACACACATAACGGATATTCGGGTGATCTCTAAGAAGGACAGACCAATCTGCTTTAACTATAATAATTGGCTTATTTACTGTTATCTTTATCTTATCTATAACGTATTTGTGATGATTTTTTTTATTTAAGCTTTATTTATTTTACTATTCTAACAACTTATATTAATCACTAAATGTTGTCATCCGTGTGGGAGGAAACCGGAGTAGCAGGAGGAAACCGGAGTAGCAGGAGGAAACCGGAGTAGCAGTAGCAGGAGGAAACCGGAGTAGCAGGAGGAAACCGGAGTAGCAGGAGTAGCAGGAGGAAACCGGAGTAGCAGGAGGAAACCGGAGTAGCAGGAGGAAACCCACCTGTCCGATCTGGCTACCACCGTACCATCTCACATACTTCCCGGTCGGAGGATCGAACCCGGGTTACATTGGTGAGAAGCGAGCGCGCTAACCACTGCGCTAATCGGACAGCCTGTCTTAAGCAGCCAGTCAAGGGAATCACTGAAAGTGGCTGCTTAGCACAGGTGGCTGCTTAATAGAGGTCAAATGTATAGTCAATTAGTATATTGGGAATCTTAAAACTGGCTGCTTAATACAGGTTGGTTGCTTAATAGAGGTGACCACTAACACAGGTTAGACTGTATGTTTACTTTGTTCATATTGTATTTGTTGATGCAACATGTATTTTGGTGATTATGCCAATACACATGAATCTTGGCCAGACTATTCTTTGATTTCCTCCCATGAATGGAAATCATTTCCTCACATTTGCTGACAGGCCAATGATCGTTCATCATTACGCCTCGTCAATTCTTCCAGCATATCATCTGTCAACAAACAACCTCGTCAGTTTCCGGTACGTCGGGCACCCTATACAGGACATTATTAGTTGGTATTTGCAAGAGCTGTCCTGGGAATATTATATTATTGGTAATATGTGAGATTTATTGAAGCAGAACTTGTTGTATGAAATTGTTGATGAAGCCAATTAGCAACGCTAATCTTACATGAGGGCGTATTGTGCTCGACAAAAAGGCATATACTACAATACTGAACAAAATATCAGGTTCAACGCATGGATTGGTATTAATGATCAGGATCAACGCATGGATTGGTATTAATGATCAGGATCAACGCATGGATGGTATTAATGATCAGGATCATCGCATGAATTGATATTAATGATCAGGATCAACATATGGATTGGTATTAATGATCAAGATAAACGCATATATTTATATTAATGATCAGGATCAACGCATTAATTGATATTAATGATCATGATCAACGCATTAATTGATATTAATGATCACGATCAACGCATGTATTGGTATTAATGATCATGATCAACACATGAATTGGTAGTAATGATCAGACGCATGACTCGATATTAATGATCAGGGTCAACGCATATATTGGTATTAATGATCAGGATCAACGCATGCATTGATATTAATGATCAGGATCAACGCATGTATTGATATTAATGATCAGGATGAACGCATGCATTGGTATTAATAAAATGTTTATTTAACTTCATTCATTGCACCATTGTTTTATTACACATTCTCACATGGCTCGGCATTTTGTCTGTGCAGTCAACCCTGCCTTAAGCAGCCAGTCAAGGGAATCACAGAAATTGGCTGCTTAGCACAAGTGGCTGCTTAATAAAGGTCAAAAGTATAATAAAACAACATATTAGGAATCTGGAAACTGGCTGCTTAATACAGGTTGGCTGCTTAATAGAGGTGACCACTAACACATGTTTGACTGTATACGGAACGATGGAATTGACCGTGTTTAAATCCGCCATAAAACATTGTTTAGCGCGTGGTGTCAAAGTGACGTCATTTTACTATTATATTTGTAGTTCTATGACGTCATGTACGCACTAATTAGTCTTGCGTTTCTTGGATAGATGTTTTGGTCGTGTTAGAATCGAAATAATACGTGCATGTGGGTTATTTATAGTCGAATAAAAAAACGGTTTGCGTGGTTAATTCCTAAGTCAAAACATCAGACCATGTTTCACCAACTGAAAGGCAAAAATGTTCTTTCTTAATTTTTGATTGTGTTTTTGTGTGGGTACGTTTAATTAACCCCCTGGTTAATGGTCTACAGAAATAGTAATTTATGTTGTTGAGGATAATGCAGTTTTATGCTGTCGAGGATAATGCAGTTTTATGTTGTTGAGGATAATGTAATTTTGTTTATGTTGTTTAGAATAATGCAATGTTGTGTTGTTGAGGACAATGTAATTTTATGTTGTTGAGGATAATGTATTTTATAATGTTGAGGATACTGCAATTTTTATGTTTTCGAGGATAAAGCAAGATACAGAATGCGCTTCAATTCCATGGTTCTTTTACAAACGTTAATCTTGAGAGTAGCACCGATACACGATACCTCTGTTCATAGGCCCATCAGAAGGACTATTAATGCTACTAGGCTCAGATAGAGGATCGAACTTGGGATCCTGGACTACGCAGCCAAACTGTTGATCACTTAGCAACTGACTCGTCTATCGTTTTGTTCCGTCACACACTTTAAACCTTTCAACACTACATGCCTCTAAATAGACATACACAACGTGTAGATCCAAATGAACCGGCTCGGAACGAGCCGTCTCATCAGGGCCTGCACTATTTGCCAGTAATAATTATTACTATTTTTAGATAAAATTACCCATTTTGATAAATGAACTGGTCCAAAGGTAATTTTCTTATTAATTTATTAGTCTAAAAATAGCATGTCACAGTTACTTGGGGTTGAATGGGTTAATCACACCCAACGTAGTTAACCCCTCGATCGAAACTATTAATCCGCGATTCACTCTGTTGATATTGCGTGCTGTTTTAAAGAAACAGAATTGGGAATCATAGTGCAGAATTTCCAGTTTACAAACAATAATGTAGCGTACATAAGTTGAATTTAACACGGCTTTTATAAAGTAGCCATGGGAAATATTAACTGTCGGACGTGGGTGTTACCTCATTTATCAGGACGGTTATTGTTGCACATCCCAAACTTCTATGTGTTGTTATTACGTACGGTCCAATGACTCCCAGTCAGACTTTGTGGAAGAACTATGTTGTTCATGATTGCATTATGATTGCATTATTTACATTATTGTAATGTAGTGATATTGATGCTTATAAATGAGCCATTTGTGGGTTTATATGCAAATAAAATGTCTTCTTCTATTAAATAGGTTTATATCTGCTAGATATAGGTTTCTAAAGGTTTCTATCTGCTAGATATAGGTTTATAAAGGTTTATTTCTGCTAGATATAGGTTTATAAAGGTTTATTTCTGCTAGATATAGGTTTCTATCTGCTAGATATATGTTTATAAAGGTTTCTATCTACTAGATATAGGTTTATAAAGGTTTCTATCTGCTAGATATAGGATTATAAAGGTTTATATCTGCTAGATATAGGTTTATAAAGGTTTCTATCTACCAGATATAGGTTTATAAAGGTTTCTATCTACTAGATATAGGTTTATAAAGGTTTCTATCTACCAGATATAGGTTTATAAAGGTTTCTATCTACTAGATATAGGTTTATAAAGGTTTCTATCTACTAGATATAGGTTTATAAAGGTTTCTATCTGTTAGATATAGGTTTATAAAGGTTTATTTCTGCTAGATATAGGTTTATAAAGGTATATTTCTGCTAGATATAGGTTTATATCTGCTAGATATAGGTTTATAAAGGTTTCTATCTACCAGATATAGGTTTATAAAGGTTTATTTCTGCTAGATATAGGTTTATAAAGGTTTATATCTGCTAGATATAGGTTTATAAAGGTTTCTATCTGCTAGATATAGGTTTATAAAGGTTTATTTCTGCTAGATATAGGTTTCTATCTGCTAGATATAGGTTTATAAAGGTTTCTATCTACTAGATATAGGTTTATAAAGGTTTCTATCTACTAGATATAGGTTTATAAAGGTTTCTATCTACTAGATATAGGTTTATAAAGGTTTATTTCTGCTAGATATAGGTTTATAAAGGTTTATATCTGCTAGATATAGGTTTATAAAGGTTTCTATCTACTAGATATAGGTTTATAAAGGTTTCTATCTACTAGATATAGGTTTATAAAGGTTTCTATCTGCTAGATATAGGTTTATAAAGGTTTCTATCTACTAGATATAGGTTTATAAAGGTTTATATCTGCTAGATATAGGTTTATAAAGGTTTCTATCTGCTAGATATTGGTATATAAAGGTTTATTTCTGCTAGATATAGGTTTCTATCTGCTAGATATAGGTCTATAAAGGTTTCTATCTGCTAGATATAGGTTTATAAAGGTTTCTATCTGCTAGATATAGGTTTATAAAGGTTTCTATCTGCTAGATATAGGTTTATAAAGATTACTATCTGCTAAATATAGGTTTCTAAAGGTTTCTATCTGCTATATATAGGTTACTATCTGCTAGCTATAGGTTTCTAAAGGTATATATCTGCTAGATATAGGTTTATATCTGCTAGATATAGGTTTATTGCTGCTAGATATAGGTTTATATCTGCTAGATATAGGTTTATTGCTGCTAGATATAGGTTAATCAGAAACTGTGCATCTTTTCAGTGTGTGCTTTAAAGTTGTTAAAGTCAAATTTTTGCATATGCAAACTGTCAACATTTCTAATTAGTAATGAAATTAAACCTTATTAACGTTAAACTTGGTGCCAAAATATGTATTGTTTTACCAGGATAGTCCGCAGTTTCCCCCCTAAACTCTCTTCGTAGCTGCATTCATTACCCCTAACAAATCACCATAGCAATGAAATAAATGTGCTTAAATCATTTAGAGCACGTTTTATTAAAGGCACACAAAACCATACACTTGCAGACTAATTTCTACCTCTCCGATACATAATTATATCTAACGTAATTTCTACCTCTCCTATGCATAATTATATCTAACGTAATTTCTACCTCTCCTATACATATATCTAACGTAATTTCTGCCTCTCCTATACATATATCTAATGTATTTTCTACCTCTCCTATACATATATCTAATGTATTTTCTACCTCTCCTATACATATATCTAACGTATTTTCTACCTCTCCTATACATATATCTAAAGTAATGTCTACCTCTCCTATACATATATCTAACGTAATGTCTACCTCTCCTATACATATATCTAACGTAATGTCTACCTCTCCTATACATATATCTAACGTAATGTCTACCTCTCCTATACATATATCTAACATAATGTCTACCTCTTCTATACATAATTATATATAACGTAATTTCTACCCCTCCTATACATATATCTAACGTATTTTCTACCTCTCCTATACATATATCTAAAGTAATATCTACCTCTCCTATACATATATCTAACGTATTTTCTACCTCTCCTATACATATATCTAACCTAATGTCTACCTCTACTATACATATATCTAGCGTAATTTCTACCTCTCCTATACATATATCTAACGTAATGTCTACCTCTCCTATACATATATATAACGTAATGTCTACCTCTCCTATACATATATCTAACGTATTTTCTACCTCTCCTATACATATATCTAACGTAATGTCTACCTCTCCTATACATATATCTAACATAATGTCTACCTCTCCTATACATATATCTAACGTATTTTCTACCTCTCCTATACATATATATAACGTAATGTCTACCTCTCCTATACATATATCTAACGTAATGTCTACCTCTTCTATACATATATCTAGCGTAATGTCTACCTCTCCTATACATATATATAGCGTAATTTCTACCCCTCCTATACATATATCTAACGTATTTTCTACCTCTCCTATACATATATCTAAAGTAATGTCTACCTCTCCTATACATA
The DNA here is from genome assembly GCA_014843695.1 of Archivesica marissinica. Classification (NCBI taxonomy): domain Eukaryota; kingdom Metazoa; phylum Mollusca; class Bivalvia; order Venerida; family Vesicomyidae; genus Archivesica; species Archivesica marissinica. The sequence continues at coordinate 56,694,636 of CM026387.1, forward strand.
TATCTAACGTAATGTCTACCTCTCCTATACATATATATAACGTATTTTCTACCTCTCCTATACATATATCTAACCTAATGTCTACCTCTCCTATACATATATCTAACGTATTTTCTACCTCTCCTATACATATATCTAACCTAATGTCTACCTCTCCTATACATATATATAACGTATTTTCTACCTCTCCTATACATATATATAACGTATTTTCTACCTCTCCTATACATATATATAACGTAATGTCTACCTCTCCTATACATATATCTAACGTAATGTCTACCTCTCCTATACATATATCTAACGTAATTTCTACCTCTCCTATACATATATCTAGCGTAATGTCTACCTCTCCTATACATATATCTAGCGTAATGTCTACCTCTCCTATACATATATATATAACGTAATTTCTACCTCTCCTATACATATATATATAACGTAATGTCTACCTCTCCTATACATATATCTAACGTATTTTCTACCTCTCCTATACATATATATAACGGACTGTCTACCTCTCCTATACATATATCTAGCGTAATGTCTACCTCTCCTATACATATATCTAGCGTAATGTCTACCTCTCCTATACATATATCTAAAGTAATGTCTACCTCTCCTATACATATATCTAGCGTAATGTCTACCTCTCCTATACATATATCTAGCGTAATGTCTACCTCTCCTATACATATATATATAACGTAATTTCTACCTCTCCTATACATATATCTAAAGTAATGTCTACCTCTCCTATACATATATCTAACGTAATGTCTACCTCTCCTATACATATATACATTCCGCCTATTTTAATTAAGACTTTGTAATTAGGTATACACCCAGTTGGTGAAAACATCCACTAAGACAATCCAGAAATGGTAAATGGTATAGATGTATAGGATATAGATAATGGAGTGTGTGCTAACTAATTCAATTGATCGTCTGTTAAACGCCTAAACTCTCAGGATTCCTGTTCAGTTTAACTATTATATTTCAGAGGAATTTGTATTTTGAACTTCTAAGTATCCTGCCTGTGTCCTAATGGTTAGGAATGAGTTGCCTGAAAGCATGCGTTATTCGTGCTCAATGTCATTTACGACAATCCAAATGTGCTTCACAGTTCTCTGTGTATTTTAATTTCGAACAATTAATCTGATTTGTGCGTGTAGTTAATTGCAGAATTTAAATTAATGTAATCTATTTGATACGCCAGAAGAAGTAAATCGCTATGGAAAATACAGTACAGCAATTGATCATCTGCAGAATGAACCGAGCCAGCAAATGCCACGAAAATACTCACTAAAAAGATTCCAGAGAACGTTCGGAAGTAACACATTTGAATACGATTGGTTTAGTTTGTTGTTGGTCATATGGCGAGTCTCTATTATTGGTGGCGGAAGGCCCTGGGTGGTACTACGAGCAGCATTGCAGGCACGGACGGGTACCCCGGGTAGGACCACTGATCTTCCGTAAGTCAGCTGGATACTTCCTCACATGAAAGAATCCGACTCATTGATTGTAATAACGATCCTGTCGATAGCTTCCTCACTTGAACGAACTCGACACCCCTAGTGGGATCCGCGACACCCCTAGTGGGATCCGCGACACCCCTAGTGGGATCCGCGACACCCCTAGTGGGATCCGCGACACCCCTAGTGGGATCCGCGACACCCCTAGTGGGATCCGCGACACCCCTAGTGGGATCCGGACCTACCGCGGCAAGGGACAAGTGATTTGAAGTCAACGACATTAGCTACTCGGCCACGGAATCCCCACACACACTATTTGAATACAACACAACAGTGTTCATGGGGCAAATCCATATCAGCCACATGGTCTATTCCAATTAAAAAACTAAACACAGTGTTCGCATAGAGTACTCAGTACACGATGCATGTACGTGAAATAATTATGATATTTAAACATCTTTGAAAATATGAACCCTTGTGACTGTAGTGAGTGAAAGTCGGGTTAATTTCGTGCGCATCAACAAAGCTAAGCAGTAATCACACACAATCATCACATAATAAGTGTTTTCTACACGCAGGTTACATTGTGCCAACATGCAATCGTCTGTGGAATCCCAGCAGACTGTTTGTAAATAAAGATTAAATTGTTCATCTTAAGCTAGTCGCTTAGAATAGAAATATGTCATTTAAAACGGAAATTTATTGTTTCGGGGATTTAACATCACACCAACAGATTAGGTCATGGCGACTATTTGGAAGGAAGGATGACCCCATGCAGATGCCGTCTTTCCGAGTAGTATTTCACGCACGGACGATCACACGGGTATAACCACCGACCTACCACAAGTCAGCTAGATAGTTTCCTCACTTGAAGGAATCTACAGAGGTGAGAGGTAAAGTGATTTAGTTTAAACATTATTTATTTCAGAATGTGTACACGTAATCAAGAAATGAACATTTTACATATAATTTAACAGCAGTAGACTGAAAGGGATTAGAACGAAAGAAAACTTATAAATAGTTCTTCTAAAATGAGTTGAAGTCAAAAACAGTAAACACTCGGCCATGGAGGCCCCTTCAAGTGCAATTAAAAAATACGGCTTCAGGTATAAATGGAGGACATAGTGTATACTACAATGGTCCGGGATCGCAGGTTCGATGCCTCGTCTGACCCTAATAAAATTAACAGTCTTTCAGATAGGACTTTAAACCGAGGTCTCGTTTCGGTGCTTTACACCGAGTACGTAAAAGAACAAAAGGAGGCTCTGGAATGTGTCTCTGTCTGTATCATTGCACTATCCTCCAACAATCTAAAATGACTAATCTCTTCAGGAGGCGTCTCTCATATGGGCATATCAACCGGTAGCGACGATAAATAAACGTAAAACACAATACACTGGTACTATGAAATTTAAAATGGCGACCGAATTACGAAACAGCTATTGTATGGATATTCCACTTTTATGGGACTCTTGTCTAGATTTGTTTGCTTGTTTCTTTCTTTTTGACTTTAAAGTCGCATCAATGGATTAGGTCATATGCTGACTCTCCATGGGGATTCGAACCTACAGTGGTGAGGGGCAAGTGATTTGAAGTCAACGACCGCATTCACTCGACCACGGCGGCAGAGTTTCTGAAGTTATATACCAACTCTTAATTCACCATTCATGTGTTGGATAGCCAAGAACATGGATTGCAAACTCATAATGTCAACGTACAACTAATAATTACCATCGCAGAAGAGAATATTAATCAAATAGAGGAAGTAGTAAACTATAAACTGATAGAAGACATCATATATCAGCCGATTCTTGGAAATGAAATATACCAAATTAAATATAATATTCATGTAGCATGGGGGACAAAGCATGATAACCCGGTTTAATTTACTCTAAGAAACAGAAAATAAGAAATACAAGCAAGACATACCTATAACTGAATTTATCCACAGAGATGGACATATGTCGAGGATATCTGCCGCACGTGTACATGTTTTTATCGTTTTCCGGAAGTAGATCTACGTCATGATAAATGACGCAATCGAAGTTGCAAAGTTTCCACGCTTCTTTAAACCCAGCATTCATTACACGTCCTTTATTGAATGTCATTCTTCCATACTGTAATGACAATTAAGATGAACATAGTTGAGCAATACACTGTATACACACAAGACGGCAACACACTGTATACATACAAGACGGCAACACACTGTATACACACAAGACGGCAACACACTGTATACATACAAGACGGCAACACACTGTATACATACAAGACGGCAATACACTGTATACATACAAGACGACAACACACTGTATACATACAAGACGGCAACACACTGTATACATAGTGTGTATACATACAAGACGGCAACACACTGTATACATACAAGACGGCAACACACTGTATACATAGTGTGTATACATACAAAACGGCAATACACTGTATACATAGTGTGTATACATACAAGACGGCAACACACTGTATGCATACAAGACGGCAACACACTGTATACATACAAGACGGCAACACACTGTATACATAGTGTGTATACATACAAGACGGCAACACACTGTATACATACAAGACGGCAACACACTGTATACATAGTGTGTATACATACAAGACGGCAATACACTGTATACATAGTGTGTATACATACAAGACGGCAACACACTGTATACATAGTGTGTATACATACAAGACGGCAATACACTGTATACATACAAGACGGCAACACACTGTATACATACAAGACGGCAATGCACTGTATACATACAAGACGGCAACACACTGTATACATACAAGACGGCAACACACTGTATACATACAAGACGGCAATACACTGTGTACATACAAGACGACAATACACTGTATACATACAAGACGGCAACACACTGTATACATACAAGACGGCAACACACTGTATACATACAAGACGGCAACACACTGTGTACATACAAGACGACAATACACTGTATACATACAAGACGGCAACACACTGTATACATACAAGACGGCAACACACTGTATGCATACAATACGGCAATACACTGTATACATACAAGACGGCAACACACTGTATACATACAAGACGGCAACACACTGTATACATACAAGACGGCAACACACTGTATACATACAAGACGGCAATACACTGTATGCATACAAGACGGCAATACACTGTATACATACAAGACGGCAACACACTGTATACATACAAGACGGCAACACACTGTATACATACAATACGGCAATACACTGTATACATACAAGACGGCAACACACTGTATACATACAAGACGGCAACACACTGTATACATACAAGACGGCAACACACTGTATACATACAAGACGGCAACACACTGTATACATACAAGACGGCAACACACTGTATACATACAAGACGGCAACACACTGTATACATACAAGACGCTGACACTATTTTGAATTCATTACTTCTGTCAAATATATGTCGAATGATAGTATTGATAGTCATTCTTCCGAACTGTTTTTATTAAAAGTTGAAGATGAAAATGTTTGGGGTACGCACTGTATATAGAAACTGACAAGATTTTGAATTTGAATTTGAATTTGAATTCCTTCTCTCAAATATATTTTAAGTGAAATATAATTTGCATTGAAAACTTAACACCAACAACATCCGCAGCATTGGAACTGGTTTAATCTTGATACATGTACATGTAATTCAAAAACATTTTATTATTATGTAGCGTGTAGCATATATCACACAATTGATCTGGGTGTATATTAACCCCCCACCCACTTTATTTGCATGAGGGCTAGGCATGGTCCCGATGTAATAGGTGTAAACCCCAGCTGTTTTATAAAGTAAAGTAAAGTGTCTGTTTGTTATAGTGTCACCCCTATTTAAAGGGCCAGCCATTTCTAACTTATGATCATGACACCTCTTGTTATGAACACCAGTACTTCCCGAATCCTATGCTTGTATGTCAGGCGCTAGGCTGGTAGGCTATCGGTAACCAATATTAAACTAGCTGGCGGCTCACCAACAGGCCATTTCAGAACAAACCCCTTTATGTTTAATAACATTACAATTTGTGTTTGATTCGATTTGAATTTGGGTTTAAATTCAACATCTTAGGTCATGTGTTTATGGTGGATGGAGTCCCAGCATGCCCATTTCCAACAGTATGTCAGGCACGGAGGGGCACCCATGTAGAACCAGATACCTTCCTCAAGTCACAGTAAAGAATTCCAGGCACTCAATGAAATGCGAACATGCAGCGATGGGGAACAGGTGCTTTGTACAAAGCTAACTACCTTAGCCCCTCAGCTACGGGGGCACATATTGTTAACTACTTACCTGTTCTACTACAAATATCCTGAAATCAAGGAGCTGTCTTTTCAGCAAGGGTATGAGGTATTGCAGTAACGTGTACAAATGTTTCTCTCTGTCCCTGTATGGTATAATAATGGCCGTTCTTTGCCTAGCAACGCACGTGGTAGGTTTCCAGAAACCACCCGGATGAATATCAAGAAAGCGTTCGTGATTTGTTAAATGTTGCTGTTCTCTTTGTGAAATTGAATAGTGCCCTTCTGTAAATATGTAGAAAAACCATAGATAGGCATTATATATACATATATGCTTAATCGTCAGCAGAAATAGCCACATATCGTAAACTATTGCGGTTATATGGTAACTATCGCAAAACCCATATTCAAATATCTGCTATTTAAGTTAACAATCAGCTTTCATTCTCTTTTTCTTTTGCATATCTAAATTCATAAGCAATTCACATATGATTCGAATGCTAGTAACATTAACACTGAAGAAATAGAAAACTGTATATAAAACGTCCATTATGCAACTCCGTGCCTGAAATACTGCTCTGAGGGGCACCATCAGGACGGACTGGAAGTCGTGATAGCGCGTTCGCTTCAGGTATGAACGGTCTGGAGTTCGAGCCCAGCTGTAGCTGTTACGATCGTACCCTCAGGCATGGCATTTACATTGCCTCTTCTCTCTCCGTCATGGCGATGGATTCCACCAGGAATGAGGTCTCGAGAGTGATCAATATAAGTTTTAGGAACTTATTTCGCAAACTAAACCCACACGTCCATTATGCAATGAAAGCGTGATAAAATGCCAACGTAGTTAGTGTATTATGAATGTTCTATGTATAATACACCAGCAGTAGACAGAGATTTATGCTATTTGGGGGAATTTCTGTATGAACTATGCAAGTGTCCAATATCAGCAAGCTATTGCAGATCCATGGTAGATACCATCGTTATATTGGACATACAGTAGATAAATAGAAAAAAGGAAACGCAAGCTGATTAATATGACATGTGCATAGCAGATTCTGCCAAGATATAAGTTTCTGTTTCTATGACGGAAGGTAATCTTATCTCCAGCGGACTGAAGATTCTTAGACATGTGTGTGTTTTACATTTATTTATCGTCGCTAAACCGAGATCTCGTGTCGGTGCTTTACACCGTGCAAGTAAAGGAACCAGAGGAGACTCTGGAATGGGTCTCTGTCTGTATCATTGCACTATCCTCCACAATTCTAAAATGACTAATCTCTTCAGGAGGCGTCGCTCATATGGACAACTGGTAACGACGATAGGTAAACGTAAACCTCAAAATTGTATCGAAAGAAATTATACATGAATTATTTATCGACCTTGCATAACTAAAGTCAAAAATAATCATTTATCAATAACGTCCAAGTATGCTTAGAACCATTTCTCTAGTGTTAGGTATTTCAGAGGCGGGTGGGGTGGGCTCCGAGGTCGAGTGGGTTAAGTAAAGTCGACTTAGCATCGCTTGCCCACCACCGCTGTAGGTTCGAATCCATCTGGAGCTGTGTGTCGAATTTGGCCATGCAAGTAAGCTATTCGCGAAGCGTGTGGTAAGTCTGTGTTTTTGAGTGGGCAAGATAGCAACAGTCCGTATCTGTAGTACTGCTTGCATGGGACATTGGGGTCTTCCTCCATCAGCTGTTGGTACGTCTTTAAACCCCCAACCAACTTAGATATATTCCTGTTCAAGCAGATAGCCACACTATCTAAACATGTAGCTATCATACAATTGAATTCGTTACAGAACCAGTATTACACGAGGTTTGCAGTAAAGAAATCCATCCTTTTTAAAGCGACATTACATTGCAAAAAGCAAACAAAATGCATTTTTTTCACGTATAAATGCATTGCTACTACACATTCTTCTGAATACATTTGATCACTAACATTGAATCAATTAACAGTGTTTTTGTGGTATACAAACTTTCAAAAGTGAAATTAGGATTTCATATAACGGTCATCCGCGCTCCTGAATTGGCATTTGTAAGTTTTTAGAGTCAATACTAAACACGCGATACTTTCGATTAGAGATAATTTAACTAAGATTAATCTACACATAGATATGCATAAGCACATGTGTGAGATATTACGGTAAATATGTACCATACCTCGTGTTATTCAGGATACACGCGTTGTATTACGCATGACTGTCGACACTATTTACATTATTTTGTTATGTCAACAAACCGCGTTTGTTTTTATTAAACAAATTTTGTTGAAATACTCAGTTTTTGAGGTAAATATTTGGGGGGAAAATAATACCATATAATAGTAAATTACATTCTGCAGACATTTGCGTTTTCACCGATGTAATGTCGCTTTAACAATCTAATGAATATTGTTGAAAAATATATAATCTAATTTTGGCAAGGTTAGTCTCTTTTTCATTAGACTCTTCGTAGCTCCAATTCTCAGTAACAAATCAAAACAGCAATCAAATGAATGTGCTTACATCACTTTTACATGTTTATTAATAGTGTTGGCATAACAATTTACAATCGTGTACAGAGCAATTTCGTTTTTTGAACAGGAATATATCTTTAACATTTAAAGCGACACTACATTAGTGAAAACGCAAATTTCTACAGAATGTATATTCCTATTATATGGTATTATCATTTTCCAAATATTTGCCTCAATGCTGAGCATTTCAACTAGTAAGCAAACATCGTATACGCGGTTTCTTGACATAACACACTAATGTAAATATGGTCGACATTAATGCGTAATACAACTCGCGTATATATACCTGAATAACACGATTTATGGTAGAGATTTACCGTTATATCTCATGACTGCATATTTATTTGTAGCCACTTGTCTTAGCTCAATGATATTTAAACGATATTATCTCACGTTTAGTATTGACTCCGATGACAAACAAACGTCAATTCAGGCCCGTGGGTGACCGTTATATGAAATCCTACTTTCAATTTATTATTTTTAAAGTTTGTAGATAAAAACACACTGTTTATTTATTCAATGTTAGTGTTCGAATGTATTCGGAAGAATGTGTAGTATCAACGCATTTATACGTGAAACAAAGCATTGTATTTGCATTTTCCGATGTAATGTCGCTTTAAACAAAATCATTATTACCTAAAGTATTTGGTATCTCGGGACATGGAATCCTACGATATGCGGCGAGTTCAGCAGCTGTTCGGTTTCTTTCTTCTAAATTATATTCACTGCCACTGTCAAAATCAGTATTTTTCTCTGATAGTACATGTTGCTTTAACACTTCTGTCGAACTATTAGACGTGCGTTTATAGTATACACGATCGTGCTTTGGTGGACTAAGTTCAAGATTATCAAATGCATATTGTTCACCACGCTCCTTAGACGCTATGGACGGCACGGAATGAGACAATTCTACTTCAGTTCGATCAATGTTTTTACTTCGTACTTCAGACGTAGTTTTATTCACGTACTTAGTCTTGTCTTCACTATAACGTAATTCCTCCGCTCCGTGACGTTCAGCAAGTTCATGAACGTTGTTTTTATGTTTTGCTCTGGACATCATTTCAGTGTAAGCCATATCTAAAAACCTCAATTTTCGTTCATGGAACACAGTGTGTATACCATCACTAGGTATCCTACGGTTCACTGACTTTCGCATGTTGTAACTGGCGACTATTTGAACAAGCTGTTGCTTAATCCGTTCTGAGTAAATTTCTGCAAGAATATGCTCTTCGTATTTCCTCGTCGGCAAGTAATCTTTCTTCATCATCGCTTCTATGCTCTTTTCCAGGTGCAATATCAATGCAAGTACAGCATTGGCTTTCTTCGTGTCACGTGACTTGGTACTGACGTGATTATGCCGGTGAACCACGAGTATTTGCGAGAGTGTAACCATGATTACGACAATTATCATTAATAGAAACAACGTACGAATGACGTCTTTTCTTTTGAACATGTTTTGGCAACCATAGTTGGAGTGTCATCATGTATCTGTCGATCTTGAATACAACTGTATGAATACACTGTTGTCTACAATTGTATGAATACACGGGTATCTATCTACACCTGTATGAATGCACGGTTATCTACAACTGTATGAATACACGGTTATCTACAACTGTATGAATACACTGTTGTCTACAACTGTATGAATACACTGTTATCTACAACTGTATGAATACACTGTTGTCTACAACTGTATGAATACACGGTTATCTACAACTGTATGACCACACTGTTATTTACAACTGTATGAATACACTGTTGTCTACAACTGTATGAATACACGGTTATTTACAACTGTATGAATACACGGTTATCTACAACTGTATGAATACCCGATTATCTACAACTGTATGAACACACTGTTATTTACAACTGTATGAATACACGGTTATCTACAACTGTATGAAAACACTGTTATTTACAACTGTATGAATACACGGTTATCTACAACTGTATGAACACACTGTTATTTACAACTGTATGAATACACGGTTATCTACAACTGTATGACCACACTGTTATTTACAACTGTATGAATACACGGTTATCTACAACTGTATGAACACACTGTTATTTACAACTGTATGAATACACGGTTATCTACAACTGTATGAATACACGGTTATCTACAACTGTATGAATACACGGTTATTTACAACTGTATGTATACACGGTTATTTACAACTGTATGTATACACGGTTATCTACAACTGTATGAATATACGGTTATCTACAACTGTATGTATACACGGTTATCTACAACTGTATGAATACACGGTTATCTACAACTGTATGAATACACGGTTATCTACAACTGTATGAATACACGGTTATCTACAACTGTATGAATACACGGTTATCTACAACTGTATGAATACACGGTTATCTACAACTGTTATGAATAAACGGTTATGTACAACTGTATGTATACACGGTTATCTATAACTGTATGAATACACGGTTATCTACAACTGTATGAATACATGGTTATCTACAACTGTATGAATACACGGTTATCTACAACTGTATGAATACACGGTTATCTACAACTGTATGAATACACGGTACTACAACTGTGGTTATTTACAACTGTATGTATACACGGTTATTTACAACTGTATGTATACACGGTTATTTACAACTGTATGTATACACGGTTATTTACAACTGTATGTATACACGGTTATTTACAACTGTATGATATGATACACGGTTATTTACAACTGTATGAATACACGGTTATTTACAACTGTATGAATACACGGTTATCTACAACTGTATGAATACACGGTTATCTACAACTGTATGAATACACGGTTATTTACAACTGTATGAATACACGGTTATCTACAACTGTATGAATACACGGTTATCTACAACTGTATGAATACACGGTTATCTACAACTGTATGAATACACGGTTATCTACAACTGTATGAATACACGGTTATCTACAACTGTATGAATACACGGTTACTTACAACTGTATGAATACACGGTTACTTACAACTGTATGAATACACGGTTACTTACAACTGTATGTATACACAGTTATCTACAACTGTATGAATACACGATTATTTACAACTGTATGTATACATGGTTATTTACAACTGTATGTATACACGGTTATTTACAACTGTATGTATACACGGTTATTTACAACTGTATGTATACACGGTTATTTACAACTGTATGTATACACGGTTATTTACAACTGTATGAATACACGGTTATTTACAACTGTATGTATACACGGTTATTTACAACTGTATGAATACACGGTTATTTACAACTGTATGAATACACGGTTATCTACAACTGTATGAATACACGGTTATCTACAACTGTATGAATACACGGTTATCTACAACTGTATTAATACACGGTTATCTACAACTGTATGAATACACGGTTATTTACAACTGTATGAATACACGGTTATCTACAACTGTATGAATATTTATTTACAACTGTATGAATACACGGTTATTTACAACTGTATGATACACGGTTATCTACAACTGTATGAATACACGGTTATCTACAACTGTATGAATACACGGTTATCTACAACTGTATGAATACACGGTTATCTACAACTGTATGAATACACGGTTATCTACAACTGTATGAATACACGGTTATCTACAACTGTATGAATACACGGTTATCTACAACTGTATGAATACACGGTTATCTACAACTGTATGAATACACGGTTATCTACAACTGTATGAATACACGGTTATCTACAACTGTATGAATACACGGTTATCTACAACTGTATAAATACACGGTTATCTACAACTGTATGAATACACGGTTATCTACAACCGTATGTATACACGGTTATTTACAACTGTATGAATACACGGTTATTTACAACCGTATGTATACACGGTTATTTACAACTGTATGAATACACGGTTATTTACAACTGTATGTATACACGGTTATTTACAACTGTATGAATACACGGTTATTTACAACTGTATGAGTACACGGCTATTTACAACTGTATGAATACACGGTTATTTACAACTGTATGAATACACGGTTATTTACAATTATGTTCACATCCTGTAGTATCCGATGTTCGCTCCAAATATTCCCACTATTTGAAATGTACTGTCGGACTTGTTTCTACGGTCACTTTGTTTTTCAAACAAATGTCCAATGCCTGTATACACGACTGAAATGAAAATGAAATATTCTGATTAGACAAGTGTGTGACGACGACAGTAAGCGGAGAGGTGGGAACAAATGAACACAATTATTCATAATTTGATAATTATAGAAATGTTTTCTAAATGTCAGAACTATCCTGATTGTCCTGTGATAATGTCAATATCGGCATCGTGTGTTCAACTACAATTCAAATTGGACGTTTTGTACGTCACAACGTCATTTGCGACGTCAGAAAAACCTGGATGAAAAACCTATATTTGAAACAACAACGTACCTGATGAACAATCTAGTGTATGTAGAACAAACGTACCTAATGAATGTAGAACAAACGTACCTAATGAATGTAGAACAAACGTACATAATGAATGTAGAACAAACGTACATAATGTATGTAGAACAAACGTACATAATGAATGTAGAACAAACGTACATAATGAATGTAGAACAAACGTACCTAATGAATGTAGAACAAACGTACATAATGAATGTAGAACAAACGTACATAATGAATTTAGAACAAACGTACATAATGAATGTAGAACAAACGTACCTAATGAATGTAGAACAAACGTACATAATGAATGTAGAACAAACATACATAATGAATGTAGAACAAACGTACATAATGAATGTAGAACAAACGTACCTAATGAATGTAGAACAAACGTACATAATGAATGTAGAACAAACATACATAATGAATGTAGAACAAACGTACCTAATGAATGTAGAACAAACGTACATAATGTATGTAGAACAAACGTACATAATGAATGTAGAACAGACGTACATAATGAATAACCTAGTGTATGTAGAACACAGGTACATAATGAATGTAGAACAAACGTACATAATGAATGTAGAACAAACGTACATAATGAATAACCTAGTTTATGTAGAACAAACGTACATAATGAATGTAGAACAAACGTACCTAATGAATAACCTAGTGTATGTAGAACAAACATACCTAATGAATAACCTAGTGTATGTAGAACAAATGTACATAATTAATGTAGAACAAACGTACATAATGAATAACCTAGTGTATGTAGAACAAACGTACAAAAAACCAAAAACAAACCCTAATGAATAGCCTAGTGTATGTAGAACAAACGTACATAATGAATAGCCTAGTGTATGTAGAACAAACGTACATAATGTATGTAGAACAAACGTACATAATGTATGTAGAACAAACGTACATAATGAATAACCTAGTGTAATACTATGTAGAACAAACGTACATAATGTATGTAGAACAAACGTACATAATGAATAACCTAGTGTAATACTATGTAGAACAAACGTACATAATGTATGTAGAACAAACGTACATAATGTATGTAGAACAAATGTACATAATGAATAACCTAGTGTAATACTATGTAGAACAAACGTACATAATGAATGTAGAACAAACGTACATAATGAATAACCTAGTGTATGTAAAACAAACGTACCTAATGAATGTAGAACAAACGTACATATTTAATGTAGAACAAACGTACATAATGAATGTAGAACAAACGTACATAATGAATGTAGAACAAACGTACCTAATGAATAACCTAGTGTATGTAGAACAAACGTACATAATGTATGTAGAACAAACCTACCTAATGAATAGCCTAGTGTATGTAGAACAAACGTACATAATGAATAGCCTAGTGTATGTAGAACAAACGTACATAATGTATGTAGAACAAACGTACATAATGTATGTAGAACAAACGTACATAATGAATAACCTAGTGTAATACTATGTAGAACAAACGTACATAATGTATGTAGAACAAACGTACATAATGAATAACCTAGTGTAATACTATGTAGAACAAACGTACATAATGAATAACCTAGTGTAATACTATGTAGAACAAACGTACATAATGAATAACCTAGTGTAATACTATGTAGAACAAACGTACATAATGAATAGCCTAGTGTATGTAGAACAAACGTACATAATGAATAACCTAGTGTAATACTATGTAGAACAAACGTACATAATGAATAGCCTAGTGTATGTAGAACAAACGTACATAATGACTAACCTAGTGTAATACTATGTAGAACAAACGTACATAATGAATAGCCTAGTGTATGTAGAACAAACGTACATAATGACTAACCTAGTGTAATACTATGTAGAACAAACGTACATAATGAATAACCTAGTGTAATACTATGTAGAACAAACGTACATAATGAATAACCTAGTGTAATACTATGTAGAACAAACGTACATAATGAATAACCTAGTGTAATACTATGTAGAACAAACGTACATAATGAATAGCCTAGTGTAATACTATGTAGAACAAACGTACATAATGTATGTAGAACAAACGTACCTAATGAATGTAGAACAAACGTACATAATGAATGTAGAACAAACGTACATAATGTATGTAGAACAAACGTACCTAATGAATGTAGAACAAACGTACATAATGAATGTAGAACAAACGTACCTAATGAATGTAGAACAAACGTACATAATGAATGTAGAACAAACGTACATAATGTATGTAGAACAAACGTACATAATGAATAACCTAGTGTAATACTATGTAGAACAAACGTACATAATGAATAACCTAGTGTAATACTATGTAGAACAAACGTACATAATGTATGTAGAACAAACGTACCTAATGAATAACCTAGTGTAATACTATGTAGAACAAACGTACATAATGTATGTAGAACAAACGTACCTAATGAATGTAGAACAAACGTACATAATGAATAACCTAGTGTATGTAGAACAAACTTACATAATGTATGTAGAACAAACGTACCTAATGAATAGCCTAGTGTATGAAGAACAAACGTACATAATGAATAGCCTAGTGTATGTAGAACAAACGTACATAATGAATAACCTAGTGTAATACTATGTAGAACAAACGTACATAATGAATAACCTAGTGTAATACTATGTAGAACAAACGTACATAATGAATAGCCTAGTGTATGTAGAACAAACGTACATAATGAATAGCCTAGTGTATGTAGAACAAACGTACATAATGAATAACCTAGTGTAATACTATGTAGAACAAACGTACATAATGAATAACCTAGTGTATGTAGAACAAACGTACCTAATGAATAGCCTAGTGTATGAAGAACAAACGTACATAATGAATAGCCTAGTGTATGTAGAACAAACGTACATAATGAATAACCTAGTGTAATACTATGTAGAACAAACGTACATAATGAATAACCTAGTGTAATACTATGTAGAACAAACGTACATAATGAATAGCCTAGTGTATGTAGAACAAACGTACATAATGAATAGCCTAGTGTATGTAGAACAAACGTACATAATGAATAACCTAGTGTAATACTATGTAGAACAAACGTACATAATGAATAACCTAGTGTATGTAGAACAAACGTACATAATGAATAACCTAGTGTATGTAGAACAAACGTACATAATGAATAGCCTAGTGTAATACTATGTAGAACAAACGTACATAATGTATGTAGAACAAACGTACATAATGAATAACCTAGTGTAATACTATGTAGAACAAACGTACATAATGAATAGCCTAGTGTATGTAGAACAAACGTACCTAGTGTATGTACAACAAACGTACATAATGTATAACCTAGTGTATGTAGAACAAACGTACCTAGTGTATGTACAACAAACGTACATAATGTATAACCTAGTGTATGTAGAACAAACGTACCTAGTGTATGTAGAACAAACGTACATAATGTATAACCTAGTGAAACGCTATTTCATATATTTGGTATTATATCCATCATTTATAATTTCTTTGGTGCGTTTTACGTTTATTTATCGTCGCTACCGGTTGCCCATATGAGCGACGCCTCCTGAAGAGATTAGTCAGTTTAGATATTTGGAGGATAGTGCAATGATACAGACAGAGACCCATTCCAGAATCTCCTCTGGTTCTTGTACGTGCATGGTGTAAAACACCGACACGAGACCTCGGTTTAACGTCCCATCTGAAAGACTGTTAATTGTATTTCGGTCAGACGGGGGATCGAACCTGCGATCCCTGGATTACCAGTCCAGCGTGTTACCATTGGACTACAGATCCGTCTGTAAAACATTTCTCTGCATACACTTACGCCTGTTTTATAACACTCAATACGATAAATAAATCCTCTGTCATATTGTCTATATTTTATATAATCACCATGCACTCTGTAGTCTCTACTCATACTTCGTCCATGTCACTTAATATGTTCAGCATAGTCCGTGTTCAACATTCATTACAATATATCCTCTATCCTCTCAGTTGTGATAGGGGAATGCACGGTAGAAGAAAGTATCCAAAACCTAGTGATGTTATTAAAGCATGACATTGGCTATGCACGCTTCCTGTGATATTGGCGCTATCTATCGCTAGTTCTATCTCTGTAGTCGCATTATTCGGTATCGATAATCCTGGATGTATACTATTGCAAGAATGAACATTCTCTGATAGATATAAACAATACCATTGCCAATGCTACTGTGCAGTCACATTCACGACGATCATTTCTTGTTATCACATTGTATCTCATAACTTTGCTTGTATTCAGTTTAATACAGTCTCACATATGTTCTTGTCTGTACACACGTGTAATACAACCTGGGCGGATTCTGATTGGTCTCGGCATGACAGCTTAATTTTGACACATTATCGACATATAGTTTATTTGCCAGTTTAGTCAAATTTATTTTAACTCGATTGCGAAACAAGTTCTTACAACTTATATTAATCACGTTCGAGATCTCATTTCTGATGGAATCCATCGCAATGAGGGAGAGAGAAGAGGCAACGTGGAATTTAAATGCCTTGACTAAGGGCACACTCGTAACGGCTCCAGCGGGACTCGAACTACAGGCATTTCGCACCTGAAACGAACGCGCTACCACTAAAAATATTGTGTCACTTATTTGCGTAGAGTTGTTTGATTAGCAGGGACTATTTATACGGCGTACGGATTTATTCGAGATGTAATAAGGCTCAAAAGTATACTAAAAACAGAAACTTTGTTTCAAATTGTTGGTTGTTGTTACTGTAGTAATATGATAAAAAAGAATCATACACTCGTAGTGATTTCATACTATATTTTATGAAACTAGTTTTTGAATTTTGTTTTATTAAAATCGCCATAACGGCTCAATTCCAAAACACGTTTCATACAATATGGTATGAAACACCACGTGTGTAAGGTCCTATACAGGTAAGATGGTCGAAGCAATGGGTGGGACGGTTGGAGATGGTCGAAGCAATGGGTGGGACGGTTGGAGATGGTCGAAGCAATGGGTGGGACGGTTGGAGATGGTCGAAGCAATGGGTGGGACGGTTGGAGATGGTCGACGCAATGGGTGGGACGGTTGTGGATGGTCGAAGCAATGGGTGGGACGGTTGGAGATGGTCGACGCAATGGGTGGGACGGTTGTGGATGGTCGACGCAATGGGTGGGACGGTTGTGGATGGTCGAAGCTATGGGTGGGACGATTGAGGATGTTCGACGCAATGGGTGGGACGGTTGTGGATGGTCGAAGCAATGGGTGGGACGATTGAGGATGGTCGGCGCATGGGTGGGACGGTTGTGGATGTCGAAGCAATGGGTGGGACGGTTGGGGATGGTCGAAGCAATGGGTGGGACTGTTGGGGATGGTCGAAGCAATGTGTAGGACGGTTGTGGATGGTCGACGCAATGGGTGGGGCGATTGGGGATGGTCGAAGCAATGGGTGGGACGGTTTGGGATGGTCGAAGCAATGGGTGGGAAGATTGTGGATGGTCGAAGCAATTGGTGGGACGATTGTGGATGGTTGAAGCAATAGGTGGCACGATTGTGATTGGTCGAAGCAATAGGTGGGACGGTTGTGGATGGGCGAAGCAATGGGTGGGAAGATTGGGGATGGTCGAAGAAATGGGTGGGACTGTTGGGGATGGTCGAAGCAATGGGTGCGACGGTTGGGGATGGTCGAAGCAATGTGTGGGACGGTTGGGGATGGTCGAAGCTATAGGTGGGACGATTGTGGATGATCAAAGCAATGTGTGGGACGGTTGGGGATCGTCGAAGCAATGGGTGGGACTGTTGGGACAATGTATATACGAATGTTGGAGATTTGTGGCTTTGATACCACAATATTTCTATTCGTGTTACAATCTTCAGTAGAAACATAGAACATAGATGGACGCATGGATATTTGAAGTTGGGAAAGAAATCACGAACTGAGCAGTGTAATAACATGTTAAGGTGTTTATTTAAGTGTAATGTTCAATCACAACCAATCCACATGTTCCAAATTATTTGTTTGTTTGTTTTTGGGGTTTAACGTTGCACCTACAGCTTAGGCCATATACATAGAAACTTTTATTTCCAATCAGGTGGGGCAATATGACACATGAGGTAACACATTACCTACACAGACATAGCAAACAGTGGCCATACATATTGCGGAGAAGACACATTGTACAATACAATAATGTTATTATTTAATTTTCAAAAATAAACTCGGACAAGTTGATCAGTATATTGTGGAAGATTATAAACCACACGAAAACCCACTCCACATTGCATGCGTGTATGTTCGCAACTCTACAATAGTTTACGTTATCTATTTTACAACGAGTGGCAAGCAAGTTCTAACATCTTATATTAATCACTCTCGTTGGCGCTGATGAAAGCGCATATGTGGCCATTCGTGTGGGAGGAAACCGGAGTACCCGTAGAAAACCCACCTGTCCGATCTGGCGACCACCGTACCATCTCACATACTTCCCGGTCCGAGGATAGAACGCGGGTTGCATTGTTGAGAAGCGAGCGCACTAACTACTGCGCTAATCGGACAACTATAATATGCATGATGCGTGCAACATCTTAACCCGTAAAGTGATAATCACGACTAAATTTCGATTAGGCTCTATGCTGTTTGCTATTCGGATAGTGGAGCTGAAACATTTGGTTGAATAGCAAGCAACATAGATCCTGATCAGATACTACATTACGCCCCGTCTGTTCTGAATCTATATTGTTTGCACATTTCTTTCAATTTATTCAGCATTTTAATTTTGGTCAGCATCGATGACGTAATCAATGACATACCGCTACCATTCATGTGATGTTCAAGTGACTACTTGGTGTACTTTTTTATATTAGCTATATTCTGACAATCATGAACAGTTAATTATAAAGTAATAGATTCTAATGAGTTTGTTTTGTCTGTAGTTTATATTTTGACAGCAAACAGAAACTAACTTGAAATGATACCCGAACTATTCCTTATTACGGACGTTCACACTAACAGAAGTGGTTGTGTGGTTGTGTACTGTTAGTGAAATAAAGCTCCCGACAGTGGTAATGAAAATAAATAACATTTGATAACACATATTATATTAGCCAAAATCATTAGAAATCATAAGAGAAAAAGAATGTATCTGATTATTAGTGTAAGATAGGATTTTAGTTCGTCGAGTGATCATCGACATAGGTATGTGTAGCCAATAGTAGAAATATAAATGTTGGTGATTACTCGGTGAAATAAAATCCTAGCTTACTCTAAAAACACAATTATCCCCTTTATCTTCAGTTGTCATAAATACCAAGTTCATTAGTTTCACAGTCCAGAACAATGAATATATTCTTAGTTGACACAGTACGTAGCTCGTTAGTTTTACCGTCCAGAATAATGAAATGATATTCAGTTGTCACAAATATCTTGTTTGTCAGTTTCACAGTCCAAAGCAATGAGTACATGCTTAGAATACGATGCTCGTTAGTTTCACCGACCAGAGCAATGACTATACCATCTAGACTACTTGCTGAAACGAAGGAAAACACGATTTGGGATTTCGACAATAATTAAAATCACATCCTACAAAAACTGTTTCTGTGACATAACCTTGAAATATCTCATAAAATGCTTTCCATTGTAAGACTTCGCTGTGTTCTTTGTGAGAATAATCGACATATGCATTAGTCATAATCCGGTACATGATTTGCCTTCAAATTGGAAAAAAACACTAATGCAAATAGTTCGTGGGCAATTATCCCCAATATAACTTGCGTAAAAAGACCTTTGCTAAAATCTGTTTGTTGGATTTTTCTATGACAGTTTACGAATAATAAACAGCAAAGCAGTAGTAAACTAGGTATCTAACAGAGCAGCCGTATAGCAACTTATAAAGGGAGATAACTTACATTTAGCATAGAAAGTAGGTATTTAACAGAGCAACGGTATAGCAACTTATAAAGGGAGATAACTTACATTTAGAATAGAAAGTAGGTATTTAACAGAGCAGCGGAATAGCAACTTATAAAGGGAGATAACTTACATTTAGCATAGAAAGTAGGTATTTAACAGAGCAGCGGTATAACAACTTACAAAGGGAGATAACTTACATTTAGCATAGAAAGTAGGTATTTAACAGAGCAGCCGTATAGCAACTTATAAAGGGAGATAACTTACATTTAGAATAGAAAGTAGGTATTTAACAGAGCAGCGGAATAGCAACTTATAAAGGGAGATAACTTACATTTAGAATAGAAAGTAGGTATTTAACAGAGCAGCAGTATAGCAACTTATAAAGGGAGATAACTTACATTTAGAATAGAAAGTAGGTATTTAACAGAGCAGCGGAATAGCAACTTATAAAGGGAGATAACTTACATTTAGAATAGAAAGTAGGTATTTAACAGAGCAGCGGTATAGCAACTTATAAAGGGAGATAACTTACATTTAGAATAGAAAGTAGGTATTTAACAGAGCAGCGGTATAGCAACTTATAAAGGGAGATAACTTACATTTAGAATAGAAAGTGGGTATTTAACAGAGCAGCGGTATAGCAACTTATCAAGGGAGATAACTTACATTTAGCATAGAAAGTAGGTATTTAACAGAGCAGCCGTATAGCAACTTATAAAGGGAGATAACTTACATTTAACATATAAAGTAGTTATTTAACAGAGCAGCGGTATAACAACTTATAAAGGGAGATAACTTACATTTAGCATAGAAAGTAGGTATTTAACAGAGCAGCCGTATAGCAACTTATAAAGGGAGATAACTTACATTTAGCATATAAAGTAGTTATTTAACAGAGCAGCCGTATAGCAACTTACAAAGGGAGATAACTTACATTTAGCAAAGAAAGTAGTTATTTAACAGAGCAGCGGTATAGCAACCTGGGAAGGGAGATAACTTACATTTAGCAAAGAAAGTAGTTATTTAACAGAGCAGCCGTATAGCAACTTGTGAAGGGAGATAACTTACATTTAGCAAAGAAAGTAGTTATTTAACAGAGCAGCGGTATAGCAACCTGTGAAGGGAGATAACTTACATTTAGCAAAGAAAGTAGTTATTTAACAGAGCAGCCGTATAGCAACTTGTGAAGGGAGATAACTTACATTTAGCAAAGAAAGTAGTTATTTAACAGAGCAGCGGTATAACAACTTATAAAGGGAGATAACTTACATTTAGCAAAGAAAGTAGTTATTTAACAGAGCAGCGGTATAACAACTTATAAAGGGAGATAACATACATTTAGCAAAGAAAGTAGTTATTTAACAGAGCAGCGATATAACAACTTATAAAGGGAGATAACTTACATTTAGAATAGAAACTAGTTATTTAACAGAGCAGCCGTATAGCAACTTATAAACGGAGATAACTTACATTTAGCAAAGAAAGTAGTTATTTAACAGAGTAAACTAGATCATCTGCATCTTTGATTGATCACATATATACTAACATGGAAGAAAACATTGCCAATATGTATGTACCAAAGCTTTCTATCAGTGATCATTACCCAGTATTCTATAATCGTAAAGTCAACTTTTCAAATAATAAAAGTATGCATGAAACAATATCATATAGATCATTTAAAAACTTCAATGAGGAGTCCTTTTGCGAAGATTTACGTATTGCAGACTGGACCTTTGTTTATATATATGATGATCCAAATGAAATATTAAATATGTGGTGTAAACTATTTTTAGAAATTGTACATAAGCATATTCCAATAAAAACTCAGCGAGTGAAACGGAAATATCAACCAGACTGGATAACAACAGAAATCTTAGATACTATGAAAGAACGCGATAAAATGAAGCAAGATAAATCAGAGCAAGGTGTTAATCAATATAAACTACTTAGAAACAAAGTGTCGACAATGATTAATACAGCAAGGAAAGAGTCATATGAAAGAAAAATAGAGTCTGGTAAAGATAACCCACGTACTGTTTGGAAGATTTTTAAAGAGTTTGGTTCAGGAAAATCAACACAATCTGTAAACAATATTAACTCAATATACCATCAAGGATCTGATTACTCTCAAAATGTTGAAATGGCAAATATATGTAATGAATTCTTTGTCAATGTTGCATCTAATATCAAAGATCCAGTCCCTGATCACTTAAACTTTGACTATATAAAAGATTTTATTAATGAACATGTACCTGTTGATGTAGTGTTTGAAATACCAGAAGTTACACAGAGTAATATCAGAAAACAATTACTCGAACTTAATGTTTCTAAAGCTACTGGAATCGATAATAGTGGACCAAAGCTGTTAAAACTTTCAGCTGATATCATTGTACAACATTTAACTGTTATAATAAATAACATCAACTTTCCCTGAAGCTTGGAAATTTGCAAAAGTCAAACCATTATTCAAAGTGGAAAAACCAATGACGTCAATAACTATAGACCTATTTCAATTTTACCATCTTTGTCAAAACTTTTTGAAAGACACGTGCATAAATCGCTACAGAGTTTTTTGGATCACTTCAATTTACTTCACAAAACACAAAGTGGTTTCAGAACTGGCCACTCAACTGAATCAGCTTTACTTTATATGATAGATAAATGGATTCGAGCAATGAATGAGGGAAAATTGATTGGAATTGTAATGGTCGATTTTCGAAAAGCTTTTGATCTTGTCGATCATACTGTTTTATTAAAGATATTATCATTATACAAATGTAGCAACAATACTTTGAAGCTTTTTCAATCATATCTTTGTGATAGAAAGCAAACTGTTTCTATAAATGACGTTTTATCTGAAAATAGAACTGTTAATTGTGGAGTCCCGCAGGGCTCAATATTAGGACCTCATTTATTCTTACTTTTTATCAATGACTTACCACTAATGTTTTCAAATAAAATCACCGGTAGCGATTTATATGCAGATGATACTACATTATATGATATCCATAATAAGAAAGAAGTGTTAGAAACAAGATTACAACAAGATTTGGAAGATTTGAAATACTGGTGTTTCCAAAATGGAATGAAGATTAATACAGACAAAACGAAAGTTCTATTTATGATGACAGCCCAGCGAAAATGTGCTTTCCCTAACCCTACACTCTCTCTTAAATATGAAAATATATTATTGAAAACCAGCACATCAGAGAAGTTGCTTGGAGTACACATTCAGGATTCATTAAAATGGGACTCACATATCAAATATATTGTGAAAAAGATTTCAACTAACATTTGGCTATTAGGTAAAATACGGTATATTGTGAATCTGAACTACAGAATACTTTATTACAAGGCATATATCCAACCACATTTTGATTACTGTTGTATCATATGGGGAAACACCACACAACAAAATATCAACACATTATTAAGATTGCAGAGACGAGCTTGTAAATTCATTCTGGGCCAAGATTATATTTCTTTGCGTGAATCAATGTCTGAAATTAATATAATGACTTTTGACCAACGGATTATTTTTCAAAAAGCAGTAACAATGTACAAAATTATGAACAATCTTGTACCGAATTATTTTAATGAACATTTTCAATTAAGACATTGCAATTCAGTTACTTCAGATATGACATTGAGAAATGTTTCAAATATGGATCTCTATATTCCAAGACCTAGATGTGAAATGTATAAGAAATCATTAGAATACTCTGGTCCAAAGATATTGAATTGTCTACCATTTGAAATTAAGACATCCAGATCTTTAAATATATTCAAGACAAAATGTAAAGTATGGATACAACGTTTTAATTGGTAGACACTAGACAGTTATATATATATAATGATTGTAAATCAATATGCTTATGTCGTTTTGTATTTCTATCAAAGTACCTGATTTACTTAGGCTGTTGTTTAAGTTACATTGTACAACATTATGCATGTATATTGTACGGCATAACTATGTTATAATTATTGTGTATGTACATTTATTCTATAGTGTTAACAAATTGAAGAGGGCCCTAAGGAGGATTAGTTTAAAACTAATTAGGTCACCCTCTATAAATAAAGAAATCTATCTCTATTAGCAACGGTATGACAACTTATAAAGGGAGATAACTTACATTTAGCATATACAGTAGGTATTTAACAGAGCAGCCGTATAGCAACTTATAAAGGGAGATAACTTACATTTAGCATAGAAAGTAGGTATTTAACAGAGCAGCCGAATAGCAACTTGTGAAGGGAGATAACTTACATTTAACATATAAAGTAGTTATTTAACAGAGCAGCGGTATAACAACTTATGAAGGGAGATAACTAACATTTAGCATAGAAAGTAGTTATTTAACAGAGCAGCAGTATAGCAACTTGTGAAGGGAGATAACTTACATTTAGCAAAGAAAGTAGTTATTTAACAGAGCAGCGGAATAGCAACTTGTGAAGGGAGATAACTTACATTTAGCAAAGAAAGTAGTTATTTAACTGAGAAATTATTCAAGTGTTTGCTTACAATCTAAATAAATATAAACAGCAATTGAAATGCCCTGTTTAATACAAATAATGGACATACGGGTTAGTTACATATTTATTTTTAGCTAGATTGCAAATCAGGTTCTTACAACTTATATTAATCACTCTCGATACCTCATTCCTGGTGGAATCCATCGCCACGAGGGAGAGAGAAAATGCAACGTGGAATTTAAATGCATTGCCTAAGGGCACACTCGTAACGGCTCAAGCGGGGCTCGAACTCCGGGCATTTCATACCTGGAGCGAATGCGCTACCACGGCGCTATCACGATTTCCACGATACGGCTTGACAATGAATGAAGGGAGGTAAGTTAACGAATACTAATTTAGCAAAAAGGAAGTTACTTAACTATGCAGAATTTTAATTTCTAAATAAACACGAAACACCAATAAAATACCATGCTTAATAGGAATGTAAAGGACACAATCGAGCATAATGTTCGATCCCCCGTCTGACCCTAATGAAATTAACAGTCTTTCAGATGGGACATTAAACCGAGGTCTCGTGTCGGTGCTATACACCGTGCACGTAAAATAACCAGAGGAGACTCTGGAATGGGTCTTTCTCTGTCTGTAACATTGCAACTATCCTCCAAAAATCTAAAATGACTAATCTCTTCAGGAGGCGTCGCTCATATGGGCAACCAGTAGCGACGATAAATAAACGTAAAACACGCACGTATTAATTGATTACGACATAATTGAGAGTCTCCCACGTTTCCGATACGTCTGCGTGTCCAGAAACTGTTACTAGCATGTGATTATAAACTTGACGAAAACCGACATTGGACTGCAAAATAATGAGCACAAACTGGTCGTATAGACCGTTAGTTCATCTGTGATTATTCTGTTGGCTGTATACATCAACGTTGAGTTTTTTAATGTCACATTGGCACAGACTGAACGAGTTCTCCAGACATCACTAATCTGCGCAATAATTGGTTTTGGAGCCACTTTAGATTATTTTTCTAATTTGAAAACATAATTCCTATGTAATTCATCCTAGTGATATTAATACTTTGCAAATAAATATTCATTATAGGTAGTATCCTGGGTATACCGGTAACCGGTGACATAAGCAATATCCTGTGTATTTGTGTTCCAAACTGAGGCTGTGCAAATAATGTTCACTCTCAATTAAGCATAATCATAATTATTTTATTGTGTGCAATATTAGTTAGCAAGAAATAAATCATAACTGAATCAAAAACAAAGTGAAAGCAACAGCACATGCCTCCATCTTTTATTTACGCGGTGATACCAATGACCGGTGACGATGTAAATTTCGCCTTACAAGTTTATACCAGTAGCAATACATGCCATATAAGGCAATCATGTGACGTCACATGAGTAGCGGGCACCTTACAAATGCAGCCAATAGTTAATAAATTCATTGAAATTTAGCTAAATATTGACTACATGAATGAAAACTTACGAGAGTAAGAGGAAAAAACAAGTTTTAATAAATTATGGTAAATGTACCCGTAGAAATGACAGTTCAGCTAGTTTTTGCTATGGACAGTTGCAGAAATCCGACAGAAATTGTCAATAGTAAGCACAACATGAACATGTGCGGTTCATTTGGATTAATTCTGATATCACCGCTCATTAGTATTCACCGATAGTAGGGTCACTGGGGCGAAAGTGCATCCGAGGTCCACATGCATGTAGTACTGATAACTAATATAGTGCATTTTTCTTTTTGGTAAAAAATGAATTTTCATGACATGTAGTGTATAGATTTTTTTTTTTGAAAGAACATCAGACTATTTGATGTGTAGAAATTAGAAAATATGTGATATGAAGAATCAATTCAACGGAATTTTATCTAGATTAACTCGATGCAGGTCTGCGTTAGACGCCATTTTGTTAGATAGCTTGTCTCGCTTGGTGACAGCGAGCACCTGTAACTATGGGGGCGTGCCTAAGTAGCATTTGCAGAAAGGTCAATTGCAAACTGAAAGCATATTATATCATACATGTCATAATGGCGACAGAATACTGCGTTGTGTGTAAACACAATGACATATTATATGCAAAATATACACATTTATCTTAGCGCGATTGCGAAACAAGTTCTTACAACTTATTTAATCACTCTAGAGACCTCATTCCTGATGGAATCCATCGCCACGAGGGAAAGAAAAGAGGCAATGTTGGCACCATCGTAACGTCTCCAGTGGGGTGCGAACTATGGGCATTTCGCACATGAAGCGAACGAGCTACAACTGCGCTATCACGACTTCCACAAGAGAGTCGTGGGTTCGATCCCTCGTCCCAGTTCGACTATTACTTAGACTATGCTTCGTCTCGGGCAATAGTCGTTTGTTTCGTGTCAATAATCCCGCCCTTGGGAATATATATACACGAAACAAAACTTAGTCGATATCCGAAAACGTTTAACAATTACACCAAGTGGCTATACCAAGCCGTGCACGTGTAATGCATCGATTACAGTTGTTTTGTGCATAGTATCTAGCTTCACAAGGTCATGGAAATAAATAACTATTGTGACACCAGAACTCTTCAGACTCCTCTGGGCACCTTATAAATAATATCTTGATACACAGTGAGTGCTTGGAAGTCGTGATAGCGCAGTGGATGCGCGTTCGCTTCAGGTGCGAAAGGTCCGGGGTTCGAACCCCGCTGGAGCCGTTACGATTGTGCCCTTAGGCAAGGCATTTAAATTCCACATTGCCTCTTCTCTCTCCTTCATGGCGATGGATTCCATCAGGATTGAGGTCTCGAGAGTGATTAATATAAGTTGAAAGAACTTGTTTCGCAATCTAAATTTGTATAAACTAGTGAGTGCTATTTATGCGCAAATTGAAGTCTTAGTAATATACAGACATACTAATATCTATACCACTTTGTATTGCATTCTTGGCCTATTTGAATTTCATTTTCTATGACAATCTGCAGGCCGGGCCTTCAGTGCCTTATAGGAGATACGCCCTATTATTAATAGTATGACTGTGTAATGGTATGACTGTGTAATGGTATGACTGTGTAATATTATGACTGTGTACTGGTATGACTGTGTAATATTATGACTGTGTAATGGTATGACTGTGTAATATTATGACTGTGTAATGGTATGACTGTGTAATGGTATGACTGTGTAATGGTATGACTGTGTAATATTATGACTGTGTAATGGTATGACTGTGTAATGGTATGACTGTGTAATAGTATGACTGTGTAATGGTATGACTGTGTAATGGTATGACTGTGTAATGGTATGACTGTGTAATATTATGACTGTGTAATGGTATGACTGTGTAATGGTATGACTGTGTAATATTATGACTGTGTAATGGTATGACTGTGTAATGGTATGACTGTGTAATGGTATGACTGTGTAATATTATGACTGTGTATTTAATGGTATGACTGTGTAATGGTATGACTGTGTAATGGTATGACTGTGTAATGGTATGACTGTGTAATGGTATGACTGTACTGGTATTACTGTACTGGTATGACTGTGTAATGGTATGACTGTATTTAATGGTATGACTGTGTAATGGTATGACTGTGTAATGTTATGACTGTATTTAATGGTATGACTGTGTAATGGTATGACTACAGACGGATCTGTAGTCCAGTGGTAACACGCTGGACTGGTAATCCAGGGATCGCAGGTTCGATCCCCCATCTGACCTTAATAAAATTAACAGTCTTTCAGATGGGACGTTAAACCGATGTCTCGTGTCGGTGCTTTACACCGTGCACGTAAAAGAACCAGAGGAGATTCTGGATCGGATCTCTGTCTGTATGATTGCACTATCCTCCAAAATCTAAAATGACTAATATCTTCAGGAGGCGTCGCTCATATGGGCAACCGGTAGCGACGATAAATAAAACGTAAAACACACACAATGGTATGACTGTGTAATGTTATGACTGTATTTAATGGTATGACTGTGTAATGGTATGACTGTGTAATGTTAAGACTGTATTTAATGGTATGACTGTGTAATGGTATGACTGTGTAATGGTATGACTGTATGTAATGATATGACTGTGTAATGGTATGACTGTATTTAATGATATGACTGTGTAATAGTATGACTGTGTAATGTTATGACTATATTTAATGGTATGACTGTGTAATGTTATGACTGTATTTAATGGTATGACTGTGTAATGATATGACTGTATTTAATGGTATAACTGTGTAATGAATGGTATGACTGTTCTGGTATATGACTGTACTGGTATGACTGTGTAATGTTATGACAGCATTTAATGGTATGACTGTGTAATGGTATGACTGTGTAATGGTATGACTGTACTGGTATGACTTTGTAATGAATGGTATGACTGTACTGGTATGACTGTGTAATGTTATGGCTGTAATGGTATGACTGTATTTAATGGTATGACGGTGTAATGTTATGACTGTATTTAATGGTATGACTGTGTAATGTTATGGCTGTAATGGTATGACTGTATTTAATGGTATGACGGTGTAATGTTATGACTGTATTTAATGGTATGACTGTGTAATGAATGGTATGACTGTACTGGTATGACTGTACTGGTATGACTGTGTAATGTTATGACTGCATTTAATGGTATGACTGTGTAATGGTATGACTGTGTAATGGTATGACTGTACTGGTATGACTGTGTAATGAATGGTATGACTGTACTAGTATGACTGTGTAATGAATGGTATGACTGTACTGGTATGACTGTACTGGTATGACTGTGTAATGTTATGACTGTATTCAATGGTATGACTGTGTAAAGGTATGACTGTGTAATGAATGGTATGACTGTACTGGTATGACTGTACTGGTATGACTGTGTAATGTTATGACTGCATTTAATGGTATGACTGTGTAATGGTATGACTGTGTAATGGTATGACTGTACTGGTATGACTGTGTAATGAATGGTATGACTGTACTAGTATGACTGTGTAATGAATGGTATGACTGTACTGGTATGACTGTACTGGTATGACTGTGTAATGTTATGACTGTATTCAATGGTATGACTGTGTAAAGGTATGACTGTGTAATGAATGGTATGACTGTACTGGTATGACTGTACTGGTATGACTGTGTAATGTTATGACTGCATTTAATGGTATGACTGTGTAATGGTATGACTGTGTAATGGTATGACTGTACTGGTATGACTGTGTAATGAATGGTATGACTGTACTGGTATGACTGTGTAATGAATGGTATGACTGTACTGGTATGACTGTAATGGTATGACTGTGTAATGTTATGACTGTATTAATGGTATGACTGTGTAATGGTATGTATGTGTAATGGTATGTATGTGTAATGGTGTGTATGTGTAATGGTATGTATGTGTAATGGTATGTATGTGTAATGGTATGTATGTGTAATGGTATGTATGTGTAATGGTATGCCTGTGTAATGGTATGTATGTGTAATGGTATGTATGTGTAATGGTATGCCTGTGTAATGGTATGTATGTGTAATGGTATGTATGTGTAATGGTGTGTATGTGTAATGGTATGTATGTGTAATGGTATGTATGTGTAATGGTGTGTATGTGTAATGGTATGTATGTGTAATGGTATGTATGTGTAATGGTGTGACTGTGTAATGGTATGTATGTGTAATGGTGGGTATGTGTAATGGTATGTATGTGTAATGGTATGTATGTGTAATGGTATGACTGTGTAATGGTATGACTGTGTAATGGTATGTATGTGTAATGGTATGTATGTGTAATGGTATGTATGTGTAATGGTATGCCTGTGTAATGGTATGTATGTGTAATGGTATGTATGTTTAATGGTATGCCTGTGTAATGGTATGTATGTGTAATGGTATGCCTGTGTAATGGTATGTATGTGTAATGGTATGCCTGTGTAATGGTATGCCTGTGCAATGGTATGTATGTGTAATGGTATGCCTGTGCAATGGTATGTATGTGTAATGGTATGCCTGTGCAATGGTATGTATGTGTAATGGTATGCCTGTGCAATGGTATGCCTGTGCAATGGTATGTATGTGTAATGGTATGTATGTGTAATGGTATGCCTGTGTAATGGTATGACTGTGTAATGGTATGCCTGTTTAATGGTATGCCTGTGTAATGGTATGACTGTGCAATGGTATGCCTGTGTAATGGTATGCCTGTGCAATGGTATGTATGTGTAATGGTATGACTGTGCAATGGTATGTATGTGTAATGGTATGCCTGTGCAATGGTATGCCTGTGTAATGGTATGCCTGTGCAATGGTATGCCTGTGTAATGATATGCCTGTGTAATATTATGACTGTGTAATGGTATGCCTGTGCAATGGTGTGTATGTGTAATGGTATGTATGTGTAATGGTATGCCTGTGTAATGGTGTGTATGTGTAATGGTATGTATGTGTAATGGTATTTATGTGTAATGGTATGTATGTGTAATGGTATGACTGTGTAATGGTATGTATGTGTAATGGTATGTATGTGTAATGGTATGTATGTGTATTGGTATGTATGTGTAATGGTATGTATGTGTAATGGTATGCCTGTGTAATGGTATGACTGTGTAATGGTATGTATGTGTAATGGTATGTATGTGTAATGGTATGCCTGTGTAATGGTGTGTATGTGTAATGGTATGTATGTGTAATGGTATGTATGTGTAATAGTATGTATGTGTAATGGTATGCCTGTGTAATGGTATGTATGTGTAATGGTATGTATGTGTAATGGTATGTATGTGTAATGGTATGACTGTGTAATGGTATGTATGTGTAATGGTATGTATGTGTAATGGTATGTATGTGTAATGGTATGTATGTGTAATCGTGTGTATGTGTAATGGTATGTATGTGTAATGGTATGTATGTGTAATAGTATGTATGTGTAATGGTATGTATGTGTAATGGTATGCCTGTGCAATGGTATGTATGTGTAATGGTATGTATGTGTAATGTTATGTATGTGTAATGGTATGACTGTGTAATGGTATGTATGTGTAATGGTATGCCTGTGTAATGGTATGTATGTGTAATGGTATGTATGTGTAATGGTATGTATGTGTAATGGTATGACTGTGTAATGGTGTGACTGTACAATAGTATGACTGTGTATTTAATGGTAGGACTGTGTAATGAATGGTATGATTGTACTGGTATGACTGTGTATTGGTATGTATGTGTACCGGCATTGGCTGTGTTTAGTTTCGTCCGCAGTGAAAACCTGCTTAGATTTAGCATAGCCTATTTATTTCTCCCACACAGCGATATCAACCGTCTCTATTGAGTTATTCGGACTTAATTAATTTGCCCGTCAACTAATCAAGTTACCTCTGCAGCACACATGTTTAATTCAGTGTCTGTCTTGTTAGCGCTCCAGGTACGATGTGTGCATCTCCATCTATGAATGTGCTGAAACAGATCTATATAAAGGTTTGATGATGTACACTAGCCTCCATTACAATACAGCACACTATCCTCCATTACAATACAGCGCACTATCCTCCACTACCATATAGCACACTATCCTCCATTACAATACAGCGAACTATCCTCCATTACACTTCAGCGCACTATCCTGCATTACAATACAACGCACTATCCTCCATTACAATGCAGGGCACTACCCTCATTACAATACAGTACACTATCCTCCATATAATAAAGCGCACTATCCTCCATACAATACGGTGCACTACCCTCCATTACAATACAGCGCACTATCTCCCCATTACAATACAGAGCACTACCCTCCATTATAATACAGCACACTATCCTCCATTACAATGCAGTACACTATCACCCATCACAATACAGCGCAATATCCTCCATTATAATACAATGTACTATCCTCCATTATAATACAATGTACTGTCCTCCATTATAACATAGTACAGTGTCCTCCATTACAATACAGCGCATTACATTCCATTATAATACGGCGCACTATCCTCCATACAATACAGCACACTATCCTCCATTACAATACATCATAATATTCTCCATTATAACACATCGCCATATCCTCCATTATAACACAGCACCATAACCTCCATTACAACACAGTAATATCTCCGCCATTACAACATATTACAATATCCTCCATTACAACATATCGCACTATCCTCCATTCCAACACAGCACACTATCCTCCATTCCAACACAGTGCGATATCCTCCATTACAACACAGTACAATATCCTCCATTATAACACTACAACACATCCTACATTATAACACAGTACAATATCCTCCATTGTAACACAGCGCAATATCCTCCATTCCAACACAGTTTATGCCCTCCCTTGAAACACAGTACATTATCCTCCATTATGACACAGCATAGCATCACAGCGCAATATCCTCCATTACAACACTGAGCAATATCCTCCATTACAACAGAGCGCAATATCCTCCATTTCACCACATAATAATATCCTCCATTCCAACACAGTAAATATCCTCCATTACAGCACAGCGCAATATCCTCCATTATAATACGGCACAATAGCCTCCATCCCAATACAGTACAACCTCTTCCATTGTGACACAGCACAATTATCCTCCATTACAAACAGCACAATATTCTCCGTTACAACACATCGCAATATCCTGCATTACAACACTGCGCACTATCCTCCATTCCACCACAGTTCAATATCCTCCAATACAACACAGCACCATATCCTCCGTTATAACACAGCACACTATCCTCAATTACAACACAGTACAATATACTCCATTCACCGTAATGTCATATTCACGATTTAAAATGGCTGCCAACAGTTGTTATTTATTATCATTCTATTATACTACTTACAAAATCAGTAGTACACGAGTGTCTCAGTAACGAAATTCACCCTGTTTAATATTTTCAATGCACTCTTATTTGTCTAGGATATATAGTGTGTTTCATTTTTGCCCATATGAGCGACACCTCCTGAAGAGATTAGTCATTTTAGATGTTGGAGGATAGTGCAATGATACAGACATATTCCCATTCCAGAGTCTCCTCTGGTTCTTTTACATGCACGTTGTGAAGCACCGACACGCGACATCGGTTTAACGTCACATCTGAAAGGATGTTAATATTATTATGGTCAGACGAAGGATCGAACCTGCGATCCCTGGATTCACAGTCCAGCGTGTTAACCACTGGACTACTGGCTCGTCTGTTGCTCGCTCAGAAGCTCCGTGTTTTAATATACATGCTCATAATACTCGGTGCGCATCTTAATGTATAAACTGTATATATACACGACATATGGTGTATATAGGGTGCATTATATAAACTGTATATATACACGACATATGGTGTATATAGGGTGCATTATATAAACTGTATATATACACGACATATGGTGTATATAGGGCGCATTATATAAACTGTATATATACACGACATATGGTGTATATAGGGTGCATTATATAAACTGTATATATACACGACATATGGTGTATATAGGGTGCATTATATAAACTGTATATATACACGACATATGGTGTATATAGGGCGCATTATATAAACTGTATATATACACGACATATGGTGTATATAGGGTGCATTATTCACAATTCCAACAATCCGAATACTAGTACACGGACCATCCGTAATACAGGTCAGACGGTGTTATTGATATAGTGGTCTGGGATTGGTTGAAAAAGTGTATGGAAGCCCTTAAGAGTTATTGATACATGAACTGATTGGCTGAGTATGTATTGTCAGCAATAGTGAAAGTGACTTCTAAATATTAAAATACAATATATGAGCTGCATTTTGGAATATTTTAAAATATTTGCATACTATTTGGTGACAAATAAACAGTATAATATAAATGCAGGTGTCAGTGCAACATTCACCACCAACTTACCTTCAGAGTTAGGTGTGGGTGCCATTAGAGGGACATTTTTAAAAAAAACGCAATTGGTCAACCCCATTGAAATTTGACATTTTCTTGTAGCTCAAAGGCCAGTCTGTTGAAAACTACTGTCTTGTGTGCCAAACTATTTTTGGGAACATATAATGGCACTGTGTTATAATGGTGACCTATGCAAATTTCAATAGCGGTGTCTGACCTAAACATGGTATAATTTATGACTTGTGTCAAGAATAAATTAGATACATAAAGAAGAAATACTGCTTAAATTTATTAAATAAAAGAAGCATCAATCTAGTGTTTCTGCCATACAAATCCCGGACTAAATCAATCAACTGATCATTAACTGTAGTCTATAAGTCTAAGCAATCTTCTATGTAATCTGCATAAATATGCCATCGTTCACACAGCAAACCAATACAGTTGCCCTAATTACAGTAGAGTCGTAAACAAATAATGATGTTTCGTAAGTATAAACAGTTTCACGTGTGTGGGCGTGTTTTATAATTATTTATCGTCGCAACCATTGCCCACGGTGCACATTTAGGATCACATTCGATAGCAATAATGCAATTTAATTTCGATTTCAAAATCCAAAATACTGGTTCAGTGGTAAAACTTTAAACCGTTCGTTTCATGCAAGAGCATTATTTAAGTCGTGAGGGGACACCACGGGGCCAAGCATATACGGCAAAGTCATGCTGCACACCCGGCTGACCTCATTACGTGGACGTCGCTCGCGGCTTAATCACATTTCGCAACAACAACCTACGATACAACTAAGATGTCGTACTCTCTACTGGTGTACACCATTAGGGGAACAATGCTGCTGCCGGATGACCAACAGTGAGATGTTGCCTATAGTAGACCCTTTCGAAAGAGGTTTATCACCTGGACATGTTACCCTGCATATGAAGAACATGGCTCCTCCAGTTGTCAACTTTTATTGCACCGTCCCGCCTATATATCATAAGTATATCATACTCAGCCAATCAGTTCATGTATCAATACAATCTTAAGGGCGTCCATACACGTTTTCAATCAATCACAGACCACTAAATCAATAACACCGTCTGTCCTTTATTACGGATGGTCTGTGTACTAGTATCCCATTCTACAAACTACAAACTCTTGTGTGTGTGTGTTTTACGTTTATTTATCGTCGCTACCGGTTGTCTATATGAGCGACGCTTCCTGAAGACATTAGTCATTTTAGAAGTTTGGAGGATAGTGCAATGGTACATAGAGAGGAACTCATTCCAGAGTTTCGTCTGGTTCTTTTACATGCTCTGTGTAAAGCACCGACATGAGACCTCGGTTTAATGTCCCATATGAAAGACTGTTAAGTGTATTAGGGTCAGACGGGGGATCGAACCTGCGATCCCTGAATTACCAGTCCAACGTGTTAACCACTGCACTACAGATCCGTCAATCGTTTATGTTAGAACGATCCACTGTTACCACAAACAATCATGGATGTGCGTACGGCATACTGCGGGTATTTATCACATACCATTACTTGTATTCAGTTTCATACAGCCATCACATATTTTCTTGTATGAACGCACGTGTACTATAACATGTAAGGCTTACGATTGATCGTGGCATGACAGCTTTATTTACACATTCGACATATATAGTGTGTATCCATGCTTTATTTGTTGAAAATCAACTGTTTAAATCAATAATTTATATAATAGTCATAGCTTGATTGCGAAACAAGTTCTTACAGTTTAAGTGGAAGTCGTGATAGCGCAGTGGATGCGCGTTCGCTTCAGGTGCGAAAGGTCCGGAGTTCGAACCTCGCTGGAGCCGATTGTGCCCTTAGGCAAGGCATTTAAATTTCACGCTGCCTCTTCTCTCTCCCTCGTGGCGATGGATTCCATCAGGAATGAGGTCTCGAGAGTGATTAATACAAGTTGCAAGAACTTGTTTCGCAATCGAGCTAAAATAAATTTGTATAAACTAAACTACAGTTTATTTCAATCACGCTCGAGAGAAGAGGCAATGTGGACTTTAACTGCCTTGCATAAGGGCACACTCGTAACGGTTTCAGTGGGGCTCGAACTCCGGACACTTCGCACCTGAAGCGAACGCGCTACCACTGCGCTATCACGACGTCCACTTGTCTAAACCAATAACATGCTAGCTAGCGGCATATAGTGATATCATATTATTGCGTCAATTATTTGCCTGGAATTATGTGATTTTCGGGACTATTTACAATTTGCAATTTACCGATGGCATAGTGCGCCACTTTGGTCTGCGAGAATAAGTTCTTTTTATATGTGTGTGCTTGAGGATGGTGGTACGTGAAGTCACGTGATTAAACATTTTTTTCTTTCAGTAAATTGATATTAATCGGATTATCCAACAGAAACATCCAACAAAAACACTCGTACCCAGCATATCAAATCTCCAAGCTATCTCCGTCAAATATAAACACATTCATAAGGGTATGGATATATATAATACAGTGTCAATTATACACCATATATTCCCCTCATTGTCATATTGAAATCTAAAAATACTTAAATGAACACAGAATATACAATATAATACATAAGGATCCCTCCTATCTCCATTCCACTATCCATCTTTATCCATCTCTATCAGTGTCCCCTACACCAATCCCCAACGATAGATACCCATATTACTACACATAATGGTTTACATAAATACCTTATATAACCTCTATTTGTCGACATTAATTTTCATGTCTACACTGATCCCATAAACATATTTTTATAGTCCCCCCACAACATATATAAAAACCTCATTTGTTTATAATAATGACTATGCACATACTATATTAAGTAATGCATAACGTTGATACTGTCATGCTATGTACTTATCTGTATATATATTATGTTAATAATACTATGAAATTATGAGGAATAAAAAAGAATAATAAAAACAATTTTTTTTCCACATTTTAATCGAAATTGCAAATTATTTAAAAAGAATATTAATAAGCCGAAAACATATATATATATACACTACGAATTACTTAGTCAATAGTGCAGGATAACAAATGTGCATCTTTAACTGAATATATACGTCATATAGGCGCCATGCAATGAGAAGGTCGCCGTGGATTTTTTTAAAAGTTTATTTATCGTCGCTACTGGTTGTCCATATGGGCGACGGACACCTAACAACACCTTTTCTGGGCATGCTCCAGTGCTTGGTGCACCAACCTCCGTAAGAAACTGCTAACGTTTTCATATAAAGAGACACGATCGGGCTCGAACCCGTGACCGTGATGATAGGTTGCAGTGGTATACAGGTCAGCGACCGTATAACAACTCGACTACGGCGGAAGACCGGTGGATCTTATCAACTGAACACATATAATTATATACTATTAGGCGCTATGTAATATCATAAACATATATGCATGCAATTAGGCGCCATGTAGTGATATGGTTGCGGTAGATCTTGTAAGCTGGTCACATATATACCATGTCGTTAGGCGTCATGCAAGGTCGAATAGCTTGTTAACTGAATACATCCCAGCATACACAAGAGGTTGCTACGACGTTCTTTTGACGGTTTCCCAAAACGTCCAAAAGACTTTTTTATTTATGTAACGTGAAGGTTTTCTTGACGTCTCTTTTGCAACGGTGTATACACGACATTGGGTTATGACGTCTTTCTCCGAGTTAGAGACGTTGTTATTTTGTGGATAGTATAAGTGTTTTTGACGGATCTTTTGCAAAGGCGGAAAAACGACGATGAAGTATTTTTTCAGAAGTTCGTAAAGACGTTGTTATTTGGTTGATGGTGACTGAGTTTCGATGTCTCTTTTGTCTAAGGTGGACACATGTCTTGTACACGACGTTGCTATGAATATTTACCGTTTTAGCAATGTCTAATGATGACGTTATCAACGCTGCGAATACTACGTTGTCGCAGCGTCGCATCTATAGCGTTATAGCAACGTCGTAAAATGTCGTAGCTAACGACGTTGGATATATAACGTTGCTACAACGTCAGAATCTGGTTGACGTAGTCGTGACCATAACACAACGAATACACCACGTATGTACAACGCTGTGATCATGACGATGTCACAACGTCGAATACTTAACGTTACAACAACGTCGTAAAATGACGTTGTCAATTACGTCGGATATCTAACGTTGCCATAACGTCACAGTACAACGAATATATCACGTCTTTCCAACGCTGCGAATATGAAGTTTTCACAACGTCGAATAATTAACCCTGTAGCAACGTCTGTGTATTTAGTCACCTTATAATGTGATGGTCGCGGGGGATATTATCAGCTGACCACCAAAAATACAATGGAAGTAGCCGACATGAAATGAGAAGGTCCGATGGATCTTATAAACTGAACACATATATGTATATCTAATAATTGTCCTTGTTTTCAGCTTCATACAGCCATCACATATTTTCTTATATGTACACACGTGTAATAACTTCTGGAATAATTCCGATTGGTTTATAGAATAATCCTTATAATTTCTAAATTAATCTTTAAATTATGCATATGTCTAGGTGAATTGGTACATAGCGTAAATGATAAGACAAACGACGATTTAAAAGAAGTCTTGACATAGATCTACTTATAGCGCTGTTTAAGACGTAAATGTAACGCTTGGTGACTTCACGACAATTCATTGGCGTCATGACAATTTGCGCTGACGCTTTGTGCCAAAATGAAAGTAGCAACGTTTTTTGTGCAAACATATGTAGCGAATCGCACATAGTTGTTGGGTCTGTTGTCTATGTGCGATTCATACACGGGTTCGCCCTGGTCCTGCTTTCGGCTAACTGTTTATTTGTAATAACCCTTAAACAAACTTGGTAGCATAGCATAATACAATTACTGAGGAATGGCTATGTGTGTTTTACGTTTATTTATCATCGCTACAGGTTGCCCATATGAGCGACGCCTCCTGAAGAGATTAGTCATTTTAGATTTTTGGAGGATAGTGCAATGATACAGACAGAGACACATTCTAGAATCTCCTCTGGTTCGTTTACGTGCACGGTGTAAAGCACCGACACGAGATCTCGGTTTAAAGTCCCACCAGAAAGACTGTTAATTGTATTAGGGTCGGATGGGGGATCGAACCTGCGATCCCTGGGTTAACATGTCCAGGGTGTTACAATTGGACTACAGATATGTCTGTGAGGAATGGTTAGAGCAATGATAAACACATATATAGTCGCCCGTGCACACCGAACACTGTTCACTCGCCCTCTCGATAAAATGAGATGAGCAACACTAAGCATTCACTTATTATTTAACATACAAGCGTAACCCTAATTGAGTATTATGTCACTTTTAGTCTTCGGAAACCCTAAACAATTCTAAGTCCTGTTTAGTTTATGATTAAAACACGAAATAATTTAAGTCACTTTTAGTCTAAACACACTCGCCGAGCACTGGAGACGGTAAAACTTTGGTATAATTAAACACATTCGCCGAACACTGGAGATGGTAAAACTTTGACTTCCCATAACATGATGTTGAAGTCAATTTAAACACTCTGGGTTAGAATCACTTCTAATTCTAAACTAATCAAAGTCACATGTAGTCTTTAATTGAAACACCAATCTAAATTAAGTAACTTTTAGTCTTTGGTTAACACACTAAATAATTTAAGTCACGTTTAGTCTTCCGACAAAACACAAACAATTTGGTACATTTAGAGGTGTATACACACTCTCCGAACACTGGGTATGGTAAGCTTAACCCTTGGCTGGGTAATTTAAGTTTATAGAAAACAGGGTATGGTAAGCTTAACTCTTGGCTGGGTAATTTAAGTTTATAGAAAACAGGGTATGGTAAGCTTAACCCTTGGCTGGGTAATTTAAGTTTATAGAACACTGGATATGGTAAGCTTAACCCTTGGCTGGGTAATTTAAGCTTATAGAACACTGGATATGGTAAGCTTAACCCTTGGCTGGGTAATTTAAGCTTATAGAACACTGGATATGGTAAGCTTAACCCGTGGCTGGGTAATTTATGTTTATAGAACACTGGATATGGTAAGCTTAACCCTTGGCTGGGTACTTTAAGTTTATAGAACACTGGGTATGGTAAGCTTAGCCCTTGGCTGGGTAATTTAAGCTTATAGAACACTGGATATGATAAGCTTAACCCTTGGCTGGGTAATTTAAGCTTATAGAACACTGGGTATGGTAAGCTTAACCCTTGGCTGGGTAATTTAAGCTTATAGAACACTGGATATGGTAAGCTTAATCCTTGGCTGGGTAATTTAAGTTTATAGAACACTGGGTATGGTAAGCTTAACCCGTGGCTGGGTAATTTAAGCTTATAGAACACTGGATATGGTAAGCTTAACCCTTGGCTGGGTAATTTAAACTTATAGAACACTGGATATGGTAAGCTTAACCCTTGGCTGGGTAATTTAAGCTTATAGAACACTGGATATGGTAAGCTTAACCCTTGGCTGGGTAATTTAAGTTTATAGAACACTGGGTATGGTAAGCTTACCCCTTGGCTGGGTAATTTAAGCTTATAGAACACTGGATGTGGTAAGCTTAACCATTGGCTGGGTACTTTAAGTTTATAGAACACTGTGTATGGTAAGCTTAACCCTTGGCTGGGTAATTTAAGCTTATAGAACACTGGATATGGTAAGCTTAACCCTTGGATGGGTAATTTAAGTTTATAGAACACTGGGTATGGTAAGCTTAACCCTTGGCTGGGTAATTTAAGTTTATAGAACACTGGGTATGGTAAGCTTAACCCTTGACTGGGTAATATAAGTTTATAGAACACTGGTATGGTAAGATTAACCCTTGGTTGGGTAATATAAGTTTATAGAACACTGGTATGGTAAGCTTAACCCTTGGTTGGGTAATTTAAGTTTATAGAACACTGGGTATGGTAAGCTTAACCCTTGGTTGGGTAATATAAGTTTATAGAACACTGGTATGGTAAGCTTAACCCTTGGCTGGGTAATTTAAGTTTATAGAACACTGGTATGGTAAGCTTAACCCTTGGCTGGGTAATTTAAGTTTATAGAACACTGGGTATGGTAAGCTTAACCCTTGGCTGGGTAATATAAGTTTATAGAACACTGGTATGGTAAGCTTAACCCTTGGCTGGGTAATTTAAGTTTATAGAACACTGGGTATGGTAAGCTTAACCCTTGGCTGGGTAATTTAAGCTTATAGAACACTGGATATGGTAAGCTTAACCCTTGGCTGGGTAATTTAAGTTTATAGAACACTGGGTATGGTAAGCTTAACCCTTGACTGGTAATATAAGTTTATAGAACACTGGTATGGTAAGCTTAACCCTTGGTTGGGTAATATAAGTTTATAGAACACTGGTATGGTAAGCTTAACCCTTGGTTGGGTAATTAAAGTTTATAGAACACTGGGTATGGTAAGCTTAACCCTTGGTTGGGTAATATAAGTTTATAGAACACTGGTATGGTAAGCTTAACCCTTGGCTGGGTAATTTAAGTTTATAGAACACTGGTATGGTAAGCTTAACCCTTGGCTGGGTAATATAAGTTTATAGAACACTGGTATGGTAAGCTTAACCCTTGGCTGGGTAATTTAAGCTTATAGAACACTGGATGTGGTAAGCTTAACCATTGGCTGGGTACTTTAAGTTTATAGAACACTGTGTATGGTAAGCTTAACCCTTGGCTGGGTAATTTAAGCTTATAGAACACTGGATATGGTAAGCTTAACCCTTGGCTGGGTAATTTAAGCTTATAGAACACTGGGTATGGTAAGCTTAACCCTTGACTGGGTAATATAAGTTTATAGAACACTGGTATGGTAAGCTTAACCATTGGTTGGGTAATTTAAGTTTATAGAACACTGGGTATGGTAAGCTTAACCCTTGGTTGGGTAATATAAGTTTATAGAACACTGGTATGGTAAGCTTAACCCTTGGCTGGGTAATTTAAGCTTATAGAACACTGGATATGGTAAGCTTAACCCTTGGCTGGGTAATTTAAGTTTATAGAACACTGGGTATGGTAAGCTTAACCCTTGGCTGGGTAATTTAAGCTTATAGAACACTGGATGTGGTAAGCTTAACCATTGGCTGGGTACTTTAAATTTATAGAACACTGGGTATGGTAAGCTTAACCCTTGGCTGGGTAATTTAAGCTTATAGAACACTGGATATGGTAAGCTTAACCCTTGGCTGGGTAATTTAAGTTTATAGAACACTGGGTATGGTAAGCTTAACCCTTGGCTGGGTAATTTAAGTTTATAGAACACTGGGTATGGTAAGCTTAACCCTTGGCTGGGTAATATAAGTTTATAGAACACTGGTATGGTAAGCTTAACCCTTGGTTGGGTAATATAAGTTTATAGAACACTGGTATGGTAAGCTTAACCCTTGGTTGGGTAATTTAAGTTTATAGAACACTGGGTATGGTAAGCTTAACCCTTGGTTGGGTAATATAAGTTTATAGAACACTGGTATGGTAAGCTTAACCCTTGGCTGGGTAATATAAGTTTATAGAACACTGGTATGGTAAGCTTAACCCTTGGCTGGGTAATTTAAGTTTATAGA
Organism: Archivesica marissinica; assembly: GCA_014843695.1. Lineage (NCBI taxonomy): Eukaryota > Metazoa > Mollusca > Bivalvia > Venerida > Vesicomyidae > Archivesica > Archivesica marissinica. Next base: position 56,738,261 of record CM026387.1, read on the forward strand.
ACACTGGGTATGGTAAGCTTAACCCTTGGCTGGGTAATTTAAGTTTATAGAACACTGGTATGGTAAGCTTACCCCTTGGCTGGGTAATTTAAGCTTATAGAACACTGGATATGGTAAGCTTAACCCTTGGCTGGGTAATTTAAGTTTATAGAACACTGGTATGGTAAGCTTAACCCTTGACTGGGTAATATAAGTTTATAGAACACTGGTATGGTAAGCTTAACCCTTGGCTGGGTAATTTAAGTTTATAGAACACTGGGTATGGTAAGCTTAACCCTTGGCTGGGTAATATAAGTTTATAGAACACTGGTATGGTAAGCTTAACCCTTGGCTGGGTAATTTAAGTTTATAGAACACTGGGTATGGTAAGCTTAACCCTTGGCTGGGTAATTTAAGCTTATAGAACACTGGATATGGTAAGCTTAACCCTTGGCTGGGTAATTTAAGTTTATAGAACACTGGGTATGGTAAGCTTAACCCTTGACTGGGTAATATAAGTTTATAGAACACTGGTATGGTAAGCTTAACCCTTGGTTGGGTAATATAAGTTTATAGAACACTGGTATGGTAAGCTTAACCCTTGGTTGGGTAATTAAAGTTTATAGAACACTGGGTATGGTAAGCTTAACCCTTGGTTGGGTAATATAAGTTTATAGAACACTGGTATGGTAAGCTTAACCCTTGGCTGGGTAATATAAGTTTATAGAACACTGGTATGGTAAGCTTAACCCTTGGCTGGGTAATTTAAGCTTATAGAACACTGGATATGGTAAGCTTAACCCTTGGCTGGGTAATTTAAGTTTATAGAACACTGGGTATGGTAAGCTTAACCCTTGGCTGGGTAATTTAAGTTTATAGAACACTGGTATGGTAAGCTTAACCCTTGGTTGGGTAATATAAGTTTATAGAACACTGGTATGGTAAGCTTAAGCCTTGGTTGGGTAATGTAAGTTTATAGAACACTGGGTATGGTAAGCTTAACCCTTGGTTGGGTAATTTAAGTTTATAGAACACAGGGTATGGTAAGCTTAACCCTTGGTTGGGTAATATAAGTTTATAGAACACTGGTATGGTAAGCTTAACCCTTGGCTGGGTAATATAAGTTTATAGAACACTGGTATGGTAAGCTTAACCCTTGGCTGGGTAATTTAAGTTTATAGAACACTGGGTATGGTAAGCTTAACCCTTGGCTGGGTAATATAAGTTTATAGAACACTGGTATGGTAAGCTTAACCCTTGGTTGGGTAATATAAGTTTATAGAACACTGGTATGGTAAGCTTAACCCTTGGCTGGGTAATTTAAGTTTATAGAACACAGGTATGGTAAGCTTAACCCTTGGCTGGGTAATTTAAGTTTATAGAACACTGGGTATGGTAAGCTTAACCCTTGGCTGGGTAATTTAAGCTTATAGAACACTGGATATGGTAAGCTTAACCATTGGCTGGGTACTTTAAGTTTATAGAACACTGGGTATGGTAAGCTTAACCCTTGGCTGGGTAATTTAAGCTTATAGAACACTGGATATGGTAAGCTTAACCCTTGGCTGGGTAATTTAAGCTTATAGAACACTGGGTATGGTAAGCTTAACCATTGACTGGGTAATATAAGTTTATAGAACACTGGATATGGTAAGCTTAACCCTTGGTTGGGTAATATAAGTTTATAGAACACTGGTATGGTAAGCTTAACCCTTGGTTGGGTAATTAAAGTTTATAGAACACTGGGTATGGTAAGCTTAACCCTTGGCTGGGTAATATAAGTTTATAGAACACTGGGTATGGTAAGCTTAACCCTTGGCTGGGTAATTTAAGTTTATAGAACACTGGGTATGGTAAGCTTAACCCTTGGCTGGGTAATTTAAGTTTATAGAACACTGGGTATGGTAAGCTTAACCCTTGACTGGGTAATTTAAGTTTATAGAACACTGGTATGGTAAGCTTAACCATTGGCTGGGTAATTTAAGTTTATAGAACACTGGTATGGTAAGCTTAACCCTTGGCTGGGTAATTTAAGCTTATAGAACACTGGATATGGTAAGCTTAACCCTTGGCTGGGTAATATAAGTTTATAGAACACTGGGTATGGTAAGCTTAACCCTTGGCTGGGTAATTTAAGTTTATAGAACACTGGATATGGTAAGCTTAACCCTTGGCTGGGTAATTTAAGTTTATAGAACACTGGATATGGTAAGCTTAACCCATGGCTGGGTAATTTAAGTTTATAGAACACTGGTATGGTAAGCTTAACCCTTGGTTGGGTAATAT